>CM055265.1:183762015-184452101 GCA_029237695.1 Conchocele bisecta | reverse complement strand
TATGGACTCTTCCATGTAGACATTTGAACTATTCCATTAATCATACAAGAAACGTGTAGGCATCTAGACTACTGAACTGGAAAGTTTATCTTCACATTGGGCATGGGTGGTGCGGGAAATGAAAATATGGATAATGATAAACATGTACATGAAGTTTGAAGTGTATCGCTCATACAGTAAAGAAGACTTTATCGCAGAATGAATCTACTGAACTGAAATTTAAAATCTACTGAAAACAATTCAAAATTATATGACCTTGACCGTGGGCATGGAGGGAGAATGGGTGGGGCAGGGAATTAAACTAGGAATAATGAGAAACATGCACATGAAGTTTCAAGCCAATCGGTGATACGGTACTACTGAATGCAAAGTTCAAAGTTATTTGACCTTGGGCATGGGGAGAGCCGGGTGGGTGGGGAATGAAAATATGGATGATAATAAACATGCACATGAACTTTCAAGACAAACGATCATATGGTAAAGGAGTTATAGCAGAATGGAAAACGTGACAGACAGACAGATGGATGGACGGACGACCTTTTCATTCCTATAGCCCATTTTCGCAATGTGATGAGATAAAAGATGTCCAGAGCTCCAGATAAGGGGCGTATTGGCATATTTTACGCACTTATTTTAGATGAATATGGATTGATTATCAACAGTGGAATACAAAATACTCACAGCAATGTAAAAATATGCATTGATTTTCAAATTGAATAGTGGAAATACTGTAATAAAGTTGAAAATACTCAACTAAGTAAATTTTCAACTGTATTAAAGTATAAATAAGTGAATATGTAATACTACACTCAAATAAGTGAATGATTAAAATTGTTTTGATCATTTGTTCCCTATTTAATAATGAAAACAAGAGCTGTAGGAGAACAGCATAGCTCGACTACGAGGGTTGTCGATGTACACATAGCTTGACAAACAAGGTGGCCGCGGCTTGCATAAAAACCTTAACCAAGGTTGACTAAAAACCTTAACCAAGGGAAATTAAGTAAGTAATTCAAGGTTAAATGTAGGTCAATGTGGCCGCGGCCTGCATAAAAACCTTAACCAAGGTTGACTAAAAACCTTAACGAAGGGAAATTAAGTAAGTAATTCAAGGTTAAATGTAGGTCAATGTCAGATATAGGTCAGGGGTTATTGATGTACATCATGAAGTTGTCCAAGTATGGTTGGTGTAGGGCCAGGAGTATTGCATCTACAAGCTTGACTAAAAACCTTAACCAAGGAGAATTAAGTAAGTAATTCAAGAGGAAATGTAGGTCAAGGTCAAATATAGATCAGGGGTTATTGATGTACATCGCTATGAGAAAAGGTTGTCCAAGTATGGTGTTAGTATGCACAATAGTATTCCATGTACAAGCTTGACTAAAAACCTTACCAAGGGGAATTAACTAAGTAAATCAAGAGGAAATGTAGGTCAAGGTCAAATATAGATCAGGGGTTATTGATGTACATCGCTATGAGAAAAGGTTGTCCAAGTATGGTGTTAGTATGCACAATAGTATTCCATGTACAAGCTTGATTAAAAACCTTAACCAAGGGGAATTAACTAAGTAAATCAAGAGGAAATGTAGGTCAAGGTAAAATATAGATCAGGGGTTATTGATGTACATCCCTATGAGAAAAAGTTGTCCAAGTATGGTGTCTGGATGCACAATAGTATTCCATGTACAAGCTTGACTAAAAACCTTAACCAAGGTTGAATAAAAACCTTAACCAAGGGGAATTAACTAAGTAATTCAAGGTTAAATGTAGGTGAAGGTCAAATATAGGTCAGTGGTTGTTGATGTACATCACTAGGAGATAAGTTGTGTCAAAGAAATATGGTGGGTGTATGGCCAGGAATATCCATATACAAGCTGATTCCAAAACCTTAATCAAGAATTAACTAAGGTAATTCAAGAGGAAATGTAGGTCAAGGTCAATATAGATCAGGGGTTATTGATGTACATCCCTATAGAAAAGGTTGTCCAAGTATGGTGTCTGTAATGCACAATAGTATTCCAATGTACAAGCTTGACTATAAAAACCTTAACCAAGGTTGACTAAAAACCTAACCAAAGGGAATTAGCTAAGTAATTCAAGAGGAAATGTAGGTCAAGGTCAAATATAGATCAGGGGTTGTTGATGTATATCACTAGGAGATGAAGTTGTTCAAGTATGGTGGGTGTAGGGCCAGGAGTCTCCATATTACAAGCTTGACTAAGAAACTAACAAGAGGAATTAACTAAGTAATTCAAGAGGAAATGTAGGTCAAGGTGAACTATAGATAAGGGGTTATTGATGTACATCCCTATGAGAAAATGTTGTCCAAGTATGGTGTCTGTATGCACAATAGTATTCCATGTACAAGCTTGACTAAAAACCTTAACCAAAGGGAATTAGCTAAGTAATTCAAGAGGAAATGTAGGTCAAGGTCAAATATAGATCAGGGGTTGTTGATGTATATCACTAGGAGATGAAGTTGTTCAAGTATGGTGGGTGTAGGGCCAGGAGTATTCCATATACAATCTTGACTAAAAACCTTAACCAAGGGGAATTAACTAAGTAATTCAAGAGGAAATGTAGGTCAAGGTCAAATATAGATCAGGGATTATTGATGTACATCCCTATGAGAAAAGGTTGTTCAAGTATGGTGTCTGAATGCACAGACTAAAAACCTTAGGATCAGGGATTATTGATGTACATCCCTATGAGAAAAGGTTGTTCAAGTATGGTGTCTGTATGCATGACTAAAAACCTTAACCAAGGTTGTCTAAAAACCTTAACCAAGGGGAATTAACTAAGTAATTCAAGAGGAAATGTAGGTCATGGTCAAATATAGATCAGGGGTTATTGATGTACATCACTAGGAGATGAAGTTGTGCAAGTATGGTGGGTGTAGGGCCAGTAGTATTGCATATACAAGGTTGACTAAAAACCTTAACCAAGGCGTGACGGTGACGCCGACGCCGGGGTGACAACATAAGCTCTACTTATTCTTCGAATAGTCAAGCTAAAAATCAATAATCCATTTGTAAATAAAATATGCATTTAATTTGAAATCAGGGGGAACAATATTCTTTAGACACAAAGCTTATCTGGAGCTCTGAAGTGTATATGGAAGTGTATATAAAATGACTTGTTCACATGATCCGCAACACGTGTCATGATCTATGTTTGACTTAACCCTTTGAACCCGAAATCCCGCTATAGCGGTTTATGCAAAAAGTGCAGATCCAGATGAGCTGACTCGTAACGAGCCGTCTCATCAGGATCTGCACTTTTTGAAAATAATTTTAATATTTCTTAGAACAAAAACACCCCCTTTTCATAAATGGATGAATCTGAAAATCATTTTGTGACCATTGGATTGGTCGGAACATTAGCATATCACAGTCCATTCCAGTTCCTTAGGGTTGAAAGGGTTAACAAACCTTTTTTCATAACATCATCAGTCACCAATTTTGCTTACAACATTTCTGATACATATTTATATCAATGTTAACCCTTGGACCGCTATCTTATTTATTTATTTTTTGTCTGCTGTTCATTTTCTATTTTCCATTGTTATCATCAAAAACATGCTCAATAGAATAATTTACAACATGCTTTGACAGCACTTCAGAATCATTTCCAATTCTGAAGTGCTGTCAAACCATGTTTTTATTGAGAAATAAGCAAGATATAAAAGCAACAGCAGACGACAATTGTTGTGAGTAGCGGTCTAAGGGTTAAAATGGCTTGGCAAATATTTTATAATTATCAGAAAATAATTTTCCATAGAATTAGCTACTTTCTGCGAAAATGAAATAGCTGCATATGATTTACTATGTTAAACTTTCTTTGCACCAATGAGCTTGTGAACCTGTCAAGATACTGATCATGAATTCATTCATGTTGAAGTACCGTCATTCCGATACCGGTAGTCGGAAACATTATTATTCTTACTTTGTACTACACGCTTTATAACCATAATATTGTACATTTCTGGCATAACAGTGACAGTTTGTGTTTATCATCCAACATACACAATGTACATGTACATGTATGACAAACACTTGTAAAATTATCCCATTAAAACATAAAATACCAATACTTACAGGCACTTCCCTCTCAATAAACGGCGGCCTCTGTTTTCGTGACTCTAGTAAATCTAAGGTTCGGAAGACTGAAAAAATATCACAGGTTCTTGAAGAACGGTTCATATTTCGGTGTCTTATAGGTTATTTCGGTATATCTAGTGGTTTGGGTGCATTCTTACAAACATACAATTTACGTCACCTCCCGCGAGTTAGTACACCAGGGATTCCGCTGGCGATCGCCACTTTCGCAATTGGCGATAAAAGATTACAATTTAAAAAAAAAAAAAATTTGAACGCCAATTGTTTTATTTTTTTTGAAGTGACAATTTTTTTACTTTCCCCAGCAGAATATGTATGGTAATTTACAAAGGTGTGCAATGGAGCTTCTACCCACGTACGTTTTTAACCAATAAAACCATTATGTGTTAACCGATAACAATAAAACAGGTCCCAAATTGTTTGTTTAGATTAATGTATTGGACCTGAACCTCCAATGCCAGTCAAACATTTATATCTCGTCTGAAAAACGTCAAATATTCTCGGATAGATGGTCAAGCCCTCAAAGCGGAGAAATTTGGTGACACACTGTGTTTACAATTTTACAGCGCGATGTTCATTGGCTGCCACACGAGACGGTGTACGTCGTAGTGGATTTTGACACATTGCAGGAAATGGCTATCCAATCAAATGGCGTGCCACGCGTGTAAACTCTGCTTTCAGGGCTCGCTAAAAAATCTTGCAATTGTATGGATTTTAATGTCTTAAATGTAGGAAGAGATAAATGCATTTCACGTATTCTATCGGCATCAGTAGTTTGATATATGTCTCCTGAATCAATAGAACCCAAATTTTGAGTTTGTGGTTGAAACTTGATGATATAATCGGTCTGAAAGCAATGCATGTTGGAAATTTGATAGGTCAAATATTGAAAAGCTTTCATTCCTTGGATATTTTGACAGTATAAAAAGAGTCTGAAAGTTTGGAAGTGAATGTGTAGATAATTGACTATTTCTGTCGTGTGTAATGATTGAGCATTAGTAGTTGCACAAAACATTGTAAATTACCCAAAACCAATGAAATCCACCCAAATCTACACAAATTTCACCAAAATACCCATATGACACCAACATACTGACCATCTGTTCAAACACCTGAGAAAAATAACGACAACAACACAGTTCAACTGTTGCAACATCACAGACCACAATCGCCATGTTGGCAAACAGAGTAGATCAAGACGAATTAGTCAGGATCTGCTCTATTTGTGCGATATTATCAGATTTTCTTTTTACAAATTTATCCATTTTCGTCACGAGCCGTCTCATCAGGATCTGCACTTTTTGCAAGTATTTTCACATTTTTGAGAACAAAAACACCTCCTTTTCATAAATGGACTAGTCTGAAAATCATTTTGTGATGATTGGATTGGTCCAGAAATTAATAGATAACAAGAAATGCGTCTGTCGAAAGCGGATGCCACCTGCAGCACAAACTGTGCTTCGAAACCCGGTGGCATAAAAATCCATTTCCGTTACTTAGGGGTGAAAGGGTTTTTACCCTTTCAACGGTAAGTAACTGGAATGGGCAGTGCTACATGTATGTTAATTTTCCGACCAATTCACAAAATTATTTTAAGACAAGTCCATTTATAATCAAAGTACTGAAAGTACTGAAATATGTTATCTCCACAAAAACTGATCAATTGCGGAACTATCTCCACAAAAACTGATCAATTGCGGAAATAGAGACTGAAAGTTGCATATTTTCTCAATCATCATACAGAGGCAAATGTACTGTGATGGTGCAAACCCATTCCCATAAATACGTTTTCTCTAGAATAAATTACTGTTTGAAACTCCCAGAAAAAATGTGTACGATCCTGGCGACTAACTGTTCACTGCTCCCTAACTGTGAGAACTAAAGATAATAGCTGCTGTATTCATACGCACGAAATGACTGTATTTTACAGAATTTAACTGATAAACTGAGCACAAAACTGAAAACAATAGATAATAGTAATGTAGAGTTTTAAATACAAAGCAAGACAGACCAAAACGCCATAGGATAAGTTGGCACAGGGCACTATTTTCTTGGTCGTACTCGCCGTAAAGTCGTAGCACGATCACTGGCTGCCCCGTAGAAATTTGAGTGACACAATATGCTATCTCAAGGGAGATAACATATAAAAAGGGAGTGTTCCATCGTGGATTTGTCACAGGGCGGCAGAGGACCATTAAATCAATGCGTATGTAAAATAGCATGATCACTGGCTGCCCCATAGAAATTTGAGTGACACAATATGCTATCTCAAGGGAGATAACATATAAAAAGGGAGTGTTTTTTTTTCCATAAAAATTATGAGAGCCGGCTCATCTCGATCTGCACTGTTTGCAAACACTGCTAAAGAGGTATGTAGCGTTGAAAGGGAAAAGGGAGTGTTTTTTTTCCTAAAAATTATGAGAGCCGTCTCATCTCGATCTGCACTGTTTGCAAACACTACTAAAGAGGTATGTAGTGTTGAAAGGGTTAACGCTTAGACTACAGGAACCAAAAATTGTTGTTTATTATTTTGCATTTTCTTTCAATAAATACACCCTTTTAGAATAATTTCCATTGGATGACCATTGGCTTCACAGGGGCAGGACGATCGTGGATTTGTCACAGGGCGGCAGAGGACCATTAAATCAATGTGTATGTAAAATATGCAGATGAGTGCAAGGACATTTACCCGAGAGTTAATGTTTCAAATGAACCAATTATGTGACCTTGACCCTGAGCTTAGCAGGACTGGACGATCATGGATTTGTCGCAGGGCGGTAGAGGACCATTATAGCAATGCATGTGTGAAATAGCAGATACATGTAAGGAAACAGAAATTATAAGACGTTTACCTGAGCGTTAAAGGTACATGCCCACTCGGTAGGCACAAAATGTTATTTATATCAGAGACATCATCTGAGACAATGTCTGGCAAAATAAACATTAATTTACCATTACCTCACGTATTGATTGGCATTATTCTACATTGTATATCAGACGTAAATTTTCACACTGATATCAGGGTCGATAACCGTGTTCCTTTAAAATGTTAACGGGCATTACTATTTATTCTGTCTTTATTTTTTGATGAGCAATGATCATACTTTATAATCTGTCGACAATATTATTTTTTCAGGTGACGCATTTAATTAATATAAATAATTAAAAAATATCATGCCTCATTTGCAAATGAAAATAGCCTGATACCACCGTGAGTCACTATCAGTAAAATACACATTACTAAATGATTATATCTGTATAGCAGGCACTCGTAATTTTTAGAACTGGTGGAATAGTGACACCATTATACACTTATTTAATTCCAATAAAGAATATTTTGTGCCTACTGAGTGGGCATGTACCTTTATGGTGTCAAACACACCAAGTACATGTATGTGACCTTGACCCTGGGCTTAGCGGGGGTGGGACGATAGTGGATTTAGAGCAATGCGTGTGTGAAATATCAAGCAGATACGTGTAAGGAAACGGATATTATAAGACATTTACCTGAGCGTTAAGGTTTCAGGATGGACGGGCGGACGTATGGACGACGGTAACACAATATGCACCCCTCACCATTCGGTGGTGGGGGGCATAAAAAATTTGGTGAAAGGAAACTATACACAAATTATACACAAATTTCGACCAATGTTAAGTTTGTGAAAGCACTAAGACTGTGACCTTGACCTTGGGGTGAGCGTCGTAAATTTGTCACAGCATGATAGAGAATCATTAGAGAAAGATATGTGTGAAATATCCTAAAAATGTGGCCTGTCAACACATGAATGCCCCCGCTGGTAGCCAAAGAAAAGGAGGCACATTTGAAAATACAGAGGGCCAGAGAAGCGTAGATTTGTCACAGCATGAAAGCAGACTATCAGAGCAATGGGTGTGTGAAATAGGCAGATCCATGCAAGGAAACAGACATTAGGTCCAAAAAAAAAAGTTCTCTGGTTCCGGTAACCCGGTCGACCCTACCATTTTACCCCTGACCGCAAAGATTTTTCGCCAAAAAAAATAAAATTGTAAAAAGTCCCAGAAAATTGAAAATTATTTTGTAGTACACATGACGCTTGCATTTGCGCGCTAATTATAATAAGCGTCTGCTGATTGATCGATCTTCATCAACACAGAAACAACAACACGATACACAAAGTTATAGTTTGCCATATATGGTATTTGTTGTTGTTGTAGATTTTGTGCCATTGACTCCCAGCTAAAATGTGTTACAAGTTTTGACTCCACAATAAGTACTGTGACAAAAACGCTGATTCGTCTGAAACCCCTGTTGGAAGACTTAGCCCAGGGCCGTCTAGCCATGCACAACGTTGTACAAACGTATGTCGATATTGCATTATCAATGTTTTTGGTAATAATTATCGTAAACAGCTGAGCAAATCGATCTTTTCTATTCCCGTAACTTGCTATAGTACAGTGGAACATATTTTTACTGTGTCACCGGAAATTGCTGGTATTGTGATTTAATACAAATAAACATTCTGTGCTGCAGGTTAAGAAACACCATAAGTTAAATATATATTTCGACTTATATATGAGCAGAATTTTGATCATCGGTGAGCGGTCTGGTATTTTGTCTCTGTTGCATACGGGTCCAGACGGGTGTTGAGCTACGTGCCCAGCACCTAGACCAAAACTTAATACCAGAGTGTTGATAGCTCAGCGACGAGCTACACTCCCACCATTTAGGCTGAGAACTAGTGGTATAATAGTGATAGCTCAGAGACGGGAGACGAGCTGTTCTTCCAGCATATAGTCCAACGCATAGTACCATAGTACTGATAGCTCAGTAACGAACTGCACTCCCAGCATATAGCTGCACTCCCAGCATATAGGCTGAGAGATAGTGTCAACATATTGACAGACGGGAGACGAGCGATACTCTCAGCATATAGCCCAGCATAGAGTTTAGAATAGCACAGCTGATCCTTACTTCAGCTCAGCCATTGTCTATGTAGTTGATTATTGTTAAATTCATGTTTGATTCTTGTCGTAAACCAATCATTGTAATAATCATTTCATCTGATCATTGGTAAACCAATCATTGGCGAGGCATGCCCAAGGAAAATTATATATTCTCTGCTGAAGCTGAGACCAGCCATCCTGGTAGTTGCTCACCAGTTTGTTTCATTGGTGTTCAGCGAGAGCTAGCTGGACCTGTGACGGGCTGGCTCAAAGGCAAGAGCCAGAAAATATGTTACAGTACGTTTTGACACGCTAATTGCCAGATTTTGACATGCTGAAGTGTACATTTTGACCTTTTTGTTCTGGGTACGGTTTGAATTGGATACGTTTTGACCCGAACTTTCAACTCAAGATGTGGTCCGAAACATCCATGGTCCGAAACGTCCAGAATTCATTTTTGTTTACCCTTTTTTTCTGTCTGTATAAAATTACGCTTCTTTTGTACATTGCTGTCTCTAGAACGAATTTCATTTCCGTACTGGTTGGCTGATGTATTAGCAAAACGAACAGAACAGCATAGCTGACCACTGAACTTTGTTCGAATTTTGTGAAGGACTGCGGACATGGGGGCGGCCATCTTTGTTCACAAAATCTCGTAACCTTTCGTACTAAACGAGATTTGAACGAGATTTCAGAAATTTGCATATTTTTAGTTGCAGCTGTCATGGCGGACGAAAATCCAAGTGCCCTTATGAGGAGGCACGAACAATTAAAAAGATGGCGTGAATCTGATACAAATAAGTGCCCTGATTCAGTAAAAGTCAATACACCAAAGGTTAAGTTTCAAGATGGTTGTGTTTTCCTGGCGGCATGTTCAAGTGGTGATCGTGACGAAGTGAAGAGATTGTTGGACAGAGGAGCAGATATAAACACGGCAAATGTTGATGGACTCACTGCTTTACACCAGGTAAAATACTTGCAGACAGAATGATCCCGTCGTCTCGCCACTTTATTTGCAGTTTCCCAACGAGCTTGTTAATACTCTATTTTAATGGCGGTGTCCATAAATTATGCCACAATTTTGCTATTTTCCATAATTTCCCCAAATGAACAATGTCTGTACCCCCACCCCTGGCATGAACAATTCCACTTCTGACGTTCTGTCGCTATATGAGGAATGTCCACCCATGTTTATGGTATATTTTTTTGTGTATTGCAGGAATGTGTATTCCATTTGTGTATTGCAGGCGTGTATTGATGACAACCTGGACATGGTGGAGTTCCTGGTGCAGTACGAATCGGACGTCGACGTCTGCGACAACGAGGGCTGGACACCGCTCCATGCAACTGCCTCCTGTGGCTTCACCGAGATTGCCAGGTAATTGCACCACTCCAGTGTGTCACATGTACGGATGGCGAACACCATTAAATGAATTCGCTGGAAATGTTCAACTTCATGTGAAAATAGTCAATGGCGTCTGTTCACTAAACCATGTTGGATAGTTCCATGTTCTCTGCTCTCTGGAATGTGAAGTCAAGTGATAAGACAGAATCTCATAATTGTTTCCATTTGATAGGAGATTTATGAAACTCGTCCAGAGCCTATGTGCATAAATTGCCTGCCTCGTTTCATAAATCTCATATCAACTAAAAACTTGATATAGATCCTCCTATTGACAAGGTAATTATCGATTCCATATATCATAGATACCGTATTGATCCTAATATACGCATTGGGAAGCGATGTGAAACAGGTACGTTAATTTGGGTCCTAAATATTAAACAAATATTCATTGAAAATGACTAAAATACGCAAACTTCAAGTACCGGTATAGTGTTGCGTATAATAAACAACGTACAGAAGTTTACATTGGTCTCATAAATAATCATAAGTTGTGTGATTCGGGTAACGTAACTGAATAACAGGTGAACTGCGATGACAGTGTGTAATTCAGAATTACATTTCACAAATACAATCGCCCCAACTCGTCACCTTAACGGTTAACCCAAATTCTCTGTCTGTAATGCAGGGCGACTTACAGCCAGAACTTTCTGTCAATTCTTCCTGCCGCAGGCACTTATTAACAGAGCTCCAGAGAAGGTGCGTTACGCAATTATTTTAGCTGAATACGCATTGATTATCAAAAGTGGGAGTACAAAATACGCACAGCAATGTGAAAATACGCATTGATTTTCAAATTAAGTAGTGAAAATACTGTTATAAAGTTGAAAATTCACTTTGTTGTGCTGCAGTGAATGTTTAAATTTGTTATATTTTTTATCATTTGTTCCCTGTTTAGTAATGAAGAAAATCAATAATCCATTTGTAAAAGTAAAATACGCATTAATATTGAAATCAGGGGGTATAGTACGCTTTAGACACAAAGCTTATCTGGAGCACTGTATTAATTTCAAAATCAATCAAATGATTCAAATACATGTATCACAAATTCCTTCATACTACATGTATGGGACATTTATATCTTCAAAACAAGAAGTACCTGGAAAAAATTAATTTGTGAAAACTTTTTTATTCACATTTAATTCAATGCCATGTCAAACTAAAATGTTGATGTTAATCATTTGTCTGTTGTCATGTCTTAACATAATTACGCCCCTTTAATTTCACCGACTGTTTGTAGCAATTATCATTAATAATTAGGGATTAAGGAGAAATAAAACATATGTCCTTTGGTGTGTTTTATACACACTTTTTGCCCAAAAAAATTGGTATATTGTTTTCGTCACAGGTGTCTGTCACGCTTCTTGTAAGATTTAGAAGTAAAACTTTTTAACCGTAGCAAGTAGGGACTTGAAACTTGGTGTGTGCCTTCCTTATCGTGTGTAGATGCGCAAAGTGAATTTCGACTTTTTGACTCAACCCCGGTCATGGTTTATCTTCCCCTTTTCGACTGAGAATTTTTCAATTTTGGCTTGTAAGAATTAAAACTTTTTAACTGTAATACATGTACCAGTTGGTAGGGACTTGAAACTCAGTGTGTGCCTTCCTTATGGTGTGTAGATGTGCAAAGTGAATTTCGATTTTTGATTTAAATCCCGGTAATGGATTATCTTCACCTTTTCGACTTAGAATTTAGTTTACCAATTTTGCCTTGTAAGAAGTAAAAAAACTTGTTAACCTTAATGTGTAGGGACTTGAAACTTGGTGTGTGCCTTCTTTATGTTGTGTAGATGTGCAAAGTGAATTTTGATTTTCGATTCGACCCCCGATCATGGATTATCTCCCCATTTTCGACTTAGCAATTGGGAAAAGTGGGTATACAGTCGAGCACCAGTACCTCGAACGTCAGTATCTCGATGGTATCCCCTATCTCGATGATTCGCTAAAGTCCAGAATTATATCCTTATTTGTTTAATGTAAATTTCCTCGACTATCTCGAACATGCCCTGTCTCGAACATGTTCTCTATCTCGACTGTTCATTCTGTCCCCTTCGTATAAAAATACGTTAAATATCACTTCGCTATCTCGATCACATAAACACTTTGGTAAATCACTTAAGCGATGCCTGCCAAGATCAATTTGATTAACACTAATTTTCAAAACGTATTATCAAAGAAACAAAATAAATTCACACCTGCCTCGGGTTGTTTGCTTAATTGATCCACCTCGATTAGTTTGAGTGTTTGACACGATTCATTAAGCATATCACACTGGTCATTTAAGCAATTCACTGAGAGTTGTGACGCCACCTGTAATTTTGGGTAGTTTACTACCTTTGGTCATTAGTTAATTGGTGATTAAAATTTGTCAGTAAATTAATTAATACTTTTTTTCTTGAATTAAATTCAGCGTGTATTAATTATTAAATCTGATGGTGATTAATAATAAAAGCAACACATGTTTTGTTTCATTATTCCTTTATTGTTTACTCGTGATGTGATGGGTAACATTTGATATTTTTTTGCGAAAATATTTGACCATGTCACTTCCTCGGTATCTCGAACCTAGTCCTATCTCGACTAAAATACGATCTCCCTTCGACTTCGAGATACTGGTGCTCGACTGTACATGTATTGCGATGACGTGCCATCGACTGTGCTCTAGTATTACTGTTATTATTATGCAACTTGACAAATAATCTCTATTTTGTTTACTTTAGAATAGAAATAATTTATACCTGATTACAGATGAAATTATTGTTCACCATTACGTGAAATATTTAGCAAATGCATGTATAGGATTTATGTACTGCATACCATTTCATTTAGACAGAAAAAGAACCTTTTTGCATTTTGGCTGTAAATCGCCCTGCGGTTCAGACAGACAATTTGGGTTACTTAATGGTAATCAATACATGCGATGTGGTAATATTCCTACCCTTTTTAACCCTTTCAACACCACAGACCTCTATAGACAATGTTTGCAAACAGTGCAGATCCAGATGAGCCGGCTCGTAACGAGCCGTCTCATCAGGATCTCCACTGTTTGTTAATAATTTTAAACGTCGTACAGATTACCCTTTTAGAAGAATGGGATAATTTGAATGAACAAAATTAATGAAATAGCGTGAAACATTGGCATGTAACATCCTATTAAGTTACTTGGTGTTGAAAGGGTTAACTGCACTTCTGCCCAGGGGTATCAATGTGTATTTGGTATGACTGGTAGGTGTTTGTGGTGAATTGCACGTGTTGTGAAATAAAATATTTGCTGAAATTGCAATGAAATGTACTGCAGGGTAATACGTGGGACCCAGTACTGTGTCCCAGATAATACTTGGGAAGATATGTATTGCCATACATATCCGTACTACATGTATGACAATTCGGCCCAATGGGACTTTGTCCCTCAACACTTCGGCCTGAAGTGATTGACATTTTGGTCCGATAAGATGAAATCACATATGGCAAAATTCTGAAAATGTGCGGCGACTTGTATAATGGGGCAGACGTGTATATTAGGATGAATATGGTACATGTATTGCGAACATATGGAATATCAAACATATAAACAGACAAATGTGAACCTACATGTTGTATATTTAACTCTTAGACCGCTCGCTACACACAACACTTGTCATTTGCTGTTGTTTTTATATCTTGTATTATTTCTCAATAAAAACATGGTTTGACAGCACTTCAGAATCATTTCCAATGGAAATGATTCTGCAGTGCTGTCAAAGCATGTTGTAAATTATTCTAAAGTGCTGTCAAAGTATGTTTTTGATGATAAAAATGGAAAATAGAAAATGAACAGAAACAAAATGTAAGGGTTAATCAGGGGTTGAAATTTCACTCGCCATGGCGAGTGCTTTTTGTGGCGGTCGAGTACTTTCTACAGGTACTCGCCCAGTTTGACGAGTGAAAAATTTGGTCAGGATTTGTTTTTTCTGAAGAAATTGTCAATTAATTCCATCGATTACAGCCAACAAATGGTATTAATTCAGCGACCATTTGTTGTTTACAGTTTACGTCAAGTTGCGGGAAGTAAGATTCAAGCAGTGTCTATGTACACGTTTACGGGTAGAATCCCTAGCGATTTTGAACATGGTCCATATCGGGCAAGTTTAATTCACGGATTATTTGTCGGCTGTACGCGGCCGGGCTAACAAATAATATGACTGCGAGTATAGACTAATGTATACGCGGCCACATATATCGTCTCGTATACAGTTGGGTTAACGCGCATTTCAGACGCCGAACATAACGGCTTGGGACGAAACGGTCGGCGCCGGGTCCGAAACCATTGAATTTAGTAATTAAGGCTGCGCGCAGCGCATGCAAACATAGCCACTATAAATTAAACAAAATCTATGTCACTCAACGCTTATAGATAATAAGAAGCGTGCAAGCCTCAGAGCAAATTCGCTGCTAAAAACTCAACGAAGTTTATCTCCCGATAAATAATATTCATTTGTTTGTTTATGTTCATTTAATACTTAAAATATAAATAACAATAATAGTCAATATGTCTCATACGTTTTGGTAATGATCATATATATGTAAACAGGGTTGGCCGGGAAATACCGGTGGCGGGAATTCCCGGCGGGAAATACCGGTATTTCCGTATTTCCCGTCCCGGGAAATACCGGGAAATATGAATTTTGATGTTATTATTTGATAATTAAAGTTATTTAAATTAAGTTTTAAGCTCAGTAATAGTTAATTAAACAATCAACAACTTAATAATTAGATATAGGGTTAATTACAATGTATAGATCTGTTTCATTCCCAACTAGGGGTACTCATCAGGTGGAATATTTGGCAACCATGACATTTATATTTTGGTTGTATTATTTTTTTGTAAATTACTTCTTCATTTTTTAGGAAGCATCTGAGTGTCTGATAGATACAATTCACAAGGATAACGTCATCATGATCAGACTATGTTTAGACAACAGGCTGTTAATCGTCAACCTTCTCCCACACTAATATTCGGTATCAAGAAATGAGAATAAATGATCTTAGCATGCATGTTGTGCATACACATAGTCTCTTACAAGTCTTATATGACTGACAATGTACTGTTGTTTTATGCTTTGCATTTGTATTACTTATTTGCATTATTATTATGACATTTATTTAACGTGCAGACTATGGGCCAAGACTATGTGCCACGATGGTACTTATGAGATACAGTACCTAAAATCGTTAAAATTAACCAAAAGCCTACTAATGTCTACTTATTTGCATGTACATTGATGAGACTTTAATATACTTTAATAAACCATCAGACTATGACAACAGGCTGTTAATTGTCAGCCTTCTCTCACACTTTGTGTGTCATACTGTAAAATAAGAACCCAGGTGGTCTGTATTATGGTCATGTCAAGTTGTAAAACAATTACACTTACACTGTACATGGATTATCCCTGTTATCAACAGGGATTTTCTCAAAATTCCAAAAGCAGCTTTTATTAGTGGCAGGTTACTATAGTAATGAGGGGTGTTCTGATATACAATAAAATAGACAGTTGGCAAATACTATATAGACTTTTATATAGGGAAGAAAATTGTCTAGAAAATAATGATGTTTTTTCCTCTAAATAAACTTATTATTTCTTTTTTTATTGCAGAATGTTTTACCTGTATGCTTATCAGTCTACACAGATATAAACCATAGTAGATATAGGGGAATCATCTTGACATTTTGGAATTAAAAAGACCACCAAGATTCATATTTCCCGGTATTTCCCGCCGTCCTGGGAAATACTCTTCCCGCCGTCCTGGGAAATACTCTTATTTCCCGGGAAATTGCCAACCCTGTATGTAAAAGCTTTTTTTTTTTAAATAAGATTAAAAATACAGGAAATACCCGGTAGCATTTTATTACAAAAAAAAACTGGGCAAGTAACTTTTTGACCTGGGCAAGTACTTTTTTTTTGTACTTGCCCAGCTGGGCGAGTGGAAAAAAAGGATTTTTTCAACCCCTGTGTTAATACCCTGCACTACAGAGTTATCAATTTTGCCCCTTGAATTTTGGGTTTGACTCATGGAATTTACAGCACAGGGGTTATACATGGATTTGGTATGTAAAACATACTAAATTTGTGTTTTACACTTACATTTATACATGATCGGCCATTTTGACCATTGAATTCTGGATGCTATTGAAACCCTGAACTAGTGCGGAGCTTTGCCGCTAGTGTTTCCCCCAGGATTAAAAAGGGAACATTTAGCACATAAAACTTTGAAAATGGGGCAGTCAGAATGTGAAACAACATTTTGTCATGTCCGATATAGACAGTGCGATATAGTCGTCACATTGACGTCCGTACGTAGGTTACTATCAAAGCCTCGGTGGGCTGCGGCATGTGGGCCGTGGTCATCTACATGTAGTTTTTTGTCGCACCTGCTTTAGCATCATCGAAATGTCAAAAAAGTTTGTACAAACTTCGTCATCATGGTATAACTTTAATATTACTTGACAGATTGCTTCAATATGTGGACACTTGATACATGTGAGCATTTGGAACACACTCATGCCGCCATTAACGTGACCTTGACATTTTTTACCTTCACATTTTTACGGAAACACTTAGCCATTTTGTTTGCATCAAAAAGTTTCTTCATCATGATATAACTTTTAATATTACTTGACAGATTGCTTCAATATTTATAGACACTTGATACATGTGAACATTTAGAACACACTCGTGTCCCGATTAACATGACATTGACCTTTTGTACCTTCACATTTTTGCGGAAACACTTACTAAGCCAGTTTGTGCGTAAAAAAGTTTGTACAAGTTTCTTCATCATCGTATAACATTAATATTACTTGGTGGATTGCTTAAATATTTGGACACTTTATACATGTAAGCATTTGGAACACACTCATGCCGCAGTTAACAGGACCATGACCTTCACACGGTTGTGGAAACACTTTTTTTTAGGTCAAAAAGTTTCTTCAACCATGACCTTTTTCGTGTTTTAAGCATTCACTTCTCAGACTGTTTTTGAGATGGTTACTTTAGCACATGCCCATGATCGTGTTACGGTCAAATGCCTCGGTAGGCGCGACACCACTTCTGTGGGCGTTGCTGAAAATTACATCATCATAAAGCAGTTGAATGGCTGTATTTAATATTTTGTTTGAATAATGATAATGCCTGTAATGGTGTCAGTGCAAATTGTAATAAAAAATAGTTTAAAATATAATTTTAAGGCAGCATGGTGCCACCTTATTCGTTCACGGTGCACACTATGCCAATATAGGCTGGGTGGATCACTAACCAGCCCTCTATGTGGTGCTATACTGGTTCCAGTACTCAGTACGATTCACTTATATGTGGCTGTGACTGCAGAAATGAGGCTTATGGAATTTGTGACCAGTGTAGCTCCTGATCAAATAGCACGCTCATGTAGCTTGATAACGATCTTTCTTGCTTGTTAGAAACGTGATGGGTGTTTCATTAATGGAATGTCAAACAGTGCAGATCCTGATCAGACTGTGCGGATCTGGATCTACTCTGGTTGACAAACTCATAAGTCTGATTTCTCCTGTCACAGCCACATATTTGTTATCTTTGCATCTGTATTGGTAATTCTGATCATATCTGAAAAAATGTTATCAGCATAATTATCCACTTGCATTTGTACATTGCAAGAGAACATAGAAAACAAGTCACACTGTGTTTGCAATACAAGTTATACAACCTGTAGAGTTATTGTAGTACGCCGTTTAGACATATAACCAACACTAAATTGGAATTGTATAGTTGTTTGTAAGCAATGAAATGTATGCTGTTAACCTTTTTCACTTCATGAAACGACTTTTGTTGTCTGCCTTTCTATAGTTTTGATGATTCCTATAACGCATTTTTGTTTTATTTTGGTAACCATATATTTTCGGCTGCCTTCTACCTCTGTTATTATCGTAAGTCAAGTGAAATTGGCTTGGAACTTCATATACTTATTTATCATCATCCATATTTTCATTCTTTAGCCCACCCGTTCAGCCCCTGTGCTCAGGTCAAATGGCTTAGAAATTTATGTTTAAAGTTTTTTTTTTGCGGCGTACCTGCGTATACCAAAACCATCATCGGTGTTATTGATTTCTGTAGACTGTTGATAAATTGGAACAACAGGGAACTGAAATTACTTGTACACAGAATGATAACTCATGGATACATTAGGAATGTTGCAGATAATGGCATTTCTATTTGACATGATTACAGTAGTTGAGTTGATGGTTCGCCAAAATGTCTTCTACTGTGCACATCTGCTACTTGATAGACACATGCAGATGCATGTATGGTTTGCTGAACTTAACCACTTCACCCCTAAGTAACTGGAATGGAATATACCATTTTATTTTTTCAGACTTTTCATTAATCAGAAAAGGAGGAATTTTATGGGGAAAAATTAAAAAAAGAAAATTGTTTAGCTTTGAAAATATTCATAAACTAGTGTAGAACCTGATGAGACGGCTCGTTACGAGCCGTCTCATCTGGTTCTACACTGTTTGCAAACATGTGATAGAGGCTTATAGTGTTGAAAGGGTTAACTGTGTACACATATAGGTAACAACACTATCATTTGTGCTTCCAAAGGCTGGGAGGATAATATTTTGCATATCTTAGCAATGAATTCATCCTTTAGGATTCATATTTAATTGTGAATCTTCTTTGGATTGACATCGGGGCCACGTGATCTGTAGCTGATTTCACCAAAATTGCAAAGCATACTTATCTAGCTAAGTGTAATTTGAGGGAGTAATCGTTTATCTTCCCAGAAATGCATTTTCTTATATAGAACTAACGGCTGCATATATTTGATGATTAAAAGTATACAGAATTATTATACTGAATTTATTGCATTATCACAGCCATAATGGCTGTAATAAATTCAGTATAATAAAAATTAATACATTTATCCGTAGATTGAAAATTTCTCCCTCAAAGTGTACTCTTTTTTTTTTTTTTTTTGGTGAAATCGGCTACTGGTGTTGCAAGGGTGTCTGGCATCAGATCAGGACATGGTCTTTCATTGCTGAAAGTTTTTATATGATATTAATGGTATCCCCGGAATGAAAGTACGCATCCGTCACAGAAACTTTCTTGTCCGGAGCATAACTCGAATACCCTTTGGAATATTTTCATGAAATTTCACACATGCATAGGCCACGACCCAACGGGAACGAGCACGAGAAATATAACTCTTACCACACTAATTTCCGAGTTACATGTTTTCATGTACTATTTAAAGTCGGGAGTGTAACCTGAATGCCCTTTGGAATGTTTTCATGAAACTTGACACACGCATAGGCAATGACTTAAAAGTGTGTTGTGTGCAAAAATGCCTCAAAAATCGCAGATAGGTTTCCTATCAATCCAAAACTTGATTACTCTTTGGAATATTTTCATGACATTTAACACTTGCATAAACCATGACCCACCAGTGTGCACATGTCTCCTGCAAGAATGACAACTCTCACCTACTCACATATTAACCCTTAGACCGCTACACACAACAATTGTTGACAACTCTCACATACTAACATATTAACCCTTACACCGCTACACACAACAATTGTTGTCTGCTGATGCTTTATATCTTGCCTTATTTCTCAATAAAAACATGGTTTGACAGCACTTTAGAATCATTTCCAATGGAAATGATTTTTTATAAAGTGCTGTCAAACCATGTTCTTAATGTAAAAAAATGAAAGCTTAACCAAAAATGAAAGCTTAAGCATAAGTAGCATACAACAAAATTTCATTCAGCGTTATAAGGGTTAAAGGTACATACACATACCCACTCAGTAGGCACACAATGTTCTTTATATCAGACATCATCTAAGACATTTTCTTGCAAAACAAACATTCATTCACCATTACCCCACGTAATAATTGGCATTATTATACATTTTATATAAGACGTAAATTTGCACACTGATATCAGGAGCGATAGCCGTGTTTCATTAAAACACAAATGGACATTACTATTTATTCTCTGTATTTATTGTTCGATGTAAAATGATCATACTTTGTAATCTGTAGAAATTTTTATTTTTTTTAGGTGACGCATTTAATTAGTATAAATAATTAAAACATATCATGCCTCATTTGCAAATGAAAATAGTCGGTTACCACCGCGAATCACTATCAGTAAAATAAATATTACTAAATGATTATATCTGTATAGCGGGCACTCGTAAGTTTTAGAACTGGTGGAATAGTAACACAATTATACACTTATTTAATTCCCGTAAAGAACATTTTGTGGCTACTGAGTGGGTATGTACCTTTAATTATTTCCCATTATTTTTTGTGTTGACTGCCTGTAGTCGGAGGGATACACATGTGCCAATTTCTAGTTTTAGTGCTGAATGTAGAGTGTTGTCTCCCCATACAGGTGCATTCCCGTCTATATGCTCTTGCTGTTGAACAATCGTAAAACACCAACCAATCAATTTGTTTGTTCTCTCATTAGTATTTCTAGCGTGTACTCGATTTCATGCTGAGGATATTTTTACTTCAAAGTATATGCTGTAACCACTCATTTGAACCGTCTCATCAAGAGGGTTCAAATGAGTGGTCACAACTTATACTTTTGAGCTTAAAAATTGCAAAAAAAAACAACAAAAAAAACTTTTGATTTGGGTATTCTACATGCAACACATGTTAACCCATTTCATCTTGACTGAGGGAATGCCATTTTCTTTATAATTCCAGCACAAAAATATTTACACAATTCCCTAACATTTGATTGGTCCGTAGCAAGTCTCTGTCCAAAATTTATATCTCAGTAAACTCCCATGCCGAACTACCTTCCGTAACCGTCAGGCGCAGTTAAAATAATTCTTAAGAAATTGAAAATAAACACATTTTCTTGATGAATTTATTTCAAATGCTGGAATTATAAGGAATGAATGGCCTTTTTGTGGAATTTATCGGGGATATAAACTTTAAAAAGTCGCGGGAATACTGGACGAGGCCTTAAAAATACATTTTTTTTTTTTTTTTTTTTTAATTTTTTTTTTTTTTTTTCGAAAATTGTAATTTTATATCGCTTCGTCCAGTATTCCCGCGACTTTTCCAAGTTTATACCCCGATAAATTCCACAAAAAGGCCATTCATTCCTATAATAAATGGAAAATACTACGGTAAATATTTCTCTTTGTACATGTATGTTCTCAGATATACAATGCTGCGACCACCATTTGAAATGGCTTGTCCAGTAGCCTATTTCACCAAAATTGCAAAGTATACTTATCTTGCTAAGTACACTTTGAGGGTGAAATTTTCAATTTAAGAATAAATTTATTAATTTTTTATTTACGGTATACTGAATTTATTGCATTATCACAGCCATTTTGGCTGTGCTAATGTAATAAATTCAGTATAATAATTCTTCATACTTTTAATCATCAAATATATGCAGTTGTTAGTTCTATATGAAATAATGCATTTCGGGAAAAATAAATGATTACTCCCTCAGAGTATACTTAGCTAGATATAAGTATGCTTAGCAATGTTGGTGAAATCAGCTACAGGTGGTTCAAATGCGCGGTCACAACATATTATACTTTCATTGAAAAAAAAAGCAAAAATAAAATAGTTTCATACCCATAAATGTTTATTTCAAATGTGATCGGTTAAGTAAGTGAAGTTTTGTGATGGTGTATAATAGATTATAAGCAAATTTCTGCATTGCCGAGAGGCCTTGAACCCACTTCTAGTTGATCATAAGATGCCTGATCAATACCTCAAGCCAAACACACAGGTAATGTAATTTATTGCCCCATATTTCTTACATGTACAGTATTTAGCCTAAGTTTAACTTTCTGAGCATTTGAACAATTTCATTGATAGGATACCTTTAAAGGTACATGCCCACTCAGTAGACACAAAATGTTCTTTATATGAGAGACATCATCTGAGACATTTTCTGGCGAATTAAACAATCATTCACCATTACCCCACATATTGTTTGGCATTATTGTACATTTTATATCTGACATGAAGTTCCACACTGATATCAGGGGCGATAACCGTGTTTCCTTAAAATGTTAACGGACATTACTCTTTATTCTCTGTATTTATTTTTTGATGTGCAATGATCATACTTTATAATCTGTCGAAAATATTATTTTTTTCAGGTGACGCATTTAATTAGTATAAATAATTAAAAAATATCATGCCTCATTTGCATATGAAAATAGCCTGATACCACCGTGAGTCACTATCAGTAAAATAAATATTACTAAATGATTATACATTGTATCTGTAAAGCTGGCACTTGTAATTTTTAACGGGACGTATTATGTATTCACCTTGTACATGCAAAGGGCGGGCACAGCCAAATTCGGTATACATATTTATCATGGCAAGACAAAGAAGCCTATTGATTTTGAAAATTTCCAATGACTTACATCTCCCCTTAGTGGCCATTTTCAATTTTCGCACTCTATCCTTGTCCACGCAATAACTCAAGTTCTAATTCACCGATCGTAACCAACTTTGGTATACATGTTTATCACGGCAAGACAAAGAAGGCTATTGATTTTGAAAAATTTCAGACGACTTATCTCCCCTTGGCGGGCATTTTTTATTTTCCCACTCTGTATCCTTGTTTATTTTTGGACTCTGTATCTTTGTCTATGCAATAACTCATGTTCTACTTTACGGATCGTAACCAAATTCAGTATACATGTTTATCACGTCAAGATGAAGAGTTATCTCCCCTTGTTGACTGGACTTGCCTAGACGGGCGTATATTGTGACCTTCGGCACTCTTGTTAGAACTGGTGGAATAATGACACTAGACAGAGGCTGCAATAACTGCCATATTGACTCTAGTCTGGTTCAGTCTGGCACACAGATGGTTCAGTTCCACTGACAGCTGGAAACAAATGTCTACATAACTTTGTAATCTCCCAGCTGTGATTATTGAATGGAATTTCAAATTGCAGATATGCCCCATAAGAAATTACCTTGTTTGATATTTTTCCCCTGTGTAACTAGTGGGACTGTCTGACTTGTGTATGCCCTTTAACCCCATCCAGAATTGTTTGGCTATCTTGAGTGAGGCATTACATTAACCCTTAAAAGACTGAAAACGAAAATTGTCGTCTGCTGTTGTTTTATATATCGTCTTTTTATACGTCCGTTTGAAAAAACGGGATGTATTATGTATTTATCTTGTACGGGCGGGCGGGCACAGCTTGTCCACGCAATAACTAGAGTTGTACTTGACGGTTCGAGCCTGACTAGCAGCGTGCGTTGTGTCCTTGAGCAAGACACTTTATCCACACTGCTCCAGTTCACCCAGCTGTAAATGGGTACCGATAATTCGTAGTTGCTCTGTAAATACGAATTATCGGCTTCTCTCAAAAAGTCTCTACCTCCGTTCATTCTCCCATTCTTGGGAGACGGCATGCAAGGTCTTAGAGCCAGTGCCGCCGTTAAATATAAGCAAAAAAAAAAAAGAAAAAAAAAAGTACTTGACGGATTGTAACCAAATTTGATTTTCATGTTTATCACAGCAAGCCGAAGAAGCCTATTGATTTTCAAAAATTTCTGATGACTTATCTCCCCATGGCTGCCATTTTTACCGATCGAAACCAAATTCGGTATACATGTTTATCATGGCAAGACAAAGAAGCCTATTGATTTTAAAAAATTGCCGATACTTATCTCTCCTTGGCAGCCATTTTTAATTTTCGCACTCTGTATCTTTGTCCACGCAATAACTCAAGTTCTACTTGACCGATCATAACTAAATTCGGGATACATGTTTATTTCGCACTCTGTAATAACTCAAGTACTACTTGACGGATTGTAACCAAATTTGGTTTGTAACCAAATTTGGTTTATATGTTTATCACGTCAAGATGAGTTGTCTCCCCTTGTTGACTGGCCTTGCCTCGACGGGCGTATATTGTAACCTTCGGCACTCTTGTTCTGAAGATCATGTGGTACTAACAACAACAATAAGTACCGATTCAAAGTATGTTACAATTCTTTTATAGTGTCCTTATTACATAACGGATTTTGATGTAATATGGCGCATCAAACGCGTCTTGTTAAGCTGCATTTGGTGGTCTCTTTATTTTCGCCCAAACTTCTGTAGTTTTTGCGAAGAATCGATTTCCGTGTCACTGACACGGAAATTGATTCTTCGCAAAAACGACATAAGTCTGTGCCAAACTCCCTAGACCACCAAATGCAGCTCATAAAGACGCGTTTGCTGCGCCATATTACATCAAAATCCGTTGCATATTAAGGAAAATATCAAATAATACTTACTTTGGAGTGGGCGACGTTGTTGTTATTGTAACCACGTGATCATGCACCTTGATGTATGGGGTCCTGGGCTGATTATAGACATGTCCCTCTATGTCTCTGTTTACATGAGTAAATCTATTATAAAGTTTCAACTGATTGGATTATTTCCAGTGAAATTAAAGTGGGCGGCAATTTCATGCATCCTTACATCCTACTGGGGAAATGATACCTTGACCAAGTGACCATAATTATATGGTGAGCTGGTTGAGGAAATGGAACTTACAGCATTTGTATGCAGTGTAGATCACCAGTGCTCCAGATAAGGAATTAGTAATTGAGTATTGTCACTCCATCATTTCTGAAGCAATTGGGTAAAATAAAATCACACTACTGTTTACACATCAACTGATAGCAATTATTGAATAGTTTGCTTCGAAATGAAAACATGTCTTGACATTTCATTAGAATTGTCTTCTCAATACCAAGATGTGTTTTCATGGAAAATAAGAAACATATGCAATAAATTGTGACTTCTGATTTAAATTGGGTTTTTTGCAATTTTAATTGGGTATTTAAGCAAATACACAGCTTATCTGGAGCTCGGGATTACTCATATTCAATAGACGGATCAAAATTGTTACTCCTTGGTTTACGCAGACAAGTAACAGTCTCTGATCAGACTCTGTGGATCAGCAGGCTGGCCAGGGCATATGCCATAAGGTCCATTTTCTCGGCCGAAGCCCATATACACATATTCTGTCTGTTCCACGTTTTTTTCTGCCAACAAACTTTTGGCTATTAAACACATTAACCCGTAGACAACAATTGTCGTCTGCTGTTGCTTTTATATCTTGCCTTATTTCTCAATAAAAACATATTTTGACAGCACTTCAGAATCATTTCCAATGGAAATGATTATAAAGTGCTGTCAAAGCATGTTGTAAATTATTCTGAAGTGCTGTCAAAGCATGTTTTTGATGATAAAAATGGAAAATAGAAGATGATAAAAAATTAAGATAACGGTGTAAGGGTTAAATCTAAAAAATATTGCTCAGATATGTAGGCAGGGATTCCGCCGGGGAAAATAAAAAAATCGCCACTTCAAAAAAAAAGTGGCGATTTGTTTTCGAAAATTGTAATTTTTTATCGCCAATTGCGAAAGTGGCGATCGCCAGTGGAATCCCTGTGTAGGTTATGTGGGCCTAAGTTGCAGTTTCGTGCCATGGTACCGTAATAACCCTAAATACACAAATTATTCTGGGGGTAGACTCGTAAGAGCGTCCCCATATTTTGGGTTAGTATGACTGCTGCTTCACAATAACAATGCATTTGGTACATGTAGCTGCACGTTTTCCGCTTTATAGGCAACGAGTTGCACTACATCGCTACACCTGACGTTACACAGTAAAAATGTTTGTAATAGCACTTACACTTCGCACACTAAAATATAGAAAAAAAATGCAGGGTGTTGATGTTCATACTTCACTATATTGTTAGTGAGAGACAATTCTACAATATGACACAAAAATATTGCCATAAACTTACCTAATAAAGTGTGTATTAGAAAAATTCTTAGGTCACTCTCCATGAAGTAGAAAGTAAACAAAGAACGCTTCAAACGCACATTTGGAAAGACTACTCCGTCATAACGCTTATGAAATGCAGTGTAACGAAATGTAATTCGAGTTATGTACTCAGAACTATTTATTTGATAAATTTGTTTTGGGAAACCCAAAACAAATGGTGTCTGAATACTTAGTGTTATTACTGTGTTAGGGATATGGTTCTGAAGGAAAACATCCAATTGTGAGGTGTTACTAATTGCTGTACAATAGCGCTATACAATTGTGAACAGACACTATATCATTGATGGGCTGGCTCAGCACAGATGGACATGAATCTACTCTACCATATTTACTGTACATGTATATATTGGAATACCATTTGTATACCCCAACAAAGGTTTTGGGGGTGGATACTACACACATATATATAAGAGTCAGTGGGTCGGTCGTAATACACAGGGTTATTAATCCTTTCAACACTACAGACCTCTTTAGCAGTGTTTGCAAACAGTGTAGATCCAGATGAGCCGGCTCGTGACGAGCCGTCGCTCTTCAGGATCTGCACTTTTTGCAAGTAAGTTTTAGAAAAAAAAGAACACCTCCTTTTTATAAATTGACAACTTTGAAAATTATTTTGTGATGATTGGAATGGTCGGAAAATTAACATATCACAGTCCATTCCAGTTACACAGGGTTGAAAGTGTTAAAGGTACACACACGCCCACTCAGTAGGCACAAAATGTTCTTTATATCAGAGACATCATCTTGAGACATTTTCTGGCAAAATAAACATTCATTCACCATTAATCCACATATTGATTGGCATTATTATACATTTTATATCAGACATATCTTTCCACACTGATATCAGGGGCAATAACCGTGTTTCCTTAAAATGTTAACGGACATTAGTATTTATGCTCTGTATTTATTTTTAATTGTGCAATTATCACACTTTATAATCTGTCGGAAATAAAACATTTTCAGATGACATTTAATTAATATAAATAATTAAAAAATACCATAGCCTCATTTCCATATGAAAATAGCCTGACACCACCGCGCGTCACGTCACTATCAGTAAAATAAATATTACTAAATGATTATATCTGTATAGCGGGGACTGAGACGTAATCTGTATTACTACTGGTGGAATAGTGACACAATTATACACTTATTTAATTCCTATACAGAACAGTCTGTGCCTACTGAGTGGGCATGTTCCTTTTAACTCTTTGCATGCTGTGAAACTTGTGGGCTATACATAGTTCAAAACTAGCGGACAAAAATTCATCATATTTTCTTTTATTTCTCCTTGTAAATATCATGAATATGTCTTGGAATTTCATTAGAATTGAGTCCTGAGGACTCAATTCTAATGAAATTCCAAGACATATTTACAGAGAAAAATAAAACATATAGTCCTAATTTGTTTGGCGGATGGATATATTCGCCGCTAGCATGCAAAGAGTTATGGTTGGTGCTGTGAATGGTAGTACTGTTGCCATACAGGTGGTCTAGCTCCAGCTCTATCTCTCAGCTTCTAGTGCTGCAGGCATCTTCAAGTACCCACTCTTACTGCATTATCTGCCTGCTCCCCAGCTTCAATTGGAATCCCCCACCACTAATATCACAGCCGTTCATTGAGAAATGGAACTTGTGGCATTTCTGGTCAGTCTACATTTGTATCTGTCAATCTGAGCTAGCTTGAACATGTACATGTACTTGTACATGTAATATATGGGATTTAGTACTAAACCCATTGACCCGGCCTTAAATGACCTTAGCTGTTGATAGGCCGTTAAACCCCAACACACAAACAAACTCAATCAGCTAGCCAAATCTTGCAGCCTGTTAACCCTTACAATGCTGAATTAAATTGTGTTGTCTGCTGTTTATTTTATATTTTCCATTTTTATCATCAAAAATATGATTTGACAACACTTTAGAATCATTTCCAATGGAACTGATTCTAAAGTGCTGTCATACAATGTTTTTATTGGGAAAGAAGACAAAATATAAAACAACAGCAGACGACCATTTACGTTTCCCGCATGCTATGGGTTAATGATCTCCACTGTTTGTTTAGAGTACACATGTTTCACTGAATATCGAACAGTGCAGACCCTGATCAGACTGCATATGCAGGTTGGTCTGGATTTACACTTGCCACATTGACCATAAGCCCTATTTCTCCAGGCACAGCCACAGTTTGTGCCTTATTTCCCTTAATTATTGGCAGATACATTAATCACCCCAAAGGTTATATAAGAAATCAAAAGCTACCCAGGCCAAAATAATAATGGTTGTTCTGCATTGACAAATAGACTTACATGAACATGTAAATCAGGCATATAACCATTCTATTTACAATAACCACGCACCTACGTCCAAGGCCAAGGTCAAGGTCACAGTTGAAGGTCAAAGGTCAATTCCCTTCCCATATTAATCCATTACTCGTGTAAGATCCTCTATAACTGATGAATGAATTTTCAAATGTTTTCAGATTATCTCATTTTCATTGACCACGTACGCAGGTAAAAGGTCAATGTCACACATCTCTAAGGCCAGCATTAAATAATGATCATGAAATTTTTATTCAAACCTATAACACTCTTCTAATGTTAAGCTATTTGTAAGTCCAACTCTTTGTGGGGGTATTATGATCACTCCTGTGATAGTTCTAGTTCAGCCTAAGTTTGTCAAAGACACAGCTGGTTGACCTACATTGGACCAGGTAGTTAATAATTGACAATGCCACTTGGTCACCATACATTTAACACCAGGACATTATTTTACCTACATGTATGCTTGACAAGATAGTTACTGGTCGACTTCATTTAACTTTTGGTTGACTAATATTCAATCAAGTGGTTACACATTGGCTTACAATTGACAATGAAATGTTTTACATGTGGTGGTTAACCCATATACCGCTACTCACAACAATTGTTATCTGCTGTTGCTTTTATATCTTGCCTTATTTTTCAATAAAAACATGGTTTGACAGCACTTCAGAATCATTTCCAATGGAAATGATTCTGAAATGCTGTCAAAGCATGTTGTAAATTATTCTAAAGTGCTGTCAAAGCATGTTTTTGATGATAAAAATGGAAAATAGAAAATAAACAGCAGACGACAAAAAAAAGAAGATAGCAGTCTAAGGGTTAATGGTTGAAATGCATTTGCGAAGTCAAAAGTAATTTCAAACTGGTCTAAATCAGACAATGGTTACGATGCTTTTGACAAGGGGCTATTGGTTTACCTGCATTTGACACTGAGGTGATTACAAACTGACCTTCAGGTTCATTTTACATGCGGATGTTTTTGTGCAATTGCTTTTGTACCATTTAGTTATCATCGAATATTGTCACGATTCTGCTTAAAATTTAAATTGGGTTAATATACATGTAATGTATGATGAATTAATGGATTTTTGTTGTAAAGCCGTAGGGGAGTAGCCATTCAGACGTCATTAAGTGTGTATTGAGATTGCAGTCTGTAGACCTATTCTCTAAGCCACTACCCCACACTACTATATCTACAACATAGTTACCCCTAAATACATAGCTTTGACTGTTACATGCTGATTTTAGGCTATTTCATTAACCAAAATGGCTTGTTATTTTTTTTTTTTAAATCTAAAAAATAATGAAAACCACTGCAGATCCTGATGAGCCGGCTTGTAACAAGCCAGCTCATCTGTACCTACACTGCTTGTAGCAAGCCGGCTCATCTGTATCTACAGTGGTTGTCAAAGCTGGCTTTAATTATGGTCTGCAGGGTTAGTCACCGTTTCACCTGTTGTGTCTCCAGTGTGTAAGTTCATTCCTTTGAATGGGGAAATTTTGAACACCGATATATATTTCCTGGTTACTGATACAATCATGAGTCGGTGACAGTTCACATGAACTCACTGGATCATATGTGGCTGTGACTAGAGAAATGGGGCTTATGTGATTTGTGACCCGTCTAACTCCTGATCAAATGGCGCCCTCCTGTAACCTGATAACAACCTATATTGCTTGTTAGAAGCAGGTTTTGTCACAAAATCCATAAACCTCATTTCTCTAGTCACAGCAACTTCTGGCAATCTAAACAATTGTAGATCCTGATTGTCCCTTGCACACCAATCAAACCATTATGCTTCCACTGACAGCAATTGAGATTCTCAGAATGGTGATTAGTATATGGGTCCTCATCAGTCTCCATGAATGCTCAATCTTATCTCAGGCTACATGTACATTGGTCATGAATGTCGTAAAGTACTTTTTCGTTTTCCAATTGCTCATATTGACATTGTTGTAGTCACTTGATGCTCTTACGAACAACGGCTACTATAAGTGTTTCCCACAAAAAATATAGACCGTGGTGTTACCAGCTGATCAGGAGCCATCTGCACAATGTATACCAAGCAGCAGCAGCAGAGCTCCAGATAATTATTTTAGGCAAGAGTTTTTTGACGCCTCGAAATAAAAAACGGTGGGTTTTTTCTATTGATGTGGGGTTTTTTACTTGCGATATTGAAAATCAATGTCAGAGTTTTGGGAGTATTAACGTTTATGTTATACATGTATGTACATCTGTCTATCGTACTTACATGTTGTTGTAGTTTGTGGTGCTGTAGGCTACACTGTGCATTTAATATAGTGTTGTGTAGTTGCCAGGCCGACCAGGCTGCACTGTACTGTTTGTTTGTTTATTATATAGTAAGTTCAATGTCAACAATAAACGTATTTACAGTTCCAAAACAATAACCCAAACCTTGGGTCTAATACATGTCTGCTAATTAAGAAGCACATAAATGTATATGTAATAATTTTACTAAACATATAATAACCTTTATGTGAAATAAACAGTCCTGAATAAAATGGATAATCCTTAGACACCCCCACACCCTCAGTCATGGTGCTTTCACTACATTCCAGATCATAAGCACAAGACTCGCGCAAATGTTTCTGCTCACTTTTGACATCATGATCATCGCTTTCATTGTGCCTCTTTAAAGACGATAATTGTATGGCACGGGAATTGCGTTTTCCACTTTTCAAAAGTTGATTTTGACAGTGTAACAATCTCGGCCAATATCGATTTCACGATGGTTTCTGGGGATGGTTCATCGCTTTGTACTTTCGTGAAATAAGCCCGTTTCTTGTGCAGACTTCTTTTTTCGCGAAGCCATCATCTGAATAGGCAGGACGTTTACGTTTATTTAACTTAAGCGCCCACGAGGCGATGATTGAAGGATAGACTGGTCGCTACTATATTTACGCTATGAAAGACTCAGAATAATACACAACGTAGATTATTTTATCGACCAGTCTGAAAAATTCACGCCATGTAATCGGGCAGTGGAATCAGCGAAAAACACGCTATATAGCTGAACAGAGATTGACGAAACGCACAATATCTGGACACCTTGCGTAACAGTATTTTTTGCTGCGTTTTTGTAACGCATGGAAATTAATTCCCTTGCGTTTTTAGACATTTCTACTGCGTATTTGACGCAAAAACGCAGCTTAACTGGAGCTCTGAGCAGCAGTACATACTTTAAACCATTGAAGTCTATGGATATGCCTTTTATTAAAAAAAAATCTGATTATTTTGTTTATTTCTCCATAAAAGTATATGTTGTTACCACTCATATGAACCATCTCAATGAGACGGTTCATATGAGTGGTAACAACTTATACTTTCGAATAGAAATATAGAAAAGAGCGGAAAAAAATCTCCAAGTTTTCATACCACTAATTGCATCCGGCCAATGATTGGTTAACAATGTAGATCAAGCTGATCAAGCGACTTGTTTTGTGAATGGGTCCATGGCCGAGAGATGGGAACATTTGCGGCCAGCGTAGACCCTGATCAGCCTGTGCGGATGCTGATCAGCCTGTGCGGATGCTGACCAGTCTGCGGATGTTGATCAGCCTGTGCGGATGCTGATCAGCCTATGCGGATGTTGATCAGCCTGTGTGGAAGCCTGTGCGGATGCTGATCAGCCTGTGCGGATGTTGATCAGCCTGTGCGGATGCTGATCAGCCTGTGCGGATGCTGATCAGCCTGTGCGGATGTTGATCAGCCTGTGTGATGCTGATCAGCCTGTGCGGATGCTGATCAGCCTGTGCGGATGTTGATCAGCCTGTGCGGATGCTGATCAGTCTGTGCGGATGCTGATCAGCCTGTGTGGATGTTGATCAGGGCCTACACTGTTCATCACTCAGTCAGGAACACTTAGTCACAGAAGTGGATTCACTGTCAACTGTAAAGAGGTTAGATCCTAATTTCACTGGAAATGTACAAGATGATCAGTATTTATGATTTTTTCAATGCCATATCCTTTTTGTCATACGAATTTACTAGTAAACAGAGCTCCAGATAAGATGCTTATTGACATATTTTTTAGCAGAATACGCACTGATTATCAAAAGTGGGAGTGCAAAATACTCACACCAATGTGAAAATACGCATTACTTGAGTAGTGAACATACTATACTGGGAGACAGATAGTTTTATATATATTACGTATTGGTTGGCATTATTATACATTTTATATCAGATGTATTTTTCCACACTGATATCAGGGGCGATAACCGTGTTTCCTTAAAATGTTACCCGACGTGACTATTTATTCTCTGTATTTATATTTTGGTGTGCAATGATCATACTTTATAATCTGTCGGGGGGAAAAAAAATAATTTCAGGTGACACATTTAATTAGTATAAATAAATAAAAAAATATCATGCCTCATTTGCATATGAAAATAGCCGGATACCACCGTACGTTACTACCAGTAAAATACATATTACTAAATGATTATATCTGTATAGCAGGCACTCGTAATTTTTAGAACTAATGGAATAGTTACATAATAACACACTTATTTAATTCCTATAAAGAACAGTTTCTGCCTACTGAGTGGGCATGTACCTTTAAAAAATTCCCATGACTTATCTCCCTTGGCGGCTATTTTTAATTTTCACGCTCTGTACCCTTGTAAACACAAGAACTCAAGTACTACTTGACGGATCGTAACCAAATTTGGTATACATGTTTGTCGCGTGAAGATGAAAAACCGTATTTTGTCTCCCCTCGTTGACAGACCTTGCCTCGACGGGCGTATATTGTGACCTGCGGCACTCTTCTTGCATCTCAAATGAGTGAATTTTTAAATATGTTTTATTTCTTTTTATCATTTGTTCTCTATTTAATAGGAAAATAAATAATATATTTATAAAAGTAAAATAGGGATTGAATTTGAAATCTGGGGGTATACTACTCTTTAGATACAAACCTAATATCTGAAGCTCTGAACTGTAAATATCAGAAAGTATTTTTTGTCAGACGCTGGGGCCTATCAATATATTAATCAGTATATATGGCTGTGACTATTGAATAAATGGGTCTTATGGCATTTCGACAAGTGTAGTCCCAGATCCGACTGCTCATCAGGGCCTACATTGTTCACCATTCATTACTTTCAGTGGGTGTTGTGCTCCTAACAAACAGTATAAAACCTTATCAGACTGCATGAGGGCAGAAGCAGACTGGTCACAAATGTCATAAGCATAGGGATAATATATCTCTTCTGGCACAGCCATATACAATGTGACCTCACAGTCTGACCGAAATATTGGGACACCATTTATTCTTGGAAACACATGTGGCTGTGACTGAGAAATTGGGCTGATGGGTTTTGCCACCAGTGTAGATCTGATCTACAGCCTGTGCATCCGCAGTCCGATCAGGATCTGCACAATTCGCCATTCCATCATTCAATGAAACATCCGTCGTGTTTCTAACAAAGAATATAGATCGTCATCAGGCTACAGGAGCACTGGTTACAAATCACATAAGCCCCATATCTCCAGTCACTGCCACATATAAGTGTATGATTTCCCACAACAACGGATGTCCCAATATTTAGGTGTTGTACTGGCTGATTACAGTAACAATGTATTTGGATACAATCCTAAAACAAATTGTGTCCAAATATTTAGGGTTATTATGGTATTCACTATTGGGTTTATACTCTATCATGGACTGGTAGATTGTGGGTTAGAACCTGTGGCGTAACAAATCTGAAACTTGTGTACATCCAAACTTTGCCAGATTCTCTATGAGAGCCATACACAAAATTCCATGCGTTCATTCAACTGAAACTTGTAATCTTTCAATCAAAAACTGGGAGAGATAACTCTCGACAATTAGGCCAGCGATGTGTGAAAATAAGGAAAGTATGTTGTTGGCAATTGGAGTGTAGGAATCTGGCTTCAATTGTTTCTCGTTAACGTTGGTTACATCTACAGTTCACTTCGGTCTGTCTGGGATAACACTCCACTCTGTGCTCACAACCAGTGCGTACTCATACAGGTCTGTGACTGGAAAAATGGGGCTTATGGGATTTGTGACCAGTGATCAAATAGAACACTCCTGTTGGCTGATAACAATGGAAATTGCTTGTTAGACGCATGACGATTGTTTCATTGATGGAATGGCAAACAATGTAGCTCCTGATCAGACTGTGCGGATGCACAGTCTGATCTGGATCTACACTGGTCGTAAAACCCATAAGCCCATTTCTCCAATCACAGCCACATATCTTCCTTCTAGTGACTGTATCGGGAGAAATAGGGCTTATAGCATTTGTTGTCATTCTAGCTCTAATTAAGAATGCTAATGATCTATACTGTAATGTCTGTTTGTTTGAAGCATGAGGGATATTTCACCAACTAAGTGGCAAGCAGGGCAGACCCTGATCAAACGGTTCTGATACACCGAGAGTCATATGGGATTACACTGCTCACAAATACCAAATACCATAAAAGCCCTATTTCATGCAGTGAGTCATGAATAAGTTGTACACTGTTACATGAATCTTTTAGCTTGTGAGGGAACAATAGTTTTGAGTTATAGTGGTTAAGACTGGGCAAGGTGTGTACTGGTTGTAAATACCAAGCAGATGGTATGTGGATGTGCCGGCTTCGTTATGTGGATAATCCACAAATCATAAAACGATTCCCCCTTGAATAAAGCATGTATTAAAGGGAATGTTTTAGCAGATAAAATTAAAACAGGATCACATGTTGAGGATGCACAAGATTATCTGGTGCTACACTGGTCGCCAAATTGTGTCGACCAATCACTCCATGGTGTGTATGTACATGTATCACTACTACTACTACTAGACGATATCATCTGTGCTGAGACATGACCTGTAGCCGATATCCCCAAAATTCCAGAGTATACTTTTCTTGCTAATTACACTTTGAGGGAGAAATTTTCAATTTAAGGATAAATTTATTAATTTTTTATTATACTGAATTTATTACATTATCACAGCCATTTTATAATGCATTTCGGGAAATATAAATGATTACTCCCTCAAAGTATACTTTGCTAGATAAGTATACTTTGCAATGTTGGTGAAATAGGCTACTAATCAATCCATTTGTTTAACCCTTTCAACACTACCGACCGTTTTCCCAATGTTGGCAAGCACTGTAGATCCAGATGGTCCGGCTCGTAACTTACAAGTCTCCTTTTTGTCTGACACTCGTGTGGTAACACTTGATTTTCAACTGCTATGCCAGGCAATTTTGTTTTTCCCATAACTTCAAACATCAGCACCTATACATGCCTACACAGGTTACCTGGAGTCAAAGGGAAACGTGGCTCGAGAAATGGGGCTTGTGGCATTGTGGCCAGTCTAGCTCCTGGCATATGACTAGAAAATGGGGCTTATGGCATTTGTGGCTAGTCTAGCTTTTGGCATATTACTGGGAAAAAATGGGGCTTATGGCATTTGTGGCCAGTCTAGCTCCTGGCATATGACTGAAAAAATGGGGCTTATGGCATTTGTGGCCTGAAAAAATAGGGCTTATGGCATTTGTGGCCAGTCTAGCTCCTGGCATATGACTGAACAAAATGGGGCTTATGGCATTTGTGACCAGTCTAGCTCCTGGCATATGACTGAAAAAATGAGGCTTATGGCATTTGTGGCCAGTCTAGCTCCTGGCATATGACTGAAAAAATGGGGCTTATGATATCTGTGGCCAGTGTAGCTCCTGGCATGTGACTGAGAAAAAAAATGGGGCTTATGGCATTTGTGGCCAGTCTAGCTCCTGGCATATGACTGAAAAAATGGGGCTTATGGCATTTGTGGCCAGTCTGGCTCCTGGCATATGACTGAAAAATATGGGGCTTATGGCATTTGTGGCCAGTCTAGCTCCTGGCATATGACTGAAAACATGGGGCTTATGTCATTTGTGGCCAGTCTAGCTCCTGGCATATGACTGAAAAATGGGGCTTATGTCATTTGTGGCCAGTCTAGCTCCTGGCATATGACTGAAAAAATGGGGCTTATGGTATTTGTGGCCAGTCTAGCTCCTGACATATGACTGAAAAAATGGGGCTTATGGTATTTGTGGCCAGTCTAGCTCCTGGCATATGACTGGGAAAATTGGGCTTATGATATTTGTGGCCAGTCTAGCTCCTGGCATATGACTGGGAAAATGGGGCTTATGACATTTGTGGCCAGTCTAGTAGCTCCTGGCATATGACTGGGAAAATGGGGCTTATGGCATTTGTGGCCAGTCTAGCTCCTGGCATATGACTGGGAAAATAGGGCTTGAGGCATTTGAGGCCAGTCTAGCGCCTGACATATGACTGAGAAAATAGGGCTTGAGGCATTTGTGGCCAGTTTAGCTCCTGGCATATGACTGGGAAAATGGGGCTTATGATGTTTGTGGCCAGTCTAGCTCCTGGCATATGACTGGTAAAATGGGACTTATGGCATTTGTGGCCAGTCTAGCTAAATGGGGCTTATGACATTTGTGGCCAGTCTTGCTCCTGGCATATGACTGGGAAAATTGGGCTTATGGCATTTGTGGCCAGTCTAGCTCCTGACATATGACTGGGAAAATAGGGCTTGAGGCATTTGTGGCCAATCTAGCTCCTGGCATATGACTGGAAAATGTGGCATTTGTGATCTGTCTTGTATTCCCATCTCATCTACTAACACACTCATGCAGTCTCTACTGTTTGTTAGAAACCTGAAAATTGTCACTGACTGAATGAGGAACACTGTATTCCCTGATCAGACTGGGCAGATGCACACGCTTATATGTTACTGTATCTGAAGAAATGGGGCTTATGGCATTTGTGATCCATCTAGTTAATGATCTGCTAGTGTGTTATGTAGTAACATGGCGCCAGGAATTAATAATTGAGTATTGTCGATCACTCCATCATTTCTGAAACAATTGGATATTTCAAAATTTTAATTGGGTAAAATAAAATCACACTGCTGTTTACACATCAGCAGACAGCAATTATTGAATAGTTTGCTTCTAAATGAAAACATGTCTTGGAGACAATTCTAATGAAATACCAAGATGTGTTTTCATGGAAAAATAAGAAAAACATGTTATATTTGTGGTCGGTTTATTGTTTTCTGCAGCATGATAAAGGTACCACAATTATTTATTGCTTTTTAATACTCAATACTTCTGATTTCATTTTTTGTTTTTGGCAATTTTAATTGGGTATTTAAGCAAATACGCAGCTTATCTGGAGCTCTGTAGTAAGGACCTATACTGTTTGTTAGAAGCATGGCAATCGGTGCAGATCTTGATCAGACTGGGCATACGCCTCATTTCTCCAGTGACAGCCACAAAGGATGATTGTTTTTTGCACCCAATCAACCCAATACAAAACATGATGCAGAATAACAATTGTAACCGGCATAGTTACCGTATTAACCCTATATATTTGGACACCATTTGCTTTGGGAAACCCTTTTCCAAATCAATTTGTATCCAAATATATTGTTATTGTGATAAACAATTACAACCATACTAACCCCAAACATTGTGATCCTGTTTGTTGTGGGAAACCAGACATCTATATGTTTCCTAGATTATGTTAGACCTATGTTAGCTGCAGGTTTTCCACTTTATAGGCAATATGTTGCAATAGGTTGAACTATATCGCTACACCACAGTCAATGGTTAAACAAATTTTGCGGAATAACGCTTACATTTCTACATAAAATATAGCAATAATCTGCAGGGCGTTGACGTTCATAAAATGTACTTCGCTATGTTGTTATGAGAGACAATTCTACAATATGAGACAAACATATTATCATAAACTCCCCTAATAATGTATTAGCAAAATTCTTAGGTCACTCTCCTTGAAGGAGAAAGTAAACAAAGAACACTTCAAACTCAAATTTGGAAATACTACTCCGTCATAACGCTTATGTAATGTACAGTGGGGTCAGCGTGTAAGTGCACACACGAACGAACACGACAGCCTGTCGTGTTCGTTCGTGTGTGCACTTACACGCTGACCCCACTGTAATTACATGTATGTACTCAGAACTACATGTAGGCCTATGTCAGTTTATGCGTCGTTGTCTCCAGTGATGGTTACAGCGTTCATGCTTGTTGCTTCCCCAGGGATGACAGTGCTGTTACATATTCTGTTATACTACACGGGTGAAAGACTCATACATGTGGCATAAAAATGTGACCATTGAACAAAATCCCATTACCCCACCCACCTGTTGTCGTACTGTACATTAATGGAAATGTCGCACACAGTACGACAACAGTTTTTCTCCTACAGTTCCGAGTTTTTCACCTGTACTGGTTCCTGGCTCCCACTTAGGTGCCAAAGCATAAAGCAAGAAGCGGCACTGGTTCCCTGCATTCAAATTACATTTGAAATACCTTTAGAACGCCGAAAACATAAATTATTGTCTGTTCTTATTGTACATGTATATCTTGTCTTGTTTATCAATAATAACATGGATTGGCAGCACCTTAGAATCATTTCCAATGAAAAAGATTGATCATTCTAAAGTGCTTTCAAAACATGATTTTGATGAGAAATTGTCCATGTTTTCTCATAAAAAACATGATTTGACAGCAAACAGCTGACAATAATATTAAATCACCAATGCAAGTGTTAATAAGTATGATATAAGTGACATAATAAATATAGATGTAACTTGTATTATTGATTTTTCTGTATTATACATGCATTTGTGTGTTTTGGCCATTTAACCCTTACACCGCTATCTTAATTTTTTGTCGGCTGCTGTTTATTTTCTATTTTCCAGTTTTATCATCAAAAACATGTTTTGACAGCACTTTAGAATAATTTACAACATGGATTTACAGCACTTTAGAATCATTTCCAATGGCACTTTAGAATCATTTCCATTGGAAATGATTCTAAAGTGCTGTCAAACCACCATGTTTTTATTGAGAAATAAGTCAAGATATAAAAACAACAGCAGACGCTAAAGTGCTGTCAAACCATGTTTTTTATTGAGAAATAAGTCAAGATATAAAAACAACAGCAGACGACAATTGGTGTGAGTAGCGGTGTAAGGGTTAATCAAATCATTCTAATCACATGTGATATGAAACAAATATCCTAACATATGCTTTCACCAAATATCTACATGTATTTTCTTATCAGGAAGAATAAGATATGAAGCTTTGCTTACAAAAATGAATGTACTGCTTGCTAGCAACGCCCATTTTATGAATATTAATCCTCTCGCCCCTAAATATCTGACATTGATATGTAGGATCTTACATGGGTGGAGCTTGACTATAGTATTTATGACTTACACGAGGTTCCAGTTATATCATTGTTTTAACCCTTACACCGCTACTCACAAAAATTGTCGTCTGCTATTGCGTTTATATCTTGCCTTATTTCTCAATAAAAACATGGTTTGACAGCACTTCAGAATCATTTCCGATGGAAATGATTCTGAAGTGCTGTCAAAGCATGTTGTAAATTATTCTAAAGTGCTGTCAAAGCATGTTTTTGATGATAGAAATGGAAAATATAAACTAAACAGCAGACGACAAAATAAATCAGATAGCGGTCTAAGGGTTAAAAAATGTATCAATGAAACAAATAGCATGCATAATATGTAGGAATAGTGTCTTCTAATTGTAAAATAATATGAGTGTCTAGTGTCTATGTTTACACAAGAAGATAAGTTTGAATGGTTCAATGAAAAATATTTATGACACGTATTCCACTGGCATGTTTATATAGATAAATATGTGTCTGGTTGGCCATATCCATAACATAACATTTCACCATGTAGACGTCTATGAATACATGTATCTTTATTTACTCTTCTGCACAAAAATATAATTTTTATTTGTGACTGCCGAGAGAAATGGGGCTTATGACATTTGTGACCAGTGTAGCTCCCGATCAACTCGCACACTTTTGTAGTCTGATAACTATCTATATTCTTTGTTAAAAGCATGACTTGTGTTTTATTTATGTAATGTGCAGATCCTGATCAGACTACGGATGCACCGGCTGATCTGGATATACACTGGTCACAAAACCCATAAGCTCCATTTCTCCAGTCAAATTTATTATTGTATACATGTTGCTCATTTATATTGTTCATCATATTAATGTTTTTACCCTAATCATTTGATTGCCTACCACATCTAACATACTATTTTACTATTAGTTTTATTCTTCATCTTCATTGTTTGGCCCTAAATGATACTCTTTTGTGTTGATGAGCCATTAAGCACCATTCCATTCGATTCCATTTCTCCAGTTACAGCCACATACATGTTCCATGTTTTGGCAAATTGTGTAAATTCTCTCTGCTGTGAACCATATCTACTTGGACAGCATATGAAAATTGTCTCCACAGAGACCATTCCACACAGACAATTTCCATATGCTGTCCAAGTAGGTTTAAGAATCTTAGCTAAAACAAAATGAGAAAAAACGAAAAAAATTGTATGTTTGCACTGTAATTTTAAATTAATAATTTTGTCGTCTGCTGTTTATTTTCTATTTTCCATTAATTCTCCATTAATAAACATGGTTTCACCGCACTGTCAAACCATGTTTTTATTGAGAATGATGACGAGATATAAAACAACAGCAGATGACAATTTTCTTTTCCTGACTGACTTCTAAGGTTTAACCGCTACACTCAACAATTGTCGTCTGCTGTTGCTTTTATATCTTGCCTTATTTCTCAATAAAAACATGGTTTGACAGCACTTCAGAATCATTTCCAAAGGAAGAGGAAATGATTCTGAAGTGCTGTCAAAGCATGTTGTAAATTATTCTAAAGTGCTGTAAAAGCATGTTTTTGATGATAAAAATGGAAAATAAACAGCAGACGACAAAATAATTTAGATATCGGTGTAAGGGTTAATTATAATATAAATGCAGCATGCTGGTGGTCCATTTATAAATAGGAGACCTGATTCTCCACATACCGGGTATGGAAGGTGTTCGAGCCAATTCCCACCCTTAAATATAAGCCGAATCGAATTCTCCACTACGACATACAATATACACTGCTATCTGGTGTGCTGAATGGGGAGGATTTGGGAAAAGATTGGTCTGAATGGTGTGGGGTTATGTAATCAATGGAGCATTGTAAGTGGGAATACTACAAACCTTGAGTCGCCATACTACAGACTTGCCAAAGGAATTTTACCTACTAGATGACAAAATGTACCATATCCTACCATCTAACGTCTAGTATATTCAACAACTCGAAGTTGATGGCAGGTGGGAGCATGCAATGGATAATTTAACAATTTGGGTTCTTCCTTACCGGAATCCCGACCACAGACCTGGTTTGGCCCTTATGTACATCTTTGGCTTTCTTGTATGTGAGAGTTTAATCTGGTTATACACATTATATGAGTACATGTAATATGATTATTCGTAATCCTATTACTTTTAGGGGAAGGGGCCAAGTGGCTTTGGTGTGGTATGGACCTGGCACCAGGTCAGGTTATTCTAATTTCAGGGCTGAATATATTTATCTTGATGTAAATATTCCGCTCTGATTTTGGGATTTTCCCCTCAATGCAGCAGGTTGAATACGGGACTGAACCCGTTGGCCCGGCCTTAACTGACCTTAGCTGTTGATATGCCGTTAAACACCAAACAAACAAACAATCAAAGTTGTGACTATGGTATGATCAAGCGACATTTTCCCACCTCAGAATACTACAACTGTGTGTCGCCAGCCTAGACTTACCAGTGGCACCCGCTTGGTGTTTGTACTCTTCCGCCAATATTTTCAATAATTATAAACAAAAAGCCACATGATCGTAGCATCTCGTGTTGTCTACTTGCAGATACCTACTGCGGCACAATGCAAACATCTCCGCGGTGAACAACGACGGCGACCTGCCGTACGACATCTGTGAAGATGACTCGATGGAGAAGTTGCTGCAGGAGGCGATGGATGAACAAGGTGGGCGGCCAATCTAGTGTGGGAATCAGAATGGCGTTTATATTGTGATCAGTGTAGACACAGATCAGCCTGCGCATTTGCGCAGTCTGGTCAGGGTCTGCACTGTTCACCGTCAGTGGAAGTATTTGCACTGTCTGATCAGGGTCTGCACTGTTCACCGTCAGTGGAAGTATTTGTACTGTCTGATCAGGGTCTGTACTGTTCACCGTCAGTGGAAGTATTTGCACTGTCTGATCAGGGTCTGCACTGTTCGCAATTCTGTAAGTGAAACACTGTCATGCCTCTAAGAAACAATATACTGTCTGTTTCACGAAAGCTGCCCAAATGTTACGGCTTTATAAACATATACCCCCACCATCTCCCTCTCCCCCACCCCCAGTCTGCTAGTCTCCCTGATTGTGTGGCTGTGACTGGGAAAGTTTGGCTTATGTCATTTGTGACCGGTCTCGTCCCTGGTCTGCTTGTGTCCCCTGATTGTGTGGCTGTGACTGGGAAAATGTGGCTTATGTCATTTGTGACCGATCTAGCCCCTGGTCTGCTTGTGTCCCTTGATTGTGTGGCTGTGACTGGGAAAATGCGGCTTATGTCATTTGTGACCGGTCTAGGTCCTGATCTGCTACAACTCCCGGGCAGCCAGATCAGGATCTTTATCGTTTCTTGGAAGCATGACAGGCTTTTCACTGGCTAAATGGGAGAGATTGCAGACCCTGTGTGTATGCGCAGGATGATCTGTCACAAATACCCATTTCTCCAATCACAGACACATTATAAATGTTGCTCACTTTATGCTCAAATCTTATTCTCAAGTTGGTCTTCTGACTATAAACATTTATGAGCAGGTACCCAAATATTATTTTCAAAATCACAGGTATAGTCGCCCGTCTATGTGTGACCTTAAATGTTAAACACAACCCCTCTCAATCAAATCATCAGCCGTGATCATTCTCATGTGCTGTCAGAGCATGCTTTAGCAGATGCTCCAAATTATGAAGAAAAAAATGAAGATCGTATTTTCCTGCTGTATATAATGGGTAATTACCCTTTCAAACAACAAGCTATACACCTGATATTTGCAAAGGCTGTACATTCAGATAAACCATTTGGCCTTTTCTTAACCCTTTCACCCCTAAGTAACTGTAATGGATGTTGATATGTTCATTTTGCAGCCGATCTAATTGTCACAAAATGATTTTCAGACTAGTCCATTTATGAAAAGGGGGTATTTTTGGTGCTCAAATTTTTACTTTCAAATAGTGCAGATCCTACGACTCGTCACGAGCCGGCTCATCTGGATCTGCACTATTTGCAAACACCGCTATAGCGGGATTTCGGGATCAAAGGGTTAAAATTAGCTCACGTATGTTATTGAGAAGTGAAATAGTGACTTTCGGAACAACAGCACAGGAAAATAGACATCTGTTTAGTATATTACCACCCCTCCTACTCAGAGCTCCAGGTAAGGTGCGTAATTTGATCAACTTTGGGGGCAATTTTGTTATTTCTTCACCAAAAATGGCAAGTTGGGAGTGCTTTGGAATCGTCTCATTGAGACGATTCTAAAGAACTCCCAACTTACCATTTTTGGTGAAGAACTAAGAAAAATACCTCGAATATTTGGTCAAATTACGCATGTTAACTGGAGCTCTGCTCCTACACTACAGGTGCAGGCTCAAGTATGTTCAATTTGTGATTTTCACATCTGTTAAACAATAGCTGTAACCAAGAATTTTAATTAATAAAACACTGCACATACCATTGAAGGGGTCATTGGAATAAGAGGGCTAACTCCCTCATTCCACTGACCCCTTCAATTACCAAGAGATCTTCACTAATGGACGGGGAACGGGTGTGGCCTAGAGGTTCGAGCATAGGACAATATCAGAGGTTGCGGTTCAATCACGGCCCTAATCATGAAAAATACTTGCATTTCCATCCCACTGGTCTTTCGGATGAGACTTGAAACCGAGGTCCCGTCTCTAAATGACCTTAGCTGTTGCAGGGACGTTAAACCCATTCACTTTCACTTTCATAATGGACGGTTGTGAACAACTGACGGTGTATGGCTGATGGTTGTTAGACAACAAAACAATAACATGCATAAGTGGTTATCGTGTAATCGGGCACATGTACTGGCATCCACTGCCAATGTATTGTGTATATGGGTCATATTGTGCCACTTTTATTGTTTCATCGTACTTGATCACCCCCAAGCATGATAGTGAGGAGAGCATTTAGTGTTACAGTGTAACATCCATTAACCAGATAGACTCCAGGGGTCCGTTTCACTAAACGTTGTACGACTAAAATGTTCGTAAGTGCATATTTAGGATCGTCTGGAAATCTCAATTGATGAATTTACATTTATTGAGCATAGGCTGTCATAAATTTGCACTCACGAACATTTTAGTCGTACGAAGTTTAGTGTAACGGGCCCCTGACCAGCCAAAGAATCTAGGGGGTTTAGCGAGTACCATACTAACCCTAAATATTTGGACAACATTTCTTTTGGGAGACCCCTATAAAATATGGGTTCCCCAACACAAATTGCATCCATATATATTGCTATTGTGATAAACAAGTACAACCATACTAACCGTAAATATTTGGACATTCCTTGCTGTGAGAAACCATATTATATAGTAATGTGTGTTTCCCAGAATAAATTGTGTCTGAATATTTAGGGTTATTACGATTTACCAGCTTTCAGATGTTATTTCCTATTATAAAAGTAGTAAGATTATTACTGGTCCTACTGCTTTTGGCAGGGGGCCAAGTGATTCTGGTGTGGCGAGTATGTGACATCAGATCAGGATTATTATACCCCCACAAACAAAGTTTGTTGGGGGTATATAGGAGTCGGTCGGTCGGTCGGTCGGTCGGTCTGTCTGTCTGTCTGTCGGTCTGTTGGAAATTCCCTTCCGCTCTATATCTTCTACACCGATGCATGGATTATCAAATGGCTTGGCACAAATGTCTCTCATGATGAAAAGATGTGTCGCGATCAATAACCACGCACCTACGTCCAGGGTCAAGGTCACAGTTGAAGGTCAAAGGTCAAACCTATTGAAATTCCCTTCCGCTCTATATCTTCTACACCGATGCATGGATTATCAAATGGCTTGGCACAAATGTTTCTCATGATGAGTAGGTGTGTCGCGATCAATAACCACACACCTACCAGAGCTGCCAACTGTTACGATTTTTCCGTATTTGTTCCGGAAAATACGTTAGAAATACGGAAGTACGGATAACAATTAAAAAGTACGATTTTTGAAAAAATCAGCGCGGGAATATCTGGAAATAATAATTTTGTTTCACAATTCTGCCAATAAATCCTATTCTTTTATTTACCCGTAATCATACTCGCCGAGGCGCTTACCATTTTGATTCTTGTTGTGTAGTAATAGTAGTTTCAAGCGCTCAGCGATATTGATTTATTCATCACGTAAATTCATAAAATGTCTGCTCCAAAGCGTGCAGCCAACGAATTTGGGTAATTTTTATCGAAAGAAGTTAGGAGAACACATCTGTTCATCAATGATTACAGCGAGACATGGCCCAATTTGGTCCTGTCAAAGCGCGGTGATGAATTTGCGTCTTGCAAGCAGTGTAATTGTGATTTTTCGGTTGGTCATGGTGGCCGAAACGAGGGCCAAGGCTCTAAAAAAGTTAATTTATGCATATAAGTGAGTACTGATTTGTGTTCCGGAAAACATATGTGGTGTTCCGGAAAATAGCCCCCTTTTCTCTCCATGTTCCTCATGTGACCGACATGGGGTTGGCACCTCTGACCTACGTCCAAGGTCAAGGTCACAGTTGAAGGTCAAAGGTCAAACCTATCGAAATTCCCTTCCGCTCTATATCTTCTACACCGATGCATGGATTATCAAATGACTGGGCACAAATGTTTCTCATGATGAGAAGGTGTGTCGCGATCAATAACCACGCATCTACGTCCAAGGTCAAGGTCACAGTTGAAGGTCAAAGGTCAAACCTATTGAAATTCCCTTCTGCTCTATATCTTCTACACCGATTCATGGATTATCAAATGGCTTGGCACAAATGTTTCTCATGATGAGAAGGTGTGTCGCGATCAATAACCACGCACCTACGTCCAAGGTCACAGTTGAAGGTCAAAGGTCAAACCTATTGAAATTCCCTTCCGCTCTATATCTTCTACACCGATGCATGGATTATCACACTATGCCCAGGGTCAAGGTCACAGACTTGATGCGTAACGCTCGGCTAAATGGCTTATAATAAAAAATGCCTCGTTTTCTTTGGCTGCCAGTGGGGGTATTCGTGTGCCGACAGGCCACATTTCTAGTTCTGATTTCAGGCTGAATATTATTATTATTTTTGTAAACATTCAGTTCTGATTTTGGGATTTTCGCCCCATTTGTACATGTACTTGAACATGTACATGTACTTGTACAGGTAATATATGGGATTTAGTACTAAACCCATTGACCCGGCCTTAAATGAGGGCAGCTGTTGATAGGCCATTAAACCTGAACAAACAAAACAAAAAACTGCCATCTATCTTCCTACTTACTTAGACGGCATATTGAGTCTTTTCTTGAATATAACTTGGATTTGGGGTATGTATGGTATAGTATGGTACTTATATACATAAACAAATTGTTTAACAATCTATTTTACCATGCTTTGTAATCTGAAGGGCCCAGTATCAACCACATTTCCCATTTTGGAATGCACACATGTTTTGTGTTAGTTGTTGGCTCTGATACACATACAAGTACCACAGTCAACCTGGATTCAAAAACTATTTTTATTATTGTTTACATTAATTCATGCTCTGCCTGGAAATGGTATGAATTCTATATCACATAGCCTAATAATCTTAACCCATTACATTCGGTATACACCTTCATGGGTATGACATCTTTATTTTTCTTATTTCTCAATGAAAGTATATGTTGTGACCACTCATTTGAACCGTCTCGACGAGACGGTTCAAATGGTGGTCACGACATATACTTCTAAGCACATATAAAGAAAATATTTAGAATGTTTCAAAATGTTGTATCCTCAGCATGAAATGGGTTAACATACCTTTCTGTTTATACCTATACATGACCTTTGTAGCGAAGATGTAAACGCCATTCATCCAACGGTGTCAGTAGCCTTGGCCCTGATCAATATTGTTCTATATCGACCAGTTTTATAAATTGGTTACCGAACTTAGAAAATCACAAGTAGCTTCCCTTTGAACTACTTGTATTGCATCCGTGATGTTAAAAGTGGAAGAAGTTGTTGAAACTAAGCAACGTGACGTCATACTGACGAACCACGCCAATTCTGACACCGATAAAGTAGCTAGGGAACTTGTGATTTTTGATTTTCCAAGTCCGGTAACCTATTTGTGGCTATGATTGGAGAAATGGTGCTTACGGGTTTGTGACCAATGTAGATCCAGATCAGCCTGTGCATCCGCACAGTCTGATCAGGATCTGCACTGTTCGTCATTCCACCAATGAAAACACCCATCATGGTTCTGAAAGCTTACTATTTGATCAGGAGCTACACTGGTCACAAATCCCACACGCCCCATTTCTCCAGCGACAACCACATATACACACTGAACTATATACACACGTTTGCAGGCGTGGACGCGGACGCTGCCCGGCGGGAGGAGGAAGAGAAAATGATGGCGGACGCGAACCACTGGCTCAATGCTCGCATCGTCAAGGAGAAGAAACACCCCAAAACTGGAGCCACCTCACTCCACGTCGCCGCGGCTAAAGGTTACGGCAAGGTCATGGCGTAAGTGTTTGCAGCCGCTGTTACTGCACGGACATAACGACTGTGAACAATGGCCAGCTATTCCTGTCCCTGGCCTCTATACACATGTTTGACTATTACAGGATAATGATACAAACAAACTTGAGCAGTAACTGTGGTGGGGCACCGTCTTTGAATAAATGTTCCTGTTCCCCCAGGCTTCTACACACATGTTTGGTATTATAAGCAGTATTATAAACAAGTTACCAAAGTTGGAAAATCAAGAGTAACCTCCCTTAGAACTACTCGCAGGACATCCTTGATGTTAGAAATGGCATAATTCGTCAGTTTGAAGTCGCGTTGATTGATTAGTTTCTCCTTGTTGTTTGGATATAGTCGGCACATTGGCATATGTTAAAGTTTTTCGGTGTACTATCAAAGCCTCAGTGGGCGCGAAATGCGGGCCGCGGCCATCTATTGCTATAAAACTAAGCAATGTGATGTCAAGCCGACAAACTCCACTAAGTCTAACGCTGATGATAACGCACTGGAAGTAATTCTAAGGGAAAGTACTCTTGTTTATCGACGTTCAGGCACATATTTATAATGCTTGTCTATTACAGTGTATTACTCCAAGCGAACGTTGACATTAACGCGAAGGATTTCGATGGCTGGACACCTCTTCATGCTGCGTCACACTGGGGCCAGGAGGAGGCATGCAAAATACTCGCAGAAAATATGTGTGATATGGAGACGAAAAATCTTGTGGTGAGTTCATGTGGGCGAAGTAATTGGCCGCTAACTGAAGAAGCCTTATGACAGTAACTGTTGCGAACAATGTAACCCCAGATCAGGCTGCACGGACATGCAGCCTGATCAGGGGCTACACTATTTGTAATTCAGTCGCATAAATAGCCTTACTACGATCAGCATAAGATTAGTACCCAGTTTGACAGTGTGAATATGCGTGGGATCGGGATTCATAATTGTATAGGAATTTATTTTACCCCCTGTTTATTTAAATGGATGTAAGTGTTGGTTATAAATTGTCATAAAGTCAAGATTGTCGACCAGCGACACAGATAGCTATATATGTACATAGGCAGAGTGCATCCATCCGTCTGTCCGCCTTAGTCCACAATTAAATGATTTTAGATTTGCCAACCCTACTTTATTCTTCTTTTTTTTTAGCAAAAATCCATTTTCTATGTATATTCATTTGTGGTAAACACAAATTAAACTTTTTGCTTTTACACTGACAAAAAAATATTTTGAGTAGACATATTTTTTGAGTCGGTCGTGTTTGGGCAAACAAACATACATATTATTTTAGCCTTATCACTGTTTAGTCCTGGTGTCTGGATATCATATTTATTAGGCAAGGCTAGGAAACGCATACTAAGGAGACTAGGCTGGTATTTATATATCAGGTAACGTTTCATGCTAGCCGATATCATCCATGTTTTCGTTGAAAACAGGCATGAGTATCTACATAATTTCTGTTTTCACAATGATTCGGAATCGATCTGGTATGCTCAAATTGAATACTTTTACAAGTGGGTTGATGGGGTTTCAGTGGATTTTAAGATGTTTTCAGCGACAGCTATTCTCATGCCTGTGAAAAGAACGCGGACATTTTTATGTTGCGTCATTACATTAACGTCATTCGTTGATGCCAGTCGACCAATGAAACGTCAGTTTTCAATTTGTATCGGATATTTGTATCGGGTTAATGCCTGATACGACATCAACCAGTACGTTTTGGGCAAATACAAGGCTTGTTACCTGTATCCTGGTTGGAAATGTGGGAAATTTGTGTCATGTACAGCTACATTTTAGGACCTCCGCAACCTACATTTTCCTGCAGATCTCAACAACTGCTGAAGCAATTTTGCTGTGATCAAGTGTAGATATCCCATACACAGTGGAACCTCTCTAAACCGGACACCCTGGGAGGTCCCCAGGATGTCCGGTTTAGAGAGGCTCCACTCTCATTAAGAACTCCATGAACAGTTTTTGTCATTTTCAATCATGAACAGACACGACAATGACAGTGAAACCCATCTAAATTAAACTCAATGTGGTTGCCAGGGTGTCCGGTTTAAAGAGGCACCACTGTAATTAACATTCCAGGAATAGTTTTTGTCATTTTCAATCATGAACAGACACAGCAATGACATAAATGACAGTGAGACCCATCAATATTAAACAGAATGGGGTTCAAGGGTGTCCGGTTTAGAGAGGTTTCACTGTAATAATGTATAATTCTGTGACAATTCTACAGTCCACCCATTTAACGATCAGGTTTCATCCTTACCAGAATCCCGACTGGAGACCTAGTTTGGTCCTCACGATCATTCGTAATCCTCTTTTAGGGGAAGGGGCTTAGTGACTTGGTGTGGTATGGACCTGGCACCAGGTCAGGTTATTCTAATTTCAGCGCTGAATATATTTTTTCTCGATGTTAATATTCAGTTCTGATTTTGGGATTTTCCCCCCAATGCAGCAGGTTAAAATGGGATCAAACCCGTTTGCCCGGCCTTACATGACTTCAGCTGTTGATAGGCCGTTAAACACCAATAAACAAACAAAAAACTACAGTCCACCGTACTTGCAAATGTTTCAGGGTCAGACTGCGTTTGACGTAGCAGACACAGAGATTATTAAATTATTGGAAGAACTTAAACTCAAGCAGGCTTCCGTAAGTATCAGAGTTTGTGTGAACTGTTTGATATCAGAGAACGTGTTTAGTACGACATTCAGATCAATGGGAAGATTGGTATATGTGGTCGTGACTGGAGAATGGGGCTTATGGGATTGGTGACCAGTGTTGCTCCTGATCAAATAGCACATCTGCAGCCCGATAACGATCAATATTGCTTGTTAGAATTATGTTGGGTGTTCATTGATGGAATGGCGAACAGTGCAAAACCCATATTAAAGCTCTATTCCTTCTGTAGCCGGATAATGATCTTGTAAGAAGCATGTGTTTCATTGCATTGATGGAATGGCGAACAGTGCAGATCGTGATCAGACTGTGGATGCACATGCTGATCTGGATCTACACTGGTCGCAAAAGCCATAACTCCCATTCATTCAGTCACAGCTACATATTTCTTCTATGTTTATAAAGGGTTGAAAGGTTAACCAGAGTGATCATGGTGTGGTAGGATCATGTGATTTTGTAGCCAAGTGCCATCCTGTTTAATGTCATTTTCACAGACGTTTTACTTTTAATAATTATTTGCAAACCGATAGATTTGGATGATGTAACAAAGATGGGCCGTGGCTTAGGGTATATGGCATTTGTCTTCAATACCAGAGGTTGTGAGTTCAGTCCGCACCTTCATAATATTTCCATCCCACTTGTCTTTCGGATGAGGCTTCAAACGGATCTTAGCTGTTGCTGGGACTTTAAACCCTTCACTTTCACTTTTCGTCAACCGAACAATAGATATATGTGACTAATTAATTACAAGCAGCAACAGAATAAAAATCCAACATTGCTGTATTTGCTGTGCCGTGTTTCAGCAAATTCTGTTGTGCCATTTTAAAGCTCTTGAAGGAAAATCTATTAAAACATCAAACAGTACGTCCTAATTTTCTTAAACACGTTATTCCATGCCCTGACGATGAATACTTTCAGCTGAAGGACCAGCAGAAAGACCTACAGAAGGACATCATCCAGACAAAGCAACCTTCGTCCAAGAGAAGGTATGTCTTCCCCAGTCGCCCTTGTACATGACCTCCATGGCTTGTAGGTGGTCCGTGGTACATTTACATGGCTTATATGTGGTCTGTGGTACATTTACATGGCTTGTATGTGGTCCGTGGTACATTTACATGGCTTGTATGTGGTCCGTGGTACATTTACATTGCTAGTATGTAGTGATCCATATGCCTACATGGTTGGGTTGGTTCTGTGCATGCTTCCTTCTTGGTGTCAATTAGAGATATCACAAATTTTTCCAAGGTAATGATAGAAACTTTTACAGGGTCTGATAATGCTTCTGACCGAATATGCTCACTATTTCATGTTCATTGTCGCAGCAGGTTAAATGTGGGATCGAACCCGTTTACCTGGTCTTATATGACCTTAGCTGTTGATAGGCCGTTAAACACCAATAAATCAAATCAATCCTTGTCACCCACAGTAGCATCTTGATTATGAAGCTTTTCCCAGTTATCACATTATGTCCGCATATATTCAGTAAAATGGCCTGATTTGTATTTAGTGGTTAACTCTTTGCATGCTAGCGGCGAAAATATCCGCCAAACGAATTAGGAGTATGTTTTATTTCTCTCTGTAAATATGTCTTGAAATTTTATTAGAATCGAGTCCTCAGGACTCAATTCTAATGAAATTCCAAGACATATTCATGATATTTACGTGGAGAAATACAAAAATAAATATGATGAATTCTTGTCCGCTAGTTTTGAACTATTTATAGCCCACAAGTTTCCCAGCATGCAAAGAGTTAATACCTATCTCAGCTTAAAATGACCTTAGCTGTTGACCATTAAATTGATCATCGGCTATGCATACAAAGTTACCTGATATAGCGATTACCTCTGAAAGTTGTTGCCTTTTATGTAATCGAGTTGCATAGACATACATCACACGATATACACAGTTATTACATTTTGTCTTCGCGTAATATATCTACCTCATGCCTTAAATATCTTACATTGTCTGGTCAGCATCCGCACTTTTTTACATGAATGTTGTTGACAATTCATACTTTTGTTTGTAAATATTTAGATTTCCTGCTCTCTAGTCATCAATGTTTTGAACTGGTATCTAGTCTTACAAGAGCATAAGCTAATGTACTAGAATTGTATCAGTAATCAGCCAATGGTGGTGTTCGTGTTGGCATGTGCAATCAATAATCATTTTCTGCCAAAAAGCAACACGCATATATGATTTAAATAAAGACGAGATATGGTGATATAAAGACGAGATATGGTGATATAAAGACGAGATATGGTAATATAAAAGCTACTGTAATTCATGATACAGACGTCCTGTTTTATGTCAGTATTGTGATTTGTGACGAGCCATGATCAAAATGGACCAAGATGCGAGAAAGTCCATACATTTAGTTGAATGTTATCAAGAGTGAATATAGAGTGAAAAGAGCTGCTATAAAGGTGATTTAATAATAAGGGGCCCGTTTCACTAAACTTTGTACGACTAAAATGTTCGTAAGTGCAAATTTACAAATCGTTTGCAAATTTCAATTGATGGATTTACATTTATTGAGCATAGGCTGCATATGCAGCCTATGCTCAATAAATGTAAATGCAATAATTGTTTGATTTTGTTAAATTGATGTTTTCAGTTGATTTATATATTGATTTTGCACAGAAAGGCATTTTTGTCCATGAACATATTAACACGAATGTCACTAATTATTTCCCCCCTAAATAGCCCAAACACTGAGAAGAATTTGTGCATTGAATTGTGCATTCGATACATTGCATGATCCCAAATCTATAGATGACACGGGTGCATTGTTGCAGGATTTCACATGTAGAATGTGTTTGTGTGTATTTGTAAGGTACAACTTGGCATTTGGATCAGGGGCCCGTTTCACTAAAGTTTGTACGACTAAAATGTTCGTAAATGTCAATTGATGGATTTACATTTATTGAGCATTGGCTGCTTATGCAGCCTATGCTCAATAAATGTAAATCCACTAATTGTTTACAAGAAAACATTGTTAATGTGAAATTTACAGACTATCATAATTTTGCACTTACGAACATTTTAGTCGTACAGAGTTTAGTGAAACGTCCCCCTGATGCTGGTTACTCTTAAGAGATGTAGGAAAATCTGTTAAATATGCCAAATTTTGTCTTCTTGTATGCACAACTGATACATTCATCCTAAAATGGAATGAATGCTAAACAAGCTCCAGATAAAACACATTTTGCTGAGGAGTTTAGTGTTCCCTCACCGATAGGCAAGAGCTGATATAGCGTTAGTCCATGTATGTACGTATGTATGTTAGTAAAACCTTTCATGTTTCAATAACTCATGAACCGATTCACCGATTTTGATAATATTTGACCACTATGTGTGTCCAGGGATGGTCTTTTGTTTTGCATACGACTCGCATCGTAAGGCAAAAATGTTAACGTTTTTCTTCTTTTTTTTTGTTTTGTTTTATTATCAAGGCTATCAGTACAACCCAAGGTCAAGGTCACTGAGGACTTGTGGGTTTTTTTTTTGTGTTTTTTTTTTCAAAGCTACCAGCGAGTGGATAAGCTTCGTTTAACGATGCCGTTTCTTGTTATTGTTAAACAGAAAATCACAATATGCATATTTTAATGGCAAATAATAACAAATTGAATTTTGTTTCATATTTTATCTGGTGCTTGTGTATATAGTGTATGAACTAAGTTTTAGATACTGCTATTCATGTTCATTTTATTCTTTATGATTTTGCAGCCGAAATGACCCTGCAAGGTGGTGTTTTTGTGTTGTTTTACACTCTAATATTTTACGGCTACCAAATACACTGAACAACAGACATGGGGTCAGTTATACAGATGCTTCAAACAGTATCACCAACTTGAATGTAGTTATTCATCCTCGCAACTCCACAGATGTTTGCAAACAGTGCAGATCCAGGGATTCCGCTGGGGAAAATGAAAAAATCGCCACTTCAAAAAATTGGTGATAAAAAATTAGTTTTCGAAAAAAAATAAAAAAAATGGTTAATTGAATATGGACACCTGAAGAAGTAATATGATTTGCATTACTTAGAATACACATGTAGCTGAGTATACCGGACCCCATGTCACATATTGGTGTACCTACACACTGGACTACAGACAGGCAATTCATATAAAATTCATTTATATTTTCTTTTTCCAAATAAACCGCAATACGTGTTTGGATATCATGATTCTGAAGTTCTCAAAATTAGCATGTGTAATTTGAGAAACAATATGTAAATTACCTGTAGTCCTGTTAACCTTGTGGTAAATGGTTTCTCGGGAATATGCATGAATAAATGTAGGCATGTACAGCATCACCACCCTCCACACTGTCTTCCAGGCTTGCACTGACTATCATCTCATTATGGAGATATGCTAATAATATCGATTGGAAGATCACACGTATAGCCAGAAATAAAAGCCAAACTTTTTTATCATGGCCACACTTGGCTATGTGAGCAGTTACTGATTATAATGATGGTCACTACGTATGAATACTTTCCTTGGAAACTTTTATTATAATTTATAAAAAAAAACTTGTTATAAATACGTTGTTAACAAATTTAAAAGAAATCTATTGCAAAATGGTACAGTGGAACCTTTCTAAACCGGACACCCTGGGAGGACCCCAGGGTGTCCGGTTTAGAGAGGTACCACTGTAAAACTGGCATATAACTGCTTCTAGACACACGTTGACGCTTCGTGATCATACATTATCACGGGAGATAAATGGCAATGAAATCTATCAAAATTAAGCACAACTAACTTGTCTCTGTGTCTGGTTTAGAGAGGTTCGACTGTATATGATAATTAGTAGGTTTAAAAGGTTACCCATACAGGATAAAGTGAAAATAAAACAACCGTGAGTCAAGACCACCTAGCCAAGCAGTAGTGTATTCAGGCAATTATTATGCATGTTCACGTCCACAGTGATGTATAGCAAGCATTGGTGTAGAACCTTGCATGGTTATGGATTCTTCATCATCAGTTGCATGTCACCTGGATACAGGGCGCCGTTTCACTAAACTTTGTACGACCAAAATGTTCGTAAGTGCAAATTTAGGATCGTCTGGAACTTTCAATTGATGGATTTACATTTATTGAGCATAGGCTGCATATGCAGCCTATGCTCAATAAATGTAAATCAAATAATCGTTTACAAGTAAACATTGTTCATGTGAAATTTACAGACTATCAGAATTTTGCACTTACGAACATTTTAGTCGTACAAAGTTTAGTGAATCGGCCCCCAGAGCCGGAAATTGGACTAGTTTCGCCAGTGAAATGTACAGTTGCATGGCAATATATAATAATAAAATACCAAACAATTAAGATGAGGAATTGAGAATTGTGTTATGGCCAGCTGCCATGCAATCATTGTATATTGCTAAATAATTAGAATGTATCTAAGAGTGTATCTAAGATTTAAGCTCCGAGTTCAGTCAAAAACGTTGGACAGAAAGTAGTCATTTAGTAAAGACTTTACCATCCATGAATAAGATATTTTCTTTTATGACTATCCATGAATTACCGTGTTTTACCCGTGAAATCGAAATCCATCTTACACCCGTGAAATACCAGATGCGCCCGTGAAATATCGATTTCGAAAAGTCACAGTTTTGCCGAACTACTTTCTTACGCTCCGCCCAACTGGGGAATTTTAGTAGTTGCATGATTATGTCCCTTGCACATCTGCGATTAGCTCCCTTGCTGGATGCGCGCACCGAGCAACATTTGTTATCTGCTACCGAAGGCGGAAGGAGGAAGGAGGAAGGAGGAAATCGTGGAACTGGACAATTTGCTTTCGCAAATAGATACAAATTAAACATGAGGACCCTCAAATAACACCATTGCCCTACATTTAGCATGTTTAGTAAAAAAAGCGTAATGGTAATCAAAATAACCAAAAAACATGATGAATATCCAGCAATCTTTATTCTTGATCTTGAAATTCTCTGTGATGAATCAGGTGCTTGTATCTATGCTTGCGACACAACTGTTCTACTTTAGATTCAAAAGAACAGTCGCCCCAAGAATGGACATTTGCAACCGGTACGACAACATTGACATTTTCTGTGTAATCCATGGAATTCCATTAGAATTGTTAATCTTCATTCTTCATCTTGAAATTCTCTGTGATGAATCAGGTGCTTGTATCTATGCTTGCGACACAACTGTTCTACTTTATGTTCAAAAGAACAGTCGCCCCAAGAACGGACATTTGCAACCTGTACGACAACGTTGACATTTTCTGTGTAATCCATGGAATTCCATTAGAATTGTTAATCTTCATTCTTGATCTTGAAATTCTCTGTGATGAATCAGGTGCTTGTATCTATGCTTGCAACACAACTTTTCTACTTTATGTTCAAAAGAACAGTCGCCCCAAGAACAGACATTTGTAACCTGTACGACAAAGTTGACATTTTCTGTGTAATCCACTAGAGCGACACTGAAATATTTTTCAGAATTCTGTCATTTATCCTAAATCTGTATACTACAGTAGTCAGAGAAAAGCATGTCAAATTTAACTCTTTGAATGCTAGTGGTGAAAATAACCTCCAATTATCATCATTTTGACTAGTTGCGAACCGTAACTTGCAATCTACTCCCGTACCGTCCGTAGCCACAGTTATGATTCCACTCATAGGCCTTCTCTGCAGAATAGCGAATCAGGTCTGATTCGCACTTTAGCAGTTAATTGTGAAATATTTTTATATAGTTTTGAACTGAAATGAGTGTTAATATTATGAAAATAACGTATTCAAGTACTTATGACATAAATTTACATATGTAGTTGACCTGATAATGTAAATTTAAGCGATAAACAACAAGTGATCCAGTCAGCGGCAGCCAAATTCCAACATGTAAAAGTTAAGATGGGGTCCAAATAATTTTCTAAACCTTCTACAATAGTAAAATTTGTTTCAGAATTACGGTATTAGTATGTATTACTTTTATAATACTAATATTTTTTTCAGATGGAAATTCCGAAAATATCCAATATGTCACAATTAACTGCTAAAGTGCGAATCAGATCCGATTCGCTATTCTGCAGAGAAGGCATATGAGTGGAATCGTAACTCAGCCTATGGGATGGTACAGGAGTACACTGTTAAACAACTTGTTTTGACACTATTCTCGTTATTTGGAATGAACATAAAATAAAAAATGGCGGCACTTTCGTTTTCTCGCCTCATTATATATTCATGATTATATATTCATGTAACATATTATTCCGCACTTTGCTGTTGCCATGGCGGTATTTTTGCGTAGAAAATCCATAAAGTATACACATCGAATTGTTAATTTATGTTAAAGCGTATTTAGTTTTTCATATTAATATGATTTAATATCTTCTGTAGACACGGGATAGTTCTGTTAGTCATAAATCTCCTCCACAAAAAATGTAACTACTTTGTAATGCTGCATGTGAAAGAGGAAATTGGAATTTGAGGCACCCCACGGGTTACAATAGAAACTGGACGTATCTAGCGGGAACATAAAATAATTAAATAATGCAAAAATCGGTAAAAGGGGCGTTATATAGTCATAAAAGAAATACTATATTTGTTTTCTTCAGTGTAAGATCAAATTTTATTTCATCTTCGCCACTCGTGAAAATCCGACATTTTTCGTCCACTCGATGAAATAAAATTTGATCTTACATTGAAGAAAACAAATATCCTCTATGCCTTAGCTGCCTTAGCTGCCTTCACTGTTTTGTATTTGCATCACATCACTGCTTGTTGGTCTCTTCAAGGCTGGAAATAAATATCCATCATCATTGGTTTCTTAGAATCATTCTGCGAAACAAGATTTTCAGCATATTGAATTGTCTTTCCGCAAGACGGTCCAAAATGCTACCTGTAATGAAAAACGCAAGCCAAGTTTGGTTTCCACCTTGGATGGCCAATTCACCGGCCGGCCCACTGTGTATGCTCTCAGTACCATCACATGGCACCTGTATAGGACATAGCCTGGACTACACTGATTATCTTATCTCTTTGCATTGATTATCTTATCTCTTTGCATGCTATGAAACTTGTGGGCTATAAATAGTTCAAATATAGACGATGACAATTCATTAAATTTTCTTTTATTTCTCCCTGTGAATATTTGTTGGCTGTTATTTTCACCGCTAGCATCCAAAGAGTTCTGTCAACATTCAACTTTTGAGCGGATATGAATAACAAAAATATCTGAAACAAGGGAGAGTGTAAATACTTTGTGAATTTTATTTTGTCGTCTGCTGTTTATTTTATATTTACCATTTTTCTCAGAAAAAAACATGATTTGACAGCACTTTTGAATCATTTCCAATGGAAATGATTCTAAAGTGCTGTCAAACCATGTTTTCTTCAGAAAGAATTTGAAATATGAAACAACAGCAGACGTCAATTTTCATTTCCCACATTCTAAAGGGTTATCATATAAGCATGCCACCGATCATATTTTTTTAAATCTGAATACAATACTTCTCATCCCACACCAACACCCTGTGACCCTTTGACAGATTATACTCATATTTAAGAAAGATAAGTTGAATCGTGACTTTAGTACACATCATGTTTCCACCCCATCTTAAGAAACACAGTACCGTTGTGTTAGTCTCTTTGACCTTGACCTATATTTAAGTTTGCTCTTGCGTGTCACTGTTACTGCACTGTGTATAGTAATGTGCTGTACTGCCTTGTTTTGAACCCTTAGAGTGCTGGACACGAAACTTGTCGTCTGCTGTTTGTGTATATTTTGTCCTCTTCTCAATAAAAAACATGCTTTGACAGCAATTTAGAATCATTTCCATTGGAAATGATTCTAAAGTGCTGTCAAAGTATGTTTTTGATGAAAAAAAATGGAAAATAGAAACTAAACAGCAGACGACAATTTTTAATTTAGCCTGTAAGTGTTAAAATATCTTTATATGTGTAGCTACGAATTGTATCAAAGATTTTATTTTAATTTGTTCCAAGGCACACTTGCACGAGAGAAGTGCAATTGCCCCAACAGAATAGTGAACAGTGCAGATCTGGTTCAGACTGCACAGATCTATAGGCTGAAGCTATGTTGGTCGTAAGACTCAATAAAGCAGTCATTTATTCATGCATTTTCCAAGTCGGCTAATCCGCTATTGTCAAAGGGAGTTAACTGTACTAGGCTAATTAACCGAGCACTAGAAGACTATCACATACACACATGAGGTGGAAGACTCGGACATGTGACACAAAAAAATGCCTCATACAGTACTATCTTCTTTATAGGGAAGATAGTACTGTATGAGCCCAAGTGGGTGGGGTAATGGATTTTTTTGTGTCACAGGTCCGAGTCTTCCACCAGCTGTGCACACATCATGGCATCTACAGCTAATATAGACCAATACAGCATCTAGGTCTGTTCTTATAATATATCTCCAAATCTTGACTCGAAATCATGCAGTTTGGTTGGGTTAGGCTGAGCGGCTCAGCCTCGACCAACCAAACTTCATGATTTCGAGCACAAGATTGTGCTCAATCATCGGCCTTGAGGAATCTTTCTTCATTATTACAAAACATTTCTGATCATGCACTCACATCTTGTGGTACCAGTCGGACAGTTTGATTACAAATATCAATTTAGTTGCTTAGATATGATACAATCACAGTGATGTAGTTACTGCCATCCTAGAACCTGTGTGCATGGTTATATGTAGATCCTGATCATTCTGTTTGGTCTACTATAGCTGTAAGTGTTATGTGTTTACATTATGCTTCAATCAGTGTTGAGGTGAAATCGCAGTAATTTGCAATGTGGCTGTGACTGGAGAAATGGGGTGAACAGTGCAGATCCTGATCAGACTGTGCAGTCTGATCTGGATCTACACTGATCACAAAAGCCATAAGCCCCATTTCTCCAGTCGCAGCTACATATCATCTATGTAACTGTGTGATGTAGGCTAACGAGACCCGTACTGGACGGGTCTGACTGTGTTGAATGGCCGGTCTGTGGCCAAGGTCAACTCTTTCATCCCTAAATATGTGACATTGACTGATCCGTGATAGTCCAATAATCAGAAATGGGATGCATTTTCAAAATCTGAAAAATTCTGATGCCAAACACTAGATCCTGATGAGCTGGCTCATTATGAGCCAGCTCATCTGGATCTGCAGTGTATGCAAACATTGGATTTGTGGACTTTGGGTTGAAAGGGTTAACATAGATATAATTCCTAATTCCTAATAATGTTCACAGCTACGGGTATAACCTGTCTCATTAACACACATAACTTGTGCTCATGAAAATAAACCGATAAAAATAGGTATTAAATGTTTTTACTGAGAATTCAATAAATCAATGAATTAATCAATCAATTATTGTCTACATACTAATAATTTTCAGTACAGAAACATTCAACATTCCGCGTGTGACCAAATTTACCTCATCTAGATATTGTAACCAATTTTAAAAACATACAAGCATTTTGGATGCATGGCAAACTATGTTTTCAATAAAAAGTGTAATTTGGTAAAAAAAAATTGAAAAAATGCTGAGTTTAATTCTACATTGTCTCGAAGATGTTTTGATGCCATGTGCGCAAACTAAATATACACGACAGTTATTGAATATACAATATACAATACCTACATACAAGTACCTTTATCTCTGTGTACGTTGCCGACAGTAATTTCTTAAATCTATGAGAATATTCACAAAAATTACACTATGTAGCGATACACGATAAATGTGGCTATGACTGGGGGAAATGGAAATGGGTTTTGCGACCAGTGTAGATCCAGATCCTCCTGTGCATCTGCACACTCTGATCAAGATCTGCACTGTTTGCCATTCCATTAATGAAACACCTGTCATGCTTCTAACAAGCAATATTTATCGTTATTAGGATACAGGGGGCCGTTTCACTAAACTTCGTACGACTAAAATGTTTGTAAGTGCAAAATTATGATAGTCTGTAAATTTCACATGAACAGTGTTTTCTTGTAAACAATTATTGGATTTATATTTATTGAGCATATATATGCTCAATAAATGTAAATCCATCAATTCAAATTTCCAGACGATTCTAAATTTGCACTTACGAATATTTTAGTCGTAGGAAGTGAAACGGGCCCCAGGAGTGTGCTATTTGATCAGGAGCTACACTAATCACAAATCCCATAAGTCCCATTTCTCCAGTCAGAGCCAGAAACATAGAAAATAATCAATCAGCCAGTCGAAGATGGTCATTGTGATAGTGGACCACGAAACACAAGCAACAAATGTCCCCACTATTTCTAGTTCCTGTTATCTAAACAATATATCAATATTCATCAATTTGCCGTGTGATTTTTTATTTGTGAATGTGCAATTGTTATAGATGGTCAATTTGTTTTTGTTCAGTTCCATTTTACCTTTTTTCTTTTCGTCTGTCATTAAAATATAATAATATTTTACACATGTACAATGTGAAAGATCTGTATGCACACAACATAATATAATTAAACAAAATATTCTAAAATGAAAGTCTTTAAGTTTATGGTAAAAACCAATGAGAACACTTGTTTCTTTGATTTGGTTTGATAAACATGGCATGTTACCGCGTATCCAGATTCCCTGAAGATAATCATTAACTCAAGTGAACAATGAGCATTGTAACTAACAAAGAAAATAATCTTTAATAACCTGAAGTCTGCAAGCATGACTAATATTACACCGTGATATTATTTCTGTTCCACTGCTAGATTTCAGTTGGATGCTTGTATTGTAATGTCATTGCTACAGAATCGCTAGGTTATATATAAATCTGTGTCTAGTAGTTACAACTCTGGAGATGAATAGCAATATACCACCAATGCCGTCTTGTAACCCATTTGATGCAGAATACCCTTTTATGGGTATAAAACAAAATTATTTTTTTTGAGGATGTTTTTCATTTTTCATCAAAAACGTATGTTGTTACCACTCTGTTGAACCGTCTCGTTGAGACGGTTCAACTGAGTGGTAACAACATACACTTTGGGTGAGAAAGATTTTTCCACCTAAATTTGTGTATGATCTGCATAAAGTGGGTTAAACCAGTACAGCCGGGATAGTTTTCAAGTAAATTTATATTTTCTTATTTCTTTTTAAAAGTATATGGTGTGACCGCATATATATACTTTTGAAAAGAGATAGCATGTAAAATGTTCCCAAGATATTCATATTATTCCAATGAAAAGAAGATAATGTTATGGTGTCCGGTTGTAATGGTTTAAAATGGTAAATATAATTTTTTGCATATTTCATTATAAAATAAATGTTTACTAGTGAAGTTGTCACACAAATAAACAGTTACAGTTAGTCATTAATTAAGGTGCATAAATAGATGTGAATGTTTTGTTTCCTGCACGATTGCTTGTTGGTTTGACCTGAGGATAATGTTGGATATGCTTACAGAAGGATGTGGTTAAGGGAGCGGGTAAAAATGGCCCTCAGGTAACCATGGTGACATATCATTGAAACATTGTTAAACCTAGTGATTGTAAAACTTTTTGTAACATGTTAACAAAATATCAAAATTATCCCGTGTAATGCTAAACTTTATTTTGTCATTGCTGTTTATGTTGTTTTTTCCATATTTATCATAAAAACATGGTTTTTCATCACTTTTGAATGATTTCCAAAGGAAATGATTCTCAAATGCTGCCAAACCATGTTTTTTTGTCGAGCCCGCTTGTGGAAAGCGAGACAGTGATCACAATGACGTCCGGGTGTCCGTGCGTCCGTGTGTCAGTCCGTCCGGGCACACGAGAAGGCACTATTGCCCCTATGTCAAGGTCAAATGACTTTAAAATTTGCGTTAAAGTTTTCACATACCTACTATCTCTTTAACCGTAAGTCAGATTTGCTTGAAACTTTGTGTGCTTATTGTGCATCAAACTTCAAATAAATACACTCTGAGACCATCAAATACCTCGGCGAGCTCGACATGCGGGCCGCGGCCATCCTCGTATTGAGAGAAAAGACAAAAGATGATAACACATCAGTCTAAAATGTTCTGTTCCCGCTAAGAGTTAAGAAATTTGGTACTGGATATGAGGCTTGCATGGGCCCTGACTTGATTTGGAGTACAAGTTTTGTCTTCCTGTTTATAAAGTTTTACAATCACTTGACCTTGAGATGTTTGCGTGCTGTGGAAAATGATGTATCGGCTTCTGAAAGCATTGATTTCAGATTTGTGTGGAAGTTATAATGATATGTCACGGCATGAAGTGAAGCATGACTGTGACACATGGCTTACATGTGATACAATTGAATGATTGTGAAGATTTAATCATAACCTTGAGCAATGATGTGGTGCTATGCTGATACAGTGGGGTCAGCGTGTAAGTGCACACATGAACGAACACGACAACCTGTCGTGTTCGTTCGTGTGTGCACTTACACGCTGACCCCACTGTAAGTGTGGCTGTTTTAATCAACTTACATTGCCTTTTTACTTTATTAATCAAAACAAATGCTGTTAATTTAATATTATAATAAAATACACTTATTTGTGACTGTGACTGGAGAAATGGGGCTTATGGGTTTTGCGATCAGTGTAGATCCAGATCAGGATCTGCACTGTTCGCCATTCCATTATTGAAAAACCCGCCATGCTTCTAACGAGCAATATAGGCCATTATCAGGCTACAGGAGTGAGCTATTTACTCCGGAGCTACACTGGTTACACATCCCATAAGCCCCATTTCTCCAGTCACAGCCACATTTGAACGAGTGTCTATAGTTACAAGCGATACTATCCTATCATGATATGTATGTTTTTCAGTAAAGGCTCTCGTACATATTCCCCCGAAGAACAAAAGAAAATCCCCCCCCCCCCCCCCCCCCAAAAACAAAACAACAAAAAAAAAACCCAAAGTTTTCTCAGAGTGGTAGATGAGGGAGGTATTGAGAAATATGGGCTTATAGTTCCAGTCTTGTGAGTCATACATTTACCGGTACATTTTCTAATTGAAGGTTTCAGTGGAATAAGGGGGCTACCTCACTTGGAGGTAGCCCCCTGATTCCACTGACCCCTTCAATTGCTCTCAAATCCTTGACATATATGGATGAATACACAATCTCACTTGCAATGTACACTTTGTATGGTATTTGTACCATCGGTCGCATGACTTTGTCTTGTACGGTACATGGAATTTTTATAGAGAAATTAACATAACATGTTCTATGCCAGCCCTGTGGAATGTGATGGTTTATAATGGCATATTTTCAGGTTGTCATACAGATGGTAATGATAACACATAATACGTTATTTAATCAGAAAATAGAGATAAAACTTCACCCTTATAGAGTAGGATTATATGTCATCTGCTTTTCCATTTTCTTCATCCGTCATCATAGACAACGCTTTGAAAGCTCATGCAGATCTTTTAACCTGTTCACCCTTTTTTAATGAAATGATCTGTTCCATGCTGATTTTAGATTATTTCGTTCATCAGAAAAGAGATATTTTTGTAAAATAAAATCAGGAGTAAACAACAGACAAAGCAGATCTTGATGAGATGGCTTTTGTGTTGAACCGGCTCATGTAAATCTTCACTGTCGCAATGAAACATTTTGGTCTGCAGTGTTTCAAGGGTTAAAAGCAATACCAATGCATGTTTTGTTGAAGAAAAAAAAGGACAAATGAAGGAAAAGCGCATGAGAAATTTTCCTGTCTCTAGAGGGTTAATTGAGTGAGTTCCATGTGATTGTTACAAGGTGTTCAACATCAGACTTGGATGGCTTCAAACCGCCACCCCTACAGAGGAGGTACCCTCGTTCTCCCCCACTTTCTCGTTCTTCATTCAATTCGCTAACATTCTATCCCGGGGCTTGGAGAAGGGACCTCACGACATTTGCAATTGTATATCCGAGTCCTTGCAACACAACCACACTGGGATATTGGAATATACACCGAGCGCCATAAATGGGGCTGTGAATGGAGAAATGGGGCTTATCGATTTGTGACCAGTGTAGGTCCAGATCAGCCTCTGCATCCGCACACTCGAGTGATTTTGGTGTGTTATGGACCTGGCACCAGGTCAGGTTATTCTAATTTCAGGGTGTACCCGTAATTGTTTTGTGGACGCCAGTTAGGAAATTGCAGTGAGTGAATGGCAAATAGTGCATACCCTTATTGGACTTCGGTTGATCTGGGTCCACTCTCATCAGACATGTCATAAGGTCCCTTTGTCAGTGGGAGGCTTATTTTTATAGGCGCTGTTGCTAACTCTTTGGAGGTGGGAACATATTTGTCGTGTATTTTATGCCATTTCGTCCGCAAAAACATTTGACAGCGCATCAGAATCTACGGAGACAAATGAAGGGTGAGTGGAAGAAGGCAAATTTTTAAATAATGTCACAAATGAAGGGTGAGTGGAAGAAGACAAATTTTTTAAATAATGTCACAAATGAAGGGTGAGTGGAAGAAGGGGGCTAAGTCCCTTATGGGACTTGGCCCCCTTCTTCCACTCACCCTTCATTTGTGACATAAATCGAAATTTGGTGTAAAAGTAGAAGACAACGTGTTTCCCACCTGTATGGATGAATTACTTCCTTTTAACAATTTTATCTAATGGTTATCAATATTTCAAATTTTAGCAGGTAAGCATTTGACTTGCCACTTTAAGGGTGATATATTTACTTGTCTCCCTATAACTTTCTAGATGTTTTAATTAACTATACATGTTTTATGCACCGGTCTGTCGAGCTGAGAGGCATATAATGTTTGGACTGTGTGTCCGTCCTTGTCTGTTGGTCCAGTTAAGAAGTTTGCTAGAGTTTCTCAAATTCGCCACCGGGGGCATTTGTATCGCTGACAGGCCACATTTTCAGCGATACAAGGGCCAGTTTCTAATCTTGTTCAACCCACTATGTACTTCGAGACATATTGATCATATTGAAGTTCATGCGTGTGTGTGTGTGCCATTCAAAATGTTTGTTATAATAAAGTTTTTAAATACTTCCCTATCTCTAACCATAAGTCACATTGACGTCAAACTTCCCACGCTTCTTTCAGATCATTTATATTTTCATTCCATACGCCTGCCCTATGGCCACCATCCCAACATCAAGGTCAAATCACTGATTTCAAATAATTTATAATTCTGCAGCCTAACATCGCATTGATGTCACCGATAGCTGTTTTTGTAACAATGAACAACATTTTGTGTTATACAACATGAAATTTACGTAACGTCAGCTCAATAACTACCGTAAGTCAGAGTGGATCTAAAATAATAATATCGAGTCTCGAATATCCCAAGTCTCGAATATCCCAATAAAGTTCCTTCTGCTGTAGTGTAGTAATTTGATGGTTTTGGAATAGTACCTACTAATTTCATGCACTGATTTGTGTACGTTCAGTGCTGTGACTATGTACATGTAGTATAGTGTTAGTCCTGTTAATTCAGCCATCATTTGTTATATCTCTGCAATTATACTCTTAATACATTTTCTTTTCTTTTATTTCATATTGAATGCAGATACATTATTATTTTTAAATATACATGTATATTTAATAGGAATAAAAAAACATTGTAGACAGGTCTCAATCTGGGGCCTGTTTCACTAAACTTTGTATGACTAAAATGTTTGTGAGTGCAAATTTAGGATCGTCTGTAAATTTCAATTGATGGATTTACATTTATTGAGCATAGGCTGCAAATGCGGCCTATGCTCAATAAATGTAAATCCAATAATTGTTTACAAGTAAACATTTTTATGTGAAATTTACATCATAATGTTGCACTTACGAACATTTTGGTCGTACAAAGTATAGTGAAACGACCCCAGGTCTCAAATATTCCTAAATTGATTCCAGAAACAGGCCCAATTCCATTCCTAGTCTGCTGTTCTTTCTTAACCCTGGTGATGTTCCTACCATAACAGCTATTCATTCAGTTTAACACGTCAGCTAACACTAACTAGCATTGTTGGATACTAACACATCTGGTGAAGGCTGGGGCACAGACCCACTGTAATACAGGCCTCGATGCCCAAGTCCATTTGCTACTCAATCTCAAACTTGGAATTTGAATATACATGGTATGTATATAAACGTAATATCAAACTTGTTTATTTGGAATTTGAATATACATGGTATGTATTTAAACGTTCCTAGACTGATTTGAATTCCTCAATTGTATGATTATTAAAGATTAATCCTTTCACCCCATAATTTTTCCAATTTTATTTGGGAAAATAAGCAATTTTCTGATTAACGGAAAGAATAGTTTAACCCTTTCAACACCACAGACCTCTATAGAGACAATGTTTGCAAACAGTGCAGATCCAGATGAGCCGGCTCGTAACGAGCCGTCTCATCAGGATCTCCACTGTTTGTTAATAATTTTAAACGTCGTACAGATTAACCCTTTTAGAAGAATGGGATAATTTGAATGAACAAAATTAATGAAATAGCGTGAAACATTGGCATGGAACATCCTATTAAGTTACTTGGTGTTGAAAGGGTTAAACATTATTAACTTGAAGGAGTCAGAAAATTAACATGAAATTGTCATGCCAGGTACTTTGGAGACGAACATATCTGACATGACTATTTCATGTTAATTTTTGTTCTACTCCGTAAATCAGAAAAGTGATGATTTGTAAATGAAGTATGAAAATATATGTATTATATTGTATATCATGACAAAGCAGATATATAGCGGACTCACGTGGATCTACTCTGTTCGCAATTGTGATCATGGTTTCGAGTATCGACAGGGTTAAGCCAGGATGATTGTATGTGTGGTAAAACATTGTACACCCATTAATGTTGTGATCGCCATTGTGACATGTTTGAGCATCATATCCATATTAGCTACTAACACACTTTGGTAGCAGTCGCATCAGCATTGCATTTACTTAACCCTTAGGCCGCTATCTTATTTATTTTTGTCGTCTGCTGTTTATTTTATATATTCCATTTTTTTCATCAAAAACATGCTTTGACAGCACTTTAGAATAATTTCCAACATGCTTTGATAGCACTTCAGAATCATTTCCATTGGAAATAATTCTAAAGTGCTGTCAAACCATGTTTTTATTGAGAAATAAGGCAAGATATTAAAGCAACAGCAGACGACAATTGTTGTGAGTAGCGGTCTAAGGGTTAAGTGGTTTGTTAGCAAGCATGTAAATTCAGTTGTTTGTAACCAGTGTCACGATTGATTCTTTGGTATAAATTGTGTATTTAACATACAATAACTATGCATTACGTGTTATTGGTACTCTTCTGGAGTTCTGTGACATGTAGCAATGACCATGGCAACCACTGTACGTATTACTGGTTCCCGTCAGGAGTTCGGTGACACGTAGCAATGACCATGGCAACCACTGTATGTGTGTTACTGGTACCCTTCAGGAGTTCGGTGACACGTAGCAATGACCATTGCAACCACTGTACGTGTTACTGGTACCCTTCAGGAGTTTGGTGACACGTAGCAATGACCATGGCAACCACTGTACGTGTTATTGATACTCTTCAGGAGTTCGGTGACACGTATGAGCGTGGAGCAGAAGCACAACGTGATGAAGACGGTGGGCGACCAGGAGCGAATCTCCCTCGATGTGAAGACCCCGGTCGTCGAGGCGGAGGAGCGCGTCCATAGCAGTTCGAGCTCCGCTAGTGAGGACGACAGCTCCGGGAGTGAAACAGGTACAGAACCACCTGCCTTAACCCTTAGAATGTGGGAAACGAAAAGTGTCGTCTGCTGTTGTTTCATATTTTATCGTTTCTGTCGATACAACATGGTTTGGCAGCATTTGAGAATCATTTCCATTGGAAATGATTCTCAAGTGCTGTCAAATCATGTTTTAGATGAGAAAAATTGAATACGAAAAATAAACAGCAATCAAGCAATTGGATTGTCTGAGCCGGAGCTGTAGCACAGTGAGGACGACAGCTCCGAGAGTGAAACTGGAACATGTTTTTCTATTCTTTCTGCCTTAGAAATGTTTATAAACTATTCCAAATGTTGGTGTGTGTATCTGTATCATACATTATTTGCTACCACTTCGTCGGCATATTACAGTCATTGCTCATGGCTACACATTCTTTAGTGCATTTGAGTTTGTCATCGATTGTACATGTTTGATTTGCAGTTTGTTTCTTTTGCACTCAGCAGAAAGAATATAAAAACATGTGTTCTTCCAGTTTCACTCTAGCATGATGAAGTACAATGTTTTGCCACTTTTTATATTTGACCAATATGCACAGCGGCCATCTTGGATTTCCATGGATACTTCGAGTTGCCCAAGGATGGCGCGTTGCCATCCCGCAGATTTGAGTTCAGGGACCCATAATCTCCATGAATTTGCAAACAAACCTTACACTCTCGAAAATGTCCGGGTTCCGAAAATTGTAGGGGTTGGTAGGAAGCATGCGATGGGTAATTTAATGATCAGGGGCCCGTTTTACTAAACCTCTTACGACTAAAATGTGCGTAAGTGCAAAATTATGATTATGAACAATGTTTTCTTGTAAACAAGTATTGGATTTACATTTATTGAGCATAGGCTGCATATGCAGCCTATGCTCAATAATTGGAAATCCATCAATTGAAATTTCCAGACGATCCTAAATTTGCACTTACAAACATTTTAGTCGTAAGATGTTTAGTGAAACGGGCCCCAGGATTCTCCTTACCGGAATCTCGAACGGAGACCTGGTTTGACCCTCAGGTACATCCTTGGCTTTCTTGTATGTCAGAGTTGAACATTGTCATACCCCTTATAAAAGTAATTATACCGGTTTTACTTTTAGAGGAAGGGGCCAGGTGACTTTGGTGTGGTATGGACCTGGCACCAGGTCAGGTTATTCTAATTTCAGGGCTGAATTTATATTTATTTCGATGTAAATATTCTGTTCTAATTTTGGGGATTTTCCCCCCCAATGCAGCAGGCTCAATACGAGATTTAACCCGTTGGCCTGCCCTTAAAGACCTTAACTGTTGATAGACTGTTAAACACTAATAAATCAATCAATCTTAACTCCTCAAATTACTTATTTTCAGAGAAGAAAAATGAAATCAACAAAAAGACGTCTGTGCAGAATCAGGTATACATTGTGATTGTCAGTGTTACACTATATTTTAGTTTAACCCATAGACCGCTACACACGACAATTGTCGTCTGCTGTTGCTTTTATATCTTGCCTTATTTCTCAATAAAAACATGTTTTGACAGCACTTCAAAATCATTTCCAATGGAAATGATTCTGAAGTGCTGTCGAAGCATGTTGTAAATTATTCTAAAGTCTATGTTTTTGATGATACAAATAGAAAATAAACAGCAGACGACAAAAAATTAAGATAGCGGTGTAAGGGTTAAGCATTTCACCATTGTGGGCTATAATACTCTTTTTGCAAACTGTGTAGATCCAGATTAGACAGCTCATTATGAGGAGGTCTACACAGTACTGCTTATAACCCTGGCATAATAAGTATGTCGAGGGGTATATAGTTTTCGTCATTCCGTTCGTCCATTTGCGTTAAAGTTTTTATTTGCAGGCGCCGGCCGGGGTATCCGTGCTTGCTCTAGTTATGCCCCCGCCACCGAATGGTGAGGGGGGCATATAGTGTTACCGGCGTCCGTACGTACGTCACGTCACGTACGTCACGTACGTAACGTAACGTACGTCCGTACGTCCGTATGTACTTACGAAACCTTAACGCTCGGGTAAATGGCTTATAATTTCTGTTTCCTTGCTCGGATCTGCTTGAAATTTCACACACGCATTGCTCCAATGGTCCTCTACCGCCCTGTGACAAATCCACATTCGTCCCGCCCCCGCCAAGCCCAGGGTCAAGGTCACAGACTTGGTGCGTTTGAAACCTTAACGCTGGGTAAATGCCTTATAATTTCTGTTTCCTTGCTCGGATCTGCTTCACATTTCACACACACATTGCTCCAATGGTCCTCTGCCACCCTGTGACAAATCCACATTCGTGCCGCCTCCGACAAGCCCAGGGTCAAGGTCACAGACTTGGTGCGTTCGAAACCTTAACGCTGGGTAAATGCCTTATAATTTCTGTTTCCTTGCTCGGATCTGCTTCACATTTCACACACGCATTGCTCCAATGGTCCTCTGCCACCCTGTGACAAATCCACATTCGTGCCGCCTCCACCAAGCCCAGGGTCAAGGTCACAGACTTGGTGCATTCAAAACCTTAACGCTGGGTAAATGCCTTATAATTTCTGTTTCCTTGCTCGGATCTGCTTTACATTTCACACACGCATTGCTCCAATGGTCCTCTGCCACCCTGTGACAAATCCACATTCGTGCCACCCCCACCAAGCCCAGGGTCAAGGTCACAGACTTGGTGCGTTCAAAACCTTAACGCTGGGTAAATGCCTTATAATTTCTGTTTCCTTGCTCGGATCTGCTTCACATTTCACACACGCATTGCTCCAATGGTCCTCTGCCACCCTGTGACAAATCGACATTCGTGCCGCCCCCGCCAAGCCCAGGGTCAAGGTCACAGACTTGGTGCGTTCGAAACCATAACGCTGGGTAAAATGCCTTATAATTTCTGTTTCCTTGCTCGGATCTGCTTCACATTTCACACACGCATTGCTCCAATGGTCCTCTGCCACCCTGTGACAAATCCACATTCGTGCCGCCCCCGCCAAGCCCAGGGTCAAGGTCACAGACTTAGTGCGTTCGAAACCTTAACACTGGGTAAATGCCTTATAATTTCTGTTTCCTTGCTCGGATCTGCTTCTCATTTCACACACGCATTGCTCCAATGGTCCTCTGCCACCATGTGACAAATCTACATTCAAATAGGCCTTGTTTTCTTTGGCTGCCAGCGGGGTCATTCGTGTGCCGACCGGCCACATTTCTAGTTGTAAATATTTTCAGACTTTTTCAAAATTCCCATTTTCCTATTAATGGAGTAGTGTGAAAATGAACATGGAAGTATTCATGTCAACATATGGTGAAATGGTTACGGTAAAATTCTCTACTCTATTGGCTGAGCCCAGTTATTGAGTGCTTCACCTAGCAATCACAATAGCAGGTGTTTGCCCTGTAATCCATGTAAATTATTTTTATGTACCCCAAAAACAAAAATTAAGATGCATATATTCACCACCATGTACGTCTGTCTGTCCGTCCGAGATTTGTGTTAAAGTTTCGGCTACCTACTATTTCAGACATCATCAATCAGATTGGCTTGAAATTTCATATACTTATTTGGCATCATCCATATTTTTATTCTATAGCCCACCCATGTAGCCTCTATGCTCAAAGTCAAATGACTTAGAAATGTTTTGTTAAAGTTTTTGAGGGGTACTGTAGCCGATTTCATCAAAATTGCAAAGTATACTTATCTAGCAAAGTATACTTTGAGGGAGTAATCATTGATTTTTCCCAAAATTCATTATTTCATATAGAACTAAGCACTGCATATATTTGATGATTAAAAAGTATAATAAAAATTAATAAATTTATCCTTCAATTGAAAATTTCTCCCTCAAAGTATACTTTGCTAGATAAGTATACTTTGCAATGTTGGTTAAATAGGCTACTGATACTGGCTCTAGTGTTACTGAGTTCTCATAATAATTCTGTATACTATGTGGACAAAGATAACGAGGCTGGGCCTGGTTGCTCAAAGCTTCTGTTCGCTTAACAGACTGTTAAATCCTTAGCATTGCTAAGGATTTAACAGTCTGTTAAGCTAACAGCGGTTTTGAGCAACCGGGCCCTGAATGATAAATATTTAAGTTGAGTTGCCATAATCAAGCTCCATGATTGAATAATCACTCAATACTTGATGGCACTCAATGATACTCAATTAGCTTTTGGTTTATAATTAGCACGTGCACTACGTAGTGACTGTTGAAACTGTCACATAACTACTACTTTATGCATAATTTGTCAGGAGACAAAATATAGTTTACACATGAGCAATGTTAAGTGTAAAAGTATGCAATGTGCATTATTGTTGTGTCCCTGTGGCATGTAAATAGTTAATACTCAATTCCAGCATCCATTATATAGTGCGGCAGGGGTGTAAATTCTGGTGCGGCCGTAAAAATTGCGAAACCATCTGATTTCCCATCCTGATATAAATATTCCCGATTGTTTTTCATTTATCTACATTGTTTGCCAATCCATCCTCAGAAACATTCCTCCTGATATTAGTACACTAGTAAATAAAAATACATTTATATCCCAATTAAACTCCATTATGTAGGATGCCATATTTCTTTTGTGTTGCTTAAGCATTTGTGGTCTTTTATAGACTGTTTGGCGTGTTTAGCTGTGAGACTTGAGTTAGTTATTTCTGTATTTTAGTTGTTGTTTTAACCCTTAGACCGCTACACACAACAATTGTCGTCGGCTGTTGCTTTTATATCTTGCCTTATTTCTCAATAAAAACATGGTTTGACAGCACTTTAGAATCATTTCCAATGGAAATGATTCTGAAGTGCTGTCAAACCATGTTGTAAATTATTCTAAGTGCTGTCGAGGCACGTTTTTTATGATAACAATGGAAAATAGAAAATAAACAGCAGACGGCAAAAAATTAAGATAGCGGTGTAAGGGTTAATGTATGTCTGTGTTGTACCTAACAGTAACAATCCTTCTAGCAAATGCGTTCTTTCGGATGCTGGGACGTTAAACCCATTAATTTCCTTCTAACAAGTGAGAGGAGTTGCCAGGAGTATTGTCAAATATTTACACCTTCTATAAATTCATAATGCAAACGCCCATTCCACGTATTGCGTTTACATCCCAATACAATACATTAGACACATGTGACGTCGCGCGATGTTCATTGGTTAAAGTTGGCAATGTCGCTGTTCCAGGAATTGCGATAAAATGAAGTAAAGCAAGATTATTGTTAATTTTAACGCCATATTTGGTTATTTACATTTTTGAAACTATCAGAAAATGCAGAGTAAATATAAGTAATAAAACCACGGACTGTTGCGTTTACTGGGGTGAATAATACATTTGGTCTGTTTAAAGTGTGTGGAGTCCGAATGTAGTGTAAACCCAGTAAACGCAACAGCCCATGATTTTATTCCTTAACCCTTGCACTGGTAACTTAATTTTTTTGTCTCTGTTTAATTTCCGCGGCGGGGCTCAAATCTGACTAAATTTTCTGGCGAGGAGTGGGGTGGGCTAGTGACTGGACTGCTTCTGCATGTAGCTTTGCTTTTTTTCAGAAATATGGAAGTCTTAGGCATAATTGTAATTGTGACTGTGACTGGAGAAATGGAGCTTATGGGTTTTGCGATCAGTGTAGATCCAGATCAGACTGCATGCGCGTCTGGTCAGGATCTGCACTGCTCGTCATTCCATCATTGAAACACCCGTCATGCTAACAAGCCCCATTTCTCACAGCCACATATTTGTTATGGCTTGGAACATCTTGGGAATAATGAAATAGGGTGTGTATATTAGGTTACCAAACCTGGAGTCACAATTAACTTCCCTTAGAACTACTTCCAGCGCATCATCGGCGAAATTTTGTTGTTTTAACACATGCTCAGCATCAGGGGTCCATTTCACTAAACTTTATACGACTAAAATGTTCATAAGTGCAAATCTAGAATCGTCTAGAAATTTCAATTGAAGGATTTACATTTAATGAACAGCCTATGCTCAATAAATGCAAATCCAATAATTGTTTACAAAAAAACATTGTTAATGTGACATTTACAGACTATCATTATTTTGCACTTACAAACATTTTAGTCGTACGAAACGGCCCCCACAATTGGCGGAATTTTGTCATATTGACACATGATCAGCCTTACAGTTGGTGTCAAACCCACAAGTTCTGCCAATTCTAACTTCGAGGATGCCTCATAAGTTAAAATTATTTAAGGGAAGTTCCTTGTGATTTTCCAAGTTCGGTAACCAATTTATAAGACGGGCAAATATGCAATTTGATTACCTGGGTGAGGGGAGCAAAAGACTGCCGTGCAAGCTAGAGGTCCCAGGTTTGAGTAGTCTTGGGTTCAAGTACGCAGTGAGATCACATATTCCTCTCTATTTCAATTTATTCTTATAATGTGCTTTTTGTGTCGGTTACCTTGTGAAACAGTGTGGCTTTTGTTTTCAGTTGCATGTTGCCAACATAGCTATTATAGTTCAAGGGTTCTGTGCAACAAGGGAGTGAACTGTGAAACGTGCCCCCTTCTTGCTATGATCCCTTTACATGTTGTGTGTGGTAGTATCAGGCATTACCCATTTCATCCCAGGTACAACGTTTGTAACATTTTTGAAACTTGTATTGCTATTTCTCAAAAAATGTATATGTTGTTACCACTCTTAAGCACAATTATTCTGGCTGTGACTGGAGAAATGGGGCTTGTGGGTTTTGCGATCAGTGTAGATCCTGATCAGACTGTGCATCCGCACAGTCTGATCAGGTTCTGCACTGTTCGCCATTCCATCAGTGAAATACCCGCCATGCTTCTAACAAGCAACATAGATCGTTATCAGCCTACAGGAGTGTACTATGGGAGTAGTCACAACATACACTTCCATCAAGAAATAAGAAAAATACAACAGCGGGCCGTTTCACTAAACTTTGTACGACTAAAATGTTTGTAAGTGCAAGATTAGGATCATCTGCAGCCTATGCTCAATAAATGTAAATCCAATAGTTGTTTACAAGAAAACGTGGTTAATGTGAAATTTACAGACTATCATAATTTTGCACTTATGAACATTTTAGTCGTACAAAGTTTAATGAAACGGCCCCCTGATGTCCATAGATCGTTTTCTGGCATGGTATGGGTTAGCTTCACATGGCTTGTATGTATGCCTGCCTGTTTGTTATCCTTGTATTTTGTGCCCGCATGCAGCCCAGGGACCGCGACAAGCCCCCGATAATGACGACCGTGGAAATAAAGGAGAACAAACCTGAAATGCCCATCATTGAGGAAGGCAATGAAAAGGATATTCCCGAAAAGGAGAACTATAAAAACCTGGTGGTCAAAACTGACCACGAACTGACCAATGACATTGGTGTTGGTCTCAAAGAGAAAGATAAGCTGGGTATAAATGTAAGTAAAGTCTGGTGGCGTGGGGATATCGTGGGGATATCGAAGGTAGGGGCAGGAACGTGAGAAAGCACATGTTGGTATTTGCAGCTAGTGTTGGACCAGAATATGAGATGCATTATGGCAAAGAAGGATACAGTCGAACCTGTGTTAAAAGTCACCTTCGAATAGCAATTACCTGTCTGTAACAGCCACGCTTCTGGGGGCCGTTTCACTAAACTTTGTACGACTAAAATGTTCGTAAGTGCAAAATTATGATTGTCTGTAAATGTCACATTAACACAGTTTTCTTGTAAACAATTAATGGATTTACATTTATTGAGCATAGGCTGCATATGCAACCTATGCTCAATAAATGTAAATCCATCAATTGAAATTTCCAGACGATCCTAAATTTGCACTTACGGACATTTTAGTCGTAGGAAGTTTAGTGAAACGGCCCCCTGTTGTCCAAATTACTCAATTACCACATAATTGACCCAGCAAATAAAGACCACCTGTGAACACAGGGTCCAAATTTCTTCTTCCCATAGCTGGCCTTTATTCACAGGTCTTTGATCAGTGTAGCTCAGTAGCCTATTTCACCAACATTGCAAAGTATACTTATCTAGCAAAGTATACTTTGAGGGAGAAATTTTTGAATTTTATGATAAATTTATGAATTTTTATTATACTGAAATTATTATATTATCACAGCCATTTTGACTGTGATAATGTAATAAATTCAGTATAATAATTATGCATACATTTAATCATCAAATATATGCAGTGGTTAGTTCTATATGAAATAATGCATTTCAGGGAAAATAAATGATTACTCCCTCAAAGTATATAACTTTGCTAGATAAGTATGCTTTGCAATGTTGATGAAATCGGCTACTGGTCAGCTAAAATGTGATTTGAGTCTACACGTCAATGCTAATATACCTTATTTTCTCGGAATATTGCTGACATACAACGTGTGTACATAATATACTACAATCTACATACACACTTGCCATAAATATTGTCCTTCCATACACTGTCTGCAAATTATGTGCTATTTCATGTGCCAATATATATTTTTTTGCACATTGTTTCAGATGTTTCTGTTTACTGTTTCAATTGTCAATCAATGGGGTTTATTTGTTTCGGATATTGTCGTCACCCATTACAGAAGCAAATCTATATTCAAGTTGATGACCGTGGCTGTGGTTTGACCAATAGGGCTTATGTGTTATGCGACCAGTGTAGCCCCAGATCAGCCTGCGCATCCGCGCAGTCTGATCAGGGTCTGCACTGTTCGCCATTCAGCCTATGTAACACCTGTAACGCTTGTAATAAATCGCTTTGATTGTAATTTACCTTCAGAAGTGCTCTCGGATACCTTGAGTTGTACATTGACTGATACGTACATACTGATATCAAATTGCTGTATCAGCAGGCATTTGCCCTAATATCAGGCATCTTGGTCAATCATGAATTAACAATTACTTTTTATGGCATAGAATATTACCTGATATTGAGAATGCCAGTCCAGTGTCTTTTGATGTCAAATTTATTAGGCAAGTCTAGAAAACATGTAGGAATTTCTACCGTTTCCGAGCTGAACCTGATTAACTTGATGCCAACAGACACTAGGCTGGTATTCTATTTATCAGGTAACGTTTTATGATAGCCGAAAATCAAATTTTGTTGACAAGAATGCAGGCTTGTTTGACCGCCATGTGATGCCATTCGACCAACGAAACGTCGGTTTTCAATTCGCTGTAATCCGGATATTCGTATCCGGTTAATGCCTGATATGATATTATGTTTTAATTTGGTACGTATTCGGCCAATACAAAGCTTGTTACCTGATAAAATACAATACCAGGCTAGTGTCTTTTGCTACTGGTTACATGTGATATCAAAAGACTCTGGCTGTGTTTTCTGATGTACCGTATTTTGTGAACAGAGTAGACCATTTATGCATAGCTACGGCATGTTCCCTTAAACATGTAGTTTTGGCTCCATAACTTAAAAAAATATTTTAGATTTGCTTCTATGTTTCTATATGTATAGCACCCAGTGTGACCAGTGTAGACCCAGATCAGCCTGCGCATCTGCGCAGTTTGATCAGGGTCTGCACTGTTCAACATTCAGTCAGTGAAACACTTGTCATGCATTTAACAAACAGTACCCATAAACTGCTTGGGTGAAATCCCCTTATTCCCGCCCCTGTTGATGTTGTTGTAATAGATAGCTTTTACTATTTGCCTTGTTACATTCAATTTTGCTTTCTAGAAAACGGAGATTAGAATTGTTTAACCCTTACTACTCTGAATTAAATTTTGTTGTCTGCCGGAAATGTTTTATTTTCAATATTTCTCCACAAAAACCGGTTTTGACAGCGTATGAGAATCGTCTCCGCTGGAGACGATTCTCATGTGCTGTCAAAACCGTTTTTTTTTTGTCAAGTATTAAGGCAAAAATAAAAAACAGCAGACGACAATTTCCGTCTCCAGCGTAGTGAGGGTTAAATATTTGATTTTGTTATGAGAAAGTATTTGTTTGGTGGAATAAAAATACAACTACTATAGTTTAGTCCATAACACATACATTCTCACATAATGACATATTTTAGTTGTGTGGTTCTGTAAAATTGAGAACATTTAATTCTTTTCATATCATGCTTTATAAAGCAAGTACAGAATTAGCTTACCATAAGCTTTCCTGCCTGCTTGTGGCATGGTTTTACAACGGCTTTCATCTGTTATTATGTAACATAGCAAGAGCCTAGCTACTCCACAGGTTGAAGTAATGGACCAATGTCTATAAATAACATTAAATATGCCTAAACGCATCCATAAATGAAAAAAAATAATAAGGTAAACAATTCGGTTTACTCCCTCTATATACACATAAATATATAGAGGGAGTAAAAACATATATTTTTTAGCTTATTTTTTTTTTCATTTATGGATGTTTTTAGGCATATTTAATGTATTTATTATAGACCTCGATCCTCGATCCGTGACTTCAACCTGTGAGCTAATCAAGCCGAATAGCATGAAATGTCACTAAACAAATGCATGTTCAGTTGAGTATAAATGTAAGAATGTGTGTCTGAATCTGACTTGGTGCTTTAAGTGTTGTACAACAATGGCGACTGAAAAGGTCACAAAGTCTGCATTTTCTGAGCATACCAGCTTTTCCAAATAGATAAGGTCCTCTACTTGTGAGATTTGTTATGCATTTCCAACTTACACCATGTAAGCTCTTAGATATTCTGTTGGTTGATTATGAAATTGGTTTTCTTTCGCTGTCGGTTGAAAAATTATTTGATACACACATGTGGCTGTAACTGGAGAAATGTGCTTATGGGATTCGTGACCAGTGTAACTCCTGCTAAAATATCACACTCCTGTAGTTTGATAGTGATCTGTATTGTGTGTTAGAAGTATGGCGGATGCTTCATTGATGGAATGGCAAAAAGTGCAGATCCTGATCAGACTGTGCAGATGCACATGTTGGTATGGATCTAGCCTGGTTACAAATCTTGTAAGCCCCATTTCTCCAATCACAGCCACATATGACTTGACCAACGCTGCTGCTCAAACAGCTGTGACTGGAGAAATGGGGCTTATGGGTTTTGCGACCAGTGTTGATCCAGATCAGCCTGTGCATCCGCACAGTTTGAAAAGGATCTGCACTGTTCGCCATTCCGTCATTGAAACACCTGTTGTGCATCTATTCTAACGAGCAATATAGATCATTATCATGCTACAGGTGTGTGATATTTGATCAGTAGCTACATTAGTCATAAAAACCATTTCTCCAGTAAATATATCCCCCCCCCACCCCACCCCAATGAATACGGGTTCGAACCCGTTGGCCTGGTCTTAAATGACCTTAGCTGTTGATAGGCCGTTAAACACCAATCACTCAATTAATCCAGTCCCAGCCAGATATTGTGTTGAGCCAAGTTAACAGATGCATGATTTACAAGCAATATGATGGAAGAGAGTTTAGTTTTACATGTTGTATGATTGCAAAGCTTTGTGCATGACAAACCAATATTAACATTAACAACTAAAGCATGGTTAGTGATCAATTGAATGTGTCCTGACTTACGATAGGCACACTACAGTGCACACAGAGTATGTAACCACAGGTCTGCCTGTGTAGAGACACATTCTGATCGGGTACTGTTAGCCCTTTCAACCCCAATTGTAAACACTGTAGATCCTGATGAGCTGGCTCGTTGCGAGCCGTCTCATCAGCATCTACAGTCTACAGCATCTGCAAAAAGTGCAGATTCTGATAAGATGGCTTGTCACGAACCGGCTCATATGGAGTGTTGAAAGGGTTTTAACCCGTAGACTAATGGAAACATAAATTGTCGTCTGCTGTTATTTTATATTTTGTATTCTTTCTCAATAAAAACATGGTTTGACAGCACTTCTGAAGTGCTGCCATGCCAAACCATGGTTTTCATGAGAAAAAGTGAAAACAAAATTAAAGAGCAGACGTCAAAATTTAATTCAGCGTTGTAAGGGTTAAGAGTTAACCATTCATGTACATGTAATTCTAATTTCCCCCAAAAGGATAAAACAGAAATTCGTAAAGAGGAGGAGGAGGAGCTTGAGAAGTTAAAGGAGAACACCAACAAGGAGGAGGTTGAGAAGTTAAAGGAGAAAACCAACACGGAGGATACCAAGGAAGATAAGGAAACAGAGAAGAAGAGAAAACTTGGAGAGAATGAAGCCAACAAGGTGAAGAACATCTCCAAGCCCACAGAGAAGATTAAAGATCTCATTATTGAAGACATTCAGGAGAATGAGCTACTGAAAGATGACAACAGAGAGAAGGCTAAAGATCGGGACAAGGGCAAGGATAAGGAGTCTATTGAAAATATACCACCAAAGAAGGATGAAAATATACCACCGAAGGACGAAAACATACCTCCTACAAAGGACGAAAATATATCTCCGAAGAAAGATGAAAATGTACCTCCGAGAAAAGAGCGAAGCACGGTTCAGCGCACAAGTAGTGCACCAGTGGCTATAACTGAGGTAACAGCACGCTGTGTTTGCTCAGTGAGTGGTTTCTGCATGTTTGGACTAATCAACACCTCCGTCCTGATAACAACAGTTGACTGTTACACACATCCTGGAGATGGTTATCTGTGGTCTTGGTGTAATACTGCACTAATATTTGGGCCACAGTCTGACAAAACAGGGCTTATTTTGTTGTCTGCTGTTTATTTTTTATTTTCCATGTTTTCTCATTTAATGACTGATGACTGGGTTACACATGGTTTGCCAGTACTTAAGAATCATTTCCATTTAATACTGTCAAACCATGTGTAACTATTGAGAAAGGAGACAAAATGTAAAACAACAGCAGACAACAATATTTGTTTCATGCATTTCAAGGGGTTACCTTTTTGCCAGTGTAGACTGCACTCAAACACTGGATAGTTTACCAACCAAATGGTGAATGGTGAATACCCTGGTCAGACTGTGTGGATGCACAGGCTGGTCTGGGTCTACACTGGTCAAAATGTCAATAAGCCTGGTTTAGTTAGATTGTGGTCCGTTTATCTCTGCCTACAGCAGACATATTACAGACAGCATTCGTTTAATGCTTTTTAACCCTTAGACCGCTACTCACAACAATTGTCGTCTGCTGTTGCTTTTATATCTTGCCTTATTTCTCAATAAAAACATAGTTTGACAGCACTTCAGAATCATTTCCAATGGAAATGATTCTGAAGTGCTGTCCAAGCATGTTGTAAATTATTCTAAAATGCTGTCAAAGCATGTTTTTGATGATAAAAATGGAAAATAGAAAATAAACAGCAGACGACAACAAAAATAAGATTGCGGTCTAAGGGTTAAGGCATTTTTATTTTAAAATATATTTTGGCAACACTTTAAGAATCATCTAGTGAGGTGATTCTCATTTGTTACCAAAAATATGTTTCAGATGAAAAATTATTAAAAAAAAAGCTATTCATTATATTGGATATGGCTACTTTGTACTTTGTCTGTCGCAGGTAAAGGATTAACATGTATTGATGTATCTAGTGTATTTATGTATACGACATGCATGTTATTTATCCAATCTCCTTAGCGGCAGGTCAGCCTGTACAGCTGTAAAATGAGACACGCCATAATCTTGGGCTACTCTGGACATAAACACAATAAGCGCTGTTTTGTTGTGGCGAGTGACAAACTTTGAGACGGATTCAGATCCGTGTCTTCGATAGTCGAGCTAATGGTGGCTGTGCAGTCTGATCTTAAGTCTATAAAAGATAATTTTAATAGTGTACATAAAATAGACATGCCCGAAGAACAAAACTGAAATATTTGTGGTATTAAATACGACTCAACTTGGCTGTTTGTTTGCTCCTGAAAATCGTTAATTTAACCCTCACAATGCTGAATTAAATTTTGTCGTCTGCTGTTTATTTTATAACTTACATTTTTCTCAATAAAAACATGGTTGGGCAGCACTTTAGAATCATTTCCAATGGAAATGATTCTAAAGTGCTGCCAAACCATGTTTAATTGAGGAAAAAAACTAAATATGAAACAACAGCAGACGACAATTTTTGTTTCCCGCATTCTAAGGGTTAAATCAAAGTAGTAAACAAACGGTGTCGTGTTACATATATATTTCTACTTTTACTTGACTTGCGTTCTGTGGTTTGTACTGTCTGTCCAGAATGACTATAATTCAACCCTTTAACCCCTGAATATCCAACATGGTTTTCCATGCTAATGTTTGTACTATTGCATTAACCGATTTCATGCTGAGAATACGCCATTTTGTTTGTGGAAAATCCTAAATATTTTCTTTATATGAGCTCAGAAGTATATGTTGTGACCACCATTTGAACCGTCTCGTTGAGACGGTTCAAATGAGTGGTCACAACATATACTTTCATTGAGAAATAACAAAAATAAATTAAAATATTTAACAAAAATTTATACCCGTAAATGTTTATTCCGCATGTAATAAATAGGTTAATGGCAAAATGCGATATTTTTGTTAGAATTGAGAAACGCTGCAGATCCCGATGAAATGGCTCGTTAGGATTCTGCTCATCTGGATCTACAGTGTTTACACATGTTGGCTTTATGGACTCTATGGTTGAAAGGTTTGATGTGTTTCAATTGCTGCTTTAGTATGTCTGCCATCTCTTTTTCATGACTTAGTATCCATCATTTTTCGTTTGAGTCGTGTTCCGACTAAAAGGCATTTATTGTCAGCACATCTGTTCCATGTGTACATTGTTCTAACGCCTCTAAGATGGCGATACCTGCATTTGTCGGAACACATGTCGTTTTGTTATCTGCATGTACAGTATAATTATACTTCTATGTATCTGTCTATATCTTGGCTTTATTAGTCCGGACACACAGGGGTGTATGTGACTTTCAGTGATTGTAACGTCACATTCCTTCAATCCTCGATCATTCATAACATTAGTTGTTCTAATGTTATACTAAACTTGTTTGTCGTTTTAACTTTAACTCAACGATTTCTATTTCACATTAGCTTTAAAATAAAGGTGCCAATGTTATTATTATTTATTTTTTTACTCAAACTTGGTCTTATGTTTCGTTGGATACCGTGAATGTAGGAGGATTTGAGACCAGAAACAAACCACTAGGGTCCTAGTCTTTGCATCTTGCACTCACAATATGGGACTTCCATAATTTGGTACTTGTATCTGAATAACCATTGAAGCTCTTGACATACTCATATTTTATTACAACATTATTATTTGTTTAAATAACTGATCATATTTTCAGTACATGTGTATTTTATTTTGCTAGGCCTGAGATGAGTGAACTATGTTGGTAGTTCACTGTCATAGTTGTATGATTAACCCTTAACAAAAAACTGTTGTCTGCTGTTTTTATATCTCGTCTGATTTCTCCATAAAAACATGGTCTGACAGCACTTTAGAATCATTTCCATTGGAAATGATTCTAAAGTGCTGTCAAACCATGCTTTTAATGAGAAAAAATGAAACTAAAAAATAAACGGCAGACGACAAAATTTAATTCAACATGGTACGGGTTAATCAACAGCCTCATAGTGACATAGTGGCACTGAGGGAGCCATAATCCATAGAAGATCCTACGTTATCATATCTGTAGTATTGTAGATCACTCATATACTAACACACAAGTCATGGTCGGCCAGCATTGTTGCTGTTGTACTATTGTTGTTGTTTTGCAGTTCGCCATCGTTTCGTTTGCTGGAAATGCAACTGCGGGTTCCCACTGATCAAAACCTCAAATTGTTTTTCAATTAAAAAACTTGAAAATTCCATTACGTAATATAATATAATATGGATAGTATATGTTTCCTTCATTGTTCGTCTCGCCCATTGTGGTCACAATTTCGACGTAGGCGTTGTCGGCGTCAATTTTGGACGTACGTTAAAATTTTGTAGATCTCCTGATATGTTATTCTATAGCCGATTTCATCAAAATTGCAAAGTATACTTTTTAGCAAAGTATACTTTGAGGGAGTAATCATTTATTTTTCCCAAAATGCATTGTCATATAGAACTAACGACTGCATATATTTGATGATTAAAAGTATGCAGGATCATTATACTGAATTTATTACATTATCACAGCCAAACTGGCTGTGATAATGTAATAAATTCAGTATAATAAAAATTAATAAATGTATCCTTAAATTGAAAATTTCGCTCTCAAAGTATACTTTGCTAGATAAGTATACTTTGCAATGTTGGTGAAATGGGTTACAGATCTTTACTAAACTTCATCAATAGCTTCCTGACATTGGTGGCTTTCCACTCAGTGTCGGTCATTTGGGTGATGTTGATCTTCGTGGGTGACACACTCGTGGCAATCGCCTTGTTTGAAACACTGATCTTGTGTTTGTATAGAACACGTTTCTCGTTTATAATTTGGATTAAAAAAAACACATGGCAATGTTTTTCCACTCGTGGCACATTTGCTGCCTCTTTCTGGCGTTTCAATTGCAATAACACCAATATCTCATAACTAGAAGATGGTTAAAAAATTAATAAAAAATATTTTTTTATTTTTTCTGTATGCAATGCTTTTTTATAGATGTTAAAAAATGAAGTCTTAATCCTTTAAGCACCACAGGCCTGTATAGTGGTATTGGCAAACAGTTTAGATCCAGATGAGCCGGCTCGTAACAAGCCGTCTAGTCAGGATCTGCACTTTTTGCAAGTAATTTTCATATTTTTAAGAACAAAAACACCCCATTTTCATAAATGGACTAGTCTGAAAATCATTTTGTGATGATTGGATTGGTTGCAAAATTAACTTATCAAAATCCATTCCAATTACTTAGGGGTGAAAGTCTTAATTCATTGTAAACATATAGTTACAGATGCCATTTATCCAGTAATTATTGGTGGGAACCCATCATTATCGAATGCGCTTTAAATGTTGATTGCATTTTGACGTGTTCGTATTTTTGTGCATGATACAGATCCCAAAGATAACGATAAATTCCAAACTGAGAACGGATGCTGACAAGGTTGAGAACGAAACTCCGTCATGGCGCTCCGGTCTTCGCAAGACGGGCAGCACAAGTATGGTGCACGATTCCGTTAAGGTTAACGAGGATGATAAAAATCTCCCACGCTCAGCTTCTAGTCCCAAGTTAGCTGAAGAAAATAAGAAAAATGATGAGAAAAATGTAAGTCATCTAATGGTAATATTAGTTTCAATAATATTTACCACAATATAAATTGTTCAGAGTGAGAAAACCAGCTTACAGGCTTATACAAATTCACCTGTGAATGGTAATATTGTGTTTTTCTAGTAATATGAAGAGATCAGTGGACTTAGCCCCTTTCTTCCACTTAGCCCTTAAATTCTCTTGCAATATGTTGATCTTACTGAATTCTGATAGGAGTACCGGTAGATACAAAATATTTCCTGAATTTATTATAGGAATGAATGGCCTTTTTGTGGAATTTATCGGGGTATAAACTTGGAAAAGTCGCGGGAATACTGGCCGAAGGCCGGAAGGCCTCGTCCAGTATTCCCGCGACTTTTCCAAGTTTATATCCCCGATAAATTCCACAAAAAGGCCATCATTCCCTATAATTCCAGCATTTGAAATAAATTCATCAAGAAAATGTGTTTATTTTCCGTTTTCTTAAGAATTATTTCAACTGCGCCGCACGGTTACGGAAAGTAGTTCGGCGTGGGAGTTTACTGGGATATAAATTTTGGACAGAGACTTGCTACGGGCCAATCAAATGTTAGGGAATTGTGTAAATATTTTTGTGCTGGAATTATTATCCCCTCACCGATAGGCAAGAGGGATATAGCGTTAGTCCATGTACATAAGTGCAGTACGTATATTATCAAGGCTGTCAGTGAGGGAATTAGCTTAGGGATAAAGATGCCCTTGTTTATGTGGGATTTTATTTGGATATGCCCCTATCACAGCAGGTGAAATATTGGATTCGACCTGCTAACCCAGCCTAAAATTACCTTAGCTGTTGACATTAAACACCATTAAATAAATAAATATATTTATTTGGATAGAAACTTTTAGTTTTTGTTATTTGTGAAACATTTCTATATATATGTACCAGCTAGCATAGATGCCCATTATCCACAGGTTTCCTAACTGTCAAATTAAATAGATTGCTTTCCTATATTATTATTAATATATTTGCTGCCTATATTAAAGCCGTTATGTAGAACATCACTTTTGGAGAAGATCGATGTGTTTATAAATTCTGGTAGAAATAACATGCATTTATTATCATACCCCTGGCATATGAAGTATGTCGAGGGTATATAGTTTTTGTAATTCTGTCCGTCCGTCCTGTCCGTCCGTCCGTCCGTCCGTCCATCCGGGCACACATTAGGGTACTTATGTGGCTAGCCCCACAGGGTTATGGACTTGTTAAAGGATAGGGTTGGTTACAATTAGCCACCTAAAAAATTGTTTTATGTGGCTAAAAATCGTTTTATGTGGCTAATATTTAACATGTGATAAGCCACATAAGTACCCTAATGTAAGAACGTCCGTCCGTCTGTCCGTCCGTACTTACGAGAGCTACATTGTGAGGTTGCTGTGTTGTGCTGAAACCCACCCACCGCCCTATTTAAGACACTTGGATAAAAAAAAATTGTTTTATGTGGCTAAAAATCGTTTTATGTGGCTAATATTTAACATGTGATAAGCCACATAAGTACCCTAATGTAAGAACGTCCGTCCGTCTGTCCGTCCGTACTTACGAGAGCTACATTGTGAGGTTGCTGTGTTGTGCTGAAACCCACCCACCGCCCTATTTAAGACACTTGGATAAGTGTTTTTCAAATATAATTAACTAATGGCTAGCTCATTTGCATATTATGCGATTTATTCCGTAAGAGAATCGTTAAGGAAGAAAATAACGGAATAAGTTGCTACATTGTGAGGTTAACCCCACAGTGTAAACATCAAAGGAAATAACCTCAACCTCACAATGTATCTCTCGTAATGAACACTGTCCCGTCCCCCGTCCGTCCGTAATATCCGTCCGTACCGTCCGTCGTCCGTCCGTCCGCCGTACCGTTTCCCCGAAGTTTTAGGGGCTAGTCCTTTGATCTTTTATATAGCAAAATAGCCCATAAACCCAAAATGTTGGTACGTCCGTCCGTCCCGTCCGTCCGCTCTCCCTGAAGTGACGTTGTGGGGTGATTCACGAGTACATGACATGCATGTGGGGTGCACCCCATACGCAACTATATCTTAATGAACTCCATCACTTCTGAAAAGCCCAAAAAAGCAATAAAAAATTGACACACCAGAGGGTGATGGTCAAAACCGTCCGTCCATCCAAACCCCATAAACAATGGCTGACTAAATTTCCCCACAAGTACATATTGTACTTCACTGATCAAACCCAAATACCCCACATGTGCATGCAGGAGACATACGAAAACGAGAGCAAGTTAGTATAGGGAAGATAACACCTTTAGCATTGCTTGCACCCCACAAATGGCACCCAAAACACCCCAAAAGACATGGCCAAAAACCCCACATGCAACAAACCCCACAACGTCACTTCAGGGAGTACGTCCGTCCGTCTCTGCAACGGTAAGTCAGATTGACTTCAAACTTCATATACTTCCTTATCATCATCCATATTTTCATTTCATACCACACCTATGCGGCCTTCATGTCCAAGGTCAAGGTCAAATTACTTAGAAATACCGGGGGTTTCTAAACTTAATTAGAATTGTTTAAAGATTTTAGCATGCCCCTTGCTTTATGCACCTGGGGGCCATTTCACTAAACTTTGTACGACTAAACTATTTGTAAGTGCAAAATTAGGATAGTCTGTAAATTTCACATTAACAATGTTTTCTTGTAAACAATTATTGGATTTACATTTATTGAGCATAGGCTGCATATGCAGCCTATGCTCAATAAATGTAAATCCATAAATTGAAATTTACAGACGATCTTAAATTTGCACTTACAAACATTTTAGTCGTAGGAAGTTTAGTGAAACGGGCCCATGTGGGTTATGTATCCATGCTGTATATATTGTAACGGTAAGTCAGATTGACTTCAAACTTCATATACTTCCTTATCATCATCCATAATTTCATGCCCCCTTGCTTTATGCACCTGTGGGTTATGTATCCATGCTGTATATATTGTACATATCAGGGGCCCGTTTCACTAAACTTCTTCCGACTAAAATGTTCGTAAGTGCAAATTTAAGATCGTCTGTAAATTTCAATTTATGGATTTACATTTATTGAGCATAGGCTGCATATGCAGCCTATGCTCAATAAATGTAAATCCGATAATTATTTATAAGAAAGCATTGTTAATGTGAAATTTACAGACTATCATAATTTTGCGCTTACGAACATTTTAGTCGTACGAAGTTTAGTGAAACCGGCCCCCAGAAGCACCATATACATTGTATAGCACATCGAGAAACACCACTGTATATCACCACCATTACTACGTCGTGGGCATGGTCATGAGGCTCACTCCTTCTATTTGTTCATATTTTGTTTAACATTACCATCAGGTTCATCATATCAAATTATAACAAAACATTCAATTCACTCCAGTTTATTAGCAACTTTGATTATTAGCATAATCAAAACAACACAATTGTTTTCTTTTCCTTTGATTAACACTGAATGCTATAACACTATGTTGTGCTGGTGGGCTGTCAGATATTGTCTTCAAGATGTATTGTTTGGAGTTTGATGTCGTTAAATGTAACTTTGTATACATTGTGTGTTTGACATGTTTATATACGCCCGTTTGAAAAAAAAATGTTTTCACCTTTTGAGGATGGGCGGCGGCGGGTGGGTGGTTATAGCTTGTCCACTCAATAACATTCTACTTGACGGATCATTACCAAATTCAGTACACATGTTTATGAAGGCAAGACGAAGAACCCTATTGATTTTCAAACATTTCCGATGACTTATCTCCCCTTGGCAACTAGAGTTCTACTTGACGGATCATAACCAAATTTGGTATACATGTGGGTGGCAGTTGGGAGTATGTGAATGGTAAACTTAACAATAGGATTCATCCTTTTGGAATCCCGATATCCTGGTTTGGCCCTCGGGTTCAGTTTTGGCTTTATGGTACGGGAGAGTTGAATCCGGTTATACCCAATATAAAATAAAATTAGTACTACTCATATTGCTTTTGGGGAGTGGGGGCTAAGTGACTCTGGTGTGGTGAAGACCTGGACTAGGTCAGGTTATTCTAATTTAAGGACTGAATATACATTTTTTCTGTAATATTCCGTTCTGATTTTGGGATTTACTTGGTGTTTTTATGCCGAAAGAATATATTTTAACAAACAAACAAACAAACTTTTTTAACTTAGCCATTTTTTCTACATTTTTGTATCCAATTCTATATAATTTCTACTTTACACATCTCTACCTAAATTAGTATACATGTTTAGCACAACGAGAGGAAGAAATAATGCTATAGAGTTTCAAATTCTCATTAATGTTTCTTGCCTTGGTGACAGCTTCACATTTCTGCATCTTCCTTGCCTGGCCCATCTTCGACGGGCGTATTTTGTGACTTACGACACTCTTGTTGTAACTTCTAAAGAGAAAGTATCGCATCATTTATTTGTAGTGACTCGTTGCATGCTGGGAAACTTGTGGGCTATAAATAGTTAAAAAACAGGCGATGACAAGTCATTATATTTTTTATTTCTCTCTGTAAGTATCATGAATATGTCTTTGAATTTCATTAGAATTGAGTCTGGAGGACTCAATTCTAATGAAATTCAAAGACATATTTACAGAGAGAAATAAGAAAAATACTCTGATGACAATTCATTATATTTTCTTTTATTTCTCTCTAAATATCATGAATATGTCTTTGAATTTTATTAGAATTGACTTCAAGACATATTTACTGACAGAAAAATAGTCCTAATTGTTAGCTGTTATTTTCACCGCCAGCATGCAGAGAGTTATATCCACAAATTGTGTCTTTGGCGTTCCTGTATGTGAGGGTTAAATTTGGTTATACCCCTTGTATGAATAATACAATTATTCCTAATCCTATTACTTTTAGGGGAAGGGCCCAAGTGACCTTGGTGTGGTATTGACATGGCACCAGGTCAGGTTATTCTAATTTCACGCCTGAATATATTTTTCTTGATGTAAATATTCTGTTCTGATTTTGGGATTTTCCCATTGCAGCATGTTAAATATGTGATCGAACCCGTTGGCCCTGCCTTACATGAACTTAGCTGTTGTTACATCGTTAAACACCAATAAACAAACAAACATATCCACAAATTGAGTATTCCCCATTTAATTTACCTTGTGTATGTGTCTTACAGGAGAACAAGCCAGTAAAGCGTCATCCATTCCTCGGCTCATCCTCGTTCTCCTCGGCGGACCACAACAACTCGAGCACCAGTGAGAGGTATCTATACTTGACCTGCCATAGCAAACATGGCCTTGTTCCGGTCTTGTCAGTTAACCCTTTCATCCCTAAATAAATGGAATAGATTTTCATATGTTAATTTTCGTACCAAGCCAATCATCTCTAAAATGATTTTCAGACTAGTCATTGATAACAGGCGTTGTATTTTTTCTAAAAAATATGAAAATTACTTGCAAAAAGTGCAGATTCTGATGAGACGGCTCGTCACGAGCAGGTTCATCTGGATCTACACTGTTTGCCAATACCACTATACAGGCCTGTGGTGTTTAAAGGATTAAGACTTCATTTTTGAACATCGCTATAGTGGGCTGTAGTGTTGAAAGGGTTAACACAGCCTGATACATGTTTAATTCTTTTGCCAAACCCGTATACCGAAAGCGAGACAGTTTTCACAAATTGTCAATGATGAACATGCGTCCATCCATCAGAGTTAAATTATATCTCTTCAGTCATAAGTTGTCTTGAAACTTCATATGCTTGTTTATCATCATGCATGTTTTCATTATATGGTCGTGCGACCTGTTTGCTCTAGATCAAGCTGAACTGACCCACATACCAGGGGCCTATTTCATCAACATTGCAAAGTATACTTATCTAGCAAAGTATACTTTGAGGGAGTAATCATTTATTTTTCCTGAAATGCATTATTTCATATAGAACTAACAAATGCATATATTTCATGATTAAAAGTATGCAGAATTATTATACTGAATTTATTACATTATCACAGCCATTAAATGGCTGTGATAATGTAATAAATTCAGTATAATAAAAATTAATAAATTTTTAAAAAAATTGAAAATTTCTCCCTCAAAGTATACTTTGCTACTAAAGTATACTTTGCAATGTTGATGAAATAGGCTACAGGTTGTAAATATAAGGAGACATATTTATGAACAGCTTCAACAATTTTGATAATATTGGCCACAATGTGTGTCTAGGGATGGTGATTTGTTTTGCATAAGACCCACATCCGACCACCCAAGGTCAAAGTCGCTGAGGACTTGTGTTCAACTTGTTTGTAAGGCAAAAATGTTGAAAGTCTTTTTGTTTATCCAATAACTTATGAACCTCTTCACCGATTTGGATAATATTTGGCCACAATGTGTGTCATGGGATGGTGCTTTGATTTGCATACGACCCACATCTGACCGCCCAAGGTGAAGGTCATTTAGGACTAGGAGATTCTTTCGTACACGCAACTTTCGCTTTGGATGGGGTAATCAAAACGCGAATAACTCAATAAATACTTGAAACAGCGATTTGAAGTGAGTATATTCACACACCTAATACCTTTATCGATTGCCAGAGACATATTTCATACATTTAATCGATGTTTATTGTGTTTGTGCGAGCCGGAAAAAAGAGGGCTCTTTCTATAATAGCGCTATTTATAGTCACCTTGAATTAACGTATAGTACTGTACGAGACCAAGTGGGTGGGGTAATGGGATTTTTTTTAATAGGCATTTTTTTGGTGTCATAGGTCCGAGTCTTCCACCTGTGGTTAGGGGGCCATATAGTGTTACCCGTCCGTCTCCGCCCGTACATCCCAAAAACTTAACACTTGGGTAAATGTCTTATAATTTGTTTCCTTGCACGGATCTGCTTCATATATCACACACACATTGCTCTAACGGTCCTCTACCACCCTGTGACATATACACGATTGTCCCACCCCCGCTAAGCCCAGGGTCAAGGTCACATATTTGGTGCATTCGAAACAATGCTTGGATAAATGTCTTATAAATTATGTCTCCTTGCATGGATCTGCTTGATATTTCACACACCCATTGCTCTGATGGTCTGCTTTCATGATGTGACAAATCCACGCTTCTCTTGCCCTCTGTGTTTTCAAATGTATCTTGTTTTATTTGGCTGCCAGCGGGGGCATTCGTATGCCGACAGGCCACATTTCTGTTTTTGTTTTGTTACTTTTTATGCCACCGCCACTGAATGGTGAGGTGGGTATATAGTGTTACCGGCGTCCGTCCGTCCGTCCGTCCGTCCGGGCAAACATCAGGGGTTTAGGAGCTTAGGGTAAGGGTTAGTAACATAAGGATTCCTTTGAAGTTCTTTGAACTTATTCCATTAGCCCATAAAACCTTTTGAAGTTTAGGGGCTAGTCCTTTGATCTTTTATATAGCAAATAGCCCATAAACCCAAAATGTTGGTACGTCCGTCCGTCCGGGCACACATTAGGGTACTTATGTGGCTAGCCCCACAGGGTTATGGACTTAGTAAAGGATAGGGTTGGTTACAATTAGCCACCTAAAAAATCCTTTTATGTGGCTAAAAATCGTTTTATGTGGCTAATATTTAACATGTGATAAGCCACATAAGTATAGTACTGTCAGAACGTCCGTCCATCCGTCCCGTCCGTCCGTCCGTCCGTCCGGGCACACATTAGGGTACTTATGGGGTAGGGGGCGTGGCCTAAGACAATAGAAGACAATGGAACTTATTCCGTACCCCGTAAGCCTATTTCCTTTGATCTTTTATATAGCAAGTACCCCCTAAGGTCCGAAATGTAAGTTCGTCCGTCCGTCCGTCCGTCCGTCCCGTCCGTCCCATCCGTCCGGAAACCTTAACGCTGGGTAAATGGCTTATAATTTCTGTTTCCTTGCTCGGATCTGCTTCACATTTCACACACACATTGCTCCAATGGTCCTCTACCGCCCTGTGACAAATCCACATTCGTCCCGCCCCCGCTAAGCTCAGGGTCAAGGTCACAGACAAACTCTTTAAGCCCCATTGCACTTGAAACAGTGGCTGCTGACCCATTTAATACTGAAAATGCTTTTAAGCGCCTGCAAAATTTGAAATACGTGTATTTTGTTTTGTATGTTTCATCAAACGTTTATGTTGTCACTATTCAAATGATGGTTAACACTTATTAATACACTAAGCTGAATCAAATTTTGTCGTATGTTGGAAATGTTTTATTTTCAATATTTCTTGACAAAAACCTTATTTGACAGCGCATGAGAATCGTCTCCACTGGAGACGATTCTCATGTGCTGTCAAAATCAGGTTTTTGTCACAAATTAAGGCAAAAATGAAAAACAGCAGACGACAATTTCCGTCTCCAGTGTAGTGAGGTTTAAGACATACTTCAGATGAGAAATAAAGAAATTATATGCAATTTTCCAATGGTAAATCTTCAGACTGTAGTGGGCTAACTACCAATCAACTTTATACTCAGAGAATTCTTTTAACCCTTACATCGCTAATCACAACAATTGTCGTCTGCTGTTGCTTTTATATATTACCTTATTTCTCAATAAAAACATGGTTTGACAGCACTTCAGAATCATTTCCAATGGAAATGATTCTGAAGTGCTGTCGAAGCATGTTGTAAATTATTCTTAAGTGCTGTCAAAGCATGTTTTTGATGATAAAAATTGAATATAGAAAATAAACAGCATTCAACAAAAAAATTAAGATAGCGGTGTAAGAGTTAATTATTTGAAAATATGCAAATGCCCATTGGACATATAATTATACTTTGTCAAACTTTATAAAAAAATACATGTTAAATGATGTCAATTATTAAGCTATCAATCTAATTTCACCAGTTCTGAACATATTTACTTATGAACATGACCCCATATAATGTTGGTGTCAGAAGGGAGCTGTAAGCTTATGAAACTAACATATTTGCCTTTAATTAATGTGAATATCGTAAAATTTGTGACTTCATTCTTCCAATCCAGTGTCCTTCGATGGAGAAAAGAAAGGTGATTTTTCTTAAGGGAGTAGGATCAAAGTTTGAATAGGCCACTGAGCACGTAATATTGACAGTTACAATCACTTTGAATTTTTATGCCACCAGGTTTCGAAGAAACGGGCGGCATATAGTGTTTGGACCGTTCGTCCGTCCGTCCGTCACACTTTTCGGTTAACCACTTTGTCACAGTTTCTCAAATATGCTGCAGGTGGCATCCGCGTTCGACAGACGCATTTCTTGTTTGTTTTATTATACCGTTATATTCTTACTAATTTTTAGCTGTTTCTTTTTATATGTCATTCTTTGGAATGAAATGTCACAGCATGCTTTTGAAGAGGTATTGACTAAACAGTAAAATGAATATACAGCACACCTGAAAGTGTGTTTTGAATTAATTGGATAAATGACAACAGTTGAGAATTCATGTCTGTTTGAAATTCAACTTGTATGTTTAGTTAACCCTTTTTATGCTGAAGATACGTACATATTTCTGACAGAAATTTTAAATATTTTTATTTTTTTCTGCACAGAAGTAAATGTTGTTACCACTCATTTGAACCGTCTCCGAGACGGTTCAAATGAGTGGTAACAACATACACTTTCATTGAGAAATAAAGAAAATATAAAAAACATGTTAGTAAATTTAGATACCTAAATGGGTATCTTGTCATGAAATGGGTTAAGAAAATGTCCGATATAGGTAATGTTTGCAGAAATGTCAAACTTTGATCTCTCAGATCCTCGTTTTTCCAGTATTTCACCTAGACTACTTCAGGGTATGGAATTACATGGTCTATTGTTTACACTGCAGAAATGGCGGCGCCCATCAGGTCTCGGGTAAATCTTATTTTTCATAAATACGTCTGCTGTTTCTTCCTTTTAATGATGACCACGTTCCAGCCGTTATCACTACGAGTCCGCCGATACCAAATTTAGCATCATTACTTACGTAGTTAGTCTGAACATTCTGCAAAGAATCGGACCAAGTTTGAACAATTTTGTCCGATCATTGGTATTGATGAAAATAAGAATCTTATTTTCATCATCAATACCAATGATCGGACGAAACTGAACGGACGTTCCTACAAATGTGGCGATTGATGGATTTACATTTATTGAGAATAGGCTGCATATGCAGCCTATGCTCAATAAATGTAAATCCAATCATTGTTTACAAGAAAACTTTGTTAATGTGAAATTTACAGACTATCATACTTTTGCACTTACGAACATTTTAGTCGTACAAAGGTTAGTGAAACGGCTCCCTGTTGTTTAAAGTAGCCACATAAGAGAAAAATATAGCCACGTAAGAGAATGGAATGAATAGCATTTACAGTTACCCATTGTTCTCTAGCCACATAAGTACCTCATGGGCGCCGCCTTTGTTGCAGTGTAATCAATAGACCACATGATCCCATTCCCTGTTCTTCTTCCATGTGCTTGCAGTATCCTCCCCTTTCTTCTTGTGTCACAATTTTATGTGTGGCTGTGATTGGTGAAATGGGTCATGTGGCATTTCTGGCCAGTCACACTAGCATGTTTCTACAGCTGGACTAGTCACAAAGGTTATATGCCTCATTTCTCCAGTGACATTGACAAATGAGACACGCCATGGGATTTTGCACCTTCGGATGTCTGCGTAATTTCATGAAATACGTTTACAAAATTTACAATATTTTTCGTAAATGGCGTCAAATTATATTCCGCATGTACTCTGAAAATTTTATCAACTTTTGACTTAATTTATTAAAAATATTGTAAATTTTGTAAACGTATTTAATGAAATTACGCAGTTGTCCGGAGGTACAAAATCCCATGACGTGTCTCAAATGTATTTCATATTGTTTCCACATATCTCTGCCTCACAGACACTTTAATAATAAAAACATATTTGTTCACTTAGTATTTTAATAGTGTACATGTATTCCATTTTGGCTATTTGTGTGAACATATACCGGTACAGATATATTTTAGATGTGTTGCTAAGTATAATTTTGTGGTCGAAGGGCTTATTTCTGTGTTGTATACTGTGTAACCTCTCTATGCTGGACAGACTTGGAGGTCCGGTTAAGACGTTTTGCGGATTTTCTTGTTCTGATTAAAAGCTTGTTTTGGCAGCACTTTAGAATCATTTTTATTGGAAATGCATCTAATATATTGCTGCCAAACTATGTTTTTGTGAATCTCGATGGTGGTCGGCGTGATATAGTCACCACTTTGGCGTACATCTGTCATTTTCGTTAAAATTTTTAAGTACCAAATATCTCCGATATTAAGTCCGATTGACTTGAGTACCAAATATCTCCACCGTGTGTCTGTCCGGCATTTGCGTCCGCCATTTGGATTAAAGTTTTTAAGTGCCAAATATCTCCACAACCTTGAGTCCGATTGACTTGAAACTTCACACTTCTTTATCATCATCCATATTCTTATTCTATAGCCCGCCAATGTGGCCCCCCCATGCCCAAGGTCAAGGTAAAATTACTTTGAACTTTGTGTTAAAGCTTTTATAAAATTTGTCTTAATTTTGAAGTACCCAATATCTCCACAATCCGATTGACTCGAACTACAGACATACATACTGTGACTATCAAATACCTCGGTGGATGTGATATGCTGGCCGCGGCCATCTAAGTTTGTTAATAAAAATGGAAATTAATCAGCAAGACGCCAACATTTAATTCAGCATTGTCTATGTTAACATGACATATTTGTATGCTCTGCAATCATGAAGAAAATCATAACAGGTACAATATAGTGGTTTATTGTGGTTTATTGCGGTTTATGCAAAAAGTGCAGATCCAGATGAGCCGGCTCGTTTACGAGCCGTCTCATCAGGATCTGCACTTTTTGATGAAAATAATTTTCATATTTTTGAGAGCAAAAAATACCCCCTTTTCATAAATGGACTAGTCTGAAAACCATTTTGTAACAGTTGCATTGGTTGCAAAATTAACATATCAAAATCCATTCCAGTTACTTGGGGGTGAAAGGGTTACTCCAGGTTGTCTGTATGCCCGGTTTAGAGGGGTTATACTGTAGTAACCTGCAGTTGGTGCCAATTGGTCGTTGTTGTATGTTTCAGGTCCCGTTACGTCCCCATCTTACTTCTCCTTTCTTTCCTCGGTCTCATTTCTATCATCTACATCCATGTTGATATCTTGTCCTCCATATTTGCTTACTGTTTACCCTGATCATGTACACATGTATTATTTATTATACATTCGAGGGATTATCCAAAAGTCTGTTGGCTGACATTTTTTAACCTTTTCAACATCACAGGCATGTGGTATTGGCAAATAGTGTAGATCCAAATGAGCCGGTGACGAGCGGTCTCATCAGGATCTGCACTTTTTGCAAGAAAATCTCTTATTTTTTAGAACAAAAACACCCCCCTTTTCATCAATGGACTAGTCTGAAAATCATTTTGTGATGATTGGATCGGCTGCAGAATTAACATGTCACAGTCTATTTAGTTTACTTAGGGGTGTAAGGGTTAAACTGACAATATTGGACGTTGAAACTTTGCCCACATATACCCTCAGTCTGTGATAGTGTCACAATTTGATTACCTTTTCGTTAACTCTTTGCATGCTAGCGGTGAAAATACAAATTAGGAGTGTATGTTTTATTTCTCTCTGTAAATATGTCTTGAAATTTCATTAGAATTGAGTCCTGAGGACTCAATTCTAATGAAATTCCAAGACATATTCATGATATTTACGGGGAGAAATACAAGAAAATATGATGATTTTTTGTCCGCTATTTTTTAACTATTTATAGCCCACAAGTTTCCCAGCATGCAAAGAGTTAATATTGAGGGACAAGCTAGTATTTTGCATTGAAGGTATTCTGGTTGTCCGATACAGTGTCAAATATTTCACCTAAAAAATTAAAAGTAAAGTCAGATATAATCATTGATCATTGGATGGCTTTTCACATTGCTATTCCTATTTATTTAAAATATGGCCACATATTTGCAATTGTAATGTCACATTGTTTTGGACAAACGGTGACTTGCATGTCAATCAGTATGCTGGAAATTTGTTTTCAGTAATAATCTTGTGTGTTAATGAACAATGACTACAAACTTTTTAAATCTCCCTCGTATATATGATAATGTATTTCATGTGTTGCTTTTTTGCTTCCTGCATGCTTGTCGCTTTATTATACCCCCGACATACGAAGTATGTCGAGGGGTATTTAGTTTTCGTAATTACATCCGTCCTTCCGCGGTTTTTGGGTACCTAGTATCTCTGTAACGATGAGTTGGATTGAACTCAAACTTCATATACTTCCTTTATCATCATCCATATTTGCATTCCATACCATACCCATGCGGTCTTCATGTCCAAGGTCAATGTCAATTTACTTACATATTTGCATCCGTAAGATTTGCGTTAAAGTTTTCGGGAAACCCATTATCTATGCAACGGTAAGTCGGATTGACTTCAAAGTTCATATACTCCCTTATCATCATCCATATTTTCATTCCATACCACACCCATGTGGCCTTCATTTCCAAGGTCAAGGTCAAATTACTTAGAAATTTGCGTTAAAGTTTTTTAAATATTTACGTGAAAGTTTCTATTTGTACGTCCAGGCGGCGGCTGGAGGTATACGTGAGCCCCTGCTCCCTTTCTCTAGTTCAATTCTAATCATCTCACACATACCGGCCTGGGCAGTAATATTTTCTGGCCGTTTGGCCTTTCCTTAGATATGTGATTTTTCTACATAGATACCCCACAGGTTTTAACTGGCTCTCAATGAGCTATGTCACAAGACAAATATGTTAGGGTAAAACGATGTTATTACTGAAATGATGCTGTTGCATGTTTATTTTTTTTTTTCGAAAATTGTAATTTTTTATCGCCAATTGTTTTATTTTTTTTGAAGTGGCAATTTTTTTATTTTCCCCAGCAGAATCCCTGCTTATTGCGTTAGACACCTACCACTACGGTAATAATATGACAAACACATGAATAAAATTTGGTGCAACATGATGGGGAGACATCAGACTACAGTGTGCTCTGCGTTGTTTTCATCAAATTGATATACAAAGTCTGATATCTGAAGGGTTTGTTGACCCTTTGTTAAAATGTTTGAGAATTCAGTAAACACTGTAACGGTAAGAATAATACACAGTGCTGTAGATATATACCTGTATTACCATACATACTGTATCAAATCCAGTGACTTGTAAGCAGTTATCTGAGTGTATTGTCACTTCTATTTACTTGCCTGCTATGCGAGTAAATACGACTTTTACCTGTGTGAGATGTACTTCTAATAATAGACAGTGCATCAGTTTGACATTTTACACATGGAAAAAGTGTCCATGGAAAAAGTGTCCATTTTAATACAAAAGCTCAGATATCTATTTTTTGTGTAATGTGCTGAAATAATATTTATAGGACGCTGTCGTCGTCCTATATATCTGGGACATATTGCACCAAATTTTATTAGTTTTGCTGCCATATTATTGGCTGTACATGTTAAATGCTCCAAGTGGTGAAACTGTCTGATTGCATGTACAAACTAAAATGGCGGAGATGGCAACTCAATGCTCTGTATAACATACTTTAACCCTTCCTACGCTGTTGACGGAAATTGCCGTCTGCTGTTTTTCATTTTTGCTTTAATTCTTAACAAAAAACTGGTTTTGACAGCACATGAATCGACTATCGACTGGAGACGATTCTCATGTGCTGTCAAAACCAGGTTTTTGTCGAGAAATATTGAAAATAAAACATTTCCAGCAGACGACAACATTTAATTCAGTGTAGTAAGGGTTAAGAACAGAGTCAGCTAAACTTTATATAGATATTCAGTCATATATATAATTCTACTACATTTGAAACAAAAGATTATATTCTATAAAGTCCGTCCTTAACACGTGCCCATTTCTGTTTTATCCGTCATTCATAGACCAGAAGGCATATACCGTAGTATTCGGTCTGTGTGTTGTAAGGGTAAATGTTATGTCATTTCATGTTTATTTGTGTCAGTTGCTGTTTTGTAGAATTAACATTTTTATTTGAATAATCAGACTGACAGTCTTCATCATTGCATGTATTGATGTGTTGCTATTGACCTTGACCTAGAGAATATGCATGTTGCATGACCTTGACCTTCTACTTGCAGGTGTGCCGGGTCTACAATGCAATCTCAGGGTCTGTCCAATTCTTATCGCTCTTCCTCCAGTACTAACTCAACATCTAGCTATCAATCTGCGTATATCCCGTATTACAAGCGAAAAGAACGCGAGCGAGCGGACAAGGATAAGCCAGCAACATCAACAACAACAAGCAGCAGTCGGGTATCAGTGCCCCCTGTACTTGCCGTCACGACGGCAACGGTTACCACGACATCCACCACGGCCTCCTCCACCACCATCACCACCCCCACCTCCTCCTTTATTCACCTTAGGAAGTAAGTTGCTCTTTAACAAATTCACCAATAACTACATAAAACATAGTCTGTTCAATGCAAGTCCATGGACAATTCCCGTTTTCATTTTGTTTCAAAATCTTAAAAATACTGGCAAACACTGTAGACCCAGATGGTTACGAGCCGTCTCATCTGGATCTACAGTGTTTGCAAATGTTGGCCTCATGGTATGTGGGGTCTAAACTGTTAACATGGTTAGATACAGGTAATCAAAAACTCCAACAATAAATTTAACGAGCATTTAATTTGGCGACAATCTATTTAACGGTCAACGGACATCATATTGTCAGTCAACTACTGACTATGTGTTAGTGGACGCTGCATACAGGATACAGTGCTCTCGGTGTAATCTTTCATTAAGCACTTAAGAGATACGCCATGTGATTTTGTACCTAAGAACATGGTCGATTGTTCATGGAATACATTTACAGAAACTGTGATGTTTTCTGTAAATGACTTCAAAAGATGATGAAAGATGACTTTCACAGCAAATGCGGAACAGAATTCCGCATTTTCTATGAACATTTTGTCAACTTTCGATGTCGTTTAATGAAATTATCGTAAATTATGATGATTATTAAATGTCTTAATTTATGAAACTGCAAAACAATTACTACAACATGCCTTTTATATGTTAAGGAATAGCCTGAAATTTAAAAGCGTGAAACTCCAATTGCATTGAGGCAAGGTGAACATCGGACGCCAGGAATGAGATACAATAATAATATTGCAACCTTAGTTTTCTGCATTGTGAAGCTGTTAGTTTCCTCTCATTCATCAAACTAAACCCCATTTGCGAGCATATGTCTAACACTGTTTTCATCGACTGGCTTTTACACATCACATTTTAGACGTTTATTGATCATTTGTTTGTGCCATAGTTACAGTGATTTTGTTGGTTTATACCAAGATAAATGTTGCAAGATGTGCATGATGTTCATTTTACCTTACCGAATAATTGTAAACCCTGTATGGTTTTGTTGTCTCACCCATGTTAGTGGAAAATGGTCACAATTCCGGCGTCGTTAGCGTCGGTCTACAATTTTGTATGTACATATACATCCAAATTTTGAATATCTCCTTATCTGTTAGATTGATAATTACTAAACTTCATCAATAGCTTTATCACATTGATAGCGATCCACCCAGTGTCATTCGGTGACCTTGACCGTGGCAAGACCTTCGTGTGTGAGACACTCGCTGGCCATCGTCTTGTTTGTTTGACCATTTTATGTATCCCGGGGATACTCATTACACATTATTTTGCAACGGATTATTAATGGAAGAGAGAAGTGATAGGAGTTTGGAGGGAAGTGCCATGAAATTTATGGTGAAGGAAAAAACAAAAACAGATACATATGTTTTGTTTTTTTTTCTCGTGTAAATTTCAATGATTTTACGTGAGCCGGGACTGCCATGGGTCCATGTGGTATGAGAGTTGACTGCTTTCAGATCATATGAACCTCCAAAGCGGGATGAAGAGACGGAAACTCAGCGGAAAGTTCGAGCCAAGCGGGCGCGTGAAACTCGTAGATCTACACAGGTAAGGCCTCGGCTTGTCTTTATGACTTTTTGAGTACATACTCTGCTTTCATGCTCAAAATTCAGGACGTTTGATTCGTCGAGGTAGGCTCAGTTATTGCCAATCAAACTATGATTTTGAGTATAAATTTGGCGAACATACGCTGTTCTCTTACTTGAAATGATAAATCGTATGGAACCACTTTAAAGGTACATACCCACTCTGTAGGCACAAACTGTTCTTTATAGGAATTAATTAACCCTTTCAACACCAAGTAACTTAATAGGATGTTCCATGCCAATGTTTCACGCTATTTCATTTGTTCATTCAAATTATCCCATTCTTCTAAAAGGGTAATCTGTACGACATTTAAAATTATTAACAAACAGTGGAGATCCTGATGAGACGGCTCGTTACGAGCCGGCTCATCTGGATCTGCACTGTTTGCAAACATTGTCTCTATAGAGGTCTGTGGTGTTGAAAGGGTTAAGTGTATAATTGTGTCACTATTCCACCAGTTCTAAAACTTACGAGTGCCTGCGATACAGATACAATCATTTAGTAATATTTATTTTACTGATAGTGACGCGCGGTGGTATCAGGCTATTTTCATATGCAAATTAAGCATGGAATTTTTAGCTCACCTGAGCGAAGCCTTCTCATGTGAGCTATTGTTACCGCAATGTGTCCATTGTCCGTCCGTCCGTCCGACGGACTATAGGTACACCAAACTTCATGGTCATGGTCCTTAGGTAGGGGGATTACAAAATTGTTAAAATGACGTCATTATGTAATCCAAGATGGCCGCCGTCTAAAAATAGCACGAATTCTTCAAAAATCTTCTTCTCAAGAACCGCCAACTGGATTTCGACGAAACTTGGTAGGAATGATCGATGTACAATGCTCTTTCAAAGTTGTTAAAATGGTGACCCCGGGGTCAAAAATGGGCGTGGCCCGTGGGGTCAAATTGGGGTCAAATTTTATTTTTGACCAAATATGGTCATGTCATATATCAAATCGAAGGTATCAACGAGGCGATCACGCTAGTGCATTTATTGTCGAAATCGGATGGTTATGTCATCCAAGATGGCCACCGAAAGGTCAAAAGGTCGTTCTTTTATTAGAGATTTCAAAATTCTTCTTCACATGAACCGCTTGGCCCATGGTAGCCAAACTTAAAAGTTATGGTCCATGGGTGAAGCCTTTTCAGATTTGTTAAAATGGAGGTCATCGCTATTCCAAGATGGCCACCGTCTAAAAATAGCATAAATCTTCAAAACTCTTCTCCTCATCAACCGCTCGCCGGATTTCAACGAAACTTGGTAGGAATGATCGATGTACAATGCTCTTTCAAAGTTGTTAAAATGGTGACCCCAGGTTCAAAAATGGGCGTGGCCCGTGGGGTCAAATTGGGGTCAAATTCTATATCGAATCGAAGGTATCAAAGATTCGATCGCTCTGGTACATTTTTTATCGAAGTTGGATGGTCATGTCATCCAAGATCGCCACCGAAAGGTCAAAAGTTTGTTCTTTTATTACAGATTTCAAAATTATTCTTCACACGAACCGCTTGGCCCATGGTGGCCAAACTTCACAGTTATGGTCCATGGGTGAAGCCTTTTCAGATTTGTTAAAACGGAGGTCGTCGCTAATCCAAGATGGCCGACGTCTAAAAATAGCACAAATTCTTAAAAAATCTTCTTCTCATGAACCGCCAGCCGGATTTCAACGAAACTTGTTAGGAATGATCGATGTAGAATGCTCTTTCAAAGGTGTTAAAATGGTGACCCTGGGGTCAAAAATAGGCGTGGCCCGTGTGGTCAAATTGGGGTCAAATGTTATTTTTGACCGAACATGCTCATGTCATATATTAAATTGAAGGTATCAATGAGGCGATTGCTCTGATGCAATATTTGTCGGAATCAGATGATTATGTCATCCATGATGGCCGCCAAAAGGTCCATTTATTCGAGATTTTGAATGTCTTTTTCTCGGGAACCACATGGCCGATGCTGGCCAAACTTGGTAGTAAGTTAAGATCCTTGGGTGAAGCATTTTCAGATTTGGTAAAATGAGAGTCATCGCTTAATCCCAGAAGACCACCATCTAAAAATAGCACAATTTTTTTAAAACACATGAACTCAATGTCACATTCTCCTCTGGTGTTCATGGAGTCAGGTGAGCGACTTAGGGCCATCATGGCCCTCTTGTTTAATTATTTATTCTACCGTAATTAAATACGTCACCTGGAAAAATAATATTTTCGACAGATTATAAAGTATGATCATTGCACATCAAAAAATAAATACAGAGAATAAATAGTAATGTCCGTTAACAATTTAAGAAAACACAGTTATCGCCCCTGATGTCAGTGTAGAAAGTTGCGTCTGATATAAAATGTTTAATGATGCCAATCAATACATGGTGTAACGGTGAATAAAAGTTTAGTTTGCCAGAAAATGTCTCAGTTGATGTCTCTGATAAAAAGCACATTTTGTAACTACTGTGTGGGCATGTACCTTTAATGTGAGAAGTAAATTAATAAACATATTTATACAAACCATTGTATCATATAAAGTTTAGTGAAATGAGTGCCTGGTGTATACCATATATAGTTACTTATTTATGTACTGACTGAATGCTCTGTGTGTTTTTTGAGTCGACGTATATATTTTGTTCAAATGTATAAATTGGCTATATTGCAACCATTATGTAAATTACACTGAGCATTCTGTCAGTTTTTGCAGGCCATACAAATGATTTTCATAGTTAACTCAGGGTTCAATTTTGGGGGCGACTTGGGCGAAGTCGTCACTTTTTTTTCGCCCAAGTCGCCCTATGTGTCCAGCAAGGAGAAGTGCACTTCTTAAAAAATGTCGCAAAATATCGGAAATTCTAAAAAAAGCTGGAACCAAATTTGTTCAGGTAATCCCCATTTCCCATCCAGTGACCTAAATCTCGCTAACTGCAGCCTGCCAAACTGTTTACAATACCATTTGTTTTACGACACCCGATTGTTTGACCAAATTTTCATCACATTATGCGATTCACTAAAATCATGCCTACCCGCTGTGACAATAAAAGTCACGGGTCGATAGTTTCAATAATCCCCTAGCCAAACATTGCTTCTGGCTACTATAATTGTCAGTTCAAAACACGTGTTATTCTCGTGGCCAAGTTATTTATACAGTACAGCCAATCGCTGGTAAGTAAAGGCAGCCCTTAGTGGCATGATTGACAGGTTACTGTTGTGAAAGACGTCGGCAATAGATCTATCAGCGATTGATCATGAACGAGGTAGAGTTAACTCCCTCCGAATACTCTCAACCACACAAACAAACACATGCAAACACACGTTTTAATGGGCGCCAGATGCGAGTCGTTTCTGGGTCGGGCTAGTAAAAATTATAAGCTGGGTCGCTCGGTGCCGAACAAATTTCGTAGTTGTCTACACACTTTTTTGTCAGCTTATAACACTTTGTGGGATACCATTTCCGAAATAAAAATAGCATCCAATTGTTAGCTATGATTGTGGGTATACCCACTCGAGGCGCCACCTGACAAACCTAGTCGTGGCCTACACAGCGGATGCGGAAGGCCCATGATTGCAACTTTCTTTTTCGCCGAAAAGTGTGAAAGAATTAAATACGAAATCGATATATTCTAATGAAATCCTTTGATGCCGAAAACAAGTATTGTTTATTACATTACCAACTGTTTATTTCAACCAAATAGGGATAACTCTATTGTCAGAAAACATGAAAAAGTCTGTAAATATTACGGACAATTTTGGCGATTTCAGACCTACGTAGTTTCGTCCTTTTGCAACTTTTTCCAATCGATGTTAACGTAATCCGATTTTTATGATAATACAGTTTGGTATTAACTAAATATACAGAATTTATGCACATCCAAGTTCATAAACGATATTTATGTGCACAGTTAAAGAGGTTCAAATGGGTGGTAACAACATATACTTTTGAGATGAAATAAAGATTTTTTTTCAAATTCAATCTATTTTCAAATTCTACAATCTACTACATTTGCTTTCCCTAATTTCCCCTCACTTCTCCCTATTTTGCCTGGAGGGAGAAGTCGCTTCTCCCTAAATATTTGCCTAGATTGAACCCTAGACTGTGTATCAAACTTACTGTTAACTGGAAATGAACAAACAAGGTTCTCCATCATATTACCTATGTGTTACTGTGTGTAGGGCGTGACACTGGATGAAATCAAACAAGCAACAGAGGAGCTGAAGAAGACAGACCCGAATGCCCCCGCCCCCGTCACGTCGAGTGTTTCCGACCGGACGATAGGTCACGGTGATAGGCAGGCGGACGAGAAGCGGGCAAATGATTTATCGGAGCGGCTCAGGGACAGTAGTATAAAGGAGCCGACTGGTGTAAGCAGTGATAGTGCGATATCGCGGACTAATTCTGGCAGGGAAAACAGGGACGAAACTGATGCGTCTGTCTCTGCATGGAGACGGCCTCGCGACGAGCACGATACCAGTAAAAAGGACGTAAGTAAAGCAATGTGTGCGGTCAATCTATTGAATAGTTGCAAACAGTAACTCTTGCAATCTACTCCCATACCGTCCGTAGCAGAGTTACGAATCCTTTCATAGGCTTCCTCTGCAGAATAGCAAATCAGATCAAATGTATTTGGATACAATTTGTTTTGGCAAACTGGGGCCCGTTTCACTAAACTTCATATGACTAAAATGTTTATAAGTGCAAAATTATGATATGTCTGTAAATTTCACATTAACAATGTTTTCTTGTAAACAATTATTGGATTTACATTTATTGAGCATAGGCTGCATATGCAGCCTATGCTCAATAAATGTAAATCCATCAGTTGAAATTTCCAGACGATCCTAAATTTGCACTTACGAACATTTTAGTCGTAAGAAGTTCAGTGAAACGGCTCCCAGTTTGCTAAAACAAAAGGTGTCCGAGTACTTAAAAGTTATTACAGTACAATATTCAGTAACCTTAGTGCCTGCCTGAGATTGTTATGTTCTGATTGTTGGTGGGTGTCTATTGGTGGCCTGCATTGATTGAGAAGTTCATTTAACACAATATTTTAATACCAATCATATTACTTTTAGGGAGTGGGGCTAAGTGAATCTTGTGTGGTGAGGACCTGGCACTAGGTCCAGTTAATCTACTTAACCCGGAAAAAATTACCTTAGCTGTTGACAGGCCATCAAACACCATTAACTAAATTGACAATATTACATTGCAGGACGAAGGGCGAAGTAGTTACCGAAGATCTCGAGTAGATAGAGATTTAACGAGCAGTGCTCCCAGCAGCAGTTTCACAGACACTTCCTTAGGTATGTAGACGTGTAACTTTAGCTATGTTCAGCATTATATTTGTCACTGGAGAATAGGCTATATAACATGTTTGATATGTGAGTTTTCTCTCTATGATCTGTAAACGACATATATGTGGCTGTGACTGGAGAAATGAGGCTTATTGGTTTTTCGACCAGTAGATCCAGATCAGCCTGTGCATTTGCACAGTCTGATCAGGATCTGCACTGTTCACTATTCCATCAGTGATACACCCGTCATGCTTGTAACAAGCAATACAGATCTTTATCAGGCTACAGGAGTGTGCTGTTTTATCTGGAGCTGCACTTGTCTCAAATCCCATAAGACCCATTTCTCCAGTCATAGCCACATATGGACAAAACACACCATTTTTGTCTATAGTCGGCACTTTTTCCGTCCGCGTCGTCTCCGCGTCGTCCGCGTCGTCCACGTCGTCCGGTTTTTTGTAAGGCAAATGCGTTAAAGTTATTGTTTTTTCACAATATCTCTTTAACCCCTTGCCAGACTTTCATAATATGTCACATCAATGTTTGTCTAGGGATGATGCTTCATTACGCACACCCCCACATCCAAATTCTGAAGGTCAAGGTCATTTATTTACTTGTAATGTTCACTGGTTTTGTAACAGAAATGCGTTAAAGTGATTGTTTTTTCACAATATCTCTTTAACCCCTTGCCAGACTTTGATAATATTTCACATCAATGTTTGTCTATGGATGATGCTTCATTATGCACACCCCCACATCCAAATTCTGAAGGTCAAGGTTATTTATTTACTTGTAATGTTCACGGTAAAATGCCTCGGCAGGCGCGACACCGCTTCCGTGGCGGAATTCTTGTATATTTGATTTGATCATATTCGAAGATTCCATGTATTTTTCTACTATTCACTATCATAGACTATGCTAAACAGGGGAGATAATTTGTAAATGCATTTCCGCTATTACCATACCATATTGCTATTACTGTATCAGGAAGCAAATTTGTGAAACATAACCGTGTTTAGCTATGATATTATAATACTAAACCAACTATGTAAGTAGCTTTCCAATCTAGTCACTAGTCGCGATGCACTAATATGTACAGTTATGTTTTGAAATATGATAAATGAAGTATGAAACATTAATCTACAATACTAATCTATATCACCCTGTTCTACTCATATTTGGGACTCGGTTCATTTTCTGCAATAACAGCAATTGTAACTGCTGATTTTAACCCTTTCGATCCTACCAGAAAGCCAAGATGTGCAAACACTGTAGATGCAGATGAGCCGGCTCGTAACGAGCCGGCTCATCTGCATCTACAGCATTTGTTGCTCTTATTCACCTCTAAAATCACATTTTATCATTAATGGAATAGTCCAAAAGTGTGTATCAAAAAGCCAAGGTATGATATCCAGGGTTGAAATGGTTGACAGGTTAAGATTACATTTTGCTTTTTGTAAAGCCAGCATCACCATTGCTTGCTTTCTTGAGATATGTTCAACAATTCTGCAAAAACCAGGAACCTACTTTTTCCGACGTAAAGTGGGTTCCTGGTTTTTGCAGAATTGTTGAACATATTAAAGGTACATGCCCACGCAGCAGGTTACACTGTACTACAACTTTTCATTTTCTGTCATGCCTTATATGAGCCATATGTCTACCCACTAACGAGTTATTTTTAATTACGGCGCGTGTTAATTGGTGTTAAATCGCATTTTATATGCCGCGACCAGAAAGGGTATTTTCCGACCTCGTGCTATTTTTACCAATACGCGTCACGTGACACGGTCAATCATATCACATCTTTTGACATGCGCAGTGAAGTATCGGAAGTTGAGAAGAAAAATCTCTATTCGAGTCCAAATCTAAATCTCCACGTAACTCTTTCCATTTGGTGATCTGGTCGCCAATATTAACCACTCTCTCTCTCTGTACTGCCTGTCCCTCAGATATTTCGCCTTTCTTTTGGCCGACGCTGTTTCATACAATCCGTCCTGGACGTTTCGACATGTTGATATTCTTGTTTACATATTGGGAAGCCTACTGGCGCGCGTAGTATACTGCGCATGCGCACCGCAAGCCGTGATGTGAAAGTTGTCGTCCCCGCACATTATCAAAATAGACTGTTACCGCCGCGCGTCACTAACAGTAAATTGATAATTAATAAATGATTATATTTGTATAGAGGACACTCGTAATTTTTAGAACTGGTGGAATAGTGACATAATTATACACTTATTTAATTCCTATAAAGAACATTTTGTGCCTACTGCGTGGGCATGTACCTTTAATTGTATTATTGCTGAAATATTACTTTCTTGAGATAAAGTGTATTTCTTAAACTTATACATACAGTAATAATCCTAATATTTAGACACAATTAATTTCTGGCAAACACATATAAATACCGTAAAGATTCTAATATAGACGCCCGGGCATCTATTAGTATCACCACTGGCTCCGAAGTCCTGGGTGGGCGTTTAATAGAGGCTAGTGTTGTTCAGCAAAGGGAAAATGATAAAAATATATGATTTTCTACTATCTGAAGAAAACAAAACAAAAACATAATTGCTGGACTTGATTTTACTGTCTGTCAGTTTATGTTCAACAATTCTGTCAGTTTATGGAATTGTAGGACCAAGACGTTTCGGCCCACTTTTGGTCATTATAGTACAGTATGTAAAAATGTTAAAATACTGGTAATGTCTCTCAAGACAGCGTCAATCAATCAGATTTACGCCTACGTATGTTTCGGAGTGTCACTGTTTCGGACGACGTTTCTGTCCGTGTCAGTGCGATTACTTTCGGCCCACGGCCACGTCGAGAACAAGCCATATTTATTTTTGCTCATCTCCTAGGAAATATCGGCCAACAATCCAAGATCATGTCAATTTCACCCATATTATACAAGATGAGTTTGAGATGCTTCGATAATGTCGTCTCCTGATTCTGATCGCCCAGCGTCCGTGCAAATAGCTACTGCCAATGAGGAATTTACTGTGACACCGGAAATAGTTGAATTTTGCTTCCGCGTTTAAAAGTGAAAGAAGAATTTATGTTGTTTTTTCCGAAGTACTGGTGGGGGGGGGGTGTCTAGTTGGTCTAGCTCTGATTTTGTGTTTCAAGTTAGCACTAGGCGTTTATTAGGGGCACTCATTTCGTGAAATTGTCATTTTCAACGGCAAAAATGGGGGGTGGGCGTCTATTAGAGCATGGGCGTCTATTATAATCTTTTTTACGGTATATGGTTTCCCACAATGACGAGTGTAGTAATACTGGCAAGAGGGTCCCAATAGTTATGGTTAGTATTATTGTGGTGGTTTATCATGATAGCAATATATTTGGATACAATTTGTTTGGGAAACCCCTATTAAATAGGGGTTTCCCAAAACAAATGGTGTCCAAATACTTAGTGTTATTATGGTATTGTGTTTTGTTTTCAGTATATATACCTCGAAGTCAACGAACAGACCGGACGGAGAGAAAAACATTATCAGTCGCAGATATAGATAACCCTAGTCTTAATGGTAGTAATTTAACTAGATCAACGTCCCTACGTAGCGACCGGATACGGCCCGATGGGGAGAACTCGCGAATAGATATACGGAGGGATAGGGAAAACAGAGACAAAGACAAAGATAAAGATAAAAGTGAGTTTAATCAATTCACCCACTGTCTGTTTCATGAAACCCGCCCAAATTCTACAACTATATAAATAATTTAAAAACAAAATTTTTCATGCAAAACTTATGATAAAATGGCGAACAGTGCAGATCCTGATCAGACTGTGCGGATGCACAGTCTGATCTGGACCTACACTGATCGCAAAACCCATAAGCCCCATTTCTCCAGTCACATCCACATATTGTAGTTGCATATTAGAAGCTCATGTGAATGTTACTTGTTGCTATAATTCCGACGTTAAATAAATCTTTTGTTTTCTATTAACGTTTCCACCTGTGTTTTTAGCTGAAGCAGAAAAGACTGAGAATCCGGACAAACGAGTGGAGTCGGCTGGCATGCGGACACGACGTATGCGCCGGGAACGACGGTCGACGGGCATTACTTCCTACACACCAGAGGTAACAATAGACCCGGCTGACACAATCAGTGCTCCACACAAGTTTCGCATCTAAAGAGTATTATACCCCCAGATTTCAAATTCAATGCGTATTTAACTTTTACAAATGTGTTATTGATTTTCTTCCTTATTAAATAGGGAACAAATGATAAAAGAAAATTAAAAATTCACTTATTTGAGCTGTTTGCTTTTTACAGTATTTTCACTACTCAATTTGAAAGTCAATGCGTATTTTCACATTGCTGTGAGTATTTTGTACTCCCACTGTTGATAATCAATGGGTATTCTGCTAAAATAAGTGTGTAACATACGCCAATACGCTCCTTATCTGGGGCTCTGCATAATACACCAGGGGCCCGTTTCACTAAACTTTGTATGACTAAAATGTTCGTAAGTGCACATTTAAGATCGTCTGTAAATTTCAATTGATGGATTTACATTTATTGATCATAGGCTGCACATGCTCAATAAATGTAAATCCAATAAGTTACATTGTTAATGTGAAATTTACAGACTATCATAATTTTGCACTTACGAACATTTTAGTCTTACGAAGTTTAGTGAAACGGCCCCCAGTCTTATCTGGGGCTCTGCATAATACACCACAGGTGTATCAAACTCAGAAATCAGGAGTAACTTCCCAGAGAACTACCTCCGGGGCATCATTGGCGGAATTTGTTAAGTTTTATGTAATTCTAACACTAATGATGACGTGGAAGTAGTTCTATGGGAAGTTACGCATGATTGTCCGAGTTTGATAACCTATTTGTGGCTGTAACTGGTGGGTGGTTGGTTGGGGGCATGCTAAGGGTAATTTGAGACACGCCATGTGATTTTGTACCTTCGGTTATATGCATAATTTCATGGAATACTTTTACAAAATTTACAATCAATTACGCAAACATTGTATTAGCGAGCGTACCTCACTATATCCCCAGTTACCTATATAAACAGGGGGTGAGGTACCCGCGCAATAGGTAATGTGGTCAAATAGGTCACGATGCAGTGATCCCATTCCCTGAGTAGCCCCCGCTTAGTGAAACGGTGTGCTAATCATGATATTATGTTCCCCAATAATTGGAAACGGTTTGAATTTCTCGGTAAAAACTACAAAAGTCATAAAAAATAATGATGTATATTTAACATTGGATACGCGTAAACGGTCTTACTCTCTCATTGGAACGTCAGTTGTCGTCGATAGCGATTTAACATACTGATCTGGTCTTAATTTATTGTCAACTTTCAACGCCATTTACAGAATATATGGCTAATTTTGGAAATAAATAACGGCAAATTACGATGATGTCTGCTCTGAAATATCTGTCAACTTGCGGACGTAATTCAAGGAAATATTTTAAGGCTACATCTGTGACTAATTACAAATTTATGGCTACACCCGACACATTACATAGATCTAGTTGTAAATACACGTCGCTTTGTGTGGAAAAAAATTGATAATGCGCAGTCGTGTGTGACGAGGTGTTGAGCTGTAAATGTTGACCCTTAGGCAATGTTTTGAAATCGACGTGTCGTTTTGATGTGTGCCGCAACACCTCACTGTCGGAGACAACATGACAATTAACGATATACTCTCGATTATACACAGATCTATTAGACGGCTGGTTATTTAAAAAAAAAACAGTAGTTCAGCACACCTTCGCCGATATTGTTTTTAGAAAATCAGTAATATTTTCCGTAAATGGTTTTGAACAGTTGACAAAAATTCTATCACCGTATTTAATTGTGCCGATATTGTTTTAAAAAAATCAGTAATTTTTTTCCGTAAATGGTGTTGAAAATTGACACAAAATATATAGCCGCATTTCTCAGATATTCGTTTAGAAAATCACCAATATTTTCTGTAAATGGTGTTGACACAAAATTCAGCGCTCACGCGGAATTTAAATAAAATAAAAAATAATAATTTAATAAATAGACGCCGAAGGCTAATGTGTTTGCGGCCAGTGAATTCATGTTGTGGTAGCCACATGCGCAGTTCGAACAGTGTTGTGATCAGATGGAGGACAATAATTATTTCAAATTCATAAAAAAATGTTTGCTGTCCGAAAATTAATTAATTGTGACAGCCGAAAAAATAGATTTTGGGACAGTAAAAAATTATATTGTATAGACAGTACCTCAAACTTAAAAAAACAGTAACAAACTGTCTGTGTATATATTACTTAGAGACGGACACTTTCATCGTTGGTAAGTTTCTATCAATTTATAGCTATTTTTATTAAAATCATAAAATTGTGAAAATATTAAAATCACAAAAATAATATATATGGAGAAAAAAAATATATACCAAGTCGAGGTTTGAACCCCGACCCTTTCGGGAATCGGTAATTAAATCATAGAAGTCGGCGACCTTAACCTCACGACTATTGCACGATTTACGACGATTACATTTATACAGAAGTGCTATCAGTATTACGCAACCATTTGAACGTAATAATTATTAAATTATTTCCATCTATAACGATACCGTTACAGAGATACGCTATTGAAACAACATGTATTAGTACCCATAACATAACGAAGTAATGTATCATTATATATCACAGGAGATAGATTAAAACTATATATACTAATAAACAGAACAATCCGCTTGGCTCGTATGAAAATAGTTTGCATGATATTGATTATCTCCCTTGCCGAAAGTAGTTCACTGATTTATTAATTCCAAATAAGACGTGTTTGCGTAATGCTTTGTAGTTTCACGCGCTCTGAAATTTTTTTGTCAACTTTTTACTTTATTTGTGAAAACTATTGTAAATTTTGTAAACGTATTTAATGAAATGTCCGAAGGTACAAAATCACATGACGTGTCTCATTTATCGATGGGGTTCATTATAACTGGAATCTTGATTCCCTGGATTGGTCCTAAAAATATGTTTTTGATTTTGTAACTGAGTTGAATCTGGTTATAACAATCTTACAAGTAATATCATTAATAATAATCCTTTAGGGAGTGGGGCTAAGTTAGTCTGTTGTGGTGATGACCTGTTACCAGATCAGGTTATTCTAATTTCACTGCTGAATATATTTTTTGTAAATATTCAGTTCTGATTTTGGGATTTTCACCCCATCCGTATTGATGAAATACGGAATTCGACCCCGTTAAATACTGTGTGAAATACTGAGTTTTACCCAGCCTAAAATGACCTTAGCTATTGATAAACACTATTAAATTAAAGATAAGTGAGGTAAAGCTTCCAGTAGTTATTGTATAAAGTTGAAAGCACTGCCCTTGTTCATGCAGACCATCAGACGTATACGAGAGAGCGCTAAACAGTGGACGAGTGGAGAGGTTTGATATAGCACTGCGTGTTGGTGTCTTGCACTGACCATCTCACAGCCCACTTGTCCAAATTTCATACACATGTGGGCCGTTGACTGACAAAAGGGACCTTCTTACTTGGGCTACCTGTGTAGCACAGTCTCAGGGATGCATCCAGGATGCGCGATTGCGGCAATCCCCCTTAATTATTGTCAATGCCGCAAATTATTGATTTTCTTGCGCCCGACATCGCGCAAAAAATCACGGATGGGCCCCTTTTTAAATGACCAGTGCGCACATTAAAAAAAACGTAATCGACTATTTAAACGCACTGCATATTTAAATCATTGGAAGGCGTGCAGTTCAATCGAGTTTGTGCGGCCGTTGAACGCAAGCTTTGAGTCGATTTAAACCATTTAAATCGATAAACAAGTGACAATGTTATCAAGGCCAATCTGGGCACGTGCCTGAATACGCATGACGTCATAGTTTCGACAAGCCGCGGCCCGACATCAAAGCAGTCAAGTAACACTGTGAAACAATGTCTATACATAGCGTGGTTTATAATAGGTTGTGCATGTTGTAATGTAAATGTGTCACAGCGTGACATGTATACATGGTACCGTAAATATACGCATTTTTTGTTGTGTTTTCCGTGGATTTCGGTTTTACAGCTAGGGGAAATTCTGTTACTCCCAGACACTATGACTGCTATTTTCTCCCAGACACTGTATGTGCTATTTTCCCTATAATATATAATTATATACACGAGGTGTTGGTGTGTGTTGTATCCAAATGCAGTTGCTGTGCAGAGACTTCTAGTCTATTTCAGAAAAACATTTTACAATAAATTTGTATTGCGCTGCCGGTCGTGGGTATCATAGTAAAACAGGCTATATATTTGGAATATGGTTCAATCACGCAGACAGGGCATGGTGTGTCATTCCAAACTCGCTGATAGCGTAATTTGATCTGATTGGATGCTGAGGTGTGTAGTCGGCATTCTGTTGTAAAATCGTACATGCTGATCTGGGGTGGCCATCGCTGAGCTTGAAAAGCATGGCTAGCGGCAGTGGAAATCGCGATCAAACTTTATTTAATTTTTTTGCAAAAGCTAACATCAATTTTGATGAGTACAATCGCATGTAGTATCAGGCATGGGAAATTTCCGGATTTGAGGTCCCAGGGACCACTTGTGTTTTTAGCTCGACTATTCGAAGAATAAGTAGAGCTTATGTTGTCACCCCGGCGTCGGCGTCACCGTCACGCCTTGGTTAAGGTTTTTAGTCAACCTTGTATATGGAATACTACTGGCCCTACACCCACCATACTTGCACAACTTCATCTCCTAGTGATTTACATCAATAACCCCTGATCTATATTTGACCTTGACCTACATTTTCTCTTGAATTACTTAGTTAATTCCCCTTGGTTAAGGTTTTTAGTCAACCTTGGTTAAGGTTTTTAGTCAAGCTTGTACATGGAATACTATTGTGCATACAGACACCATACTTGGACAACCTTTTCTCATAGCGATGTACATCAATAACCCCTGATCTATATTTGACCTTCTCCTACATTTCCTCTTGAATTACTTACTTAATTCCCCTTGGTTAAGGTTTTTAGTCAACCTTGGTTAAGGTTTTTTTAGTTCAAGGCTTGTACATGGAATACTAGTGCATACAGACACCATACTTGGACAACCTTTTCTCATAGGGATGTACATCAATAACCCCTGATCTATGACCTTTGACTACATTTCCTCTTGAATTACTTAGTTAATTTCCCCTTGGTTAAGGTTTTTAGTCAAGCTTGTATATGGAATTACTCCTGGTCTTAACCCACATACTTGGAAAACTTTTTTTACAACTTCTCCTAGTGATGTACATCAACAACCCCGGACCTATATTTGACCTTGACCTACATTTAACCTTGAATTACATAGTTAATTCCCCTTGGTTACGGTTTTTAGTCAACCTTGGTTAAGGTTTTTAGTCAAGCTTGTACATGGAATACTATTGTGCATACAGACACCATACTTGGACACCTTTTCTCATAGGGATGTAGGGATGAGATCAATAACCCCTGATCTATATTTGACCTTGACCTACATTTCCTCTTGAATTACTTAGTTAATTCCCCTTGGTTAAGGTTTTTTAGTCAAGCTTGTATATGGGAATACTCTGCTTCACCCACCATTACTTGGACAACTCAATCTCTAGTTGATGTACATAACAAACCTCTGACTTATACTTGACCTTGACCTACATTTAACCTTGAAATACATAGTTAACCTTCCCCTTGGTTAAGGTTTTTTTAGTCAAACCTTGGTTTAATTGGTTTTTAGTCAAGCTTGTACATGGAATACTAGTGTGCATACAGTACATTTACTTGGACAACCTTTTCTCATAGGGATGTACATCAATAACCCTGATCTATATTTGACATTGACCTACATTTCCTCTTCAATTACTTAGTTAATTCCCCTTGTTTAAGGTTTTTAGTCTAGCTTGTATATGGAATATTCCTGGCCCTACACCCACCATACTTGGACAACTTCATCTCCTAGTGATGTACATCAACAACCACTGACCTATATTTGACCTTGACCTACATTTAACTTTGAATTACTTAGTTAATTCCCCACCCCTTGGTTAAGGTTTTTAGTCAAGCTTGTACATGGAATACTATTGTGCATACTAACACCATACTTGGACAACCTTTTCTCATAGGGATGTACATCAATAACCCCTGATCTATATTTGACCTTGACCTACATTTCCTCTTGAATTACTTACTTAATTCTCCTTGGTTAAGGTTTTTAGTCAAGCTTGTAGATGCAATACTCCTGGCCCTACACCAATCATACTTGGACAACTTCATCTCCTAGTGATGTACATCAATAATCCCTGACCTATATTTGACCTTCACCTACTTTTATCCTTGGATTACTTTCTTATTTCCCCTTGGTTAAGGTTTTTAGTCAAGCTTGTATATGGAATATTCCTGGGCCTACAGCAACCATAGTTGGAAAACTTCATCTACTAGTGATGTACATCAATAACCCCTGACCTATATCTGACATTGACCTACATTTAACCTTGAATTACTTACTTAATTTCCCTTCGTTAAGGTTTTTAGTCAACCTTGGTTAAGGTTTTTATGCAGGCCGCGGCCACATTGACCTACATTTAACCTTGAATTACTTACTTAATTTCCCTTGGTTAAGGTTTTTATTCAACCTTGGTTAAGGTTTTTATGCAGGCCGCGGCCACCTTGTTTGTCAAGCTATGTGTACATCAACAACCCTCATAGTCGAGCTATGCTGTTCTCCTACAGCTCTTGTTTTAAGTGGCGATTCTTTTATTTTCCCCAGCGGAATCCCTGTTATACATGTACTGACTTCTTGTTGCAAGTATTATTTTAAATTGAAATGGATTATGTTGCCAATTTTTCCTAATTATAGCATATTTTTTCAGGGGAAAATGTGATCTATTTAATGCTAAATATACCTCAGAATGAAGCACAGAGCAATCCGCTGCTCAAATAAATTTTCAGGATTGGGGATAGTGTTCTACTCCCATGCCTGTAGTATTCACTATTGTGAAAAAAACAACACATTGTTTCATGGTATACATGTAAGTTACAGAGAAATTTGGCAGGATAAGGATTAAAACTATAATTTCAATGATTCTTTGCATGTATACGTGAGGAAAATATATATTTCACCGAATATAACAATACATTTATTTTTCAAAACAATGTTTTGCTTAAAAAAATGGCCATATTGTGCATCAGTATTTAGGTCTCAGATACATATAAAATGCCACCATTGGGCCACCATTTTTCAAAATTTTCACGGGGGAGCATGACCCCGGATCCCCCTAGGAAACTCACTCACTAAGCTCGCTCAGCTCGCATCAGTGTTGCCCCTATTTTCAAAAACAATGGGGGCATATGCCCCCATCTATTATAATCCTGGATGCATCCTTGCAGTCTGATCAGGGCTTACATTCATCGCCATTGATTCAGCCATTGAATTTGGCACATGTAACTGGCCCATCAGTAAAATTATTTTATTTACTGCCCCCCCCCCCCCCTCGTGGTATGCACCTTGTTCGTTAGAGTTTTCAGCTACCTACTACCTACTACTAAGTCGGATTGGCTTGAAACGTCATATATTTATTTGTCATCATCCATATTTTCATTTCATTCTATAGCTCACTCATGCAGCCTCTGTCATCAAGGTCCAGGTCATATGAAATGTGCATTAACCCTTACACTGCTTTATCGTCTGCTATTTATTTTCTATTTCCCATGTTTATCATCAAAAACATGCTTTGACAGCATTTTAGAATAATTTACAACCTGGTTTGACAGCACTTCAGAATAATTTCCATTTCCATTTCCTAAATTAATGGCCATGAAAGCTACAATGTTATATGAAAATATTTATGACCATTAATTTTTGTATGGACTTATTTTTACAGCAGTTTAATGGCCATTAATTACCAAGTTAATGCCCATGAAAGCTACAATGTGACATTAAAATAACCATTTCAAATTAATGACCATTACATTCTGTATTTAATGGCACTTAAATGAAAAACAACAAACTAACTAAAACTTTTATGGGCATTAAATTTTGGAGTTTCAATTTAATGGCCTTTATTGCCAAGTAAATCAGTTTTAATGGGGACTGAATTCAATGCAGATTACGATTTAATGGCACTTATGTTATTATGGTCATTAACCTTTAAAACGCTGAATAAGAAAATTGTCATCTGCTTATTTTTGTTTTTCTCATAAAAATAACTTGTTAATTAAAATCCCAGAAATCCCAATTGCTAGGAATTTTATCAGTCTGTGGGAATATTCTAGGAATGCTAGGAATTTACACATTACAAAATTCCTAAATGTCCCAAGTCTTAGGAGTTTCATCTTGTGTTATGGAAATTTATAAAATGTTAGTAATATTGGTGGTTCTTGAATGTGTACCCTTATGATTCTCACTGAAATTACCATTTGAGATATCAATGTAGACTTTCACTGAAATGTCAGAATTATTAACCTCCAAGACACAGACAGACACATGTATGATTATGCACACACATATGTGTCGGAACAATGCTCTCACAGTCTTTGTGGCTGCAGAGAGATCGAGGCGAAAAATAAGCGCCTGAATTACAGACATACAACAACAACAACAACAACAACTAGAAGTTAAGATGGCACATGGTTTAAATTATTTAGGATTTAAACATGAATTACTTCAAGATGTAAGTCAACAATCAAACCACAGTAAAATATTTCACAAGCAATGAACAAGGTGTATGATCACGTGGTTTCCGAACCCGATTTTCCGACGTGACTTAATCTGTGACGTCATTTTTACAGTAGATTTTCATTAAAATCTTCCTGTACAGACTGACGGATTTTGATGATATGTAGCGCACCAAATACGATGGCATATGTGTTTTATGGGTGCTCAGAATGTTCTTTACAATAACTTATAAATTTCACAATAAATTTCACAAAGAATCGAGTACGGTTTATTTCTTACATTCACGTGCTCTAGTTTTTATTTACATTTAGTAATTTACGGTAACCGATTATTCATCAAAACGACTTAATTATGAGATTAAAGCCGCATATACAATAAAGGGCAACGTGTACCGCATTTGCTGCGGTATATTTCATAAAAATATGTCATTCCATTAGCAAGATATTAAAGGAAATCTACTGTAAACACATCATGCCATTCGGAAACCACGTGATCCCCCACCTTGATGAACTAGACTCGTAGAAAGGATTAAGACTAGTCTATATATCATTTAAATCTAATAAGAACATTTTGAGTTCCTCAGTTATGAAAAAACTAACCAGTAACCGACTGGATCCAGTAACCAAGTCCAACGTATGCGATATTGGACTCGCATTCTATCACTTTCCAGTGTTAAAGACACAATACAATTAGTTACAAATCAAAAGACAGGCATAATAATACAAACTGGATAAAAGACTGACACACATACTGTGACTGACAGACAGTGGACGATTGATTAATTTATGCACACAACCAAACCACAGTAAGAGATTTCATAAACAAATGAACTACTGTCTGTTCCACGTATTGCTGCCTATCTATCTCTATAGTCTATCTATATATTTTCAGGGTCATATATATTAAGGAAACCAATAGAAATCCGCTGTGAAAAGCTTTTTTTACAATCTGTTTTGGTCACAAATCATCTGCATCTGCATGATCTGGGCATTTACAAATGTAGCATATTTATGTTCAATAAATCTGTCCCACACTATTATTGTTAAAGCCCACTTGTGGAGAGCTAGACATACATGTAGTCATCATAACAAAGTCAGGGTGTTTATATGTGGGTGTGTCCTACAATCAGTTGTTGTTGTTTTTTTAAAGTAAAGTCTATCTCTCTACATGCTGGCTGAAGCGTTCTCATTCTTTGAACATTATGAACCAACATAGATTTTGATGTGACAACAAAAAACAAACAAAAATCGTGGCGAGGAGCAATAATTAATAGTTTAAACACAGCTCCAGTTAATGTGTTTAATTTGATCAACTTTAGGGGAAATTTTGTTATTTCTCCACCAAAAAATTGAATTTTGGGAGTGCTTTAGAATCGTCTCATTGAGACGATTCTAAAGCATTCCCAAACTGCCATTTTTAGTGAAGAAATAAGAAAAGTACCCTGAAAATTTGGTCAAATTACACATTTTTATTTAACTGGAGCTCGATCTAGTTTAAAGCCGCTGAATTGTGGAGAAAGATCAAATACATGTAGTGTGAATTTTACTACATATTTTCATGCATGTGTATCGTGATTTCTGAACGTCTATGATAGATTTAGAAAAGGCATAGATAGAAAGTATTTTTAAAATGTTTATGATATTGAACAATTATAACTGCTTATCATTCTCGCCATTTAATTGCTTCACCATGAACATCTTTTGGCAATTTGAAGTGTGTTTCGTCTGGTATAACTGGTTTACTGGTATAACGATTGTATTGGCTTTGTAGAATACATGCAGACTCGATAACCTCATCGTTTCAATTAAAGGCACAGAAAATTTTATGACTTCGCCATTTGCTTTCAAATAAACGCCATTTGCCTAACCAGTTGAATTTTTCGGCTACATGCAGTGGAGTTGTACGGAGTAAAATGGTGCAATTTTATATAGCTGTGTTTAAATTTAAATGTACTTTTCTTTTTTTAGCTCACCTGAGCGAAGCAGCTCATGTAAGCTATTGTTACCGCAATGTGTCGTCCGTCGTCCGTCGTCGTCGTCCGTGAACATTTTCAAACGTCTTCTCCTCGGTAACCATTGAGCCTATATTCAACTTCATGGTATGAGGATTACAAAATTGTTAAAATGACGTCATTACGTAATCCAAGATGGCCGCCGTCTAAAACCGCTTGGCCCATGGTCCATGGGTGAAGCCTTTTCAGATTTGTTAATATGGAGGTCATCGCTAATCCAAGATGGCCGCCATCTAAAAATAGCATAAATTCTTAAAAAATCTTCTCATGAACTGCTAGGCGGATTTTGACGAAACTTGCTAGGAATGATGTACAATTCTCTTTCAAAGTTGTTAAAATGGTGACCCCGGGGTCAAAAATAGGCGTGGCCCATGGGGTCAAATTGGGGTCAAATTTTATTTTTGACCGAATATGGTCATGTTATATATCAAATCGAAGGTATCAACGAGGCGATCACTCTGGTGCATTTATTGTTGAAATTGGATGGTTATGTCGTCCACGATGGCCGCCGAAAGGTCAAAAGGTCGTTCTTCTATCAGAGATTTCAAAAATCTTCTTCACATGAACCGCTTGGCCCATGGTAGCCAAACTTAAAAGTTATGGTCCATGGGTGAAGCCTTTTCAGATTTGTTAAAATGGAGGTCATCGCTAATCCAAGATGGCCGCCGTCTAAAAATAGCATAAATTCTTCAAAAATCTACTTCTCATGAACCGCTAGCCGGATTTCGACAAAACTTGGTAGGAATGATCGATGTACAATGCTCTTTCAAAGTTGTTAAAATGATGACCCCGGGGTCAAATTGGGGCCAAATTTTATTTTTGACCGAATATGGTCATGTCTATATCAAATCGAAGGTATCAAAGAGGCGATCGCTCTGGTACATTTTTTGTCGAAATTGGATGGTCATGTCATCCAAAATGGCCACCGAAAGGTCAAAAGGTCGTTCTTTTATTAGAGATTTCAAAATTCTTCTTCACACGAACAGCTTGGCCCATGGTGGCCAAACTTCACAGTTATGGTCCATGGGTGAAGCCTTTTCAGATTTGTTAAAACGGAGGTCGTCGCTAATCCAAGATGGCCGCCGTCTAAAAATAGCACAAATTCTTAAAAAAAATAATTCTCATGAACCGCCAGCCGGATTTCGACGAAACTTGGTAGGAATGATCGATGTAGAATGCTCTTTCAAAGGTGTTAAAATGGTGACCCCGAAAATTTTATTTTTGACCGAATATGCTCATGTCATATATCAAATTGAAGGTATCGATGAGGCGATTGCTCTGGTGCAATATTTCTGGTGCGGAATCGGATGATTATGTTATCCATGATGGCCGCCAAAAGGTCCATTTATTCAAGATTTTGAACGTCTTTTTCTCAGGAACCACATGGCCGATGCTGGCCAAACTTCATAGTAAGTTAAGATCCTTGGGTGAAGCATTGTCAGATTTGGTAAAATGAGAGTCATCGCTTAATCCAAGATGACCGCCATCTAAAGACAGCACAATTTTGTTTAAACACATATGAACTCAATGTCAAATTCTCTTCTGGTGTTCAATGAGTCAGGTGAGCGAATTAGGGCCATCATGGCCCTCTTGTTTAAAAGTGCCATTAATATCTTTTTTAATGGTCCTTAAAAATTTGAAAAAATTAAGTGGTGTGATCATTATAATTTAATGGGATTGTCATGGCTGCCCATTAAATTGTTGCATATTTGTGGCCATTAAAGTGTACATGATTTAAGAGGTTTTTAATGGCATTTTTAATGGCATTTTAACAAAATAATTGAATGGCCATTTAATGGCCCATGCATCCAGTAGTGGGTGAAAGGGTTAACCTTTAGACTGTGGGAAACAAAAATTCTCGTCTGCTGTTGTTTCATATTTTGTCTCTTCTCTTAGTAAAAACATGGTTTAGCAGCATTTTAGCATCATTTTAGAATCATTTTAGAATCATTTTAGAATCATTTCCATTGGAAACTGCTGTCAAATTTTGTTTTTGATGAGAAAAATGGAAGATATAAAATAAACATCAGACAACAAATTTTAATTCAGCATTGTAAGGGTTACAGAAGTTGCCAATGACTAGTTTTCTTGTGTGAAACGTATTGTCTGCACCTTGATGCACACACAGCATTGGTGAATCTCCACATATTTTCTGGGATCATTGATTCATTGGTGTGGTTCTCATCGATTGTTGCACTCATTGACTGAATTCCAGTAGGCATACCACTGGGGCCTCGTTTCACTAAACTTTGTACGACTAAAATGTTTGTTAGTGCAAAATTATGAGTCTGTAAATTTCACATTAACAATGTTTTCTTGTTATCAGTTATAGGATTTACATTTATTGAGCATAGGCTGCATAAGTGCAGAAGAGCTTATGGCATACCCCCAGCGTCGTCAGCGTCGTCCACAAACTTAACGTTGGTGTAAATGTCTTGTAACTTCTGTTTCCGTTCATGGAACACCTTGTTATTTCATACATGCATTCCTCAGATGACCCTCTATCATGCTGTAGCAAATCCATGACCCAACCCTTACCCCGGGGTCAAGGTCACAAACTTAGCACATTCATAAACTGAATGTTGGGGTAAATATCTTATAACTTCTGTTTTCTTTCATGGAATGCCTTGATATTTCATACATGCATTCCTCAGATGACCCTCTATCATGCTGTAGCAAATCCATGACCCACTACCCAACCCTTGCCCCAGGGTCAAGGTCACAAACTTAGCACATTCACAAACTTAACGTTGGGGTAAATGTCTTATAACTTCTGTTTCCTTTCATGGAACACCTTGTTATTTCATACATGCATTCCTCAGATGACCCTCTATCATGCTGTAGTAAATCCATGACCCACCACCCAGCCCTTACCCCAAGGTCAAGGTCACAACCTTAACATATTCATAAACTTAACGTTGGGGTAATTTTCTTATAACATCTGTTTCCTTTCATGGAACGCCTTGATATTTCATACATGCATTCCTCAGATGACCCTCTATCATGCTGTAGCAAATCCATGACCCACCACCCAACCCTTACTCCAGGGTCAAGGTCACAAATTTAGCATGTTCATAAACTTAACGGTGGGGTAAATGTTGTGTAACTTCTGTTTATTTACAGGGAGCGCCTTCATATTTCATACATGGATTCATCTGATGATACTCTTATCGTGCTATAGCAAATCCATGACCCACCGTCCATCCCTTACCCCAAGGTCAAGGTCACAAACTTAGCACATTCATAAACTTTGGGGTAAATGTCTTGTAACATCTGTTTTCTTAAAATCCACGACTCACCACCCAACCCTTTCCCCAAAGTCAAGGTCACAAACCTAGCACATTCATAAACTTAACGTTGGGGTAAATGTTGTGTAACTTCTGTTTATTTACAGGGAATACCTTCATATTTCATACATGCATTCATCTGATGATACTCTATCGTACTATAGCAAATCCACAACCCACCTCCCACCCCTTTCCCCAAGGTCAATGTCACAAACTTAAACACATTCATAAACTTAACGTTGGGGTAAATGTCTTATATAACATCCGTTTCCTTTCATGGAACGCCTTGATATTTCATACATGCATTCATCTGATGATACACTATTGTGCTATAGCAAATCTATGACCCACCCCTTACCCCAAGGTCAAGGTCACAAACTTAGCACATTCATAAACTTAACGTTGGGGTAAATGTCTTATAACATCTGTTTCATTTCTTGAAACGCCTTGATATTTCATACATGCATTCATCTGATGATACCCTATCGTGCAATCTCAAATCCATGACCCACCGCCCACCCCTTACCCCAAGGTCAAGGTCACAAACTTAGCACATTCATAAACTTAACGTTGGGGTAAATGTCTTATAACATCTGTTTGCTTTCATGGAACGCCTCGATATTTCATACATGCATTCCTCAGATGACCCTATATCATGGCATATATTAAATATGCTATATTATGCTATAGCAAACCCACGACCCACCTTGCACCACTGACCCCAATGTCAAGGTCAACCGCACGCCTCTTAACCCAAGGTCAAGTTATATAATATCCATGTTTTTTTATGCAACTGTGCCAAGTTTGAATGAAGGCTGCCAACAGGCGAGCTTCGCTGTCTTCTGACAACTCTTGTTTAATTTACTTTCCGATTTCTTGTATATACCTGGGATGGATTGTGGCCGAGGGGTTAGAACACCTGACTTCCAATCCGTTGTGTGTTCAAACCTCGCCTAGGGCATCAAAAATGCTTTCATAGTATTTCCATCCCACTGGCCTGTCAGATGAGACTAACTATGGTCCTGTCTCGATATGACCTTAGCTGTTTGTGGGAAGTTAAACCCTTTCACTTTTTTAGCCAGTTTTTTTGAAAAAAATCCAGGCTATTGGATTGGCGAAAGCCGGGCGGGCGGGCGGGCGGGCGGCGTCCACAATGAATGTTAAGTTTTCGTGTTTGAGTCCATTTCTTTGTTACTGTACCACCTAGGACCACCAAACTTTCACAGCTTCATAATGAAGGGGTGCCCACCACATATCACTATCCAACATGTTACTTTTTTTTTTATTTTGACCCATTTTTTCCGCGCAATCGACTTGGCCATTTTCAATGTTAAGTTTTCGCGTTTTCAATGTTAAGTTTTCGTGTTTAAGTCCATTTCTTTGATACTGTACCACCTAGGACCACCAAACTTTCACAGCTTCATAATCAAGGGGTGCCCACCACATATCACTATCCAACATGTTACTTTTTTTTTAACTTGACCCATTTTTTCCGCGCAGTCGACTTAGCCATTTTCAATGTTAAGTTTTCGCGTTTACAATGTTAAGTTTTCGTATGTTTAGTCCATTTCTATGGTACTGTACCACTAGGACCACCAAAAACTTTCACAGCTTCATAACCAAGGGTGCCTACCACATACAACTATCCAACATGTGACCATTTTTTTACCTTCACCTATTATTTCTACGTAATTGACTTAGCCATTTTCAACGTTAACTTTTTAACGTACATCCGGTTAAATATTTTGGTTAAAACTTTTTCGTTATACTATATCTCTGCAACTGCTTCGCCCATTACCTTGAAACTTCACATGGGTGTTTATCATCGTCCATATTTTCATTCTAACCCCCAACCGTTCGGCCCCTGTGCGCAATGTCAAGGTCAAATTACTTTGAATTTATTTGTTAAAGTATTTTTGCGTACTATATCTCTGCATCTGCTTCACCCATTACCTTGATACTTCACATTGGTGTTTATCATCATTGTCGCACCCGCTTGCGGAAAGCGCGATATCGTCGCCATTTTGGCATATGTCCGTCCGTCCGTCCGTCCGTCCGTCCGGGCCAACATCGGGGGTTTAGGAGCTTAGGGTAAGGGTTAGTACCTTTGATCTCTTTGATATTGTCGGTGCCTCATAAATTTAGGAGCTAACTCTTTGATATTTAGGAGCTAACCCTTTGATCTTTTATATAGCGGTGCCTCATAACTCCCAAATGTTTGAACGTCCGTCCGTCCGTCCGTCCGTCCGTCTGTCCGTACGTCCGTGTGTCCGGTTAAAGTTTTTTCGTTAAAGTTTTTCCATCTACTATATCTATTTTTTTAGTGTCCATGCCTCGCCCCAAGGCGCGACATGCAGGCCACGGCCATCTAGTCTACAAAAAGTGGGTATAATTATGTTATCCAAGTGTTCATGCTTGGAAAAAACCTGACCTTCGTGGCTTTGCCTCGTTTCTTGTTCATTTATATAACTACTCCCACTTACCGTTGACTGACACTCGTAATACGAGTGTCGGTCAAGAAAAGTGAGAATAGTTAGAAAGAATGAAATCGGAAAGAAAATACTTTATTCAATATATGACTTCTATTACAGAACGACGACGAAAACAAGGAAGAATCAAAACAGGAGAGTAATGACAAGACGGAGCCCGAAGACAACAAGGTACAATATCTGTTGTGTTGTCTCCCCTTGTACAGGCCCGAGACTACGATTAACCCTTAGAATGCGGGAAGGTAAATTGTCGTCGGCTGTTGTTTTTATATTTTCTCTTCTTTCTCAATAATATCTGCTGTGGTAATGATGTTATTCTAATTTCAGGGTTGAATTTATATATTATCCTGTAAATATTCAGTCTTGATTTTGGGATATTCCCGTCATCGTTACATGTGAAATATGGGATTCGACCCCCGTTAACCCGGCCTAAAATTACCTAAGCTGTTAACAGACCGTTAAACACCAATCAATAAGTAAATGCAAACATGGTTTGACAGCCCTTTAGAAATATTTCCAATGGAAATGATTCTAAAGTGCTGTCAAATCAAGTTTTGATGAGAAAAATGGAACATAAAAATAAACAGCAGACGACTTGTATTGTAAGCGTTGACCCTTCCTACGCTGTTGACGGAAATTGCCATCTGCTGTTTTTCATTTTTGCTTTAATTCTTAACAAAAACTGGGTTTGACAGCACATGAGAATCGTCTCCACTGGAGACGATTCTCATGTGCTGTCAAAACCAGGTTTTTGTCGAGAAATATTGAAAATAAAACATTTCCAGCAGACGACAACATTTAATTCAGCATAGTAAAGGTTAACCCTTTCAACCATGAATAACTGGAATAGACTGTTGCATCATTTAGACTATTACATCTGTGAAAAAACAAACTATGTATGCTATTTGACGCTATTTACTAGTGAAGTAATATGAAAACTGATTGGGAACTCGGCACGTTTTATAACCTTTCATGAATTTACACATAATGAGTATTTTTTTCTTATTTTTTTCTAAAGTTTGCTGGCGGAAATTTAAATTTATGCTAAAAACTTCCTCAACCCTTTGCAGACTGGATACGTAGGTAGGTTTTGGTCAACTGGGGGGCGCTTAACATAGCAAAGATATGGTACGGCCTTAGCTCGAAAAAAGAGAATTATCATAGATCAATCTCAACCAATCGAGCTACAGTTTGCCTGTGAAATTGGGCACAGGTTCTGCTCTAAATAGACCATCAGGCATCGACAAATCCACTCGTCCACTCGTATTAGCGAGTGAATTTTCCATCTTGACGAGTGGTAATTTGAAGAGACAGTGCGGCTTAAACATTAATACATATAGAAATGTACGAGTTGAAATCAAATCTGTAGCCGATTTCACCAAAATTGCAAAGTGTACTTAATCAAAGTACACTTTGAGGGAGAAATTTTCAATTTATGGATAAATTTATTAATTTTTATTATACTGAATTTATTACATTATGGCTGTGATAATGTAATAAATTCAGTATAATAATTCTGCATACTTTTAATCATCAAATATATGCAGTCGTTAGTTCTATATGAAATAATGCATTTCTGGAAAAATAATGATTACGCCCCCAAAGTATACTTTGCTAGATAAGTATGCTTAGCTATGTTGGAGAAATCGGCTACTGGACAAGTGGAAAATGAAGGATTTGTGGAGGCCGAAACAATCTTTAAAATCGTAGTGAGCTGTGATTAGTCAGGTAGAACTAAAATAGACCACCGTATACACTAGCCTCTAAAAGCAGGTTGGATGATGTGATCGTTCGAGTGTACAGTTTACATCCTTTTACTCAAATTCCGTCGGGTCGTACAAAATAAATATATGTAAGTGTGATGTATGTTTGATGTGACCGAATCTGGTCTGTAGCCGATTTCACCAAAATTGCAAAGTATACTTATTTAGCAAAGTGTATTTTGAGGGAGGGAGTAATCATTTATTTTTCCCGAAATGCATTTTTTCATATAGAACTAACGACTGCATATATGATGATTAAAAGTATGCAAAATTATTATACTGAATTTATTACATTATCACAGCCAAAATGGCTGTGATAATGTAATAAATTCAGTATAATAAAAATTAATAAATTTATCCTTAAATTGAAAATGTCTCCCTCAAAATGTACTTAGCAAGATAAGTGTACTTTGCAATTTGGTGAAATAAGCTACAGATATAGAATACTGATCAGGTATAGAATATTAGACTGCTATGTAGTCTCGTCTGAGAATGTAACATATTTGCGGCTGTGAGCCCCATTTCTCCCGTCACAGCCACAGAATTATTCAGTATGAGTGTATTCAAATTGAAGATGATATTAATGATGAGCGCAACCACACCTGGTACATCATGAACCAATGAATGTTTCTATTTTCTTGACTAGAAAAATAACCGAAATTGATTAAATATATGCCGTAGCAAAATTTGATGTAACGGTAGCCGATCCCATAGAAGATACTAGAATTTGAAACATTGTCTTCATTGTCCAAGGTCAATGTCAATGTCAAACTTCATATACTTCCTTATGATCATCTATAGTTTCATTCCATACCACATCCATGTGGCCTTCATGTCCAAGGTCAAGGTAAAATGACTTAGAAATATGCGTTAAATGTTTGTGTTAAAGTTTTTTATTTGTCGGTCCAGGCGGCGGGTGTTTCATGGCTGGAATGTTGAATAGTGCAGATCCTGATCAGACTGTGCGGATGCACAAGCTGATCTGAATCTACACTGGTCGCAAAGACCATAAACCCCATTTCTCCAGTCCATGACAGTCAAGGTGTTGAAGGACTGTCTTGTATGGTATTATTGTTTACAGTTATTCATCTTATTGTTTATCCTTAGATTACGGGAAACAAATATAGGCGCCTCCTTCTGTTGAATATTTTGTAAAAACAATTGGCAGGAATTATTTTCATGATTCTGTTGTGCTGACGGACCATGTTTTTGAAGTCGAAGCTATATATCAGTATTCGCTTTGTCCGTCCGTCCGCTTGTCAGTCTAGGTTTGTCTGCCCGGAGCCATATCTACGAACCATTTGGTGAATTTTCGAATAACTGCACACAAATGTTTGTGATCATCGGAGGACGAATGACGTGTAAGACCCAGCACCCAGGTCAAGATGTCAATCCTAAAAAAGGGAATAAAATGCCCATCTGGGGCCATATATCCAAACTGTTTTTGGTGGATTTTCGAATAACATCAGAGGACGAACCACACATAAGACCCAGGTCTCTAGGTCCAAGGTGAAGGTCACACTTGGAGGTTGAAGGTCAATAACTGGGAACGAACAATCTATCTGGGGCCATACATCCAATCATAGCCATTATGAGACGTACGTACATACATGGGTCCGGATTAAAGTTTTTATGCCCCTGGTCTCAGTAGAGCCGGAGGCATATAGTGTTTAGACTGTGTGTCTGTCCGTCTGTGTGTCCGGCACATTAAGAAGTTTGCCGGAGTTTCTCAATACTGTCATAATTTCTATATCCCTGGAAGGTTTACTTAACTATTTCAACACAGCATACTTGTGGATGATAAATGCCACACATCCATGCTGTCCTTAATATGACCTTGACCTTTTGACCTTCACAACTTTGAACTTTTTCACGCGTTCAGAAGTTAGTCGAGTTTCTCAAAATTCTGTCATAACTTCTATATCCCTTGATGGATTACTTTAATATTTCAATACATCATACTTGTGCAGCACAAATGCCACACATCCATGCTGTCCTTAATATGACCTTTTGACCTTTTGACCTTCGCAACTTTGAACTTATTCACACATTAAAGGTTTTTCTACTAAGACTTGTGCACAAATGTTACACATCCATGCTGCCCTTAATATGACCTTTTAACCTTCACAACTGTACTTATGAATACTTATCACTTTTGGTTAATTAAGTTTGCCGCATTTTCTCCAATCTGCCACCGGGGGCATTTGTGTGCCGACAGGCCACATTTTCTTGTTGGTTAAAGTATTTGGTTAAAGTATTTGGGTATACTATCAAAGCTTCGGTGGGCGCGACATGCGGGCCACGGCCATCTAGTTGGTCCGTTAAGCATTTTAAATGTGAAAAATGTATCCCTTTATGCAAACAGTGGCTGTGACTCTGGGAGGATATCCCTCATTATTATTGTTATTGTATTTTGTGAACGCGATTATGTAACCACTTTGAGTTTTGCCTAACTACAACCCAGTCATCAATGCCCTTGACCTACTTTTGTCTGTTTTAACCCTTACACCGCTATCTTAATTTTTTGTCGTCCACTGTTTATTTTCTATGTTCCATTTTTATCATCAACAACATGCTTTGACAGCACTTTAGAATGATTTACAACATGCTTTGACAGCACAGCACTTCAACAGAATCATTTCCATTGAAGTGCTGTCAAATCATGTTTTTTATTGAGAAATAAGGCAAGATATAAAAGCAACAGCAGACGACAATTGTTGTGTGTAGCGGTCTTAGAGGGTAATGTCTAGCATATTTCTGAGATCTATTGCTGGAAGTTTGTTTTCGTCATTTTGTGGTATTTTCATGTTTCATTTATTCACCATATCTAAGACTGTGGATCAGAAATTCAGAACATTATGTTTATGGTAACCTGTAGGGATTGGTTAGAAGTTCAAACTTTGCCTTTGGCATGAATTTGAAAAATAATACGTTCATAGTATACGTATTTCCATCCTACGGATCTTTTGGATGAGACTTGAAACCGAGGTCCTGTCCGTAAATGACCTTAGCTGTTGCTGAGACGTTAAACCCATTCTCTTTATGGTGACCCAGTCTCCGTGAAAATGCCAACATTTTACAGGACATTCGGTCTGGTAAACTTGAAATCTTTACCAGACCAGGCAAAATTTACCAGACCCAAAACGTTTTATAAAAAATAAATTTTATTTTGTGTGATATTTAAGAGCTTTTTAGTTTACGTATATCAGTCATATACGGTAAGACAAGCTAGCTAGCACCAAGGGGCCGGTTTCACTAACCTTTGTACGACTAAAATGTTCGTAAGAGCAAAATTATGACATTAACAATTTTTTCTTGTAAACAATTGATGTATTTACATTTATTGAGCATAGGCTGCATACGCAGCCTATGCTCAATAAATGTAAATTCATCAATTGAGATTTCCAGACGATCATAAATTTGCACTTACGAACATTTTAGTCGTACGAAGTTTAGTGAAGCGCATATAAGGTTAGAATAAAAAAGTAAAAATATTTTTTTTTATTATTATTATTATTTTTTATAGTCGGACATTCGATCCGGCGATTTCCAGTTTACCGTCGGACCGGCGGCAATTTTAACGGTCATATCCGACGGACCGACGACTTTCGTGGAGACTGATGACCTGTATAGCCAGTTACCGGCATTATCTTGCTAGAAAGCTAGTCTGACTATATCTTTGACTGTTCATTTTTACCGAAACACTCTCAAATATGACTCAAATGCCAGTTTTTGGGCTGTTAAATACCAATCCATCAATGAGATAAATTTTGAGTTGTACCATATTGCCGTCATGGAATGTTTACACTGGCACTATGTAAATTATGAAGAAATGGTTTACTTTGTGAAAGTTTATATCCAGATTGTTTATAAATGGTTGCTATGGTTATCGTGTTGTAAAGAGTTACACGGTTTTAATTAGCTTCCTGTTAGTTACATCCTGTAAACACTAGCTACTGGAATAGGATGAGAAAACAGGGATGGTATTTTTGCAACAGTTGAGTCTACACAACAAAATAATTTCACCACACAATCCTGCTTGTTGTCCCTTTTCATAATGTACATTTAAATACACAATTTTTGTCCTAAAAAAATATTATTTTGCTCGTTTCACACTAACAGTATATTTTGTTACCACTCAGTTGAATTGTCTCGTCGAGACGATATTCAACTGAGTGGTAACAACATATACTTTGAGTGAGAAATAAAGAAAATAGAAAAATAATGTTGATTCATTTTGATAACTAAATAAAGAAAATAGTAAAAAAATGTATCCGTATCAGAATCGGTATCGGACATGAAATTGGATAAAGGAGTTTTCATAACCTTCATTCTCTTCATGATTGAACGACTCATTTCAACCACCTCAATGTGACATTTCAAATGATTGGTCATAATATATGTGGGCCGCGCCATACGAAAACCGGGCTTAATGACAACGTCATGAAAAGCGGTAAACGACGTCAGAAAAACGACGATTCAAATTGTCCTCCAATTTACATTTATTGGTGTCAGTTAACATTAAGTGTGAACAGAAAACGGAAAATGATAACTTACTGAAACTTTCACTAATACGAGACGCGATGCCTCAGTACACATCTTATGACGTCATGAACTGACATCACGCACTTGTGACGTCACTGCGTGCGTCCGTCCGTAAACTTAACATCAGAGAAATATTGTTATAACTTCTATTTCTTTCATCTAAAATGCTTAATATTTCAAACATGCATTCCTGTAAGGCTCTACTACCATGCTGTGCCAAATCCATGACCGTCCAACCCCCGCTGATCCCAAGGTCAAGGTCACATACTTAGTCTCTTTACAAAACTTAACTTCAGAGAAATATTGTTATAACTTCTATTTCCTTCGTCTAAAATGCTTAATATTTCAAACATGCATTCCTGTAAGGCTCTACTACTATGCTGTGCCAAATCCACGACCGCCCAACCCCTGCTGATCCCAAGGTCAAGGTCACATACTTAGTCTCTTTACAAAACTTAACATCGGAGAAATATTGTTATAACTTCTATTTCCTTCATCTAAAATGCTTAATATTTCAAACATGCATTCCTGTAAGGCTCTACTACCATGCTGTGCCAAATCCACGACCGTCCAACCCCTGCTGATCCCAAGGTCAAGGTCACATACTTAGTCTCTTTACAAAACTTAACATCAGAGAAATATTGTTATAACTTCTATTTCCTTCATCTAATATGCTTAATATTTCACACATGCATTCCTGTAAGGCTCTACTACCATGCTGTGCCAAATCCATGACCGTCCAACCCCCACTGATCCCAAGGTCAAGGTCAAATATTTTGTCTCTTTACAAAACTTAACATCAGAGAAATATGTTATAACTTCTGAAAATTTCCTTCATCTAAAATGCTTAATATTTCACACATGCATTCCTGTAAGGCTCTACTACCATGATGTGCCAAATCCACGACTCTCCAACCCCCGTGGATCCCAAGGTGAAGGTCAAATACTTAGTCTCTTTACAAAACTTAACATCAGAGAAATATGTTATAACTTCTATTTCCTTCATTGAAAATTCTTAAGATTTCACTCATGCATTCCTCTAAGATTGTGCTATCATGCTGTGACAAATCTATGACCATCCAACCCCCGCTGATCCCAAGGTCAAAGTCACATACTTAGTCTCTTTACAAAACATAACATCAGAGAAATATGTTATAACTTCTATTTCTTTCATCGAAAATTCTTAATATTCCATGCATGCATTCCACTAAGGCTCTACTATCATGCTGTGACAAATTCCCGCTGATCTCGAGGTCAAGGTCACATAGTCGCTTTACAAAACTTAACGTCGGAGAAATCGGTTATAACTTCTATTTCCTTGCTCGGATCTGCTTCACATTTCACACACGCATTGCTCCAGTGGACCTCTACCACCCTGTGACAAATTCACGTTCATGCCACTCTCCCGCTAAGCCCAGAGTCATGTTCACAAGCCCACACACTTGGAAATATTTACATATTTTAGGGGTACCTGGGCCCACGCGGGGGTATTCCGTAAGCCTCGCTTACTGACCAATCTAGTTTTCGTCGGTTGTCCTCATAAATTCAAAATGGTGAACGCATAATTTAACTGGCTACATATCAGTCTTCACTTTTCTCACGATTTGTAGTATCAAATCATCAGCTGATCACTTGACTGCATAATAATGTATATTAGGCGATGGTAATGCGATCCTCAAGAAAGACACACGGGACAATTATAAGGTATCACGCTACCAAATCTGCTCGACGTCGTGTTTTGTCACAAAGTTAATGTTATAAAAGGCCTACTGCAAATGTACACGTGCAATGTCTACAAACAAATACTCTATTTGCAGCAATTCCGTACACATCCTTATGATATAATATTGGAATATTATTATCGTGAAAATTACGTGTGGGCACAATCATATGATCCGGCGACGAATGGTGGGGATTCAGGATTCGGGGACAAGCGACCCTTGGTATAGTTCATCCCTGAATGCCAATCGGTGTGTCTGAAATGTATTTCATATTGAAATGAAAAGAAAAAGAAATTGAAAGTTTTTACATGATCTTTTTATCTCTTCTTTCTATTTATGTTGGTCTGTGGTAATTAAAATAACATACGCATACGCACCCCCCTTAACCCTTTCACTCTTAACCCGCAGGCATGTATAGTGGTATTGGCAAACAGTGTAGATCCAGATGAGCCGGCTCGTAACGAGTCGTCTCATCAGGATCTGCACTTTTTGCAATTAATTTTCATAATTTTGAGAACAAAAACACTCCATGTTCATAAATGGACTGATCTGAAAATCATTTTGTGATGATTTAGATTGGTTGCAAAATTAACAAATCAAAATTCATTCCAGTTACGGGTGAAAGGGTTAATCTACCGAGGTCTGTCCGTGGATGTGCAAAAACAATGTTTAGCCCTTCGCGCCGTCGATAACGCACCCCCCTAAAATAATTCCGGCGTACGGGCCTGACTTTATCATGATATGAAATTCATTCGTCACACATATCTAAAATGAGCTTCCAGCTGTGGCGGATTTATATGGGTGATGGGCATCCCATATGCATAACCTGCAACTGCAACATCCAATTATGTATTATATTGCAAGCACAATATGTACATAAAGTTGTACGGTCACTCGTGTGGCTAATGTTGAAACTGCCAACACATCACATTATTACCAGCCACCGATCATCGCGGATAGGTTGCTTGTAAGAGTTTTCGATTTCCAGTGTTGTTTGAATAACCATTATTATTATGCTGCAACATCCATACGCCTTGGGTTAACTGAAAATTCACATCCATGATGATTGATAAATGCTTCATCGATTTCATATGCACAACTCATCATTAACATATCATGGGCAATTTTATCGTTACCAACACAACGTGAACATGTACATGTACTTGTACAGGTAATATATGGGATTTAGTACTAAACCCATTGACCCGGCCTTAAATGACCTTAGCTGTTGATAGGCCGTTAAACCCCAACAAACAAACAAACAAACAAACAAACAAACCAACACGTCATCACGCGATATGGGGCCCGACGTCAAAATGACTTTGTGTTAATGTTATGCTCCATATTTTTCAATGGAAGTAGAACATGTACATGCTTTTATTCGTGCTCGCAAAATGGGTTTTTATTTTTCAAAATAAACGGTATAAGATATTTTTTTTTATACTACATGCACTTCCGACAGCTAAGTCAGGCAATGCAATTCACCTTTGTTCAAACATACCATTGGGTTCATACTTTCCGGAACCCACTATACTGGATTTGGCCCTCATGTACATTTTTGGCTTTCTTGTATGTGAGAGTTGAGTCGGGCTATGCCCCATATATAAAAGTAAGATTAGCGCTAATCCTATTACTTTTAGGGGATGGGATAAATGATGCTGGTGTGGCGAGGGCCTGGCACCAGATCAGGTTGTTCTAATTTCAGGACTGAATATATATTTTTGATTGTAAATATTGAGTTCTGAAGTTGGGATTTACCCCCCTTGGACAGGTGGATACGGGACTCGACCCCGTTGACCCGTCTGCGTGTAGACTCCCTGAGGCTTGTACCTCTATGTCAGAAAAGCGGACGTTAAACCCTATTCACTCACTCACTCACTCAAACATACCACCTGAAATACCAGCTGTAACAGTATTGAGTGCTGACGTTTATGCGGCTGTTCGTGTACGGTATTAAAAAATGAAATCACATGGGGCAAGATTGGGCAAATATGGAGGATTGAATAACGCCTCAATCGACGATGTTTGATAATATATTCATCCACTGTAACCACTCAATTGGAAAAATGTACAGATGTCATTTCAACTATCCTAAAACTCGAGAGAAATTGATAACTCGCCTGGCCTTCTGCTACATGTTCACCATCATCGGGATCCATCTAGCCATATATCTCCTCATATTTAAATATGTTTAATCACACAATGAGTTTAACCGATCTGGCATTTCACGAAAAGTGGTCAGTCGACCAAGACTTTTACTTTGGGTCACAACGTTGTACTTTTGTACGTCCATGTCTTGCCTAGCCTTTCTCGCCTTCATGTCCATTGTCTATCAGACTGTATCGTTCGTATATTGGACCTTCTCTCATCATCAATATCTCGTGTTTTGTGTTAAAATACAAACTTTAATATAATCTCTTTTTTTCCCGGCATATTCTCTTACACAGAGCTGGCAGTTGTTAAACTACGTCATTTCCGGTCATATTTCGTCGCATACGAAACGTTAAATAATGTCGCTATTATTCCCCAAAATTATTTCAGACAGCAGCAAACAACAGGGAAACGCCAACACTTCTCACTCTGCCTTATTTGAAAATTATTCATACGAAATTACATTACTTGGGCCGCAATCCAAAACATGACGTTACATTAGCAACTGCAACACGAGCTATGAACATTATTTGCATACATTGTCTTGGCCTAATGGGAGACAATTTGGCCAGGCTAAGAGATATCCAAATTTGGTTGACATGCGATAAAAGATGACAAATCTATAGGACTTGACCGGGTATTTTATCAACACCCCTTGTATACGCCGTTGATAAAAACGTCGTAATTTCGACGTCATTGATCTAAAACGTCATATACGTTTTTACCACGCGTAATAAAAATACTTGTAAAATGAAAAATAATTGGGATACATTGATAATTTTTGCGGCATATGGCTTTTAAAAGATGTACAATTCGGAATACGCGAAAAAGTAAAAACTGAATTTTTTTTCATTAAGCCTGGTTTTCGTACGGCGCGGCTCATATGTTGGGGAAATAAGAAAAATATTGATTGAAATGTTGGAGCACACATTATATGTAACTTCAGGGTGTGGGATGACGTGGCTTCTGAACGACTTGACGTCATGTTTTTAGGTGTGTTTACAATTGATTTCTTTTAATATCTTTTTAACTGATTGATGGATTTTTGTGCAATATAGCGCAGCAAATGCGTAATTGGTTGCCCTATATTGTACAGTTTGTTTTAATTTCATGATTCTGTCGTTTTGACGAATCGATTACCATTAATTTAAATAAATATCTAGAGCTGATGAATGTAAGAAATAAACGGTACTCGAATCTTCATGAATATTGTAAGTTATGGTACAGAACTTTTAGAACACCCATAAAACACTTGAGTGATCGTCTTTGTGACGCTGTATATCATCAAAATCCTTTTAAGAAGTCGGATAATGATGTGGCATTATCAGTTAACCCTTTCACCCCTAAATAACTAGAATGGACTATTGATATGTTAATTTTTCAACCAATCCAATTGTCACAAAATGATTTTCAGACTATTCCATTTACATTTTTTTGTCTCGAAAATATGAAAATTACTTGCAAAAAATGCAGATCTTGATGAGACGGCTCGTCACGAGCCGGCTCATCTGGATCTACACTGTTTGCCCAGGCCTCTATACAGGCCTGTGGTGTTGAAAGGGTTAAGACCCATTTCCGTCCGTGACATAGTTTGCAGTCGGTCATGGATGTATTGGTTCTCTAATTGTGTGTGTAGTGGCTGTTTAGTTTTTCTCCGGTTGTTTGGTATAGCAATTGGCAGCGCTTATTTTCCAAAGACTGAGTCTATGCCAGGTATGAATTCTGTAATTATGAACTGTTCACTGAATATAGAGGAAATATCGGCCTTCTGCTGGCAAATCATTTCTTACCGCATCGGGCACCAGTTTATCAGATCAGAATTATTCTGATTTCAGGGCTGAATATATAGTTTTGTTATTGTAAATATTTGGTTCTGATTTTAGGGTTTTTCTCCCCATTTGTACAGGTGATTTAGTACTAAACCCATTGACCCGGCCTTAAATGACCGTAGCTGTTGATAGGCCGTTATTCCCCAACAATCAAACAAACAAACAGGGTTGAATCAGCTTGATTACAGCGACTCAATACACAAAGGCAATACCAGCTCTGCTGATGCTAAATAAAGTAACCACTTTCGTTGTCACAATTTTGTTTTTAAGCCTTTCACCTTTAAGTAACTGTAATGGACTTTGATATGTTAACTTTTCAACCAATGCAATCGTCACAAAATGATTTTCAGACTGGTCCATTTATGAAAAGGGGATGTTTTTGTTTACAAAAGTATGAAAATGAGATGTCCTCTGGATCTACACTTTTTGCCAATACTTATATAATACAGGCATGTAGCGTTGAAAGGGTTAGTAATAGAAATATAAAGATTTTTGTACATGTAAGTACGTTTCTGGACGAGGCAATTCTTTCAGTTCAGATGATATTTGGATTATTAAAATAAATGTTATATTTACTTTCAATACCTGGCGTCTGCGTCGGCATCGCCGTCGCCGTCGTCGTCGCCGTCGTCGTCGCCGTCACGTCACGCCTTGGTTAAGGTTTTAGTCAAGCTTGTATATGGAATACTCCTGGAACTACACCCACCATACTTGGACAACGTCATCGCCTAGTGATGTAGATCAACAACCCCTGACCTATATTTGACCTTGACCTACATTTAACATTTAATTACTTAGTTAATTCCCCTTGGTTAAGGTTTTTAGTCAACCTTGGTTAAGGTTTTTAGTCAAGCTTGTACATGGAATACTATTGTGCATACAGACACCATACTTGGACAACCTTTTCTCACAGGGATGACATCAATAACCCCTCATCTATATTTGACCTTGACCTACATTTCCTCTTGAATTACTTAGTTAATTCCCCTCGGTTAAGGATTTTAGTCAAGCTTGTACATGGAATACTCCTGGCCCTACACCAACCATACTTGGACAACTTCATCGCCTAGTGATGTATATCAACAACACCTGACCTATATTTGACTGTGACCTACATTTAACCTTGAATTACTTAGTTAATTCCCCTTGGTTAAGGTTTTTAGTCAACCTTGGTTAACGTTTTTAGTCAACCTTGGTTAACGTTTTTAGTCAAGCTTGTACATGGAATACTATTGTGCATACAGACACCATACTTGGACAACCTTTTCTCATAGGGATGTACATCAATAACCCCTGATCTATATTTGACCTTGACCTACATTTCCTCTTCAATTACTTAGTTAATTCCCCTTAAGGTTTTTAGTCAAGCTTGTAGATGGAATACTCCTGGCCCTACACCAACTATACTTGAACAACTTCATCTCCTAGTGATGTACATCAACAACCCCTGACCTATATTTAACCTTGACCTTCATTTAATTCTTGAATTCCCTTAAGGTTTTTTCTTGGGACTACATTAAGGTTTTTAGTCATGCTTGTAGATGGAATACTATTGTGCATACAGACACCATACTTGGACAAACTTTTCTCATAGGGATGTACATCAATAACCCCTGATCTATATTTGACCTTGACCTACATTTAACCTTGAATTACTTAGTTAATTCCCCTTGGTTAAGGTTTTTAGTCAAGCTTGTAGATAAAATACTATTGTGCATACAGACACCATACTTGGATAACTTTTTCTCATAGGGATGTACATCAATAACCCCTGACCTATATTTTACCTTGACCTACATTTAACCTTGAATTACTTAGTTATTTCCCCTTTGTTAAGGTTTGTACTCAAACTTGGTTAAGGTTTATAGTCAAGCTTGTATATGGAATACTCCTCGGCCTACAGCAACCATACTTGGACAACTTCATGGTGTACATCAATAATCCCTGACCTATATTTGACCTTGACCTACTTTTACCCTTGGATTACTTTAGTTATTTCCCATTGGTTAAGGTTTTTAGTCAAGCTTGTATATGGAATACTCCTGGGCCTACAGCAACCATACTTGGAAAACTTCATCTCCTAGTGATGTACATCAATAACCCCTGACCTATATCTGACATTGACCTACATTTAACCTTGAATTACTTAGTTAATTTCCCTTGGTTAAGGTTTTCAGTCAACCTTGGTTAAGGTTTTTATGCGGGCCGCGGCCACCTTGTTTGTCAACCTATGTGTACATCGACAACCCTCGTAGTCGAGCTATGCTGTTCTCCTACAGCTCTTGTTGGCCAAGTGCCGCCTACATCTCCCTGAATGATACATTTTGTTGGCTTGTGGCCGTAAAAGTGTATCTATTTGCATTACATAGAACTACATGTAGATAACAAAATATTCCGATCTGCTGGCCTGTGCTGTCTTCAAATGTGGCTGTGACTCGAGAAATGTGGCTTTTGCAACCAGTGTAGATCCTGATCAGCATGTGCATCCGCACAGTCTGATCAGGATCTGCACTGTTTGCAATTCCATAAACGAAACACACGTCATGCTTCTAACAAACAATATAGATCGTTTTCATACCACATGAATGTTATTTGATCAGGAGCTACACTGGTCACAAATCACATAAACCGCATTTCTCCAGTCCCAGCCACAAATTGCATGCTAGCGGCGAAAATATCCGCCAAACGAATTAGGAGTATATGTTTTATTTCTCTCTGTAAATATGTCTTGGAATTTCATTAGAATTGAGTCCTCAGGACTCAATTCTAATGAAATTCCAAGACATATTCATGATATTTACAAGGAGAAATAAAAGAAAATATGAGGAATTTTTGTCTGCTAGTTTTGAACTATTCATAGCCCACAAGTTTCCCAGCATGCAAAGAGTTAACTGACACCGATGCTTATGAACATGTGACACTACATATTAACTCGCTCATTCACGTAGTGGTATAAATTCTCCTATTTATATTTCAAGTGTGCAGCTGTGTTTAGCCTACTTATAAAGTACCGCTTGCACATAACTCATCTACTGGCTAAATGTCATTGATGATGGTTGCTATGTTCTGTTCTGACATTTCTGGGAGGGTGTGAGTGCCAACACGCCAGTAAACCACATTCCATCGCAGTGTGCTTTATAATGAATTATATCACACGTGTTTCATATACGTTCGTGTGCCTCACTTCCTTTAATTGAGTGGTCTAGTTTGGCCCTCACTTACGTGTTAGCATTCCTATACCTCACCACGATAGTGGAGGGGGCATTTAGTGTTACCTTAGTCCATCCCGTCCATCCTTCCGTCCATCACCAACCTTGTAAGTCGTAAAACTTTTAAACCGTACTAGCTACAGACCTGAAACTTGGTATGTAGCAAAGTTTATTTTAATTTTTGATTTGACCCCCGGGTCATGGATTATCTCCCCCTTTTCGACTTAGAATTTGGCAATTTTGCCTTGTAAGTAGTAAAACTTTTAAACCGTACTAGCTCTCCCCTTTTGGACTTGGAATTTTGCCTCGTTTATTATGAAAGCGGTATGTGGGGCATCCGTGTTCTATGAACACATTTTCTAGTTGTATGTGACAGTTGAATTTGGTTATGCCCCTTATGTGAGTATTACGATTATTCATAATCCTATTTTAGGGGACGGGACCAAGTGACTTTGGTGTGGTAAGGACGTGGCACCATGTCAGGTTATTCTAATTTCAGGGCTGAATATATTTTGTTTTCGATGTAAATATTCTGTTCTGATTTTCTCCCCAATGCAGCAGGTTATATACAGGATCGAACCCGTTTGCCCAGCCTTGAATGACCTTAGCTGTTCATACGCTGTTAAACACCAATAAATCAAATCAATCCTTTCAGTGGTGCTGTATGATGTCCAGTTGTACTAATGTGTCAATAAACACATTTCCTTTCATTTCTGTATCTTATTTCATTGGGTGCAATTTAGTCGAATAAAATAACTACTCATTTGAGGCTGTGTCTTAAGAAATGTTTTTTTTGCACTTTTCGACCAGTGTAGATCCAGATCAGCCTGTGCATCCGCACAGTCTGATCAGGATCTGTACTGTTCACGATTCCATCAGGAGTGTGCTATTTGATCAGGAGCTACACTGGTCACAAATCCCATAAGCCCCATTCTCCAGTCACAGCCACATTTGGTGAAACCCATTGTAGTGGAAAGATACAATATTTATACCATTCATTTATTATGCCAAAAATTGTAATTTTGTATCGCCATTCTCAACGGATTTACAAGATTCACAAAAGTGGTCCCTGGGACCTCAAATCCGGATTTCCGGATTAATCCGGAAATTTCCCATGCCTGATATATAACAAATAAATCTCATATTTTTATGCCACCGGGTTTCGAAGAAACGGGTGGCATATAGTGTTTGGACCGTCCGTCTGTCTGTCCGTCTGTCCGGGCACACATTAGGGTACTTATGTGGCTAGCCCCACAAGGTTATGGACTTTGTTTATTTCTCAAATAACAATTCGGTCACTTTAGAATCATCGCACTGAGACAGTTCAAATGAGTGGTGTGAGAAGAAATTAGAACAAGAAATGCGTCTGTCGAACGCGGATGCCACCTGCAGCATATTTGAGAAACTGTGACAAAGTGGTTAACCGAAAAGTGTGACGGACGGACGGACAGACAGACGGTCCAAACACTATATGCCACCCATTTCTTCGAAACCCGGTGGCATAAAAATATGAGATTTATTTGTTATATATCAGGCATGGGAAATTTCCGGATTAATCCGGAAATCCGGATTTGAGGTCCCAGGGACCACTTTTGTGAATCTTGTAAATCCGTTGAGAATGGCGATACAAAATTACAATTTTCGAAAAGAAAATAAAATGATTTTTATGCCACCGGGTTTCGAAGAAACGGGTGGCATATAGTGTTTGGACCGTCCGTCCGTCTGTCCGTCTGTCCGTCCGTCCGTCCGTCCGTCCGTCCGTCCGGGCACACATTAGGGTACTTATGTGGCTAGCCCCACAGGGTTATGGACTTGGTAAAGGATAGGGTTGGTTACAATTAGCCACCTAAAAAATCCTTTTATGTGGCTTAAAATCGTTTTATGTGGCTAATATTTAACATGTGATAAGCCACATAAGTATAGTACTGTAAGAACGTCCGTCCGGTCCGTCCGTCCGTCCGGCCGTCCGGCACACTTTTCGGTTAACCACTTTGTCACAGTTTCTCAAATATGCTGCAGGTGGCATCCGCGTTCGACAGACGCATTTCTTGTTTGTTTTTTTTTAACTGGCGATTCTTTTATTTTCCCCAGCGGAATCCCTGTTATACATGTACTGACTTCTTGTTGCAAGTATTATTTTAAATTGAAATGGATTATGTTGCCAATATTTCCTAATTATAGCATATTTTTTCAGGGGAAAATGTGATCTATTTAATGCTAAATATACCTCAGAATGAAGCACAGAGCATCTAGAATTGAAAAAGAATTATGGGGGGGCATGCCTCCAGACCCTCCTAGCAAATTGCAGCGCAATAAATTTTCAGGATTGGGGATAGTGTTCCAGTCCCATGCCTGATATATATTCCATTATTAATGGGTAGATGAGTCATCAGAATCATATGTTGATCGGAGAAATTAGTTTTTTGGGGGCAACATTACAATTATCATCATCAATGATTGGAGGCTATATGTACGTACATCAATGGTGAAAACCCCCATATCGGGATTCACGCCTGGGTCCAAGTGGCCTGGTTTGACACCAGATCAGAATATTGTTATCACAGTGCTGCGACGATATTACCTGTATAATTTCAGCAGGGGCGTCGGAACAGATCAGCGACTGCCTGATCAATAATTTTAACATATTTGTATTTCATGTATAAAAAAAACGTAATGTAAATATTTTTCTCCATTTTTTCTCATTTCTCATCAAAAGTGTATGTTGTTACCACTCAGTTGAACCGTCTCGCCGAGACGGTTCAACTGAGTGGTAACAACATACACTTTGGGTGGATACCGGGTGCACCCAGTCGGACCAATCTTATGATTCGCCAGACCAATCTTATGATGCTTCCGGCGCTGCCGTTCAGTGTTGAATCTTTAATGTCGGGTGTAATCGTGTAAGAAAAACAGTCGAGTATGAGAGCGGTAGCTAGTTTGTATTTTCCCACGGGTTATTTATAACACACGAGCTGGTACTTCAACATCAGAGAGCATGTATCTTTGATTCGTGGACGGTTATACCCACAACTGCCAGGTAAGAATCAGAGATAGACATCAGAGAAAACATGTCTTCAAACACACGAGAATTGTATTCACTTTAAATAATGGTCTAGCATTATAATGTCGTATCTGCACCTTTTTTAACCCTTTCAAAGCTACGGACCGAGTGGTGTTTGCAAACAGTGTAGATCCAGATGAGCCGGCTCGTGACGAGCCGTCTCATCAGGATCTGTACTTTTTGTAAGAATTTTTTATAATTTTTAGAACAAGAAAAAAGCTTTTCATAAATGGACTAGTCAGAAGATAATTTTGTGACAATTGGATTGGTTGCAAAATTAACATATCAAAATCCATTCCAGTTACTTGGGGGTGAAAGGGTTAATTTGCACTTACAACCTTATACATTCTAGACCATCAATTTACGTGAGGTTATATCAGGCTCTGCCTGCACTGAAGTACAAGTGGGCGGGCTCAACTGTGGCTGTGACTGGAGAAATGGGGCTTATGGAATTTGTGACTAGTGTAGCTCCTGATCAAATAGCACACTCATGTAGCCTGGTAGCAACCTATGTTGCTGGTTCGAAGCACGACCTGCGTTTCATTGATGGAATAGCGAACAGCGCAGATCCTGATCAGACTGTGCGGATGGACAGTCTGATCTGGATCTACACTGGTCGTAAAACCCATAAGTCTCATTTTTGCAGTCACAGCCACAAATATACATTGCAACAGTTTGGTCTGACTGTCTGGATGTTATGGTATACCAAACTGTAAATGGTAAGAATCCAGAATGTGCATTTCTTTGTGCCTGCCATTTTAATGGGAGATAAATATTGCTGCTTATGACTCGATGCGAGATTACCTATAAAAACACTCTTGATACATTGGTTGTAAAATATACATTTCTCAATATGTACAGTGGAACCTCTCTAAACTGGACACCCTGGGAGGTCCCATGGTGTCCAGTTTAGAGAGGCTCCACTGTAATTACCATCTGTGTATGATATTGCTGTTGATTGGACGTTGCAGCCCCAATCAATCAATCGATCAGTTAATTAAATACTGGTCAGTACTGGTCATCTAGTGTTCTTCATTAGTCTTGTGAATATCATTATTAAAAACACATGTGAGGATATCTTCCTACTATCTCATCTCGCTTACAACCCTATCTTAGAATATACCTGGAGAGCCCAGCAGAGCCGACTTTTACCTTTGTTATGCGGCCGTGTATACCTGGTGTGTTTCCCACGTGTAACATTGCAATTATTCTGGCAGCCAGGATGTAGATTCATACATGCGCTACATGTAACGTCCCAATGTTCTTTACCGTGTTTTAATATAGGAATGAATGGCCTTTTTGTGGAATTTATCGGGGTATTAACTTGGAAAAGCCACTTTCGCAATTGGCAATAAAAATAAACAATTGGCGATAAAAAATTACAATTTTCGAGAATTTTTTTTGTTTTTTTTTTGTTTTTTTTTTTCGAAAATTGTAATTTTTTATCGCCAATTGTTTATTTTTATCCTATTTGGTTATTATAGGAATGAATGGCCTTTTTGTGGAATTTATCGGGGTATAAACTTGGAAAAGTCGCGGGAATACTGGACGAAGGCCGGAAGGCCTCGTCCAGTATTCCCGCGATTTTTCCAAGTTTATATCCCCGATAAATTCCACAAAAAGGCCATTCATTCCTTATAATTCCAGCATTTGAAATAAATTCATCAAGAAAATGTGTTTATTTTCCGTTTTCTTAAGAATTATTTTAACTGCGCCTCACGGTTACGGAAAGTAGTTCGGTGTGGGAGTTTACTGGGATATAAATTTTGGACAGAGACTTGCTACGGGCCAATCAAATGTTAGGGAATTGTGTAAATATTTTTGTGCTGGAATTATAAGAGCGTAGGATTTTATACCTGTACAGAATTAATGTGCAAAGATGAAAGCTGGTCATATCTGGAACTATTAAAAATGTGTTAATGCTATCAGGAGGTCGGAATTGGAATTGGAATCATCATTACCTGTATATATAAGACGTACACGTTTATAGAAAAAGTGTCTTCATCTAAATCTGATAAAAATCATCGTTTAAAATATAATAATATTTGTTATGTAATATTTGATTCTATACTGTACTCACTCCTTTTGACTTGAAAATGCAAAATCTGGCAAAATTATGGAAACAAAAATAGAATTTAAAATAATTGAATCACTTTGCAATAAATAACTCTTTTTTTTTTTTAGAGGAGAAAAACAACATACATTTGATATACTAGGATAAATTATCAAAATATGTACTTTATTCCTATAATAAAAGTAATCACAGCATGAGTGCCGCAAATGTCAAATTTGATTGGTTTAGCATTAACCCTTTCACCCCTAAGCAATTGTAATGGACTGTGATATGTTAACTTTCCGACCAATCCAATTGCCACAAAATGATTTTTCAGACTATTCCATTGATGAAAGGGGGTGTTTCTTTCTAAATAAAAATGATAATTACTTTCAAAAAGTGCAGATCCTGATGAGTCGGCTCGTGACGAGCCGGCTCATCTGGATCTACACTGTTTGCAAATACCACTATACAGGCCTGTAGCGTTGAAAGGCTTAAACCAATTACTAAACTTTGCCTTAACTCTTTGCATGCTAGCGGCGAAAATATCCGCCAAACGAATTAGGAGTATATGTTTTATTTCTCTCTGTAAATATGTCTTGAAATTTCATTAGAATTGTGTCCTCCGGACACAATTCTAATGAAATTCCAAGACATATTCATGACATTTATAAGGAGAAATAAAAGAAAATATAATGAATTGTCATCTGCTATTTTTGAACTATTTATAGCCCACAAATTTCCCAGCATGCAAAGAGTTAAATTTGATACCCAAGTTTATCATCATACATGCAGTATGTTTCATAAAACTAAAAACATCGCACAGGATTGTGTTACTGTACACTCAACGATTTGTGTAATTTAATGAATGTGAATAGTAGCCAGATAAACGGTATTTAAAATTTCATTTCTCACTTTGATACAGCACAATCAAATGTTTATGACGTTATACCGGTTCAATAGAACATTGATAGTTTCAATGAGTTGATAAACGCTGTTTATTCTTTGATATTTCTGTCAATCACTGGTGAATAGGGGAAATTTTCAGTGAAATAGAACTTGAGTGTCAATACTGAGAAATACATTGAGGATTACGTGTAGTTCATCGTTTTATGATCACTTAGATTTTTGCAGAATTTTTGAGAATTTTTTTCAATGTAAATGATATCAAAAGTTGTTGAAGATCGAGCTTCAGAGAAAATGTAAATGCTCTGCAATTTTCACAAATTCCAGAAAATTGGGCTAATGCAGAGAAATATCAACCGTGTTCACTGGTCTTATATGTGGCTGTGACTGGAGAATGGGACTTATGCGTTTTCTGACCAGTGTAGATCCAGATCAGCCTGTGCATCCGCACAGTCTGATCAGGATCTGCACTGGTCACCATTCCATCAGTGAAACACCGGTCATGCTTCTAACAAGCAATATAAGTTGTTTTCACGCTACTGAGGTGGGCTATTTGGTCAGGCGCTACACTGGTCACAAATCACATAATCCCCATTTCTCCAGTCACAGCCACATATCAAACAGTCTTCGATGCTAACCAGCCTTTTGAAAAAAAATAATCAAGTGAATGTTTGTTGTCTTTTAAACATTTAGCCTACATTTTGTTAAACAAATACCTACATTATCAAATAAAGTATTATAAATATTTTCTCAGCGGATTAGATTAAGTTGGATTAAATTGGGTTGTATTTAAAAAGGGTGTTAATACACTTTACCTTTCTACTAGTGAATTTTATATAATTGCACTTAGTAGAATATTATCTTGCTGGTATGATTAGCCTTGTACACCTATAGGTTAACTCTTTGCATGCTAGCGGCGAAAATATCCGCCAAACAAATTAGGAGTATATGTTTTATTTCTCTGTAAATATGTCTTGAAATTTCATTAGAATTGTGTCCTCCAGACACAATTCTAATGAAATTCCAAGACATATTCATGACATTTATAAGGAGAAATAAAAGAAAATATAATGAATTGTCATCTTCTATTTTTAAACTATTTATAGCCCACAAATTTCCCAGCATGCAAAGAGTTAATGCTCTATTTTACGGCTTCGATAGCTCATTATCTGAATATCTATATGGGATGTTATCGTTTTGCTGCGCATTTTCAGGTTATCATATTGAACCGCTACAAGTGGAAATTAAATACTGATGTTACACATATGATGTTACCAGAATTGAATTGTCCGTGCGATTGTATGCCTGCATGGGCAAGAGTGATTTAAAAAAAAAAAAATTCTTTTAATTTCATTGAAAGATGGCCAGAATTAGGCAGATGTGAATTAATCGGATATAAGATTTTAGCTGGTTTTGGACGTCGTACATGTATATGCGCCAGCCTCTGGACTTACCTCGTTTATCACATCACTGTTTTTCACCGATATTGATTTTGGATTTTTTTTCATTATTATTATTATTTTCTGTAAATAACGTTGAAAATTGCCAAAACAATATTTTAATTCCGTAAATCTCTGAATTTTGTGTCAATCTTCAACGACATTTTTTTATGAAAATATTTAATGATTTTCAAAATCAATATCAGCGAACTACGATGATATGGAAAGGGATGCAATTCCAGAACTGGACTCGTACAGTAAAAATTTATCAATAATTCTCAGGAAATTTCACTTCTGGTTATCTTACCAATGGCTCATTTGGTAGTTTTAACGTCTGTAGGAAGGGACTAAACTGATGTCTATATGCAGAGTGGAAGTGAACATTGTATCATCACAATAGAATATGACTATACTCGTAATGTGTGTCTGTGAACGCAGGATTTACAGTTGAGTTACATTGTCTTCTGTGTAACTTGGTTGTTTTTACGTACAAGAAGTGTGTGATTTTATGTGCACCATGTCAATCTGGAAGTGACGGATTAATAGTGAAGTTACATTATTATTTATATATAGTTGCAGAGCTCCAGTTAAGGTGCGTAATTTGACCAAATAGTCGAGGTATTTTTCTTTTTTCTTCACCAAAAATGGCAAGTTGGGAGTTCTTTAGAATCGTCTCAATGAGACGATTCTAAAGCACTCCCAACTTGCCATTTTTGGGGAAGAAATAACAAAATTCCCGCCAAAGTTGATCAAATTACGCACCTTATAGTGCTCTGTAGTTGTGTTACGTCATCGTCGTTACGTTCGCGAAGTCCGTGCCTATGTGCATCATGTAGCCGTGAAGTGGAGGATTACTACCCATTCCGGCATTATATCACACTCTATTCACAATGTCGTACCGAGATAGCGGCTCATTTCGGTACAGCCCATTGACAAAGCACGCCAGCACACACGGGCTATCTAATAGTGGGTATGGGCTGTCTGGCAACAGTGCGTCTATTGGGACGCCATACACAAGTGGATATTACTCGAACCCTTACACGAGTTCCCCATACACCTCGGGGGCCAGTTCGGGGCTGGGATCGTCGGGACTCGGCTCCGGCTACAGTTCGCGATCAGGCTCGACGAGCAGCTTGTCCAGCCTGGGCAGTGGCAGCAGTTACTCAGGGGGCCATGTGGCGGCCACGCCATCATACAGGGTCAGTGAACAAAAAATCATTAAATAATATAGTAGCTGAATTTGTGGGGAACATCAAGGCCTGAAACGGGTTAACATGCTTGAATATCTGATATCGTACTTAACTCTTTGCATGCTGGGAAACTTGTGGGCTATAAATAGTTCAAAAATAGCGGACAAGAAATCATCATATTTTCTTTTATTTTTCCCTGTAAATATCATGAACATGTCTTGGAATTTCATTAGAATTGAGTCCTAAGGACTCAATTCTAATGAAATTCCTAGACATATTTACAGAGAGAACTAAAACATATACTCATAATTTGTTTGGCGGATATTTTCACCGCTAGCATGCAAAAAGTTAAAGGCACTGGAATCTCAGATATGCACAGAAAGTGATATAACTGATTAGTAAAAATAATGTTATTGTATATTTGTACCAATTGTAATGGGGCCTGGTAAAACAATAGTTTAATACAGAAATTGTACAAGTATCAAATGGTAATTTTTGTGCAATCAATTGGTTGCGAATTTTACTTGCATTTAAATTAAATTAATAGAATGGGTAGCTATTTCTAGATGGTATAATAGTATCTTTTCATGATTAAACATTGGTATTTTTCACAAATTGTGCTTCTTGTTACAGTAATAGTGGAAATGTATTACCAAGTTATCTCCCCTGTTTATCACAGGCACTGATAGCAGCGGGTGGGCAGAGCTTGTCCACACGATAACTCAAGTTCTCCTAGTCGGATCACAACCAAATTGGGGGAAACATGCTTTTAATTTTCATATTCTGTATCCTTGTCGTTACAATAACGCAAGTTCTACTTGACAGATATTAACCAAATTTGGTATACATGTTGATCACTGCAAGAGAAAGAACCCTATTTTATTTTGTACGTAAATAAATAAACCAGTGTGTTCAGTAAGTGTACATTCCATGGGCAATATCAAAATAAAGCATTTACAATAAATAGCAGATCTCACACGAGTAATGATTTAATATGTTATTTTTTCTCGCCATCAATTGTGGGCCGAAAACGCATGAGCCATTTTTTAAAACGCATGAGCCATTTTTTCCTTGTGATTGATGGAAGATTTGTGGCCTAGACTAGATGTTAGAGCACTGAATCAGAGACATGAACCCTAGGGCGATGTAGATTTAAAAAAATCCGGGGGGGGGGTCGGGGGGGGGGGGGGGCCGGACCCCCCTAATGCTATCCCGAGCTCCGATAATATAGTCAAGTTGCCCCCGGACCCCCCTAATGCTATCCCGAGCTCCGATAATATAGTCAAGTATTGCAAAATAGTTACGCCCCCCCCAACCCAACCGAAATCCTGGATCCGCGCCTGTTAACAAGTGACAAAGGGCACATGGCCACAATCCCTGATCCTTACAATATAATGACATATATATCCAGGGTTTGTATTGAATTTGGCAAAAACAAATGCATCAAAATCTCTAATACATTCAGAATCAGTGATTTCAATGCAGTTCCTTCATTGTTTATGTATAAGCAATACATAATGCACAAAACACACAGTGAGGTCGGTGGAGTTTTCGAAAAGTCTTGAAATTAATTGGAAATTTGATGGTCATGAACTTGCTTTTCGCACGATTTGTAGTATCAAATCATCAGCTTATCACTTGACTGCATAATAATGTATGTCTGAATCAGGCGATGGTAATGCGATCCTCACGAAAGACACACGGCGACAATTATAAGGTATCACGCTACGTCGTGTTTTGTTACAAAGTTAATGTTATAAGTGGCCTACTTCCTACTTTAAAATATGTCGTCGCATACGAAATGTTAAATAATGTCGCTATTATTCCCCAAAATTATTTCAGACAGCAGCAAACAACAGGGAAATGCCAACACTCTTCCTTATTTGAAAATTATTCATACGGAATTACGTTACTTGGGCCGCAATCCAAAACATGACGTTACATTAATAGCAACTGCAATAAACATTATTTTTAGCCAGGTTTTTTGGAAAAAAATCCAGGCTATTGGATTGGCGAAAGCCGGGCGGGCGGGCAGGCGGCGGGTGGCGGGCGGGCGGCAAATGGCGTCCACAATCAATGTTAACTTTTCGTGTTTGAGTCCATTTCTTTGGTACTGTACCACCTAGGACCACCAAACTTTCACAGCTTCATAATCAAGGGGTGCCCGCCACATATCACTATCCAACATGTTACTTTTTTTTTAACTTCACACATTTTTTACGCGCAGTTGACTTAGCCATTTTCAATGTTAACTTTTCGCGTTTACAATGTTAAGTTTTCGTGTTTAAGTCAATTTTGTTGATACTGTACCACCTAGGACCACCAAACTTTCACAGCTTCATAACCAAGGGGTGCCTACCACATACAACTATCCAATATGTGACCATTTTTTTATCTTCACCTATTATTTCTACGTAATTGACTTAGCCATTTTCAACGTTAACTTTTTAACGTACGTCTGGTTAAATTTTTTGGGTAAAACTTTTTTGTTATACTATATCTCTGCAACTGCTTCGCCCATTACCTTGAAACTTCACATGGGTGTTTATCATCGTCCATATTTTCATTCTAACCCCCAACCGTGCGGCCCCTGTGCGCAATGTCAAGGTCAAATTACTTTGAATTTATTTCTTAAAGTTTTTTCGTGTACTATATCTCTGCAACTGCTTCACCCATTACCTTGATACTTCACATGGGTGTTTATCATCATTGTCGCACCCGCTTGCGGAAAGCGCGATATTGTCGGCATTTTGGCATTCGTCCGTCCGTACGTCCGTGTGTCCGGTTAAAGTTTTTTCGTTAAAGTTTTTCCATCTACTATTTCGTGGCTTTGCCTCGTTTCTTGTTTTTTAACTTGACCCATTTTTTCCGCGCAATCGACTTAGCCATTTTCAATGTTAAGTTTTCGCGTTTTCAATGTTAAGTTTTCGTGTTTAAGTCCATTTCTTTGGTACTGTACCACCTAGGACCACCAAACTTTCACAGCTTCATAATCAAGGGGTGCCCACCACATATCACTATCCAACATGTTACTTTTTTTTAACTTGACCCATTTTTTCCGCGCAGTCGACTTAGCCATTTTCAATGTTAAGTTTTCGCGTTTACAATGTTAAGTTTTCGTGTTTAATGTCCATTTCTTTGGTACTGTACCACTAGGACCACCAAACTTTCACAGCTTCATAACCAAGGGTGCCTACCACAAACAACTATCCAACATGTGACCATTTTTTTACCTTCACCTATTATTTCTACGTAATAGACTTAGCCATTTTCAACGTTAACTTTTTCAAACGTACATCTGTTAAATATTTTGGTTTAAAACTTTTTTGTTATACAATAACTCTGCAACTTGCTTCGCTACCATTACCTTGAAACTTCACATGGTTTTTATCATCATTGTCACACCCGCTTGCGGAAAGCGCGATATCGTCGGCATTTTGGCGTACGTCCGTCCGTCCGTCCGTACCGTCCGTGTGTCCGGTTAAAGTTTTTTCGTTAAACTTTTTCCATCTACTATATCTATTTTTTTAGTGTCCATGCCTCGCCCCAAGGCGCGACATGCAGGCCACGGCCATCTAGTCTACAAAAAGTGGGTATAATTATGTTATCCAAGTGTCTATGCTTGGAAAAAACCTGGCCTTCGTGGCTTTGCCTCGTTTCTTGTTATACTTTGTCTTGGCCTAATGGGAAACACTTGGAAAGGCTACGAGATATCCAAATTTGGTTGACATGCGATAAAAGATGACAAATCTATAGGACTTGTCCGGGTATTTTATCAACACCCCTTGTATAACGCCGTTGATAAAAATTGTCGTCATTTCAACGTCATTGATCTAAAACGTCATATAAGTTTTTACCTCGCGTCATAAAAATACTTCTAAAATGAAAAATAATTGGGATACGTTGATAATTTTGGCGGCATATGGCTTTTAAAAGATGTACAATTCAGAATACGCGAAAAAGTAAAAACTGAAAATGTTGTCATTAAGCCCGGTTTTCGCATGGCGCGGCTCATATGTTGGCTCATGTTATCTGGTTATCCTGTAAATCTGAAGTTTTAAACATTTTTAAACTTGCTTTATTAACACTTTCACCTTCAGGTTATTCTAATGTCAGGGCCGAATATATATTTTCTTGATGTAAATATTCCGTTCTGATTTTGGGATTTTCCTCCCAATGCAGCAGGTTAAAATGGGATAGAACCCGTTTGCCCGGCCTTACATGACTGTTGATAGGCCGTTAAACACCAATAAACAAACACACTGGGTTGGCCGAACAGGGCAGGGATTCCGCTGGCGATCGCCACTAAAAATAAACAATTGGCGATAAAAAATTACAATTTACGAAGAAAAAAAAAATTATTTTTTTCGAAAATTGTAATTTTTTATCGCCAATTGTTTATTTTTATCCTATTGGTTATTCCTCTCTTTTTTTTCTTTTTTTTTATTCTTTTTTTTTTTAAGTGGCAATTTTTTTTTTTCTCCAGCGGAATCCCTGATAGGAGGTATATTTTCTCCGTGACACGGGCAATTATCTTCAGTGCTGTTATCACTTCATTGATATTCCATATTTGATTAGGCAACACTCACCTGCTGGGTTTGAAGATAAAACAAACTGGTACAGTTTATGGAGACTAGAAACAACACCACATATAACTACATACACACTTCAGTATCTATTACTGAATCACACACTGTGATTGAAGGAAGGTGTTTTATACTGTCAAACACCTTCCTTAATCGTTAAACATTAGAGACCTGTATAGTGGTATTGGCAAACCGTGTAGATCCAGATGAGCCGGCTCGTGACGAGCCGTCTCATCAGGATCTGCACTTTTTGCAAGTAATTTTCATATTTTTGAGAACAAAAAAAACCTGTTTGTTATAAATGTACTTGTCTGAAAATCATTTTGTGATGGTTTGATTGGTTGCAAAATTAACATAGCAAAATCCATTCTAGTTACTTAGGGGTGAAAGGGTTAATGACAGTTTAGGATTTGAAGAAAAATAATTTGATAACCTTGGAGCTGCTGCTGCAATTATACTGATATTCTGGCCCCAACCCTCTACTCATTATATGTGGCAGTGACTGGAGTGACTGGAGTGACTGAATCCATGTAGAACAAGGTACCATACTATATTTTTGGAAATATACCGGAAATAAAATGTGGCAGCATCGTACAAGACGTGTGTTTTGTCCTGAAATATTGTATACTCCTTGTTGGTATACTCCCAATGAATGAGTCAGCATCTATTAATAGAACTCCGCAGAGAATTATGGCTTTGAAAATTGTTCCAACTGTCAGAAATGTTATAAGCTTGTGAATGTGTCATTGACCCCGGCACAGGTGGTTTGGAGAAATATTCCAAGTGCAGTTTTACTGCGTTGGTCTTGCTTGTAATCTACATTCTGTTATTTACATTGAAACACCGCCCGGGTTGCTGTTCACATACTATGGTTTCTGTACATGAAATCAGGTAGTTTGATTGGTCGAGGCTGAGCCTCGACCAATCAAACTTCCTGATTTCAAATATTATCTGTTCCAAATGTTTGATATGCGGGTTTGACACTAAATAGTGTGCCAGGGATTCCGTAGCATGGACATCGCGACTTTTACATTATGTTGAATGGGATTTTCTTGAAAGTTCAGGGATTCTTCCTACAAAACAGGGGTCCTCGGGATCCCGGGACACTGCGAGTGTCGACCCCTGATATGTACTGGCCGTGATGTCTATGTTGAATCTGTGGATGTCTGCAAACCATCTACCTGTGTAGCAATGTAGTTATCAAGTGGACATACATCATACATATGATGATAATGGAATATGATTTTCTGCCCCTAATCACAGCCCCATCTTTTTGCAAATATTGAATGAAAACGAATTGGGTTCGGACATGGGAAAGATATTTGTCAGCGATCAACATCATGTATCACAGATCTGTTAAAAAATGTTTTCGTGAAAATTCCATGTGCAGAATCTCATGGACTGGTTACAATAGTAAAGTGCAACGAACCCCACCTGCCAATCTGATCAAGGCACTATACCCCACTGCATCCTCTATGATCATGACCAGGGATTCTGCTGGGGAAAATAAAAAAAATGCCACTTCAAAAAGAAAAAAAATCCAAAAAAAAAAAGGAAAAAAAAGGAATAACCAATAGGATAAAAAATAAACAATTGGCGATAAAAATTTACAATTTTCGAAGAAAAAAAAATGTTTTTTTTTTCGAAAATTGTAATTTTTTATCGCCAATTGTTTATTTTTATCGCCAATTGCGAAAGTGACGATCGCCAGCGGAATCCCTGCATGACAGATGTTTTAACAAATTTCTTATTGGAGTCGTTCTATAACCTGTATCTATCCCCCCACAGTGTTAGCATTTCAACCGTACAGAAGTATGTATAGCCAACATTTACAAATACTGTAGATCCAGATGAGCCGGCGCATCAAGATTTACAGTATTATTTTGTTAGTATTTTTCAGATGTTTAAGCAAATATATATCCCTGATATCGTTATTGAACTAGTCCATGAAACCGTATATGCCAGATATGTAGGAGATAAAGGGTAAATACATGGACGAATGTATTTTTCTTTGAGTTCCAGCACAGGTAAAATGTTAAAAGTGAACTTGTTGACTTGGGGGGTGTGTTGTAAATAACTTCGAGTTACATGTGTTGACTTGGGGTGGAAGCTGGCAGCTGTGAGTCATGGCTGGAGCACGCAGTTTCCCCACCAGTGAGCCTACACAAGTAAAATTATACCGTAATACCCCTAAATATTTGGACACCATAAATAGGGTTTTTCCAAAACACATTTTATCCCGTCAACACAGTGCGTATGTGCCGTGAAACATTTTTGATATCCAGTCAATACTATTTTTGCATTTTACAGCCATTTATAGGTGTTGACGGGATAAATAGAATAGTAGGTTAGTGCCGTGAATGGGAAAAAATATCTGGCGCGGCACGGAAACGGGATGTGCTCGGCAGAGCCTCGCCCATCCCGTTTCCTCAGCCTTGCACTAACCTACTATTCTCTATCTATTTTCCTTATTTCTGAACCAAAGTATCTGTTGTGACCACTCATTTGAACCGTCTCAGCGAGACGGTTCAAATGAGTGATGAGAAATAAAGAAATTCTTGAGCCTTACCGGATATTTTTTCCCAATCACGGCACTAAGCCTACTATTCTCTATGTATCCAAATACATTGTTGTTGTGATAAACAAGGACAACCATACTGACCTTAAATATGGGCACTCTTTGTTGTGGGAATGTTATATGAGACAGGTGAATTTCAAAATCAAGTTCAAAATCACTCAGGGTGTCTCATCTTTATCTGTGTTTCCCAGAATAAACGGTGTCCGAATATATAGGGCTATCACGGTAGTTGAAACTTGATGGTATTCTCAGACCCTGGCCACTGATGCCAGTCATAGCTGGCTCCTGAGAAATGGTTCCTTATGACATCTACATCAACTGTAGGCTTTGGTCCTCTTGTACATCCATAAAGGATACTTTAGTGGCAGAATGACAAACAATGTAGACCTTGCGGATGTACACGTTTATCATCATCTCTCTTCTGTTGGTATACTTGTTGATTGGAAACGTAGGATGAACACTAGCTTCTCAAAAAGGTGACTGAAAGGATATGGGTGTGTGGGGGTATGGGTTTCTGACACCAGATCAAGATCTTGTATATCTGGTTTAACCCATTCCTTTCGGAATACAACTTTACGTGTATTAAATTTATTAAAAAAAAATTGAAAGCATAATGTTCTGACCACTCATTTGAACCGTCTCGATGAGACGGTTCAAATGGTGGTAACGACATATACTTCTGAGCGCATAGAAGGACATATTTAGGATTTTCCGCAAACATAATGGCGTATCCTCACCATAAAAAGGGTTAACCCAGTCACACTAGGATATTGGGAAGATACTGGCATCATAACAATGCATTCATCCTTACATGAGTTCAATGGTGTATATTACTGAGATTCACACCAGTGGCTATTGGCTAAATGATCTCGTGTGGTAAGGACACTTGACACCAGACCATGAACTTACAAGTTCACTGCTAATATTGCGATGCTCCACCCCCCTCGTGCATTCACATCTCGATATGAACTTGCTGTTGAAAACCCCATTCTGTCTATCATTGATTGATTTCATAAGAATTTGTTCAGTTTAACCCTTAGACCGCTACTCTGCTGTTACTTTTATATCTTGCCTTATTTCTCAATAAAAACATGGTTTAACAGCACTTGAGAATCATTTCCAATGGAAATGATTCTGAAGTGCTGTTAAAGCATGTTAATGATGATAAAAATGGAAAATAGAAAATAAACAGCAGACGACAAAAAAAGATAGCGGCGTAAGGGTTAATAAATATTAAATAATCAGTCATGTATGATTGTCTATTTGATCATTGAATCAATTGTTTGTGTTCATACACTGCACCAAATGGGCTGGACAATTATGAGTGAGTAATCTGGATAAACTAAGCCAGTAGACATGGGCGGCACCTGTCTGCGTGCGGTATGGTGTTACCTTTCACCATCTGTTCTTCCCAGTTATCAGATAACACCGTTATTGTAAATCATCTTCATTGTCTACCTCCTTACCTGTAGTTTCAGTGTAATAAATACATGTATCTGGTAGACCAGGTTATAATTCATGGTCACGCATTACTCTAATTCACCAGAGCACCAGATAAGTTTTGTTCTTAAAAGAGTTTTATAATCCCAGATTTCAAATTCAATGCATATTTTACTTTTACAAATGTATTATTGATTTTCTTCCTTATTAAATATGGAACAAATGATAAAAAAAAATATGAAACAAATTTAAAAATGTGCACCTTATCTGGAGCTCTGATTCACTTTTCATTTATCTAAGGGAGGGAATGGTCTCAAAGAACCCTCCATACCTGGGGCCTATTTCACCAACATTGCAAAGTATACTTTAGTAGCAAAGTATACTTTGAGGGAGAAATTTTCAATTTTATGATAAATTTATTAATTTTTATTATACTGAATTTATTACATTATCACAGCCAATTTGGCTGTGATAATGTAATAAATTCAGTATAATAATTCTGCATACTTTTAATCATGAAATATATGCATTTGTTAGTTCTATATGAAATAATGCTTTTCAGGAAAAATAAATGATTACTCCCTCAAAGTATACTTTGCTAGTAAAGTATACTTTGCAATGTTGATGAAATAGGCTACTGAAAGTAATTAATCATTTCAATCCTAACTAGTTGATGGCGATATACCCACTTTTCCAAATTTAAAAGTCCAAAATGAGGAGAAAATATATGAGCTGGGAATCAAATCAAAAATGTAAATAGATATTGCGCATCATAAGGAAGCCTATAGCAAATATGAAGTCTCCATCTACATGTATTACAGTTTAACTTTTACTTCTTGCTAGTCCAAAAGGGTGAGATAATCCATGAACTGGGGGTCAAATCAAAAATCTAAATTTAATTTTCGCATCTGCACACTATAAAGAAGATACATACTAAATGTCAAGTCTCCATATTACCATTTAAACGTTTTACATCTTACAAGCCAAAATTTATGGTTTAAAAGTTTTACGTCTTTCAATAAAAAAAAGACGGGCAGAAAGACGGACACCCATCTTGCTCAGTATGTACTCCATTCAACTCAGAATGTTTAATTGGTTGAGGCTGAACTGGGCGAATTTGGTGAACTTCCTCAGAATGTGTTAAAAACACAGGCCCTGTACGTAGCCTATTTCACCAACATTGCAAAGTATACTTTTCTAGCAAAGTATACTTTGAGGGAGAAATTTTCAATTTTAGGATAAATTTATTAATTTTATTACTGAATTTATTACATTATCACAGCCAATTTGGCTGTGATAATGTAATAAATTCAGTATAATAATTCTGCATACTTTTAATCATCAAATATATGCAGTCGTTAATTCTATATGAAATAATGCATTTCATGAAAAATAAATAATTACTCCCTCAAAGTATACTTTGCTGTGAAATAGGCTACTGGTGTTTCTACACCGTATAATTATGATTTACAAGGCCTGTAACAAAATATGTGTCCTCATCCTACTGTAAACAATGCTTGACAAATTGTTATGGCTGAGACTCAATAAACCTACATATTTAAAGACATACTTGAATCAATTATGGGGCCTCATTATACATCATTTTGCAATATGTTTTTTGTCTCGCCCACGATAGTGGAAAGTGGTCTCGCCCACGATAGTGGAAAGTGAGACATAGCAGTCACAATTCTGGTGTCGGTGTCGGCAACAATTTGGGACGTAGCCAAATTCCCATTTCTCTTTATTCGTTAGTCGGATTATTACCAAACTTCACCCATAGCTTTCTCACATTGATAGCTATCCATCCAGTGTCATTTGGTACAAATGAGTGGTAAGAACATATACATACGAGAATAAATAAAGAAAATAGTTTGTTGTCTCGCCCGCAAAAACGGAAAGCAAGACATACATGTAGGTTTTGCTTTTCCGGAGTCGGCGGCGGCGGCGGCGGGGCGGCGGCGGCGGCATCGGCGGCGTCGTTGGCGGCGTCGTCATTCAATGTTAAGTTTTCGTGTTACGGTCATTACTTCAACACCTTATCAGCTACAGTCATCAAGGCGGAACAAGGCGAGACATTGGATTCCGCGGAATTCTTGTTTTATTTAAATGTTTCATCTGACTTTAATTGTATCTAGCATACAATAGGTTATGCTGATCACATAATTATGTGATATAGTAGTCTACTCTACACCATGTGTATTGCATATATATATGAGCCGCGCCGTGCGAAAACCGGGCTTAATGACAACATTTTCAGTTTTTACTTTTTCGCGTATTCTGAATTGTACATCTTTTAAAATCCATATGCCACCAAAATTATCAATGTATCCCAATTATTTTTCATTTTAGAAGTACATTGTATTTTTATGACGCGTGTTAAAAACTTATATGACGTTTTAGATCATGACGTCGAAATTACGACGTTTTTATCAACGGCATATACAAGGGGTGTCCTATAGATTTATCATCATATCTCATGTCAAGCAAATTTGGATATCTCGTAGCCTGGCCAAGTGTCTCCTATTAGGCCAAGCCAAAGTATGAAAATAATGTGTATGGCTCGTGTTGCAGTTGCTAATGTAACGTTATGTTTTGGATTGAGGCCCAAGTAACGTAATTTCTTATGAATAATTTTCAAATAAGGCAGAGTGAGAAATGTTGGCGTTTTCCTGTTGTTTGCTGCTGTCTGAAATAATTTTGGGGAATAATAGCGACATTATTTAACATTTCGTATGCGACGACATATTTTAAAAATCTGACATCATGACCGGAAATGACGTAGATTAACGACTGCCAGCTGTCTAAGAGAATATGCCGGAAAAACCAAGAGATTATATTAAAGTTTGTATTTTAGCATAGAGAAAGTCCATCATCGGGATGACAATATACGAACGATACAGTCGGATAGACAATGGACATGAAGGCGCGAAATGCTAGGCCAGACATGGACGTCCAAAAGTGACGTCGTCAGACGTTGTGACGCAAAGTAAAAGTCCTGGTCGACTGACCACTTTTCGTGAAATACCAGATCGGTTGAACTCATTGTGTGATTAAAAAGATTTAAATATGAGGAGACGTATGGCTAGATGGATCCCGATGATGGTGAACATGTAGCAGAAGGCCAGCCGAGTTACCAATTTATCTCTCCAGTTTTAGGTTAGTTGAAGTGACATCTGAACATTTGTCCAATTGAGTGGTTACAGTGGATGAATCTATTATCAAATATCGTCGATTGAGGCGTTATTCAATCCTCCATATTCAATCTTGCCCCATGTGATTTCATTTTTTAATACCGTACACGAACAGCCGCATAAAGGGAATCCACTTCGACAACGTCAGCAGTCAATAATATTACTGCTGGTATTTCAGGTGGTATGTTTGAACAAAGGTGAATTGCATTGCCTGACTTAGCTGTCGGAAGTGTATGTAGTATTTTGAAAAATAATAACCCATTGTGCGAGCACGAATGAAAGCATGGGCATGTTCTTCTTTTGAACAATAAGGAGCATAACATTAACATAACGTCATTTTGACGTTGGGTTCCATATCGCGTGAAGACGCTGCATTGGTAACGATAGAATTGTCCATGATATATTAATGATGAGTTGTGCATATGAAATCGATGTAGCATTTATCAATCATGGATGTAAATTTTCAGTTAACCCAAGGCATATGGATGTTGCAGCATAATAATAATGGTTATTCAACCAACACTGGAAATCGAAAACTCTTACAAGCAACCTATCCGCGATGATCGGTGGCTGGTAATAATGTGATGTGTTGGCAGTTTCAACATTTAGCCACACGAGTGACCGTACAACTTTATGTACATATTGTGCTTGCAAATCTTCTAAAATTATCCCGCGGGATCATAACCAAAACCGCGTAAATATAATACATAATTTGATGTTGCAGTTGCAGGTTATGCATATGGGATGCCCATCCCCCCATATAAACCGCCACAGCTGGAAGCTCATTTTAGATATGTGTGACGAATGACTTTCATATCATGATAACGTTGTGTTATTTTAATTACTACACACCCACATAGATAGAAAGAAGTGATAAAAAGATCACGTAAAAACTTTCAATTTCCTTTTCATTTCATTTCAATATGAAATACATTCGATTGGCATTCAGGGATAACTATATTCCCAAGGGGCGCTTGTCCCCGAATCCCCAATCCCCACCCTTCATCGCCGGATCATATGATTGTGCCCACACGTAATTTTCACGGTATTTGTTTTCTATTCCAATATTATATATCATAAAGATGTGTACGGAATGGCTGCAAATGGAGTTTGTTTTGTAGACATTGCACGTGTACAGCTGCAGTAGGCTGCTTATGACATTAACTTTGTGACAAAACACGACGTCGGGCAGATTTTGTAGCATGATACCTTATAATTGTCGCCGTGTGTCTTTCTTGAGGATCGCATTACCATCGCCTGATTCAGACATACATTATTATGCAGTCAGGTGATAATCTGATGATTTGATACTACAAATCGTGCGAAAAGCAAGTTTATGACCATCAAATTTCCAATTAATTGCAAGAATTTTCGAAAACCCCACCGACCTCACTGTGTGTTTTGTGCATTATGCTTATACATAAACAATGAAGAAGCTGCATTGAAATCACTGATTCTGAATCTATTAGAGAGATTTTGATGCATTTATTTTGCCAAGTTCAATACAAACCCTGGATATATATGTTATTATATAGCTGCGTGTTTACCTCCGTTTATGATAAAATGAGTGGCATTAAAGATACATACCCACGCAGTAGGCACAAAATGTTCTTTATATCAGAGACATCAGCTGAGACATTTTCTGGCAAATAAACATTCATTCACCATTACCCTACCGATGGATTGTCACTATTATACATTTTATATCGGAAGTAAATTTCCACACTGATATCAGGGTCGATACTCGTGTGTCCTTAAAATGTTATTATTTATTCTCTGTATTTATTTTTCGATGTGCAATGATCATACCTTATAGTCTGTCGTAAATATTAGTTTTTCAGGTGACGCATTTCATTAGTATAAATAATTAAAAAATGTCATGCCTCATTTGCATATGAAAATAGCCTGATACCACCGTGCGTCACTATCAGTAAAATAAATGCATGTATTACTAAATGATTATATCTGTATAGCGGGTGGAATAGTGACACAATTATACACTTATTTAAATCATATAAATAACAGTTTGTGCCTACTAAGTGGGCATGTACCTTTAAATGGCATATCATTCGCTAAGTACTGGCTAGAATTGTTCAAAAGTCTCAATTTACGAAGATAATAGATGGTACTATTGTTGACATACACTAGATTGTTCATATTTAAGATTATTTCGGAATCAAAGTGCAGTGTAAGCGAATACTTCGCTGATATATGTAGCCAGTTAAATTATGCGTTCACCATTTTGAATTCATAAGGACAACCGACAAAAAAGAGTGACAATGTCAAAGAACGACAGTTAGGCGACAATGTACAGCATCTCAAGCACTTCTAAGTTATTGATGCTGCGAGGAACTCGTGCAAGTATCCTTGCTATAATATTTTGTCACGACACCTTGGCCATACGTCAAACAAGGATTCACGTTCAGTGACGTCACATCACGACGTCATAATATGTGTACTGAGGTACAAGGCATCGCATCTCATATTAGTGAAAGTTTCAATAAGTTATCATTTTCCGTTTTCTGTTCACACTTAATGTTAACTGACACCAGTAAACGTAAATGGGAGGGCAAAATGTGAAATTTTACGGCGACGTTAGACAATTTGAATCATCGTTTTTCGGACATCGTTTACCGCTTTTCATGACGTTGTCATTAAGCCCTGTTTTCGTATGGCGCGGCCCATATATATAATAGGTGGTCTTCCTTATTGCAAACATCTATCTAGCATTTCGTGACCATGCATACACATGACAGTGTTCTTGCTGACATTCATTTTCCACACACATTGTTCACTCAACTCAGGTGTTTAGCGTTGCTCTAGCTTATTGAACTGCCTAAATAATGATTGTCCTATATTTGCAACTATCTATAGATCATAGTTACGCCTATTTAACCCAAACATGCCACAGATGCATATGATATGCCTTCATAAAATGCAGCTCATGGGGTTCTCGGTCAGTGCAATTGTGAACACAGACCAGCGCTGAGTTGATACATCAATACCGGTAACAGGATTTTACCAGAAGCCATTTCACCAAAATTGCTAAACATACTTATCAATCTAAGTATACCTTGAAGGAGTAATCATTTATTTTTCCCGAAATGTATTATTTCATATTGAACTATATAACGACTGCATATATTTGATGATTAAAAGTATGCAGAATTATTATACTGAATTTATTAAATTATCACAGCCAAAATGACTGTGATAATGTAATAAATTCAGTATAATAAAAATTACGGTAATCAATTTATCCTTAAATTGAAAATTGCAAGATAAGTATACTTTGCAATTTTGGTGAAATACCTAGGCTACTGGTAACTCACTATGCATTGGCCTAATACGTGGTGGCTGATATTCCTGCATTGACTTGATATGATAATCCGGGTGACAACAAATTGAAAACTGATGTTTCATTGGTCGAATGGCGACATGACATTACCTAATGACATCGGTATAATGACACGACATAAACAAGTCTACGTTCTTTTTGATGAAAACAATGTTATATTGGACTATCAGCATAATACGTTACCAGTAGAATACCAGTCTAGTTCGTGTCTTTTGGTATCAGGGTTATTAATTAGGCTTTACTCAGAAACGGTAGGAATTCAGAGGTTCGAAATCTGCGTACCGAAAATCTCCACAACCCTAATATTTGAACCTCCTCATACTTCTTTATAACCATCCATATTTTCATTCTATAGCCCACCCATGCAGCTCCCATGCCGAACATCCAATTACTCTGAAATTTGCATTAAAGTTTTTTGTAAAACCTGTATTCCAAGTTTTTATGCACCAAATATCTCCACAATCCAATTGACTTTTAACCACATATTAAATACATACTGGGACCAACAAATACCTCGTCGGGCGTGATATGCTGGCCGTGGCCATCTAGTTTAATTTAATAATTTTATTTCTTGTTGGGCATATATGTAACACGCACATTAACCCTTTCCTGATAGAAACAACTTTTCACGCCTCTGCAGAAGATGTCTTTAGAAAACATTGTGGGAAAAGGAGAAATTGCTTGTAACAAGCAATTTCTCCTTTTCCCACAATGTTTTCAACTCTTATCAGATAATTTAACCATCATTTGACCCAGCATTTGATTCTTTTATTCAGATGTTTTTGATTTGGAAGAGTCGAAATATCGCAAAACAGGGAAATGGTTAAGTTGTTCAGTGGAACCTTTTCGTATGCACACGACTGACTCATATGTTGATATTGTAATTCATAATGTGGCAGCCTCTGTCACTGAATTACCAGTCTTAGGCATATCTGCTCAGTGATTCTAGTACTGTATTCCTGTTTGTCTGTATGACACTTTCTCCTAAGAGAAAAATGGAAACTCAATAAATTTCATCAAATTAACTCTGCATGCTGGGAAATTTGTGGGCTATAAATAGTTCAAAAATAGCAGATGACAATTCATTATATTTTCTTTTATTTCTCCTTATAAATGTCATGAATATGTCTTGGAATTTCATTAGAATTGTGTCCTCCGGACACAATTCTAATGAAATTTCAAGACATATTTACAGAGAGAAATAAAACATATACTCCTAATTCGTTTGGCGGATATTTTCGCCGCTAGCATGCAAAGAGTTAATACTGGAGCAATATGAATATATATGTATGTGAATTTCCATATTCTTCCATTCTGTTGGCTGGTCTGGGTACATTTAGAGATATGTTTCTCTATATGTGGCTGTGACTTATGAAAGTTGCGACCAGTGTAGATCCTGATCAGCCTGTGCATCCGCAGTCTGATCTGGATCTGCACTGTTCGCCATTGCATCATTGAAATATCCGTCATGTTTCGAACAAGCAATATAAATGATTATCAGGCTACCGGAGTGTGGAATGTGATCAGGAGCTACACTTGTCACAACTCCCATAAGCCCCATTTCTCCAGTCACAGCCACATAATAAGTATTGAATGAACACAATGCTAATTATTGTCCATTGTTTTGGGTATTTATAACTATCTGTGTAAAGTTGTAGCGGGTGGTTTGTGGCGTAGGTCGCTGTGATGTTGGCTGGATTATATTCATGGCCAGTGACATACACCAGGTACATGGTTGGGGGCAATGTCTTTATCGCTCTACTGCCAGCTTGTGAGTTTTATGCCCCCAGTCTCGGACGAGCTGGGAGGCATATAGTGTTAGGACTGTGTGTCAGTCCGGGTGTTTGTTTGTTTGTTCGTGTGTGTGTCCATGGGTTCAATAAAAATATTTGCCACAGTTTCTCCAGTCGCTGTAGATATACAGTTTTCATAATACAGTGGCACCCCTCTAAACAGGACAAAAAAACACCTGGGGGCCGTTTCACTAAACTTCTTACGACTAAAATGTTTGTAAGTGCAAAATTATGACAGTCTGTAAATGTGACATTAACAATGTTTTCTTGTAAACAATTATTTATCCAGCCTATGCTCAATAAATGTAAATCTATTAATTGAATTTTCCAGACGATCCTAAATTTGCATATACGAACATTTTAGTCTTACGAAGTTTAGTGAAACGGGCCCCTGATCTTATTTTTGTTGAGTTTCTTGGACATTTATATCAGGTGATAATGTCTGTTTGTGATCGCATGGCTCACAACTATGGCTCAGAATGATCAAATGCCTGATTTACAGTGAAACCTCTCTAAGCCGGACACCATGTGGATGTCCCAGGGTGTCTGGTTTAGAGAGGTTTCACTGTACATGATTGACAGGCCGTTAAACGGCATTATAAACTAATCAAATCAATGGCCATACAACTTTTGTGAGTTGGTGCCGGTCTGCAGTTTTGTCTACACAGTATGTTCAGGGTCCGTACTGTTTGTCATTCACACATAGTTTTGCAGCTGTCGGTAAGGAATATTTCATATCAATCCAACTGTGTGGAGGATCAGGATCTACAGTAGTTTCAAATATTGTGAGGTTCCTTTTACCACAAAAATAACATAATTATGTGGCTGTGACTGGAGAAATGGGCTTATGGGATTTAGGAGTGCCGCTCTGATAAAATAGCACACTCCTACAGCCTGATAACAATCTATATTGATGTTAGAAGCATAATACATGTTTCATTGAGGGAATGGTGAACAGTGCAGATCCTGATCAGACTTTGTGGATGCACTGGCTGATCTGGCTCTACACTGCTTGCAAAACTCATTTCTCCAGTCACTGCCACATATTATGGTAGATATATAGAACAATGGACAGTACTGTATATACAGCGAACTTTGGATAAATGTTTGGTAATTTGTTTGTACATTTCGGTTCTGAAATACTCACTGCACTAGTACTAGTGTTTTACTAGTATCCAATGTTTAAGTATGACATTTATTCTTGTTAAAAGGCAAGATGAGGCATGATAGAAAAATATTGTATACAATGTATGGGCTTAACCCTTTCAACACCACATACCTGTATAATGGTATTGGCAAAACGTGTTGATCCAGATGAGCCGGCTCGTGACGACGAGCCGGCTCATCAGGATCTGCACTTTTTGCAAGTAATTTTCATATTTTTTAAGAACAAAAACACCCCATCGGAAAATCATTATGTGACAATTGGATTGGCTGCAAAATTAACATATCAAAATCCATTACAGTTACTTAGGGGTGAAAGGGTTAATATCTATATTTGAATGATGGGTATAGAAACGTCTGGGTTTGTGTGAGATCTCCACCCCCCTGTGGAGATGTTCCTGTCACATCTGTGTGTTGGCTGTCTTGTGCATACAGATGGGCATCTTGTATGGATTGTGGGCACATCATGCTGATGTTTGCTGATGATTAGGTTTTTACTGCAACTGACTTTACCTGTATTTTGTATTTGATTGTAGATATTGGCCATGCTTTAAGAAAACCAGTCCTAATATGTATATGTTATTTAACCCTGATTGCTTAGTTGTATGTTTTGTAACATACTCTCATTCCATTATGTTATCCCCCCCCCCTCCCCACCTCGATAGAGCTGGAGACATATTGTATTTGGTCTGTGTGTCCGTTCGTTTGTGTGTCCGTCCACATGTTTGCCAGAATTTCTCAATTCTGGCAATACAGTCGAGCACCAGTATCTCGAGGTCGAAGGGAGATCGCCCATATAGTCGAGATAGGACTAGGTTCGAGATAGCGATAAAGAGACATGGTCAAATATTTTCGCAAAAAAATATTAAATCATTTTACCCATTACACCACGAGTAAACAATCACCAATTAACTAATGACCAAAGGTAGTAAGCTAATCAACATTACAAGGTGGCGTAACGACTCTCAGTGACTTCCGTAAATAACCAGCGTGATATGCTGAATGAATCGTGACAAACACTAAAATATATCCAGGTAGACTAATTAAGCAAACAACCTGAGGTAGGTGTGAATTGATTTTGTTTTGTTTGATAATATGTTTGGAAAATTAGTTTCAACCAAATCGATCTTGGTTGCCAGGCACTTAGGCGATTTATCCAAGCGTTTATGTGATCGAGATAGCAAAGAGATTTTAACGTATTTTTATACAGAGGGGACAGAATGAACAGTCGAGATACAGAGCATATACGAGATAGGGCATGGTCGAGATAGCCGAGGAAATTTATATTAATCGAATAAGGATATAATTCGGGACTTTAGTGAATCATCGAGATAGGGGATATCATCGAGATACTGATATTCGAGATAATGGTGCTCGACTGTACTTCTATATCCCTTGATGGATTACTTTAATATTTCAATACATCATACGTATCCATGCCACATATCCATGCTGCCCTTAATATGACGTTGACATTTTTACCCTCACAACTTTGCTTAAGCACTTATTTTATTATGAAGTCTGCCGAGTTTCTCATTTCTGATATAACTTCTATATCTCTTAAAGGATTACTTTAATAATAATAGTTAATAATATTTCAATACAAAAATGCCACACATTCATGCTGCCCTTAATATGACCTGGACACGTTGACCTTCAGAAATTTGCTTATGAACATTTAGCACATTTGGTTAATTATAAAGGTTTGCCAGAGTTTCTCCAATCTGCGGGTGTATTCGCACATCTTCTTCAAAAGTTTCTTACTGCTATAATTGTCTCTAATGTGTTATAATTAGTCAAATAAGTATTGTCAGCTCTCTCACTGTTCTGTTACAGAGTTCTAACCACACTGGATGGTAGGGGAGTTTACTAATAATTTCCTGGTCGGTATAGCTTGTTAACTCTGTGCATGCTAGCGGTGAAAATATCCGCCAAACGAATTAGGAGTATATGTTTTATTTCTCTCTGTAAATATGTCTTGGAATTTCATTAGAATTGTGTCCTCCGGACACAATTCTGATGAAATTCCAAGACATATTCATGTCATTTATAAGGAGAAATAAAAGAAAATATAATGAATTGTCATCTGATATTTTTTAACTATTTACAGCCCACAAATTTCCCAGCATGCAAAGAGTTAATGCTTAGACAACCAGCATGTATTCTCCACCAGTCTTATCAATATTTTTATACTCTTTCCAGAGTTCAGGTTCACGGTTCAACAGATATGGTTCAGCATCGGACGTACCCACTCATTTATCGGACCGACCCTCACGGCCCGTTTCGCACGACTACTCCCGGTCGACACCGTCACTCGATAAGGACTACAAAAAGGTACAATATTATAATGTTCCCCCCGCCCCCCAAATATTCCCCACCGTCTTTGTTTCGTTCTTGTAATCTCCATTCTCGATAAAGCTAAAGATTTTTGCATCTTTTGGAATCTGACTGCTGGCACTGGTAGCTATGCTTCCAAGGTAGCCCTGTGTTGATTTTCATTCATTAAGATAACAATCCATTATAAAAGTAGTTTCGCCAATAAAAACAGGTGAAATATAGAATTTGACCCCGTTAACCCGGCCTAAAATGACCTTAGCTGCTGACAGGCCATTAAACACCATCAACTCTTACACCACTACTCACAACAATTGTCGTCTGCTGTTGCTTTTATATCTTGCCCTATTTCTCAATAAAAACATGTCTTGACAGCACTTCAGAATCATTTCCATTGGAAATGATTCTGAAGTGCTGTCAAAGCATGTTGTAAATTATTCTAAAGTGCTGTCAAAGCATGTTTTTGATGATAAAAATGGAAAATAGAAAATAAACAGCAGACGACAAAAAAAAGAAGATAGCGGTCTACGGGTTACCAGAAAGTTTGAGAACTAATTTCATAGAATGTAAACTACAGTTAAGCCACACATATACACGCAACAGCTTATTGGAAACAAGTTGAATGGGGTATCACCACGATGATGTCACTACACTTGGGACGTCACAACATCAATGACGTCATATACAACATGTTTTGTCAGAATGTTGTGAAAATGGCACTATTCGCATTACAAGAACTTATGATATTCCAGAAACTATACTTCCAAGTACACTGAATTTCAGCATTAATCATATAACATCTTACAGTATCCCATAAATAACAATAACTTATGGAACATAAAACTGCCATATCCATTTGTATGCGCCATTTCTAAAATACGCTTCCAAATCAGCAGAACCCTATCAGTTTCGAAATTGTATTTTATACACTAATTATTAGCAGCAACCCGGCAACGTTCGTCCATGAAACAGCCATTTAATCGCATGTTCAAAATTTGTGTCATTTTGTTATTTCGTAAACTTCGCTTTCTAGCGCAATTTTTGCATTAAACATAATAACTTGAAGGTAACGCTAGCAGATATTACATGAAATGCTGTAAAATTATTAATGCCCAATACGTGATCTACATTATGAAAATGATAACTTTAAAATTGCTTTACTAACAACGATAAAACCAGCAAAATAGTAATTTGTGCAAAATGTCTTGACATGAGGTCACGTGACGTCATGACGTCACAAACTGCATGGTGTTATCATAGTAATACTTTGGGATCCCCCCACCCCACCCCCTCAAATCAAATCTCAGATCTATATCACATTTGGTACATTGACAGCTGTACGAGGAGGAACGGCAGGAGAAGGAGAGGTTGAAACGCGACCTTGAGCAGTGTAAGAAGGAGCTGAAGGAAGCGAAGACTGAACTTGACCGTGCCATGAAGCGACATGAAGCCAACCGCATGTCTGACACCAATGATAAACGGGTAATTGGCCACATTCTGTAGTCAAAGTCACAATTAATCATCCCCAAATGATGCAATTAGTAAATGTAGTGTTTTAATATCAAATGTGACATTACTTTATTTATCGTTGTCTAATTGCTTGGAACATACTTGTTGCTTGTCTGGCTAAATACTTCATACTTCTATGTGACCTGTGTTATTATGAAGTATTCACACTGACTCCCAAGTGATGTAGCGGCATGTCCATGTTTGACTTGTTCTGGTAACTACTCTCTTTTACCGCTGTAAATAATCAATATATTTCAGGAGAAACGAGCACTGGAGAGAAAATTGTCCGAATTAGAGGAAGAACTGAAGGTTTGTACTGACTTCTTCCGACTCCATCCTGCAGCTTGGTGTTATATCTGGTGATAGCCTTCTGACTCCATCCTGCAGCTTGGTGTTGTATCTGGTGATAGCCTTCTGACTCCATCCTGCGTTGGTGGGTATATCTGGTGATAGCCTTCTGATCCATCCTGAGCTTGGTGTTACTGGTGATAGCCTTCTGACTGCATCCTGCGCTTGGTATATGATGATAGCCTTCTGACTCCTCCTTCAGTTGGTGATATGTGATAGCCTTCTGACTCCATCCTCAGCTTGGTGTATATCTGGTGATAGCCTTCTGATCCTCGCAGCTTGGTGTTATATCGGATAACCTCTACTCCTCCTTCAGCTTGGTGTTATACTGGTGATAGCCTTGACTCACAGCTTGGTGTTATATGGTGATAACTTGACTCCTTCCTGCAGCTTTGGTGGTTATATCTGGTGATAGCCTGACTCATCCTGCAGCTTGGTGTTGTATCTGGGGTGGATAGCCTTCTGACTCCTTCCTGGCTGCTTGGTTGTTATATTCCTGTTGATATCTTCTTGGACTCCAATTCCTGCAGCTTGGTGGTTGTTAGCTTGGTGAGAGGCCTCTGACTCCATCTTGGCAGCCTGTTGGGTATATTGGTGGTTGATAGCCTTCTGACTCCATCCTGCCAGCTTGGTTTGTTATATCTGGTGATAGCCTTTTTCTATGTCTTGGCATCATGCAGCTTGGTGGTAATTTCTTGGTGCGGTTTGATAGCCTTCTGGACTGAATCTGAGCTTGGTGTTATATCCTGGTGATAGCCTTCTGAACTGCATTCTGGCAAGGCTTGGTTTGTTATTGATCTGATGATTAGCCTTCTGACTCCATTCCTTGGCAGCTTGGTGTTATATCTTGGTGTAGACTTTGACTCCATCCTTCAGCTTGGTGTTATTATCCTGATGATAGTTTCCTTGATCCATCCTTGCCAGCTTGGTGTTATATTTCTGGTGATAGCCATTCTGACTCCATCCTTCAGCTTGGATTGGGGTTATATCTGGGTGATAGCCTTTCTGAATCATCCCATTGCCTGCAGCTTGGTGTTATATTCTGGTTGGATAAGTTCCTTTGGACTCCAATTCCTGCAGTTGGTGTTATATCTGGTGATTAGCCTTTCTGACTCCATCCTGCAGCTTTGGTGTTATATCTGGGGATTGAATAGCCATTCTGACTCCATCCTTTGTAGCTTGGTGTTATTTTGGTGATAGGCCTTCTGACTCCATCTCCTGCAGCTTGGTGGTTTATCTGGTGATTGCCTTTGACTCCATTCCTGCAGCTTGGTGTTGGTATGCTGGTGATAGCCTTCTGACTCCATTCCTGCTGCTTGGTGGTTGGTATATCTGGTGATAGCTTCTGACACCATCCTGCACTTGGCTTTGTGAGACCTTCTGACTCCATCCTGGCACTTGTGATACGGTGATACCTTCTGACTCCATCCCTGCAGCTTGGTGGTTTTATTCTGGTGATAGCCTTCTGACCCATCCTGCACTGGTGTAATCCGGGGTGATAGCCTTCTGACACCATCTGCAGCTTGGTGTTAATATCTGTGATAGCCTTCTACACCGATGGTGATTCATATATGGCCATCCTACTCCATCCCAGCTTGGTGTTATATCTGGTGATAGCCTTTCCTGACTCCATCCTCAGCTTGGTGTTATATCTGAGAAAGCCTCGACTGCTGGTATCTGCAGCTTGTTATATCTGGTGACCAGCCTTCTGACTCCATCCTGCAGCTTGGTGTTATATCTGGTGATAGCCTTCTGACGTCCATCCTGCAGCTTGGTGTTATATTTGGTGATAGCCTTCTGACTCCATCCTGCAGCTTGGTGTTATATCTGGTGATAGCCTTCTGACTCCATCCTGCAGCTTGGTGTTATATCTGATGATAGCCTTCTGACTCCATCCTGCAGCTTGGTGTTATATCTGGTGATAGCCATCTGATCCATCCTTCAGCTTGGTGTTATATCTGGTGACAGCCTTCTGACTCCATGCAGCAGCTTGGTGTTATATCTGGTGACAGCCTTCTGACTCCATCCTGCAGCTTGGTGTTATATCTGGTGATAGCCTTCTGACTCCATCCTGCAGCTTAGGTGTTATATGGTGGAATAGCCATTCTGACTCCATCCTGCAGCTTGGTGTTATATCTGGTGATAGCCATCTGACTCCATCCTTCAGCTTGGTGTTATATCTGGTGATAGTGATAGCCTTCTGACTCCATCCTGCAGCTTGGTGTTATATCTGATGATAGCCTTCTGTCTCCATCCTGCAGCTTGGTGTTATATCTGACGATAGCCTTCTGACTCCATGCTGCAACTTGGTGTTATATCTGTTGATAGCCTTCTGACTCCATCCTGCATCTTGGTGTTATATCTGATGATAGCCTTCTGACTCCATCCTGCATCTTGGTGTTATATCTGATGATAGCCTTCTGACTCCATCCTGCAGCTTGGTGTTATATCTGGTGATAGCCTTCTGACTCCATCCTGCAGCTTGGTGTTGTATCTGGTGATAGCCTTCTGACTCCATCCAGCAGCTTGGTGTTATATCTGATGATAGCCTTCTGACTCCATCCTGCAGCTTGGTGTTATATCTGGTGATAGCCATCTGACTCCATCCTTCAGCTTGGTGTTATATCTGGTGATAGCCATCTGACTCCATCCTTCAGCTTGGTGTTATATCTGGTGATAGCCATCTGACTCCATCCTGCAGCTTGGTGTTATATCTGGTGATAGCCTTCTGACTCCATCCTGCAGCTTGGTGTTATATCTGGTGATAGCCATCTGTCTCCATCCTGCAGCTTGGTGTTATATCTGGTGATAGCCATCTGTCTCCATCCTGCAGCTTGGTGTTATATCTGGTGATAGCCATCTGTCTCCATCCTGCAGCTTGGTGTTATATCTGGTGATAGCCTTCTGACTCCATCCTGCAGCTTGGTGTTATATCTGGTGATAGCCTTCTGACTCCATCCTGCAGCTTGGTGTTATATCTGGTGATAGCCATCTGTCTCCATCCTGCAGCTTGGTGTTATATCTGGTGATAGCCTTCTGACTCCATCCTGCAGCTTGGTGTTATATCTGGTGATAGCCTTCTGTTTCCATCCTGCAGCTTGGTGTTATATCTGATGATAGCCTTCTGTTTCCATCCTGCAGCTTGGTGTTATATCTGGTGATAGCCTTCTGTTTCCATCCTGCAGCTTGGTGTTATATCTGATGATAGCCATCTGTCTCCATCCTGCAGCTTGGTGTTATATCTGATGATAGCCTTCTGACTCCATCCTGCAGCTTGGTGTTATATCTGGTGATAGCCTCCTGGGTTTAGGATTATAGCACTTTCTGAGCAGGTACACTGTTCCAATGCTCTAAATCAGGGAATTTGATTGCCTGATTTTGAGTCTAGATTTCGAGAACGTTCTCAGAAAGTATTACAATCACAGTCTCAGATCCTAAATGACCTTTTTGAGCTCGCTCTACCTTCACCATTTACCATTCCACGACAGGTAACCAGCATTTTCACATGTGATCAAATTGACCACGGTGGCTCCTGATCACCTATCAAACTCTTGCGGAATGGTATTGTCCTTACGCTTAATCTAAATTGTTCTTTAGAACAAGCATAGTAACAAATACCGCTAACTAAGATTGAAACTCTGCAGCCCTCGCTTTGACTACCTGTGTGTATTTGGACACTTTTTGTCTTACCCACGTTAGTGGAATGTGAGACATAGCGGTCACAATTCTGGCATAGATGTCGTCATCTTGTGCATCGACAATTTTGGACGCACATGTACATCAAAATGTTATATATCTCCTGATACGTCGGTCGGTCTTTACCACACTTCATCAACAACTTCCTCACATTGATGGCTAGCCATCCTGTGTAATACATTCACCTTGACCTCATGGCGATCGCCTTGTTTCCCTATTTCAACTTATTTCCCACCCTGCTTTCTGTATGTTGGATCCATTGCATTGAGAATACATATTTAGAATATTAACTCTTTGCATGCTGGGAAACTTTTGGGCTATAAATAGTTCAAAACTAGCGGACAAAAATTCCTCATATTTTCTTGTATTTCTCCCTGTAAATATCATGAATATGTCTTGGAATTTCATTAGAATTGAGTCCTCATATTTACAGAGAGAAGTAAAACATATACTCCTAATTCGTTTGGCGGATATTTTCACCGCTAGCATGCAAAGAGTTAAGTATGCTGTGACGCCTCATTGGTACGATCTCGACATTGACGAAAGATATGAGCAATGTTCATGATTCTGTCATCAGGGTGGTTTATTGCCAGTTAGTAATCGATCAGCTTGTTTTTATACGCCCGTTTCAAGAAACGTGACGTATTATATATTTACCTTGTACAGGCGGGTGGCGAGCAAGCGGGCGGGCAGGCACAGCTTGTCCATGCAATAACTAGAGTTCTACTTGACTGATCGTAACCAAATTCGATTTACATGTTTATCACGACAAGACGAACATTTTCTGACGATGTATCTCCCCTTGGCCACCTCGCATTCTGTATCCTTGTCTGCGCAATATTGCCACTAACTTGAGTTCCACTTCACGGGTCATAACCAAATTGGGATCACAGGTTTATCATCGCAAAAGGAAAAATCCTATTGATTTTTTAAATTTTATTGTAACTTCACATTTTATCCTTGTCCAAACAATAACTAGAGTTATAGGTGCAACATCTTAACCAAATTTGGTATACATGTTTATCATGGCTACGCCTCGATGGGTGTATATCGTGACCTTCGGCACTCCTGTCTGTGTATCCTGTATCCTTCCATCAGCTGCTTCTTAGCCATGGCTCGACTGAACCTGACCATGCTGAACAGATGTAAAACACCAATCATTCAATCAATCTTAGCCATGGCTCGACTGAACCTGACCATGCTGAACAGATGTAAAACACCAATCATTCAATCAATCTTAGCCATGAACTTGATTGTCCCACCCTTCAGACTTGCCTTTTGATGTTATAATTATTTTACATCGATTGGGTGGCAGGTGGGAGCATGCAATGGGTAATTTAACGATTGTGGTTCCTTATCGAAGACCTGGTTTGGCCCTCAGGTACGTCTTTGGCATTTTTGTATGTCACCGTTGAATTACGATTATTTGTAATCCTATTACTTTTAGGGGAAGGGGCCCAAGTGACTTTGGTGTGGAATGGACCTGGCACCAGGTCCGGTTATTCTAATTTCAGAGCTGAATATATATTCAGTAGGTTACATACAGGATCGAACCCGTTGGCCCGCCCTTAAATTACCTTAGTTGTTAATAGGCCGTTAAACACCAATCAATCAATCAATCAATGTAGCATCGATGCCCAGATTTTTGTCACGAAATGACTTTGTATTTCACTGCTACATCATCTTACATTCTGTAATGCTGGGTCAAAGGTTAGCATTAGCAGACAAAACAACTTACTCTGGAAAAATTGCAGAGAAAAATAGGATACAATACTTTTTTTACAGAAAATTATTTTTTTCCCATAAATGTATATGTTGTTACCACTCATTTGAACCGTCAAATGAGTGGTAACAACATATACTTTCGAGATGAAATAAAAGAAAATATGATTTGTTTCTCAAAAGTTTCATACTACTATAATTGTATCCCATCTTTAATGGGTTAATAGAAGATTTTAACCCAGTGTATATATGCAGTGAGCCAGCTCGTAGCAAGCATTTGTGGGATATTTAAATAACAAACAAACCTTTCTGGTAAATGTAATAGTCTTGATTAGTAACACGGAACGATTACTTAGGAGTGAAAGGGTTAATAATAGAAGAGGTTTGGTAGCAGGTCTGTAAATTTAAGCTGAACATGTGTCCTCCTACGCTGCTGTTATGGTTTTGATATTTCCCCTTGCACATGACACTGAATGTGTGTAGAAAACCCCCCAATATAATATGAAGCTAAAAGAACACTTTGTATTTTCCAGCATATGGATAAGTTAAGAGCGGACAATGCTAAGCTTAAGGATGAAAATAGAGCTCTAACACGAGTGGTTGCCAAACTTTCTAAATAGGTAAAACTGAGCGTTTGCATGATTACAATGTGTAGAATGTGCCTGATCATTCTGCCATGTGCATGCTGCGTTTCTCACTTCCTGTTCCAGGTCAGCTGGCTGTTTGATGTTGCACCTGAATGACTCGGATCAGTAAACAGTCTGCTGCCAGTGCCATGACTTCCTGTTTCTGTTATTCAGTCAATGATCATGAAACTCAACAAATACTCTATTTTCATGCTCAAGATAACTGTGGCTGTAACTGGAGAAATGGGTCTTATAGGCTTTGCGAATAGTGCATAATTTATCCAGATCAGCCTGTGCATCCGCACAGGCTGCATAATTTATCCAGATCAGCCTGTGCATCCGCACAGGCTGATCAGGATCTGCACTATTCGCCATTCCATCAATGAAACACCCGTCATGTGTCTGTGACTGGAGAAATGGGTCTTATGGGATTTGTGACCAGTGTAGCTCCTGATCAAATAGCACACTCCTGTAGCCCGATAACAATCTAAATTACTTGTTAGAAGCATGACATGTGATTCATTGATGCAATGGCGAACAGTGCAGATCCTGAACAGTCTGTGCAGATGCACAGACTGTTCAGGATCTACACTGGTCGTAAAACCCATAAGCCCCATTTCTCCAGTCAAAGCCACAAATTAGTTTGGTGAGTTGAAGCTGTGCTTAGACTCAGCCAATCAAACTTCCATACTTTGAGTACAAATTTTGAGTATATGTTCAGAAAATTATAACCACTGCCCTAGATCTCTTAATTATTAATATAAAATTAGGCCCTATAGTTACAGGTATACACATGTTTAGCTGGAAATTAAATTAAACGCCAGTGTTATTTAATTTTTGTCGCGCCTGCTTTACGACTAGTCGCCGCTTTTTCAGTCGTCGTCCAAAATGTCAAAAAGTCTGTACAAGTTTCGTCATCATCGTATAACTTTAATATTACTTGACGGATTGCTTCAATATTTGGACACTTGACACATGTGAACTTGACACATGTGATCATTCGGAACACCCTCATGCCGCATTAACATGCCTCGGCAGGCGCGACACTACTTCCGTAGTGGAATTCTTGTATATACATGCACTGGTCAGCAGAAAATAGTTTCCATGACAATGTACATGTTTCACTAACACTTATATACTAACATTGCTACCATTGAGTTGCAAGGCAAGTCTATAACACAAAAACACACTATAACACAGCAGACGTACATTTGGCTGTGACTGGAGAAATGGGGATTATGACATTTGTGGCTCCTAGTCTGCTAGTGCACTCCTACAATCTGGTCAGGCCCTGGGGGCCGTTTCACCAAACTTCCTACGACTAAAATGTTCGTAAGTGCAAATCTATGATAGTCTGTAAATTTCACATTAACAATGCTCAATAAATGTAAATCCATCAATTGAACTTTCCAGACGATTCCAAATTTGCACTTACGAACATTTTAGTCGTAAGAAGTTTTAGTGAAACGGGGCCCCTGTACTGTTCGTTATAAGCATGAGGGGTGTTTCGTCTGATTGCCGAATGGAGCAGACCCTGATCAGACTGTGCAACCTTGTCTGGGTATACACTGGTCACAAATGTCTGCCATAAGCCCTATTGTCTGTTTCACGAAACTTGCCAAATTTTTACAGCGATATAAACAATGCAAAAACAATAATTTTATTTCCATAATATTAAATTTTATCAAAATTTAAGAATGATCCTCATTTTTAATTTTGTGAAATTTTGTCCTATATTGATTTTATTGCAGAAAACAATTTCCCCATGTTAAATCCCCATAGACATCTATATCTTCTATGTCTATGGGGATTTATGGTGGAATTTTTTTATTTCAGAAATAGTGAGACGATTTTACCTGTTGTTTTCTTACATCATTTCCAAGCTATCTAGCCAGGTTTCTGAGCCAATTGCCAAAATATTTACTTTTTAAACGCCCGTTTGAAAAAACGGGACGTATTATGTATTCATCTTGTACGGGCGAGGCGGGCGGGCACAGCTTGTCCACGCAATAACTAGAGTTCAACTTGACGGATTGTAACCAAATTTGGTATACATGTTTATCACGGCAAGCCGAAGAAGCCTATTGATTTACCATTTTTATTTTTCGCACACTATCCTTGTCCACGCAATAACTCAAGTTCTACTTCACCGCTCGTAACCAAATTCGCTATACATGTTTATCACGGCAATACGAAGATGAGTTATCTCCCCTTGTTGACTGGCCTTGCCTCGACGGGTGTATATTGTGACCTTCGGCACTCTTGTTTTACTTCTCCCCAGCTCCTCCACCTCCTTTTCTTTCCATCATGTTAAATTCCCATAGACATCTTCCATCTTCACAAAAGTGAAATGGATTGAGCATGGGGAATTTTTTCTAATTTCACAAGCAGACCATTTACCTTTCGTTTTCTTAGAGCATTTATATAGCGGTTAAATTTTGGCAGGTTTCGTGAAACAGACAGTATGTTTTCTGGTCACAGCCACATTGAGCGATACCAACCAATTGTTATGACTTGTCGCAAATACAAACTACCAATATATCTGGCAGCAGACTTGTTTCATTGTTCCAGATTTGTTTCATAATTTGTTGAGCAAACGTTATTGTTTCAGTTTGTTTGCAAGTTGCCCATTTCACGATGCAAGTTCAGCGTTACTGCATGGCGGTTATCTGTTCACTAATACTTCACCACTGTTCTGATAACGTTGATATTGTTCCAAATGTGAAAGCTTGGCAACCACGGTGTTGTCTGAACGACCATGTGGGCTGTTTGTCAAATAATACACGTATCTGCTCTTGTCGTATTTATGTTATGTACATGTCTAGTCAATAGCGTTCTGTAAGGTTTATCGTCCTGTTTTGTTGATATGGATTCCAACGTTTAGTTTCAGTTATGTGATGTTTTCTTCGTTCAATATTACAAACTAATAAGCGTACTATTTTTGTGGTAAAGTACTGAAATATCAGCTAAGCATTCACCAGTCTCCTAAACAATGTTTTTCTCGTGTTATTTAACCCTTTCACCCCAGGTGGAAGCATGCGATGGGTAATTTAACGATCGGTATCCCGACCGGAGACCTGGTTTGACCCTCACGTACATCTTTGACATTTTTGTATGTGACAGTTGAATCTGGTTATACCCCTTATCCTATTACCTTTAGGGAAAGGGGCCAAGTGAGTTTGTGACCACCTCCACCCCACAAACTTTCATGGACTGGAATAGATTTTGATATGTTAATTTTGCAAGCAATCCAATCATCACACATTTATTTTTAGACTAGTCTATTTATGAAAAGGGGGGTATTTTTGTTCTCAAAAATATGAAAATTACTTGCAAAAAGTGCAGATCCTGATGAGACGGCTCGTCACGAGCTGGCTCATCTAGATCTACACTGTTTGCCAATACCACCATACAGGCATGTAGTGTTGAAATAGTTAAAGTTTATTACATACAAAATAATGTTTTATCTTCTGGCTTGAATCAACTTTTAATGATAAGGAAATTGAATTGCCATTAGCATGGCAACATAATCATTTTGCAGGTGACATAACGTGACCTTGCATATACAGTTTTGAAAATAAAAATGTATGGAAGGCCTCAACTATAGATAACATTAAACAAATTGTATTGCTTCTGATGTGGCTCTGTCCTAATGCAGTCTGATACTAGATTGGAACCTGTCTAGACCGGACACCATCGGATATAGAGAGGTTCACTCACCGTCATTCACTACAAGATGTGTGTGTGTGTGCTTTGCAATCATGAACAAACATTCTCATTGGATATAAATCGCAATGGAACCCACTAAAATTGAACATACTCAGCTTTTCTTGCTGTTCGGTTTAGATGTGCTGATTATGCAGTTTTTGTTCCAAGGACTCGTTATGAATGTTCAGCTGACCGAATGTTTTATTTGGTGATGGGCTATTACTTTTGTTGCATTTGTCTTGGTAATGTTCATTTCACCTAATGAAAGTAGCAATTACCTATAGTCTGTTTCACGAAAGCTGCCCAAATTTTACGGCCATATAAACAATTCAAAAACCATATTTTTTTCGATAATATTAAATTAAAGGAAAATTTAAGAATGAGCCTTCTTTTTATTTCGTGAAATTTGGTCAAATATAGCAAGGCTAGGAAACGCGTAGGAATTCCGAGGCTTGTCGAGGAATTCCTACCGTTTCCGAGCCGAGCCTGATAAACTTGATATCAAAATACACTAGTCTGGTATTCTATTTATCAGGTAACGTTTTATGCTTGAAAATTACCACATATGACATCGTTATCTATGGACAGAACAAGGACTTGTTTACGTTGCGTCCTTACACTGACGTCATTCGGTAACGTCACGTGACATCAACCGACCAATGGAACGTCAGTTTTCACTTTGTTGTAACCTGGATGTCGATATCAGGTCAATGCCTGATACAACAATATGTTATCAGTCAGTACATATTCGGTCAATACAGGGCACGTTACCTGATCAATTTTCTTTTCTTCATTGCAAGATCCAAATTGTCAAGACTTTCCTATCTACCATACATTATTTGTCATAATTTATTTTATATTGTTCGTTTTCAGAGAATGGAACAATTCAAGGATGACAACCGGCGGTTACGGGAGGAAAATGGTGCTCTTATACGTGTGATCAGCAAGCTATCCAAGTAACCATTGCAACATGCCGCGAGGTCACACAATTCCATCCCAGGTCAACATTCTAAGTCCCAAGCTGCCACTATATACACTGTTGCAACACAGTATTCTCGTTCTGGTATTGTTGATAGCGTGAACAATAAATTCTGATAATCAAGGTAGTGTTGCCATGGTATCTAATTTGTCCTAAGGATTTGCTTACGGAACCATATTAATGTATACAAATACAATTTGTAGTGATTCAAGGCAGTGTGTGTATTTCATAGACTGGATTAATTTTATCAGCGGGCTGCCCAACTCCTATTCATATGGACTGCTTGTACAGACCTTAGCATTGGGTGTGCTGTCTACGTATTGGCTGGGGGTTTCAATGAAATTCAAACGTATTTACTCATCGTTATCTGTTACTATTGAAATTGTGTTAAATTATTATTGTTCGTTACCATGGCAACACTATTTTTGTGAGTCAGGAGTATATAAGTTGGTTGCCTTTATTTGGTAAGGCATAAATGTGATGATGCTGTATATATATGTATATATGCAAAATATTATCTAGAATGTCTAAGGTACGAGTTCATATGTGCAATTTAGAAGCTTAATGATTCATGTGATATGTGTGTAGTCTGGCTCATGTAGACGGGTGCATGTCAGTTTGTGTATGGTAGTCTACATGACCTAAATGCTTGCTACACTATTTCATAGACACTTAAGATAAGGTCACTTACACTGTGAATACCTGTGGCTGACAAAACGTGCCTTATGACATCTCCAACCACCCTGGGATCAGGCTAACCTGTATAGTTGTAGTCGGATCAGGGTCTACACTGTCCTCTGAAATATCCTTGATTTGATCAGTGTCAGACATTTGAACTTAACCCTTTCACGCCTACATAACTGAAATGGAATTTGATGTGTTAATTTTGAAACCAATCCAACCATCACTAAATGATTTTCAAACTAGTCAATTTATTAAAAGGGTCTGTTTTTGTTCTCCAAAAATATGAAATTTACTTGCAAAAAGTGCAGATCCTGATGAGACGGCTCATCACGAGCCGGCTCATCTGGATCTACACTGTTTGCCAATACCACTATACAGGCATGTGGTGTTGAAAGGGTTAATGTAGTTGACCATGATTAAAACTAAAAGGGTCTTATTGGGTTTGCAACCAGTGTAGCTCCAAGAACAGATTGCACAGGATCTACTCTGGACGCTATTGTGTTTAGAAAACGTTCTTGATGCAGCTAACCATTATTAGATCCATAAGAGACACGCCATCTGATTTTGTACCTTCGGACATCTGCGTAATTTCATGAAATATGTTTACAAAATTTACAATATTTTCCGTAAATGACGTCAAGAGTACATGCGGAATTATATGTACTCTGAAAATGTTGTCAACTTTTGAATTTATTTATGAAAAATATTGTAAATTTTGTGAAAGTATTTAATTACGCAGATGTCCGAAGGTACAAAATCACATGGCGAGTCTCACATCAAGCTGCGTGAGTACATTGTCTTATTAGGACCTACACTATTCAAAGTCTAAATAAGCCCCTTTTTGTCGTAGCGAGTGATACCTGTGTAAATGGTGCAAGCCTGCGCTGGATGTCGATATCATAAAGCACGTTTTGTCAGTAGACAGCCAGAATACATACAAATATGTGGCTGTGCCTGGAGAAATGGGGCTTATGGGATTTGTGACCAGTGCAGCTCCTGAACAAAGAGCTCACACCTGTAGCGTGATAACGATCTATATTGCTTGTAACAAGCATGACAGGTGTTTCATTGATGGAATGGCGAACAATGCAGATCCAGATCAGCCTGTGCGGATGCACAGGCTGATCTGGATCTACATTGGTCGCAAAACCTGTAAGCCCCATTTCTCCAGTCACAGCCACATATTACTCTGCTTCCATTTCCTGTGACGATCAGGTAACACTTATGATTATATCAATAATGTCGTCATGTTTAATAAAGAGTATGATTATCTAAATTACCATATAGAAGTTGTTGCACAAATTTTGAAAATGAATGTGACTATATGTGTGAAATATGCGGCTATGACTGGAGAATTGGGTCTTATGGGTTATGCAACCAGTGTATCACAAGATCTGCCTTGATCAGGGCCTACACAGTTCACTATTCAGTCAGTAAATCACATTTCCTGCTTCTACTAAACAGTACCGTATATATCTATATCAGTCTGCAGGGGATTGCTAGAAGATCAAAATGTAGACTGACAAGAAATGCCATAATCCCCATTTCTCCATTCAGGGCCACATATTTGGTCATGCCAGTCATATTTACCAGCCGTTGTAAAAAGAAACGTTTATCAGGTGCTCTTATTCATATACTTTATTTCATAATTGGTCACATACTAATTAGTCCTATTCCCATCAGTGTGCCTATGGGGGATCGTGGCTAGTTATTTCCCTTTGCAAATCTATTTATAGAGATCCGGTCCTTTGCTTTATTTTAGCGTTTATTTCTTACTGAATAACTTGGCAAAAGTAAAGACTATAAACAGGATAGAACCAGATCAGATCTGGGTCTACACTGATTGCAATACAATTAATACGTGTGAAAATATGAATCTGGCAAATAATGCAGATCCGGATCAGATTGCACAGATATGTAGGATGATCTAGATCAGTATTTCTTACTGAATAACTTGCAAAAATAAAGACTGCAAACAGGGTAGACCCAGATCAAACTGCACATATGTGCAGTCTGATCTGGGTCTACACTGATTGCAATACAATTTAGACGGGGGAAATATGAATCTGGCAAATAATTCAGTTCCGGATTCAGATTGCGCAGATATGTAGGATGATCTGGAAAACACTATAATGGCTTCTTTGCACAACAAATCCTGCAATATTCGGTTTTATTACAAGCAATTAGGCCATAAAATATACAAGTTGGACCGGATTTCAAAAATAACTTCAAAGGGAAATAACTAGCTACGATCCCCCATTGTACAACTGTTTTTCAGAGCATCTTCGGATCTAAAAGTCAGACGTATAAAAATCCTATTTCTCCTGGTGATCAAGAAAGACTAGCCTAATCAGATCACTGTCAAATGCTACCAATTTATAAGTATGTGAACAAAACAAAGAAGAAAAAAAAAGACAAAAAAGTTCTGATTAAAGGTACATGCCCACTCAGTAGGTTATAACATAGGAATAGTTTTGTATATTCCGTAAAAATGACATTTTCTGGCAAAATAAACATTTGTTCACCATTACCCCACATACTAATTGGCATTATTAATTTTTTTATATCAAAGACGTAAATTTTCACACTAATATCAGGGGCTATAACAATGTTTCCTTAACCCTTTCAACCCTAAGGAACTGGAATGGACTGTGATATGTTAATTTTGCAACCAATCCAATAATCACAAAATGATTTTGAGACTATTCCATTTATAAAAAGGGGGTCTTTTTTTTGTTCACAAAAATAAGAAAATTACTTTCAAACAGTGCAGATCCTGATGAGACGGCTCGTTACGAGCCGGCTCATCTGGATCTGCACTGTTTGCATAAACCGATATAGCGGCCTTTCGGGTTCAAAGGGTTAAAATATTAACGGACATTACTATTTATTCTCTGTATTTATTTTTTGATATGCAATGATCATACTTATATGTCAAATATATTATTTTTTCAGGTGACAAATTTAATTAGTATAAATAATTAAAAAATATCATGCCTCATTTGCATATGAAAATAACCTGATACCACCGCGAGTCACTATCAGTAAAATACATATTACTAAATGATTATATCTGTATAGCGGGCACTTTTAATTTTTAGGACTGGTGGAATAGTAACACCATTATACACTTACTTAATTCCTATAAAGAACATTTTGTGCCTCCGAGTGGGCATGTACCTTTAAAGTATCTGTTACATTTGAATATTGACCTAAATAGCCATTCATTTAAAATTCTGTGTAAACCTGTTTTCCTTGACATGAATCTTTTCTAAATTGTATTGGACATGCATATTCATTTCCGATATAGACACGTAGCCTGCCTCTCACAAAGATTCAACTATTGACTACTTTGTAAACCACACGTACCATTGCCTTTCTTACAAATTATTGATGTAGTCGGATATACTTCTGCGGGACGTTTCACTAAACTTTGTACAACTAAAATGTTCGTAAGTGCAAAATTATGATAGTCTGTAAATTACACATCAACACTGTTTTCTTGTAAACAATTATTGGATTTACATTTATTGAGCATAGGCTGCATATGCAGCCTATGCTCAATAAATGTAAATCCATCAATGTAAATTTGTAGACGATCCTAAATTTGCGCTTACGAACATTTTAGTCGTAAGAAGTTTAGTGAAACGGCCCCCTGCTGTTTTGTGTCTATTGATAAACTGACAAGTTATTTTGGTATTTTGCTTGCCTTGTTGAGTTTTACAATATTTAATCGCTATGTAATGTGTCCGTTTGTCATACAGTGTTAGCAGTGTTGATCTAGTTGGTTAAAGTTAGAAAATAAACATGTATCTATTGTCTTGAAAATATTTAAAAAAAAAAAACTTAATACAAATTTGTGAAATCATGAACTGACTTTCTCACTATTGAATGTTTCATGTGTATGGATTTGTACAATAACCTCACGTTTATACAGTATACACATAGCACATGTGCATGTTCAAGTTCTTACCCCTTACAGTAGTACCAGCCCTATATCAATGACGTTTATGTGGTTTAATTTTATGTTGTAACCTTGTTAACGACTTTTGCTTTTAGATTTAAAAAGATAAAAAAAAAAAGAAAAAAAAAAAAAGAAGATTTTCATCGTCTGAAACATATTTAGGCAAACATGCATGTTCATGTATATATATATATGTATATATGTTCATGTATATAACTGTTGTCCCAGTATAGACAGCAGGACAAGGATGATCTATAGTTTTCGTCAATCTGGTAACCATACCATCTTCTGTAACAGGTGCATCCATGATTTAAGTGCCTTATTAATGTACATATATATCCACCACATTTGATTTGTTTGAAGCTTTGCATCCTGGGCTTGCCTGTCATCACCAGTATTTTCATTATTTCGCCATCGATGGCCACCGTGCCTGTCGTGTGACAAATTATATTGTGTGTGTCTTTTTTTTTTCGTGTGCACAATTGACATTAAAGTTTTTGTTTGCTGTGGCGACTGGGGATATACACGAGCTCCTACTTACTAGTTATAAATGACAATTATTATAAATTGGATGAGTGAATAAATATAAATGTAGAATTAATATCTGGAAGTAAACGTTGTCCAAAAACAATTTTTTCAGATTAATTTAGTAATTTAAAATGAAAGTAAAGTAACATAATACACATAACATTGGATACAACACAAATTTTCTGCAACTTGTCTACCTACCAAAAATGTTCTGGCAGTTTTGTGGGTTTCCCCACGAAAGAAACCACCAGAATATTTTGGTTGGGTAACTGTGTTACTTGTATAACCGCCAGAAACGTTTGGTTGGGTACCTGTGTTTCACGTATAAAACCGTCAGAAACGGTTGGTAACGTAGCTGTGTTACACGTATAACTGCCAGAAACGGCTGGGTATCCGTGTTACACGTGTGAGAGATAAGAACTTGTCCATGAACCGCTGTGTAGGTAGTGGCGTGTACAGGTAGTCGCTTGTTCACGCCCGTCTGTGTGCTCAGTCACAGATGGTCTACTCGTCGTGTTGCATGATCGATGTGTCACCGTTGCCTCCCTTTGCATACAGTATAGGTTTTATATTTCTGATTTGAGTGAAGTTATAGATATATCGCGTTCTTGTACTCATGTTTGTTACTAAATGGATATCTTGTGTTGGCCATTTCCATACGACATTCAAATTTGAAGATTGTTTGTCAATACATGTAGTAGCTTTCAAATTTGGTTTGTTTTATGTAAATAGCTGATACATTCTCTGAGAATAATGAAAATGGCATAATGCACACATGTTGAAACAATATTTTCACATTGTGTTTGTAATCGGTTAGAAATAATGCATATATATATATATATGATGTATACAAAGAGGTCAGTGGAAGAAGAGGGCTAACTCCATGAAGGAAGGAGTTAGCCCCCTTCTTTCACTGACCCCTTTATATATATTTATAAGTTTTCCTACCTTGGTAGAATATATAGTTTAATTAGTAGACACGTATCAATTACACAAGCACATGTTTCCATGTTTCCTCCCTCGTATTCAATGTTCATACATGGTGCTATTTGTATGTATACATATGCCTTTGAACTGTAGTGTTTAGATGGGGAGAGTAGTGTACTCCATCACATGTACAAACGGACAGTAGTCCATTCGCCATTGGAGTCACCTTTACATGACCTTTACCATTATAGGGTTGGTGAGAATATTTACATCGGCATGGTTTTCGTGTTTGTTCTCGTGTCTGTTAAGACATAAAACTCCAATCAATCAATTAATATATCAATCAAATTAAATTGATCGGACATTTTTCTATTGGAACCTATATTTGATACATGAAGGTCCAAGTCTTGTTTTCTACAGCCTCAAAGATCCACAACTATTACACATGAAATATATCCAAATACGGCTGTAAATATTTCTATATATTTTCCAGTTCGTTGCAAGTTTATGTTGTGACCACTCATTTGAACCGACTCACGAGTTCGTTCAAACGGTCGTCACAAAATATTCTTTTGACGAGGTATAAGAACTATATTCCGTGTTTTCTTTCAACACAGTTGCTGAATCCTCGGAGTGAAATTGGTTAATTGTCGCCTGAATGCAAACTTGGTTATAATTCAGCTCGAATGTCTCACAAGTCATGATTAGACTATTGTACTACCGAGTCAATTTCCAAAACTTTTCGTTTTTTGATCCTGAAGGATCAAAAAACGAAAAGTTTTGGAAATTGACTCCCCGTGATATTACTAAATTCCTAACTAACGAACTGTTCAATGAGATTAATAGATGTAGATGAAATGTGTTGTATGTATATGACTGTTGCTTACTTAACTTATCACTTGTAGATAGTGTATATAGTGTTTTCATACTAGGGTGTACCATACTGTACATAGATATATAGCATAAGCCTCGTTATATGCAAACCTTGTTACATAATATGCTGAAAATTATGTGATCTCAATTTGAAATGTTCAAACTTGTCATATTAGGTATTTTTTACATCAGTTTTACACTTTTCAATTCTCGTCTCCACTATTCCGCAGTGAAGTACAATTTTCAGTTTGCCAAGAGATATCAAGGTCATACAGGGATTGCAGGGTTGCTCATGGCGCCGACATATGAGGGCATTAACATTGTTTCAAATAAACAACATTGAGCGGCGCAAGTGAATGTATTAGCTATTTCTGAGGTTTTTTTTAAATAAAATCACAGTGTGTCCGAGGAGAAATTTCCATGTATTTTGGGACTATTTCCATGTAGTTTTCAAGGAACATTTCCTATTTAACCCTTTCAACACCACAGGCCTGTATAGTGGTATTGGCAAACAATGTAGATCCAGATGAGCCGTCTCGTGTCGAGCCGTCTCGTCAGGATCTGCACTTTTTGCAAGTAATTTTCATATGTTTGAGAGCAAAAACACGCCCTTTTCATAAATAGACTAGTCTGAAAAATCATTTTATGATGATTGGATTGGTTGCCAAATGAACAGATAAAAATCTATTCCAGTTACTTAGGGTGAAACGGTTAATATGCTGATATATTTACTGTGAATTTCTTTTGTGACCTTTACGATGCGAACCTGTTTGACCTACTGTGTATATCTACATACTTCACACACAATTCTGGTTAGCTTATATGTCATCAATTATAACCAGGTCCAAGCACTTTCTGAGCATGTGCTTGTTAAATTTCTGGAGTTTGTGTATATGTTTCAAGTACATGCTCAGTAAATTCCATATTATATGTATCCGATCAGACCTGGGGCCCGTTTCACTAAACTTTGTACGACTAAAATGTTCGTAAGTGCAAATTTAGGATCGTCTGGAATAAATGTAAATCCAATAATTGTTTACAAGAAAATATTGTTAATGTGAAATTTACAGACGTATCATAATTTTGCACTTGCGAACATTTTAGTCGTACAAAGTTTAGTGAAACGGGCCCCTGGTTTGCCGATGTCTTCAGATTCACCAGTACACTGTCTGCAAGCAGAGTCTGTGCCATTCCAGGCCACGTTTATGCCTGTGTATTTGCTGCACAATAGTGTTGGCTTGCAGATAGTTATTTATCGGGGTGTCGTTTACCTGGTGTCTTGGTGTCTGGCCACAATCTAATGTCTATCTTTCATGCGTAAGTTGCTCCTTTTGTTGTCATGCTTGACAAAGGTGAAGGTCATTTATTCATTGACCTTCACTTTATATGACCTTGACAGGGAAACACGAGTGCCTTTAGGTGACATGTTGGATCTAAAGTCTGTATGAAGCATACGTATTCTATTTGGTGCACTAAGATACTGGCTACACGATACCCAACTCCATTTTCTCACACCTTGATTCCTAAACCTGCTGCATGATGGCAACTACTATAGTTACCTTGAACTCCTGTAACTGTTTCAATGGCAACAGTTATTTTAGATCATTGTAACTTAGTAGCATTGCTCTCCATGGTGACATGTTGGACCAAGGACATGCACCAGGTTTTGGCCATTGAGCTGTGATTGTCAACTTTACCGCTTTTATTTTCCTTGTTAAGTAGTTTGTTAGATACATGTACATACATACATGTGCATGATTAGCCTATACAATGAAATTTGGTCAAGTCTCCAAAACATTAGCGAACCGGTTATGTACACATTTCCCATACTGAAAAATGGAGAAAACCAACCGATTTAGTTCACTGAACATGTTCAGCTAACAAATGTACAGTTTCTCCATCTGTATATAACCTGACGTTGAAGGGATGTAACAAATCAAACAATCAACCAATCAATCACTTCTCTACAGATTTCAGTGTGGGGTATTTGAATCAAATGATTTAGGAGCATCTCAGAAGTGGAAACTTGGACATAGTAACCTTGTGTAGCCTAATAATGACTGTGTATGAAGCTCTACATTTGCATATTCGGGGCTTATGATATAGCCTGGCTGGTCATACCCGGACATGCATCTGTACCGCATTGTTATTGCTGCTTGGTTTACATTGGTTTTCCAGTATTTATTACCTTACCTTGCCTTATTGTTTACACTACACCTCGTCTGTACTGTCTTCCTGACACAAATACCGTAATAACCATAATCTAGAGTGGAGTAGCCAGACTATGCAGGGATTCCTCTGGGGAAAAAACAAAATTGCCACTTCATTTTTATTTTTATTTTCGAAAATTGTAATTTTTTATCACCAATTGTTTATTTTTATCGCCAATTGCGAAAGTGGCGATCGCCAGCGGAATCCCTGACTATGTGCGACATGGTCATATACCTGTCTGTCCACATGGGTAGGTTGTGTGTCGGGTAGACATAACCGATGACTGGTATAGTATACATGTGCCTTCCAGTTGGGAAATGTCAATTGTATTGAAATTGGTACTGAATTGATATTGAATCGTATTGCGAAACATTCATAGATGCCTATGCATTCTCATATGGCAACCAAAACTTGTGAATGAAATAAAAATAGTTTAACCCTTACAATGCTGAGTTAATTTGTGTCGTCTGCTGAATATTTTTCCATTTTTCTCATTAAAAACTTGGTTTGGCAGCACTTTAGAATCATTTCCAATGGAAATGATTCTAAAATGCTGCCAAACCATGTTTTTACTGACAGAAAAGACAAAATATGAATTATCAGCAGACGTTTATGTTCGGTTCCCCCGCATTCGAAGGGTTAAGTTAAGAGACTTTATTGTTGTAATGTAACTGCTATCAATGGCTGCACACCACTGATGTTAAACTGAATTTTCAGATTAAACCTATGAATGTTGGCTCCTATTTCTCTACTTTTGATGTTTCAAAACTGCAATTGACTGCCAAGTGGGAGTGGGAGAACGCATACAAGTGGACATGTCATGCATTAGTTGTCAAGGATACAGTAGGTCTTTCCTGTACATGGTGTACTGCTGTCTCTATGGTAACTGGAGTATGCCTGTATCCATGTAACGGTTCTTGGGTGACATGTTGGACCCAATGTTTGCCTGATTTTGAAACTTGTGTTCGGATATCTCTTCACATTTGGTTTCAGCTGTCCAGTTTCAAGGTCATGTGTGTGAGTTTGTATCCTTCATGTGTGACCTTGAACTTGCACCTTGCTGGTGACTGAAGGACTGTCAATATATGCATGTTTTCGTTTACAGTCGCATGTATGGAGGACTAGGAAAAGTCCTTTCTTTATGGGGAGATTTCCACTTTCGTCTCCTGAGCCCGTGCTTATAAAACATTCTGGAGCACGTTCTCCAAATTCATACTCTAAATCAGACAATTTGATTGGCCGACGCCTCGGCCAATCAAGTTTCCTGATTTCGAGCATGAGAATAGAGTATTTATTAATAGAGTATTTTATAATCACGGACCCTGATCTCTGTGTCGTACCATCAGGAACTAGCTGAATCAGAACACTAAGACTACAAAGTCACTATGTGGCAACAGTCTGCCATCTGGCCACCTAGATTCCGTGGAACCGATTCAGGGAATAGTCACCCGTTGCTACTGAATAGTTACACATCATTGATGTGCGACACACTGCTGGCATGCCGGCAGGTGCCGTTATGTACATTATTGTGTTTGTAACATTGAGAGCAGCGGTTGTTTTGCTGTCCTCGTCTCGCATCGTATTCCTAGCCATTGCAATTTTCGTTTTTCTGCTTTTGGTGGCTGCTGGGGGTTAGGTTAGGGAAAGAACTTGGGATTTGGACACCTGTTTATGTATGGCACACATAGTGTTTTCTGCGTCACCTTGCCTTCTTTGTCACAATAATTACTGATATGTTAAAGCACTTAAAACATGCTGCTATTTGAAACCAGTATCCCTAAATGAAAAATTTGCTTTTGAAAAATATAAACAATTTATTTTTTATGTAAACTGGTTTGCGATACACCGTATTTGGGCTTTTCTATTTTGATTAAAGTAATATTTGGTTTTGAAATTTATCGTAGATCTTTCATCTAAATAACAAGTTCTGTGTTTTTGTTGACAAAAGAAGCTTGGTTGGTATGACAACCCTGTGCTACTCTTGCATGCAACACCGGATCATATACTGGTAGGAGCTTGGTTGTGTAAACTCTCGTCTCGATATGCACAGACTCAGCCAATAAAACCGTTTGATTTCATTTTAAGCATGGTATTAAAGTGATGGCTCAGAAATGTTTACAATCGACTACGCGACCTAGTATCCTCTCTGTGTGACATGTTGGACACAGTGCTAGTTTATGATCCGCTGTGCTGCATTTTTCGTCGGGCATCGTGGAAGCTGACCGGATTGTCCCTTTTGACACTGGTCACTGTTTCCTGCTTGATTCTCGGATTTTCAGCGGCTTGTTTCTGCGATGACACTCGTCTTCATACGCCTTGTTTTCGTCCTAGCATACATACGCCAAGACATATACAGTCTGTTTCTGATTGTGTTACAAGCTTAGCAATATGCCATTAAGTCTTTCAACTCTACAGGTCTCTATAACAGTGCTTGCAAACAGTGTAGATCCGGATGAGCTGGCTCGTAACGAGCCGTCTCATCAGGATCTGCACTGTTTGCAAGTAACTTTCATATTTGCTGTTTAGAAAAAATAAACACACCCTTTTTATAGATATGACGATTGGATTGGTCAGAAAATTAACTTATTGCAGTCATTCTGAGCCACATGATCGACGGTATTTACATTCTGTATGTGGATGTGGCAGCTAGGGCGAATACACGCAAGGTAGACACAAACCGCTTCTGAACATCCCGCACGAGTGTAAAACTAGTCTATGAATTTGTCACAACCTGTTTACTTCAGAGAAAAATAGCGCTTACTTTATTTATTCAGCAACACCTGAGAATTTGGTTTAAAAATCTTAATTTAAATTCGCATTGTAATAAAAAGCATTCTTGGTTGAACAAACTGTGCAAATGTAAACATTTTCTTCTCTTTCAATTCTGACAACTTTTGAAGCAAAATTTAATGATGTAAATAAATTACCATAAGAATTGTAAATAAGTAGGTATCCTGACAACAAGCCAGTACAAACATACTAACCCTATATATTGGGACACTCTTTGTTGTAGGATTCCATTATGTTAGTATTATGTTGGTGTTTTTAACGCCGTACTTAGAAAACAGGTCTTGATGAAATTCATACATAAACAACATGGAGGAATATAAAACATGTGCTTGTGTAAACTTGCTTGTGTTATACGTGTCTACTGCAATTAGAGGTGTAGCAGTTGGAGGCGTCAGGGGGGCGTTTCACTAAACTTTGTACGACTAAAATGTTTGTAAGAGCAAATTTAGGATCGTCTGGAAATTTCAATTGATGGATTTACATTTATTGAGCATATGCTGCTTATGCAGTCTATGCTCAATAAATGTAAATCCAATAATTGATTACAAGAAATCATTGTTAATGTGAAGCTTACATACCATTATAATTTTGCACTTACAAACATTTTAGTCGTACAAAGTTCAGTGAAACGGTCCCCAGTGCTATAAGCCGTCAAGCTTCAAGGTCGGAGTTGACGCCTTAACCCTTTCAACCCCAAGGAACTGGAATGGACTGTGATATGCTAACGTTCCAACCAATCCAATGGTCACACAATGATTTTCAGATTCGTCCATTTATGAAAAGGGGGTGTTTTTGTTCTAAGAAATATGAAAATTACTTTCAAAAAGTGCAGATACTGATGAGACGGCTCGTTACGAGCCGGCTCATCTGGATCTGCACTTTTTGCATAAACCGCTATAGCGGGATTTCGGGTTCAAAGGGTTAAAGCCATGACGCCTTCAATTATGGTTATTGGTGAATGTTCTGATGTTGTAACGTGTCTTTTCTTCTGAATTCTCTATGCAAAGGGACGGCAGTGGACGACCTTGTTGCCATCATGGTATCCATGATGACCAGACATGGTAACCATTGACAACACACATTTTGTTGGAACGCGTGATAATTATGTACAAGAAAGTTTGTCTTGTTTCTATGATCATGTATTATGTAGCAAATTAGTTATGACTTATCCATAATAATAATAATAATAATTAAAATACTTGTTTGGTAGCCACTGTTGTTGTTTTTATCACTCCTGGGGCCTATTTCATCAACATTGCAAAGTATACTTTACTAGCAAAGTATACTTTGAGGGAGTAATCATTTATTTTTCCTGAAATGCATTATTTCATATAGAACTAACAAATGCATATATTTCATGATTAAAAGTATGCAGAATTATTATACTGAATTTATTACATTATCACAGCCATTAAATGGCTGTGATAATGTAATAAATTCAGTATAATTTTTTCAAAAAATTGAAAATTTCTCCCTCAAAGTATACTTTGCTACTAAAGTATACTTTGCAATGTTGATGAAATAGGCTACTGGACATGTCTGTAACGTTATGCGAGCAGTAGAGGTAAACTGGCTTATTTAGTGTATGTTCTGATTAAAAAGACTTCAAGTGTAAACGGCCAGGGCCTGGTTGCTCAAAACCTCTGTTAGCTTGACAGACTGTTAATTCCTTAACAAAGCCTTTGAGCAACCGGGCCCTGAAGGATTCGCCGATTTAACCATGAATAACACTGGCCCTTGTCTGATGGTGCAGTTGTGTTGGCTGGCTGATCTGTGGCTACATTGGTCACAAATTCAATAAACTTCGCACATCATCCTTATCAGGATTCACACCTGTTGCCAGGTGCTCTGCAGGTAAATCATAATATTGTGGTTTTATTGCACGTGTCCAGTACCCCCACTCGCCCCAAATACAGGTGTATCCCTGTCTGCATTTGACCTTCTTGGTAAAAGGACAAACACTTTCAATCGATTTAGAAATTAAATGTCGGTCCATTTACATACACGCAGACACAGCTCTTAACCCTTAGAATGCGGGAACCGAAAGTAGTCGTCTGCTAATAATTCATATTTTGTCTTTTCTCTCGGTAAAAACATGGTTTGGCAGCATTTTAGAATCATTTCCATTGTGCCCAAGTTTTTGATGAGAAAAATATAAAATATTCAGCAGACGACACAAATTAATTCAGCATTGTAACGGTTAACATATAATTACTATACATTAGTGGGTGGCAGGTTAGGAGTATGCATGGGTAATTGAACGATGGGGCTCATCCTTACCGTTTTTGGCTTTCTTGTGCGTGAGAGTTGAATCCGGTTTATACCCATTATAAAAGTAGTAGGCTTAGTATTAATCCTATTTATTTTAAGGGCTGGGTGTAAGTGAGTATTGTGTTGTGAAAATCTGGCACAAGATCGGGTTCTAATTTCTGGGCTGAATCCCCCACCACCCCAACCGTACAGGTGAAATGTGGGATTCGACCTCATAATTCCAGCACAAGTATATTTACACAATTCCCTAACATTTGATTGGCCCGTAGCAAGTCTCTGTCCAAAATTTATAGATGCAGTTAAAATAATTAAGAAAACGGAAAATAAACACATTTTCGTGATGAATTTATTTCAAATGCTGGAATTATAAGGAATGAATGGCCTTTTTGTGGAATTTATCGGGGATATTAACTTGGAAAAGTCGCGGGAATACTGGACGAAGACCGGAAGGCCTCGTCCAGTGTTCCCGCGACTTTTCCAAGTTTATACCCCGATAAATTCCACAAAAAGGCCATTCATTCCTGTAATTAACCCGGCCTACATTAAAGGTACATACCCACTCAGTAGGCACAAACTATTATTTATATCAGGGACATCATCTGAGACATTTTCTGGCAAACTAAACAGTAATTCACAATTACCCCAGGTACTGATTGGCATTATTATACATTTTATAGCAGTATATTTCCACACTGATATCAGGGGCGATAACCGTGTATCCTTAAAAAGTTAACGAACATTACTATTTATTATCTGTATTTATTTTTTGATGTGCAATGATCATTCTTTATAATCTGTCGAAAATATTATTTGTTCAGGTGACGTATTTAATTAATATAAATAATTAAAAAATAGTATGCCTCATTTGCATATGAAAATAGCCTGATACCACTGCGCGTCACTATCAGTAAAATATTTATTACTAAATGATTATATCTGTATAGCGGGCACTTGTAATTTTTAGAACTGGTGGAATATTTACACAATTATGTATACACTTATTTAATAGCTATAAAGAACATTTTGTACCTACTGAGTGGGCATGTACCTTTAAGGACCATTCTTACACGTCCATTTGTGAATTCAAAAGCATTTGTATAATGCTTTTGCGCTTGTTTGTAATTGGTGTAAATTGATGCAGTAGTAGTAGCTGGCCAGCAGCTTCACTGGTCGAAAAGTAAATTTGATCAGCTTTGTCCTGGTGTATCGCGTATATGGAACCAAGACTTCTCGGGCACTGACAAGTTGACAATGGTAAGAGCAGTACAGTATTCACATTTCTTGCTGTACAGTATTCATATCAATTGGTATCCCCTCGCCAATAGGCAAAATGGGATATAGCGTTAGTCCGTGTATGTACGTGCTTGCGTATGTACCTGTGTGCGTTGGTAACACCTTTCCCATGAACCGCTGTACATTATACACATTCATTTATGTACAGCATGTACATTCATTGCTGTACAGTATGCACATTCATTGCTGTACATTATACACATTAATTGCTCTACAGTATGCGCATTCATTGATGTACAATGTACACATTCATTGCTGTACAGTCTGCACATTCATTGCTGTACAGTGTACACGGATGTACAATGTGCACATTCATTGCTGTACAGTCTACACATTCATTGCTGTACAGTGTACACATTCATTGACGTACAGTGTACACATTCATTAATGTACAATATACACAGTCATTGCTGTGTAGTATGCACATTCATTGCTGTACAATATTCACATTCATTGCTGTACAATATACACATTCATTGATGTACAGTATTCACATTCATTGCGTATGTACAAGATGTACACATTCATTGCTGTACATAGTACACATTCATTGCGTGTACAGTACAATGCATTCATTGATGTACAATGTACACATTCATAGCTGTAGCCATACACCTTCTTTGTCTGCACTTTCAATATACACAGTTTCATTGTGTGGCAGTAAATTCACATTATTGCTGTACAATATTCCCATTCAATTGCTGTACAATTAACACATTATTGATGTACAGTACGCTTCAATTGAATGCACTAATACACATTCATTTTTTGCTGTACATCTTCACATTTATTTGCTGTACAGTACACATTCACAATGTGCACATTCATTGCTGTACAGTATACACATTCATTGTGTACATGGAACACATTCATTGACGTACAGTGTACACATTCATTGTGTACAAAATACCCATCATTGTGTACAATATACACATTCTTGCTGTACATAATTCACATTTATTGCTGTACAGTTATCACATTCATTGAATACTATATACACATTCATTGATTGTACATAAACACATTCATTGCTGTACATATTCACATTCATTGCTGTACAATATGCACATTTCCTTGAAGTACAATATCACATTCATTGCTTACATATTCACATTCATTGATGTACATATACACATTCATTACGTATTCACTCATTGTGTACAATAAACAACAATTCATTGCTGTACAATATTCACATTCATTGATGTACACTATACACATTCATTGCTGTACAGTATTCACATTTATTGCTGTACAGTATGCACATTCATTGATGTACAATATACACATTCATTGATGTACAATATACACATTCATTGCTGTACAGTATTCACATTCATTGAATTGGTACAATATACCACATTATTAGCTACATTATTCACCCATTCATTGATGTCATAGACTTTCATTCATGATGTACAATATACACAATTCGTCTGCTGTACATATTCACATTCATTGATGTACAATATACACATTCATGCTGTTACAATATACACATTCATTTGATGTACACTACCAACATCATTCTGTACAGTATTCACATTAATATTGCTGTACAGTAAAAATTGCACATCCATTGATGACAAATATAACACATTCATTGCTGCACAAATACAACATTTCATTGTGACAGTGTACACATTCATTGAGTATACACAGTCAAAATGCTGTGGCAGTATCAACATTCATTCTGTACAATATTCCAATTTCAATGAATGTTACAATAATACACATTCAATTGCTGTACAGTATTTCACATTTATTTGCATGTAACAGTATGCAAACATCTTCATTGATGTAAACAATATACACATTCAGTGCATGTACAAATATACACATTTTCATTGCTGTACAGAATTCACATTCAATTGAAGTAAAATAATACACATTATTGCTAAACAATATTTCACATTCATTGAGATGTACAATATTACACATCATTGATTACTTATTATACACATTCATTGCTTACAGTATCACATTCATTGATGTACAATATACCCACATTTATTGCCTGTACACTTATTCACATTCATTGATGTACATTTATTACACATTTTTATTGATGTACAGTAATGCACATTCAATTGATGTACAATATTACACAGTCATTGCTGTAACAGTATACTTCATTCATTGCAGTCATATTCACATTTCATTGATGTACATATACACCATTCATTGCTGTACAGTATTAACTTCATTGCTGTTCATTATTCACAGCAATTGATGTACAATATACACATTCATTGCTGTAACAGTATTACACAATTCAAATTGCTGTTCATTATTCACATTTCATTGATGTACAATATACACATTTATTGCGTACAGTAATACACATTCGTTGCTAGTACAGTATTCACATTCAGTGATGTACAATATACACATTTCATTGCTTACAGTATTTCACATTTATTGAATGTACAAATATACACATTCAGTGCTTTGTACAGTATTCCAATTCATTGCTGTACAGTATTTCACATTCATTGATGTACAATTATCTTCATTCATTGAGGTACAATATACACATTCATTGCTGTACATATTCACTTATTCATTGATGTACAATACACATTCATTGCTGTACAGTATTCACATTTAATTGATGTACAAATATATACACATTCATTGCTGTACAATGTCACAATTCATTGCTGTAGCAGAATATACACTTCATTGCTGTACAGTATTCACATTCATTGATGTACAATATACACATTTCAATTGCTGACCAGTATTCACATTCATTGAATGACAAAAATAACCAACAGACAATGCGTACAGTATTCACATTTATTGATTACAATATATTACACTTCATTGCTGTACAAGTCACATTTCAATTGCTGTACAAGTATACACATTTCCATTGCTTGTACAGTATTGCAACATTCATTGAATTTACATTATTCACCAATCATTGCCTGTACAGTATTCACATTCATTGAGGTACAATATACACATTCATTACTTTGTTACAATATTCATATTCCATTGCTCCGTATTACACATCCATGTTGTACTGTATTCACAATTCATTGATGTACAATATACAAACCATTCATTGCTGACAGTATTCACATTCATTGAATGTACAATATAACACATTTGTCATTGCTGTACATTATTCACATTCATAGATGTACACTATAGCACATTCATTGCTGTACAGTATCACATTTATTGCTGTTCAGATTGCACTTCCATTGATGTAACATTATTAACACATTCATTGCTTTGCACAGTATACACATTTCAATTGTACAGTGTTACAACATCATTGACGTACACAGTCATTGCTGTGCAGTAAAAGCACATTCATTGCTGTACCAATATTCACATTCATTGATGTACAATATAAACAACCATTTTTTTCCCCCCCCCCCCCCCCCCCAATCAATGCTGTACAATATTCACATTATTGCGGTCAGTATGCACATTCATTGCTACAATAGACACATTCTTGATGTACAAATAATACACATTCATTGCTGTACAGTATCACATTCATTGATGTACAATATACACAATTTATTGCTGTACAATATTCACATTCATTGATGAACAATATACACATCCCATTGATGAAACAATATTACAAAACTTCATTATGAAAATGTACAATATACATTCATTGCGTACAAGTATTCACAATTCTTGCTGTACAGTATCACACATTTCATTGCTGTACATATTCCATGTTAATGATGTACAATATACACATCATAGCTGTACAATATTCACATTCATTGAGTACGAATACACATTCATTGCTTGTACAAGTTATTCAACAATTCTTGGATGTACAACATATACACATTTGAATTGCGTACAATATCACATTCATGAATGTACAGTATTAACACATTCTTGTTGTGTACAGTATTCACATTCAATGATGTTACAAAATACACCATCATTGCTGTTACTAGTATCACAATTATTGATGTACAATATGCACATTCATTGTGTAAAATATTCACAATTCATTGATTTGTACATATACACATTCATTGTCTGTACAGTATACAACATTCATTGCTGTTACAGTTTCACATCATTGATGTACAATATACACAATTATTGCTGTTACAGTATGCACTTCAATTCCTGTACATTGTGCACATTCATTGAATGACAAGTATGTTACATTTTTGATGTACATTATTCAATTCATTGAGTACAATTATACTCATGTATTGCTGTCAGTATCAAACATTCATTGATGTACAATATACATTCATTGTGTACAATATTCACATTCATTGCTGTACTTTATTTCCATTCATTGTTGTACAATATAAAACATTCATTTGATGTACAGTATTCCACATTCATTGCTGTACAGTATACACATTCATTGATGTTACAATATTAACAAATTGTTGATGTACATATACAGTCATTGCTGTACAGTATTGCACAATTCCATTGATGTACAATATACACATGCATTTGCTGTCAGTATGCACATTCATTGATGTATAATTCAATACCACAGTCATTGCGTGCAGTATTGGACATTCATTTGCTGTACAATATTTACATTTCATTGATGTACAATATACTTCAGTCATGCTTTCGTACAGTATGCATTTCATTGATGTACATATACACAGTCATTGCTTGTGCAGTATTCACATTCATTGCTGTACATTATACACTTTATGTGTACCTATATTCACATTTTTTATTGTGGTACAATATGCATTATTCATTGAATGTACATATCACATTCATTGCTGTACAGTGCACTCATTGATGAACAATATACACATTCATTGATGCAGTTACACATTTCATTGCTGTTACATATTCCATTTCATGATGTACATCTATCATTATTGATGTACAATATACACATATACATTTATTGCTGTACATATGCAATTTTGATGTACATACACAATTCATGCTGTACAGTATACACATTCATTGATTTACAATATACACGTATTGCTTTACAGTATACACATTGTTGATGTACAATATTAACACATATATTGCTGTACAGTATGGCACATTCATTGGCTGTTTCAAATATCACATTCTTTGATGTACTATATACACATTATTAAACATTGCTTGTACTTGATGAACAATATTTGCACATTCATTTAGATGTACAATATACACATTCATTGATGTACAATTTACATTTATTACACATGTTCATTTGATGTACAATATGCACATTCATTGATGTACAATATAAACACATTCATTGTGTACAGTATTCACATTCATTGAGGTATTACAATATACACAGTTCATTGCTGTACAGTATACACATTCATTGATGTACGTATACACATGGTTATTGCTGGTTCAGTATTGACATTCATTGATGTACAATATACACATTCATTGCTGTACAGTATTCACATTCATTGATGTACAATATACACATTCATTGCTGTACAATATTCACATTCATTGATGTACAATATACACATTCATTGATGTACAATATACACATTCATTGCTGTACAGTATTCACATTCATTGATGTACAATATTACATTTCTCAATAGCATTGCTACAGTATTCACATTCATTGTTTGTACATTATTGAATGTACACATTCATTCTTGTACAGTATTCACATTCATTGCTGTATCATTATTCACATTTCATGCGTGTACATATACACATTCATTGCTGTACAATATACACATTCTTTGATGTGCACTTGATACAACAATCATTGCGGTTTACAGTATAACGACATTTATTGCTGTTACAGTATGCACATCATTGATGTACAATATACACATCATTTGCTGCCCACTGTATTACACATTCATTGTGTACAGTGTACACATTCTTTGACGTACACCAGTCATTGATGTGCAGTAGGGAAATTCATTGCTGTTAAAATTCACATTCATTGATGTACATTACTTCACATTCATTGCGATGTACAGTTATTCAACATTTATTGCTGTACTGTATGAACATTCATTGATGTACCAATTATAAACATTCCATTGATGTACCCAATTACACATTCATTGCTGTACAGTTATTCACATTTCATTGATGTACAATATATACATTTATTGCATGTACATTTTCACTTTCATTTGATGTAACAATATTACCACATTCATTGATGTACAATAATACACATTTACATTGCTGCTACAGTATTCACATTTCATTGAAGTACAATTTAAACATTTATTCGGCTGTACAAGTATTGCACATTCATTGATTGTTACAAATATTACACATTTATTGATGTACAGTTATGCACATTCATTGATGTACAAGTATACCACATTCTATTTGCTGCACAGTATACCACATTCATTGTGTTACATTATTCACATTCATTGATGTACAAATATACACAATTTCATTGTTGTACAGTATACATCTTCATTGCTGGTATAGTTACAATTTTCATTTGATTAACCAATATACACATTCATGCTGTACAAGTAAATACACATTCTTTGCTGTTCATTATTCAACATTCATTGATGTACAATTACACAATTCAATTGCTGTAACAGTTATTGCCACAATTCCATTGCTGTTACAGTGTTCACATTCATTGATGACAATTATAAAATTCATTCGCACTGTACGTTATTCAATTTATTGAAGTACAATATAACAATTTCATTGCTGTAAAGTATACAAATTCTTGCTGTTCATTATTCACAATTCATTGATTGTACTAATTTACAATTCATTGCTGTACAGTTAATTGCACATTCATTGTGTACAGTAGTCACATTCATTGATGTTACCAATAATACACATTCATTGCTGTACAGTTTCACATTTTATGATGTACAATATACACAATTCAGTTGGCTGTTACAGTTTATTTCAAATTCATTGCTGTACAGTTATTTTTTTCCCCCAAAAAAAAATCATTTATGATTGTACCAATATACACCATTCATTGCTGTCTACAGTATTTCTAATTCTTGCTTGTAACTTTATTTCACATTCATTGCCTTGTACAGTTATTCAACATTCATTGATGTACAATATACAAACATTCATTGCTGTACAATGTTCAAACCTTCATTGCTGTACCAGTTTATTACACATTCATTGCTGTACAAGTATTAACCATTCATTGATTTGCTGTACAATTATTACACATTACATTTGCTGTACAGTATTCACATTCCATTTGATGTTACAATATATAACATTCATTGCTGTAACATAGTATTCACATTTAATTGATGTATATATATACAACATTCTTTGCTAAATACAATATTCACATTCATTGCTGTACAGTAATAAACCTCATTCATTGCTTGTTACAGTATTCCACATTTCATTGATGTAAAATATACACATTCATTGCTGTATAGTATTCAACATAATTGATGTAAATATACCAAATTCATTGACTGTACAATTTTCACATTCATTGCTGTACTGTATTAACACTTTGCATTGGTGTACAAGTTTTCTCAATTCAATTGAAGTACAATTTATTCACATCATTGCTGTACAGTATTCACATTCATTGATGTAACAATTATAAACCATCATTGCTGTACAATTATTCAATTCATTGATGTACAGTATACACATTTCAATTTGCTTGTACCAAGTATTCACATTTATTGCCTGTACAGTATGCAAATCATTGATTGTACAATTATACAACCATTCATTTGTGAACTGTATACACATTCTTTTGTTGGAACAGGTGTAAACATTCATTGACGTACCCAGTCATTGCTGTGCAGTATTGAATTCATTGCTGTAACATATATTCACTTTCATTGATGTCAATATTAACAATCATTCGCTGGTACAGTATTCACATTTAATTGCTGTACAGTATGCTCAATTCATTGATGTACAATATACCACATTTCAATTGCTGTACAATATTACCACATTCATTGCTGTACAAGTATTCAATTAATTGATTGTACAATTATTTACAAATTTATAGCTGTACAATTATTCACATTTCATTTGAATGTACAATATACACATTTCATTGATGTTACAATATAACACTTTCATTGCAGTACATTATGCTACATTCATTGCCTGTACACTTGTGCACATGCATTGACTGTACAGTAAGATCATTTATTGTGTACGTTTACACATTTCATTCGATTGTAAAGAATATACACATTTATTGCTGTAAGTATGCACATTCATTGATTGTTACAATTATACACCCATTCATTGCTGTTCATTTGTTTACACTTCTTTGATGTACTATATTACACATTCATTGCTGTTCAGTTATACACATTTCATTGCTGTCCAAGTATCACATCCATTGATGTACAATATACACTTCATTCTGCTGTACTGGTATTACATTTATTGATGTAACAAATTATAACATTCATTGCTTGTAACATTATTTCACCTTCATTGCTGATTAAGTATGTCTCATTCAATTGAATGTACAATATGCATTCAATTGATGTAACATTTTTCACATTCATTGATTACAATATACAACATTCCATTGCTGGTACCAGTATACTCATTCTTGCTGTTCAGTATTCACATTTCATTGATGTTATATTATACACATTCATTGCTGTAACAGTATTCCACATTTATTGATTGTACAAATATTAATATTCATTGGCTGTACTCAAAAGATAAAACATTCATTGCTGTACAGTATTCAACATTCATTGACTGTACAATTATACACATTCTTTGCTGTACAATTATACACATTCATGATGTACAAGTATACACATTCCTATTGTCTGTTACAGTATTCACAATTTATTGCCATAACAGTATGCACATTTTTTGCTGTACAGTTATGCAAATTCATTGCTGTACAGTATTCACATTCATTGATGTACAATATCAAATTTATTGCTGTACAGTCCATTGCACTTCATTGATGTACAATATACAATTTATTGCTTGTAACAATTATTCACATTCATTGGATGTAAATATACACATCATTGCTGTAAATTCAATTCACATTCATTGATGTACAATTATACCCATTTTAATGTTGTAACTGTATGCAACATTACAATTAAAAAAAAAACTGGTACAATGTGCACATTGCACTGAATGTACAAGTAATGATCATTTATTTGATGTATGTTTACAGTTATGCCACTTTCATTGATTGTAAAATATACACATGTAATTGATGTACCTGTAAATGACATTCATTGATGTTCATATACAGCATTCATTGCTGGGTTACAGTATTACACAATTCATTGGTGTACATTATTCACTTCATTGATGTACAATTTAAACAAATTAATTGTTGTACAAGTATAAACATTCATTGCTGTACAAGTATGCACAATTTCATTTGATTGCTACAATTTAAACATTTGTGATGTACAATATACTCAGTCATGCCTGTACAAGTATGCACATTCATTGAATTGTTACAATTTATACACATGCATTGCTTGTACAGTTATGCACTTTCATTGATGTTATGATATTACAACAGGTAATTGCTGTGCAGTATGCACATTCCATTGCTTGTACAATATCACATTCATTGAATTTACAATTATACACAGTCATTGCGTTGCAGAATGCACATTCATTTCTGTAAAATATTCACAATTCATTGGATGTAACAAAATACACATTCATTGCAGTCCAGTATTCACATTTAATGCTGTACCATTAATCACATTCAATGATGTACAAGTTGTACACATTCATTGATGTAACAATATAACATCATTCAATTGCTGAACAGTATTCACCCATTACATTGATGTACAAATATACCACATTTATAGCTGTACAATATTCACATCATCAGATGTACAATATACACATTCATTGATGTACAATATACACATTACCATTGCTGTTACAGTATGCACATTCATTGCAGTACATTGTGAACAATGCAATGATGTACCGTATGCACATTTAAATTGCTTGTACGTATTCCAGCCATTTCATTGATGTACAATATAACACATTATTGCTGTACCGATGCACAATTCATTGCTGTACAATATTACCCATTCAATTGCTGTTCATTATTCACATTCCATGATTGTACAATATAACACATTCATTTGCTGTAACAGTTATACACATTCATTTGCTGTACAAAATATTCACATTCATTGCTGAACAATAAACACATTCATTGCTGTACTTGATTCACAATTATTGATGTACAATTATACACTTCATTGCTGTATAATTATTCACATTCATTAGTTACAGTACAGAAGTCACATTCATTGATGTACAATATACACAACATTGATGTACAGTTAATCAACCTTCATTTGATGTACAATATACACATTCATAGCAGTAACAGTATATCAACATTCATTGCTGTACATATTCACAATTCATTGATTGACAATATAACATTCATTGCTGTATCAGTTATTCACATTTCTATGAATGTCCAATATACAACAATCATTGCTTGTACAGTATAAACAATCATTCTGTACAGTATTCACATTCAATTGATGTTAACAATATACACATTCATTGCTGTACAATTATACACATTCTTGATGTACATTAAACACATTCATTGCTGGTACCAGTATTGACAAATTAGTGCCATTACATTAAGCACATTTATAGCTGTACAATTAGGCCACTTCATTGCTGTACAGTTATCCACATTGATTGATGGTTACAATAAACCATTTTAATTTGTCTGTACAGTTAATGCACATTCATTGATGTACAATTATCACACATTTATTGCTGTAACAATATTCAACATTCATATGATGAACAAAATCCACCATTCATTGACTGTACAATTTATCACAATCATTGATGACAAAATTACACATTTAATGATGTACAAGTATCACATTCCAATTCCCTGTACACAGTGCACATGCATGATGTACAGTTATGCACAAATATTGCAAGAACAGTATGCAACATTCATTGATGATCAATTAATACACATTGTATTGCTGTACAAGTAATGCACCATTCATTTGATGACAATAATACACATTCATTGCTGTCAGTATACACATTCCATTGCTGTACAATAATCACAATTTCATTGATGTATAACCAATATACACTAAATTGATGTACAGTTATACACATTCATTGCTGTACAGTAAAGCCACATTCATTGAAGTACAATATACACATTTGTTGATGTACAATATTACACTGTCTTTGCTGTACATTATGCACATTCAATGATGAACAATATACCATGCATTGCTGTACAGTATGCAACATTCCATTGATGTATGATAATACACAGTCATTGCTGTGCAGTATGCACATTCATTGCTGTACAATTAATCACATTCAATGATGTACAAGTAAACACAGTCCATTGCTTGTACATAGGCACATTCATTGATGAACAAAATAACACAGTTCAATTGGCTTGTGCATTGCACATTCATTGCTGTACAATAAACACATTCATTGATGTAACAATTAAACAACATTTATTTGCTTCAGTTATGCACATTCATTGATGTACAATATACACATTCATTTGCTGTACAGTATGCACATTCATTGATTGAACATTATATACCCATCCATTGCATTGCAGTATCACATTCAATGCTGTACAATATTCACATTCATTGATGTACAATACATTCATTGCTTGTACATTATTCCACAGTCATAATTGATTGCAATATACACATTACACATTTAAAAAAAATTGTGATGCACATTATTGCAATACATGATTGTACATATACACATTCATTGATATACAATATACACATTATACACTTGTATGCTGTACATTATTGCAATCATTCATTGATGTACAATATCACATTATGCTGACGTTATTACACATTCATTGTATTAACAATATACACAGTCATTGCTGTACAGTATACACATTCATTGATGTACAATATACACATGTATTGCTGTACAGTATGCACATTCATTGATGTACAATATACACAGTCATTGCTGTGCAGTATGCACATTAATTGCTGTACAATATACACATTCATTGATGTACAATATACACATTCATTGCTGTACAGTATTCACATTCATTGATGTACAATATACCCATTCATTGCTGTACATTATTCACAGTCATTGATGCACAATATACACATTTATTGATGTACAGTATGCACATTCTTTGCTGTACATTGTGCACATGCATACATTGATGTACCATATACACATTTATTGATGTACAGTATGCACATTCATTGCTGTACATTGTGCTCATTCATTGCTGTACATTGTGCACATGCATTGATGTACTATGTGCACATTTATTGTTGTACATTGTACACATGCATTGCTGTACAGTGTGCACATTCATTGCTCTATGTACAGTGTACACATGCATTGCTGTACAGTGTATACATTCATTGCTCTACAGTGTGCACATTCATATTTCTACTGTGTGTACAGTCATTATTGTGCACTGTACACACCCATTGCTGTACAATGTGCACATTCATTGTTGTACAGTGTGCACATTCAGTATTGTACAAAGTACACATTCAGTATTTTACAGTGTTCACATTCATTGCTTTACAGTGTATACATGCATTGTTGTACAGTGTGCACTTTCAGTATTGTACAAAGTACACATTCAGTAGTTTACAGTGTTCACATTCATTGCTCTACAGTGTGCACATTCATTTTTGTACAATGTGCACATTCAGTATTGTACAGTGTGCATTTTCAATAGTGTACAAAGTAAACATTCAGTATTGTACAGTGTTCACATTCATTGCTCTACAGTGTGCACATTCATTTGTGTACAGTGTGCACATTCAGTATTGTACAGTGTGCACATTCATTTTCGTACAGTGTGTACATTCAGTATTGTACAGTGTGCACATTCATTTTCGTACAGTGTGCACATTCAGTATTGTACAGTGTGCACATTCATTTTCGTACAGTTTGCACATTCAGTATTGTACAGTATGCACATTCAGTATTGTACAATGTGCACATTCATTTTCGTACAGTTTGCACATTCAGTATTGTAACAGTATGCACATTCAGTATTGTACAATGTGCACATTCATTTTTGTACAATGTGTGCTTTCAGTATTGTACAGTGTGCACATTCATGTTTGTATCGTGTGCACATTAATTTTGCAGTGTGCACATTCAGTATTGTACAGTGTGCACATTCATTTTGTACAAAGTGCACATTCATTTTGTACAAAGTGCACATCCAGTATTGTACAGTGTGCATGTTCATGTTTGTACAGTGTGTACATTCAGTATTGTACAGTATGCATATTCATTTGTGTACAGTGTGCACATTCAGTAATGTACAGTGTACATATGCATTGTTGTACAGTCTGCACATTCAGTATTGTACAGTGTGCACATTCATTGCTGTACATTATGCACATTTGTTTGCAGTACAGTTTTCACATTCACACATTCATTGCTGTACATTGTACACATTCGCTTGATTAATTGGTGTCCAGCGTCACATTCATTGATGTTCACTAATGCACATTATTTAGTTCAGTGTTCACATTCACTGTTGTACAGTGTGCTCATTCACTGATGTCAAGCTGGTTTATAAGAATGAGTACGACATGTTATGGGTACGAAATGGTAAGGGTGCGAATTAAACCGGAACCATTGCAAACTGATTATCAACATCACATATCAGTTCGCTGAAGTTAGCAAATTGCATCTATTTCTCGTGTACGTTTTTAATTATATTTCTGTAAGGACAATTCACAGTCGTATACTGAACAGTATGCACTCTCTTTTATTGGTGTTGATGCTTTATTCATGTTAATAAACGTTACCTTTATAATGTTTTAATATAGCCTATTTTCGGACAGCACTGTTAGTCGGACACTTTTCATTTATTAATAAATGCTGGCAGACTACCAGTACATAAAATTCCGGATCATAGCCTACTATATTTACAAGTGTACATGCTTGTACATAATTGAGAATGAACCAATCCAGTAACTTAGTATTATTGGAATCGATATCTGGACTTGCATGGAAAACAAGCAATATATCATATGTTTCCTACATGTACATGCCAGTGACACAATATGATGAAATGTATAGTTTGGGATATTTGTTAATTGTTGAATTATATGAACTCTAAAATTAGAAGGGAACTCAGAACATTTGGATATTTGTTGTAGCAGCATAATATCTATGAGCACATTGTGTCTGTGAGAAAATTTTATTTATTTTCTGTCAAGGAAGTTATTTGAAATACATGTACAGACCGGCAGCACGATTTACCCAAATCTACCCAAATATTCATTAAAAATAACATTTATGATTATACTATATATGTTTTCAAAAATATATCATTAGTATATCATACAATAAGCACATTTTGACCGAAAAAAGGGAAGAATAAAGCACATATTTCCGCGGGAAACCGATTAATATACATATAGCATTATTATAAAGGGAGACTACCGTAATCGAGACTCATTAATTATGTCTCAGTTGTCTAACGCTAAGTTGTCATCGATCATGATTTCATATGGCACATATATACTAGTCCAACTGTCTAATCGGTCACCTCCATAGTATTGCAATATTTATTTCGCCGAGTAATTATATGCCAACATCTTTTTGAAATAGTTAAAAACAAAGTATAATGCATTGAATGAATGTTTTTATTAGCATAAAATGACTTTTGGACATATATAGTTTAGTGATTGCAATTTAATTTACGGATATACATTTCAAAACTCACACAGGAAGCTATATATAAACATACGGTATACAGTCAGTATGTACAAGATGGACAACAGTGTAGACCCTGATCAGACTGTGATTGCAAACTTCCCTAGAGGTATAGCCTCAACAAGTGATTATGTACAAGATGGCTATACACGTCATGGCGGGCAAAAACGGCCAGTATACGGTCGACAACTTCACACTGTCTCCTTGTATGTCAACATTATAGAGGTTCTACAGATTTTTATTTGTATTTCAATTAAAAATCATCATTCCCATTTAGCATGTTTATCCATTATAAAGTGGATTATCTTCCTTGGCTTCCTAGTATTAAGTTTATCGCGGTACTCTCCCTTTATTTCATATACAAATATTTTCATTTTGCATCAGAACATTAAAATGGGCCCTGGTATGAGCAAATTAATGACATACATCATGTAAGTACAGTCCAAACATCGTTATTATGATGTGTATAGCTTTATTTATTAACACATATAGTAATTATATGAAGATTTGGGAAGATTTGGGTAAATCGTGCCACCCTGTACAGACTATAACTTTATGAAATAACATTGATATATGTGTTAGCTATGGACATATTAATTAATATCTTGTGATGAAAGAGTATAAAGTCATTATTGTGAATGCTTAATTTATGTGACTGTGACATTGGAGAATTATCTGTACTTTATATGTCCAGAAAGGTGATATGTGTTAATGTTAAATTATATGCGCACCCCATGATATATGTTATAATAAAATACAAGTGAGTGATCTAGTTGGTGAACATTTACAAGAAGAGTGATGAAATATACTACAAGTGTGCAGTCTTCACGAAAAACTGTTCAAACCACTGGCCCTCCGGGCCAGTCAACTTCCCAAAGTTATTGGCCCGAACAAAATTTTACTGGCCCGAAAAATTATGCGGTACTATGTATAAATATAATATTATCATAAAAGTATATATATGCTTGTATAGTAGTTGTATAATAAGAATAAAAACAAGTCAATATAATGTTGTTTTAATGATTGGTCTCAAGATATCAATGTTTTATAAACTAGATCTTCCGACATTTCCATCTCGTCATCATCTCTGTCTTGGTCATCGCTCTCGTCATGGTCACTCTGACTCAATACCTACCAGGGCTTCTAAAATTTCAGAATGCCAATCGGTCCAGACGTAATTGACGGCCCGAAGGAGCCGGTACGATTAGTGCCCTACCCCCATGTTTTGTTGACTCCCCCTCTTCAGAAACTGAAAATCTGTCGGCTATTGGGTGCAGACGAAATTAGGTTACATCTCGCCTCCATAGCTTAGCTAAGTTTTGTGCTTTCTGCAGTTTGTCTGAAGCGAAGACACTTCGTGTAAACATAGAAAATATATCTTTTATGGTCAATGTACTATATTTATTGATTTTTGTAATGGAAAAGTCGTGTTTGAAACATTTAATACACACAGGCTCATCGATGCGATGTCAGAAATCGGCTATTACATCAATTGAACACACAAAATAAAATGGTTAATCAAGTTTTAAAATGGTAATGTTTTACCATAATTCTGGTGTACCAGCATACACAAACAATTATTAACTGTTAGGGAAGCAAGATAATTGTATTTTTGTCAAGTAAATAACGATAATATCAACTAGCCACAACTATAAAGAGGTAAATGGAACAGCCGTTCATGTAGCAAAGAGAATATAAAAAAAAATAAAAAAATTCTACTGGTCCGCCGGGCCTGCCAGCTTCTGAATTTTACTGGCCCGTCGGAAATTTTACTGGCCTCGGGCATCGGACCAGCGGCTAAATTCGAAGACTGAGTGTCTACTTCGGCCTGAAGGCTTAGAAGATTGAAGATTTCATGCCCCCCTATGCGATTTTCATGCGGGGTGTGGCATATTGCGTTGCTCTTGAGGTTCCGTTCGTCCGTGTACATTTATGTCAACAATAGTTTGTAAGAGTTTCTCCAACATGTAATATATTCAATATTACGCAATGGATTGCTTCAATACTTGGACACTCGAATCTCCTGAACATTTGTCACACACTGGCGTTCTCGAAGTCGGACATAGACCATATGTGTATTCTTATTGAAGAGCGCACTCATGCGCAGGGGGAAAATACGACTTTTCCTTAATTAATTTAACTATTTTCTGGCGTTATTAAAAACTAAATTTCGGCAGTTAGATCAAGTTTAAGTTCATATTCCTGAAATTTGTTTATTTATTGAAAATTCTCTTTAGTTCATTTGTCACTGGACTAATTCTAACAGTAATATTTATGATGACGAAAATGATGATTTACAGAGCGGGATTAGGGAATTTTCCCCCAAACAAATATGGCCGACTTGGTCACGTGATGTTAGTGTGACGTCACGCCGACTTCCAGAATAGGCACTTTGTGGTATGAATGACAACCCACCGTGACGTGATTTATCTTTGAGTGGATCACTAATTGTAAGTTACTAATCAGCGTGAAGGCTGAGAACCATGCACAAACAACAGGGTTCTAGGTGTAGAGTAGGGGGACCAGTGCTCGTAGTATTTTTCAATAGTTCTACAAAATAAAGCAATATGTTTTATTTTTCATATCCAATTTTATGGACATAAACCTCTCGTGTGTAGCGCCAATTGTCTTTCTGCGGAAATGTCATCACGTGACTTTATGACGGTCAAGTATTTACACATCCGGGTGACTGTGAATTTGGCTACAAATGGACCTATCTTCGCGGTACGGGTTCTATGATGTAATCGTACCAGGGATTTCCCTAGGATTTTTTAAATGTGGGTCCCAGGACTCCCAACTTTACTATTTTGGGGGTTCCTGGTTATTTTTGGAGGGTCCCAAGTTCATGCACATATTTCATTAAAAATAATATAAAAATGGTATTGATAGTCCTAAATTATCTTCTATAAAGTACAGTCACACAGGTTGTCCCAAAAAGTGTAAAAATGCTGTAAAACTTTTGAAAATGATTCATTTTGCACTGCCAAGTTTTGAGGGTCCACGGGATGCAGTACCAATTGCCAGTGTGGGTCCTCGGCCAATAAAATGCATCAGGGACGCAGAAAACAGGGGTCTGGGAAATCCCTGAATCCATGGCACTGCAATTGCTTAGGGTGGAAAAGAAAATATAAACTAATCCATATACTGCCTGCATAAAATAAGAAAACATAATAAACATTACTGAAGTATACACAGCTGCGTATTTCGGACTTGCAGCTGGAAATCGGTTGCCAGAATATGCGTTTAATTTATATGCCTCTCACACGATGTATTACATCTGCTGTCAAAGATTGGTCTGAAGAGATGGTTTCAAATCGCATTCATCACACATATGCTTGAATCTGGATCGAACAAATAAACACAGAAACTGATGAATGTTGAATATGTACGGGTGGAGAAGTGGATTATAATGTTGGATTACCGTGAAGACTGGTCTACCGCGATGACTGGTCCTCCCGCTATAGTGTCCATGTGTGGTGGTGAGACATGATCGCCCGGTTAGCTCAGTGGGTAAAAGCGCTGTGCTAGTGTTGCGGGGTCGTGGGTTCAAACCCCATATCGGGCGACACTTTTTCCCCTTAGAAATACTTCAAGGCTATTACTCGTCGTGAAGCTGTGAGGTTGATGCCTGGCTCCTAAAGGATAAGAAGAGGAGGAGTGTAGTGTCCGTGTGTGGTGGTGAGACACGATCGCCCGGTTAGCTCAGTGGGTAAATGTGCTGTACTAGTGTTACGGGGGTCGTGGGTTCAAACCCCACATCGGGCGACACGTTTTCCCCTTAGAAATACTTCATGGGCCTTCACGCGCATTGGTAACTTACAATTAGCGAGCCAAAGGTAAATCACGTCACTTCCGTTGATTGAAAAGATGGCTGCCGTCACACCTTTGTGTAAATATTATATCGGAGTTCATTTGATAACACTGTCGGTTGTTGTTTATACCACAAAGTGCCTATGCACACTCGTGCAACAATTAACACGACCTTGACCATTCGAACTGTTACTGAAACACTTAGCCATTTTGTTACGTCAAAAAGTTTGTTGTAAGAGTTTCTCCAACAAATGATTGCTTCCATACTTGGACACTTGAATCACCTGAACATTTGTCACACAATCATAAACACGACCTTACCTTTGTCACCTTCTAAATGTCACTGAAACACTTAGCCATTTTGTGATTGATGATTGGGTGATTGATTGGGCAAACGCTACGGCGTAAATAAGTTGAAAAGTTTGTAAGAGTTTCTCCAGTTACAGTCCAGTATGCCACGGGGCATATCCATGTTTTACAAACATTATGTCTAGTTTTGTGTCGAGCCCGCTTACGGAAAGCGAGACATAGTGATCACAATAACGTCCGTCCGTCTGTCCGTCCAAAATCTGCGTTAAAGTTTTTAAATACCTTATATCTCTGCAGTCCTAAGTCACATTGACTTGAAACTTCATATGCTTATTATCTCTGTAACCGTAAGTCGGATTTGCTTGAAACTTTGTATACTTATTGGTCATCATCCATATAGTCATTCTGTGTCCCACTCATGCGGCCACTGTGCCCCTATGTCAAGGTCAAATGACTTAGAAGTTTGTGTTAAACTTTCTGTCAAAATTTTCGTTAAAGTTTTCACATACCTACTATCTCTGTAACCGTAAGTCAGATTTGCTTGAAGCTTTGTATGCTTATTGGGCATCATCCATATAATCGGGCATCATCCATATAATCATTCTGTGTCCCACTCATGCGACCCCTATGCCCCAAGGTCAAGGCCAAATGACTTCGAAGTTTGCATTATTATATAATCTGCGTTAAAGTTTTTACATATCTTATATCTCCACAATTGTGACTCCAATTTACTTCCAACTTCCAATACTGTTCATCATCCATATTTTCATTCCATAGCCTGCCCATGTGGTACACATGCCCAGGTCAAGGTCAAATGACATTGAAATTTGTGTTAAAGTTTTTACATACCTTATATCTCCACAACACTTACTCCGATTTACTTCAAACTTCAAATAATTCTTTATACCCCCCGCAACGAGTTGTGGGAGGGTATACTAGAGTCAGGTTGTCCGTGCGTCCGTCCGTCACTAAACTTAACATCAGAGAAATATTGTTATAACTTCTATTTCCTTCATCAAAAATGCTTAATATTTTACACATGCATTCCTGTAAGGCTCTACTACCATGCTGTGCCAAATCCACGACTGTCCAACCCCCGCTGATCCCAAGGTCAAGGTCAAATACTTAGTCTGTTTACAAAACTTAACATCCGAGAAATATTGTTGTAACTTCTATTTCCTTCATCAAAATTGCTTAATATTTCACACATGCATTCCTGTAAGGCTCTACTACTATGCTGTGCCAAATCCATGACCGTCCAATCCCCGCTGATCCCAAGGTCAAGGTCAAAGACTTAGTTTCTTTACAAAACTTATCATCAGAGAAATATGTTATAACTTCTATTTCCTTCATCTAAAATGCTTAATATTTCACTTGTGCATTCATGTAAGGCTCTACTACCATGCTGTGCCAAATCCACGACCGTCCAACCCCCGCTGATCCCAAGGTCAAGGTCAAATGAAATACTTAGTCTGTTTACAAAACTTAACATCAGAGAAATATATTATAACTTCTATTTCCTTCATTGCAGATTCTTAATATTTCACACATGCATTCCTGTAAGGCTCTACTATCATGCTGTGACATATCCCCACTGATCTCAACGTCAAGGTCACATACTTAGTCTCTTTACAACACTTAACATCAGAGAAATCGTTTATAACTTCTACTTCCTTGCTCGGGTCTGCTTCACATTTCACACTCGCATTGCTTCAATGGACCTCTACCACTCTGTGGCAAATTCACGTTCGTGCCACCCCCGCTAACTCCAGAATCAAGGTCACAAGCCCACACACTTGGAAAATTTTTCATATTTAGGGGTACCTGGGCCCACGCGGGGGGTATTCCGTAAGCCTCGCTTACTGACCAATCTAGTTATTATCATCCATATTTTCATTCTATAGCCCCACCCAACATCAAGGTCAAATGACTTTAAAATTTGTGTTAAAGCTTTTACATACCTTATATGTCCACAACCCTTAATTCAATCTTCAAATAAATACACTCTGAGACCATCAAATGCCTCGGCGGGCTTGACATGCAGGCCGCGGCCATCTGGTTTTTAGCCAGGCTTTTTGAAAAAAAATCCAGGCTATTGGATTGGCGAAAGCCGGGCGGGCGGCGGGCAGCGTCCACAATCAATGTTACGTTTTCGTGTTTGAGTCCATTTCTTTGTTACTGTACCACCTAGGACCACCAAACTTTCACAGCTTCACAATCAAGGGGTGCCCACCACATATCACTATCCAACATGTTACTTTTTTTTTAACTTGACCCATTTTTTCCGCACAATCGACTTAGCCATTTTCAATGTTAAGTTTTCGTGTTTAAGTCCATTTCTTTGGTACTGTACCACCTAGGACCACCAAACTTTCACAGCTTCATAATCAAGGGGTGCCCACCACATATCACTATCCAACATGTTACTTTTTAGCCAGGTTTTTTGAAAAAAAATCCAGGCTATTGGATTGGCTAAGGCCGGCCGGCGGCGTCCACATTCAATGTTAAGTTTTCATGTTTGAGTCCATTTCTTTGTTACTGTACCACCTAGGACCACCAAACTTTCACAGCTTCATAATCAAGGGGTGCCCTCCACATATCACTATCCAATCATGTTACTTTTTTTTTGAACTTGACCCATTTTTTCCTTTTTTTCCGCGCAATCGACTTAGCCATTTTCAATGTTAAGTTTTCGCGTTTTCAATGTTAAGTTTTCGTTTTTAAGTCCATTTCTTTGTTACTGTACCACCTAGGACCACCAAACTTTCACAGCTTCATAATCAAGGGGTGCCCACCACATATCACTATCCAACATGTTACCTTATTTTTTAACTTGACCCATTTTCTCCGCGCAATCGACTTAGCCATTTTCAATGTTAAGTTTTCGCGTTTTCAATGTTAAGTTTTCGTGTTTAAGTCCATTTCTTTGGTACTGTACCACCTAGGACCACCAAACTTTCACAGCTTCATAATCAAGGGGTGCCCACCACATCACTATCCAACATGTTACTAATTTTTTTTTAACTTGACCCATTTTTTCCGCGCAGTCGACTTAGCCATTTTCAATGTTAAGTTTTCGCGTTTACAATGTTAAGTTTTCGTGTTTAAGTCCATTTCTTTGGTACTGTACCACCTAGGACCACCAAACCTTCACAGCTTCATAACCAAGGGGTGCCTACCACATACAACTATCCAACATGTGACCATTTTTTTACCTTCACCTATTATTTCTACGTAATTGACTTAGCCATTTTCAACGTTAACTTTTTAACGTACGTCTGGTTAAATTTTTTGGTTAAACTTTTTTGTTATACTATATCTCTGCAACTGCTTCGCCCATTACCTTGAAACTTCAACATGGGTGTTTATCATCGTCCATATTTTCATTCTAACCCCCAACCGTGCGGCCCCTGTGCGCAATGTCAAGGTCAAATTACTTTGAATTTATTTCTTAAATTTTTTTCGTGTACTATATCTCTGCAACTGCTTCACCCATTACCTTGATACTTTCACATGGTGTTTATCATCATTGTCGCACCCGCTTGCGGAAAGCGCGATATTGTCGGCATTTTGGCATTCGTCCGTCCGTACGTCCGTGTGTCCGGTTAAAGTTTTTTCGTTAAAGTTTTTCCATCTACTATATCTATTTTTTTAGTGTCTATGCCTCGCCCCAAGGCGCGACATGCAGGCCACGGCCATCTAGTCTACAAAAAGTGGGTATAATTATGTTATCCAAGTGTCCTTTGAATTTATTTCTTAAAGTTTTTTCGTGTACTATATCTCTGCAACTGCTTCACCCATTTACCTTGATACTTTTTTCACATGGGTGTTTATCATCATTGTCGCACCCCGCTTTGCGGAAAAGCGCGATATTTGTCGGCATTTTGGGCATTCGTCCGTCCGTACGTCCGTGTGTCCGGTTAAAGTTTTTTCGTTAAAGTTTTTCCATCTACTATTTCGTGGCTTTGCCTCGTTTCTTGTTTTTTAACTTGACCCATTTTTTCCGCGCAATCGACTTAGCCATTTTCAATGTTAAGTTTTCGCGTTTTCAATGTTAAGTTTTCGTGTTTAAGTCCATTTCTTTGGTACTGTACCACCTAGGACCACCAAACTTTCACAGCTTCATAATCAAGGGGTGCCCACCACATATCACTATCCAACATGTTACTTTTTTTTTAACTTGACCCATTTTTTCCGCGCAGTCGACTTAGCCATTTTCAATGTTAAGTTTTCGCGTTTACAATGTTAAGTTTTCGTGTTTAAGTCCATTTCTTTGGTACTGTACCACCTAGGACCACCAAACTTTCACAGCTTCATAACCAAGGGGTGCCTACCACAAACAACTATCCAACATGTGACCATTTTTTTTACCTTCACCTATTATTTCTACGTAATTGACTTAGCCATTTTCAACGTTAACTTTTTAACGTACATCTGGTTAAATATTTTGGTTAAAACTTTTTTGTTATACTATATCTCTGCAACTGCTTCGCCCATTACCTTGAAACTTCACATGGGTGTTTATCATCGTCCATATTTTCATTCTAACCCCCAACCGTGCGGCCCCTGTGCGCAATGTCAAGGTCAAATTACTTTGAATTTATTTGTTAAAGTTTTTTCGTGTACTATATCTCTGCAACTGCTTCACCCATAACCTTGATACTTCACATTGGTGTTTATCATCATTGTCGCACCCGCTTGCGGAAAGCGCGATATCGTCGCCATTTTGGCATACGTCCGTCCGTACGTCTGTGTGTCCGGTTAAAGTTTTTTCGTTAAAGTTTTTCCATCTACTATATCTATTTTTTTAGTGTCCATGCCTCGCCCCAAGGCGCGACATGCAGGCCACGGCCATCTAGTCTACAAAAAGTGGGTATAATTATGTTATCCAAGTGTCCATGCTTGGAAAAAACCTGGCCTTCGTGGCTTTGCCTCGTTTCTTGTTAAAAAATGTATGAAATCCTTGGAAAAATTTCAGATCCTGTTGAGACGGCATTTATAATATACCAGCTCAGTATGGAATCCAGATCAGCCTGTGCATCCGCCAGTCTGATCAGGATCTGCACTGCTTGCCATTCCATCAATGAAACACCCGTCATGCTTCTAAACATCAATACAATATAATATAATAATCAATCAATATAATCTGATAAGCAATATAGATCATTACCAGGCTACGGGAGTGTACTATTCGATCAGGAGCTACACTGGTCACAAATCCCATAAGCCCCATTTCTTCAGTCGCAACCACATATTTATAGTGAGAAAAGACACCAGCCTGTCATTCATTATAACTAGACTAGAAAAAGTCGATGGCGCGCCATCGCAATATACCCACTTTCCCCAAATGCTAAGTCCGAAAGGGGGAGGTAATCCATGATGGAGGGTCGGATAAAAAATCCGAATTCACTTTGCGCATCAGCACATCAAAACGAAGTTACGAACCAAATATCAGACGCGTAGGTATTAAGGTGAAAAAGTTTTTCGAGTTACAAGGAAAAATTGGAAATTCTGAGTCCGAAAGGGGGAGATAATCCGTGATGGAGGGTCGGATGAAAATTCCGAATTCACTTTGCGCATGTGCATATGATAACGAAGCTACATAGCAAATATGAGGCGCGTAGGTATGAAGGTGAAAAAGTTTTTCGAGTTACAAGGAAAAAATGGGAAATTCTGAGTCGGAAAGGGGGAGGTAATCGATGATGGAGGGTCGGATCAAAAATGGGAATTCACTTTGCGCATCTGCACATGATAACGAAGGTACATACAGTCGAACTTCGATGGGTCGAACCCTGGTAAACTCGTCAGCCATGCTTGCCTCGAACTAGCCTTTAGGTACCGGCAGAATTCCTATATAAATACGTTAAAACTACCCGGTATAGGTCGAACTTGTGAAAGTCGAACAACCCTCAATGCCTCGAATTGCTGTCACGCCCGGTCGTGTATAAATCCACTATAAACACCACAAAAACTCGAACATGTCAGACGATTGTCTCTAGACTAGTTGATTGACTTTCACACCTATTGTTAAACGGTTGTCAAACAAATCTCAAGTGGTCATTTGAGCGTATACAATAACGGCAGTCGTGACCAGCATACGTGGTAATTATGCATTGACCAATGTCGGCGAAGTTGTTAGTTAATTAAAGTGGTAATTTATGGGACTTGGTTCCATGTGATAGTAAATTATGATATGCAGTGAATGTGGTTCCGGGTCCGAAGTAATGATGGGGCGACTGGGCATGCATCTATTGATTTATCAGTGTATGACGAGCGATGTAATTGTATACCTACAAGCATGCGCATCATTTTATGGCAAATACATATTATACATATTCACTCACAAAGATTTATATTTGATTAGATAAATATTTGTCATGAAATTACGCAAATGCCAATAGGTACAAACTCAGAGATGCTTTCACATGATCGTATCGGACGGGGCAACCAAGTCCGCCAATTGTATTTCGTAATAATTTTCTGTTGTTCTCATATTCTATTGCTGTATAATGGCTATGTAAATAAAAACACACATGAGTTTGCCGCTTTCTTTATTTTATTAAAGCCTGTTTCTGTTAATAAACGACTGTGACAATCAACCGTAAATGCAAATGTAAGCACATTTATATGAAACAACGTGTCGTAATGACGACTTGTTTCACTTAGTACACTGACCAACTCGTAGATCTGAAATGGTTAAAGTAGAAAATCCCGATGAGTCGAACAACGGATGGGTCGAACTAAAACTTAACCCCACATGCTGTTCGACCCATCGAAGTTCGACTGTACTAAATATCAGGCGCATAGGTATGAAGGTGAAAAAGTTTTTTGAGTTACAAGGAAAAAATGGGAAATTCTGAGTCCGAAAGGGGGAGATAATCCATGATGGAGGGTCGGATGAAAAATCCGAATTCACTTTGCGCATCTGCACATGATAACGAAGCTACATAGCAAATATGAGGCGCGTAGGTATGAAGGTGAAAAAGTTTTTCGAGTTACAAGGAAAAAATGGGAAATTCTGAGTCCGAAAGGGGGAGATAATCCATGATGGAGGGTCGGATCAAAAATCTGAATTCACTTTGCGCATCTGCACATGATAACGAAGCTACATAGCAAATATGAGGCGCGTAGGTATGAAGGTGGAAAAGTTTTTCGAGTTACAAGGAAAAAATGGGAAATTCTGAGTCCGAAAGGGGGAGATAATCCATGATGGAGGGTCGGATCAAAAATCCGAATTCACTTTGTGCATCTGCACATGATAACGAAGCTACATACCAAATATCAGGCGCGTAGGTATGAAGGTGAAAAATGTTTTTCGAGTTACAAGAAACGTGACGGACGTACGGACGGACGTACGGTACCCATAAGTACGGTACCACATAAGTACCCGAATGTCTGCCCGGACATACGGACGGACGGACACTCGTGACAAAAACAATATACCCATTTTTTTTCCCCAAAAAAGTGGGTATAATAAAAAATAGTAGTGACGGGAATATCAGGCTTATGGGTTCTGCGAGCAATGTAGATACAGATCAGGCTGTGCATCTGCACAATCTGCTCGGGATCTGCACTGTTCACCATTCCATCAACGCAACCACATATTAGAAAATACCAATTTGCATATAGATAGAGCTGTAGACTGTTGGAACTCCAATCCTGTAGCCTATTTCATCAACATTGCAAAGTATACTTAATACTAGCAAAGTATACTTTGAGGGAGAAATCATTTATTTTTCCTGAAATGCATTATTTCATATAAAACTAACAACTGCATATATTTGATGATTAAAAGTATGCAGAATTATTATACTGAATTTATTACATTATCACAGCCAAAATGGCTGTGATAATGTAATAAATTCAGTATAATAAAAATTAATAAATTTATCCTAAAATTGAAAATTTCTCCCTCAAAGTATACTTTGCTAGTAAAATATACTTTGCAATGTTGATGAAATCGGCTACTGATTTGCATATAGATAGAGCTGTACACTGTTGGAACTGCAATCCTGATAGTCTTGTAAATGTGGGGACGGTTCCCTCCTTTGAAAACTTGTTGATAAAGATATTTTATACAATTGTACTAGCAGATATAACGAAGAGCTGGATTCAGAGGCTGATTATGGCTTACTTCCAGAAATCGACTTCTGGCAACCAGGGCTCCAGATAAGGAATTAGTAATGGAGTATTTTCGCTCCATCATTTCTGAAGCAATTTGGGTATTTCAAAATTTTAATTGGGTAAAATCAAATCGCACTACCGTTTACACATGAAGATAGAGCAATTATTGAATAGTTTGCTTCAAGATGAAAACTTGTCTTGGCATTTCATTAGAATTGTCTCCTTGGAGACAATTCTAATGAAACACCAAGATGTGCTTTCATGGAAAATAAGAAAAATATGCTATATTTGTTGTTTTCTGCAGCATGATAAAGGTACCACAAAATTGTTATTGCTTTTTGATACTCGCTACTTCTGATTTAAATTGGGGGTTTGTCAATTTTAATTGGATATTTAAGCAAATACGCAGCTTACATGTATCTGCAGTTCTGGACAACTTATGATGTTACTGCCAATTTGTAACCAATGGAATAATGTGAACCGAACAATTCTATTCCAGTTACCGTGTCAACAATGGCGATATAGAGTGAATCTGGTGTCTGGGTGACGATGTTTCTCACTGTGGGCTGCCTGTTCTTCAGTATTGTACGGTGGTATAGCCAGAAACGCAGGAGGCTCATGCTACTCAATGCCGTTAGAAAGGTAGATTTATGTGTTGACACGCCTTAGGCCGCTATCTTATTTTTTTTTGTCGTCTGCTGTTTTTTTCTATTTTCCGTTTTTATCATCAAAAACATGCTTTGACAGCACTTTAGAATAATTTACAACATGCTTTGACAGCACTTCAGAATCATTTCCGTTGGAAATGATTCTGAAGTGCTGTCAAACCATGCTTTTATTGAGAAATAAGGCAAGATATAAAAGCAACAGCAGACGACAATTGTTGTGAGTAGCGGTCTAAGGGTTAATTGAACTTTGTACGACTAAGAATTAAAATTTGCAAAAGCATAGAAGTCTACGTTGGCAAATGATTAGTGGATTTGTCCAGGCCAGTCTGGATCTACACAGTGGACACATCCAATAACCTTTATTTTCTCAAATTAAGAGGGATGGACTGTGGTCTGGGGGATTTGGCATTGGACTTCAGTACCGGAGGTTGTGAGTTCAATACTCACCCTAGGCGTGAACAATACTGGCATAGTATTTCCAACCCACTGGTTTGTCGGATGAGACTTTAACCCTTACTACGCTGAATTAAATGTTGTCGCCTGCTGCAAATGTTTTATTTTCAATATTTCTCGACAAAACCATTTTTTTCTCAAATTAAAGTGAAATACATGTATGATCAGGATCTACACTCTATACTGAAACAAAATAATCTTAGTTTTGTCGGTTTATGGGCTAGCTATAATTATGACTGGAGAAATGATCATAGAAGCTTAACGGGGCCACAGGTAGGTAAAGTAAACCCTATTTCGTATCCGCACAGTCTGATCAGGATCTGCACTGTTCGCCATTCCATCAATGAAACACATGTCATGCTTCTAACGAGCAATATAATCATTATCAGGCGATAGGAGCTATGTGCTATTCGATGAGGAGCTACACTGGACACAAGTGCCAAAAGCCCCATTTCTCCAGTGAGAACTACATATACATGTATTATGGTATCAGAGCTCCAGATAAGGTGTGTATTGGCATATTTTACTCACTTGTTTTAGCAGAATATGCATTGATTATCATAAGTGGGAGTACAAAATACTCACGACTATGTGAAAATACGCATTGATTTTCAAATTGAGTAGTGAAATACTGTAACAGAGTCAAAAATTTACTTACTTGTAGCTGCAAAAAGCAATATTATTGCAGCTCAAAGTGATTTTTTATTTTTATGCCCCACCACGATAGTGGAGGGGGCATTTAGTGTTACCCTTGTCCGTCCCGTCCGTCCCGTCCGTCCGTCCCGTCCGTCCGTCCGTCACAAAACTTTAATGCTCGGGTAAATGTCTAATAATTTCTTCATCCTTCGACCGATCTGCTTCATATTTCATATACACATTGCTCTAATGGTCCTCTACCGCCCTGTGCCAAATCCACGTTCGTCCTGCCCCCGCCAAGCCCAGGGTTAAGGTTTCCTTTCACGGATCAGCTTCATACTTCATATACGCATTGCTCTAATGGTCCTCTACTGCCCTGTGCCAAATCCACGTTCATCCTGCTCCCACCAAGCCCAGGGTGAAGGTCACATACTTGGTGCTTCAAAAACTTTAACGCTCAGGTAAAAAATTTGACTTGGAATTTGGCCTTATTTATTATCAAAGCGATATGTGGGGCATCCGTGTTCTATGAACACATTTTCTAGTTTTTATCATTTGTTTCCGATTTAATAAGGAAGAAAATCTATAGTACATTTGTAACAGTAAAATACACATTGAATTTGAAATATGGGGGTATATAGATACACAACTTATCTGGAGCTCTGATGGTATACATTATGTATTCAGCGAATGTAAAGCTTATTGCCTGATATATGTAGTTTCTCGTCTCCAGGTGTACAGGAGCAGTAGTATTCTGGTGCAGCGGTCCGCACACGTTACCTGTGGGACGGGGGCACCACTGATCAGCCCGACAGCGGTGTCTGTACAGAGAGGTTTACTGGACGATGACAAGTGTATCTGGTCAACAGTGAACCCTCAGGTACGCTGTCGTCTACACAGTCATTGTTTTTTCACAGATCAATTTCATGTCAATCCAAAACTTGATTACTCTTTGTTATATTTTCATGACATTTCACACTTGCTTAACTCTTTGCACGCTAGCGGCGAAAATATCCGCCAAACAAATTAGGTCTACCGGTATATGTTTTATTTCTCTCTGTAAATATGTCTTGGAATTTCATTAGAATTGAGTCCTCAGGACTCAATTCTAATGAAATTCCAAGACATATTCATGATATTTACAAGGAGAAATAAAATAAAATATGATGAATTTTTGTCCGCTAGTTTTGAACTATTTATAGCCCACAAGTTTCCCAGCATGCAAAGAGTTAAATCGTGACCCAAAGGTGTGTCTCATGCAAGAATGACAACTCTCACCTTACTAACATATTTGTTGCAATCCTTTTTGTTGACTGCCTGTTAATAGGGTGGGGGATACACATGCACTTGTGGACCAATGTCAGTTTCTAGTTAACCCTTAGACCGCTATCTTAATGTTTTTGTTGTCTGCTGTTTATTTTCCATTTTAATTATCAAAAACATGCTTTGACAGCACTTTAGAATAATTTATGACATGCTTTGACAGCACTTCAGAATCATTTCCATTGGAAATGATTCTGAAGTGCTGTCAAACCATATTTTTATTGGGAAATAAGGTAAGATATAAAAGCAACAGCAGACGACAATTTTCGTGAGTAGCGGTCTAAGGGTTAAGACCTATTGTTATGCCTCACCACGATAGTGGATGGGGGCATTTAGTGTTGCCCTTGTCCGTCCGTCCCTCACCAACCTTCTAAAACTTTTAAACTGTACTAGCTACAGACCTTAAACTTGGTATGTAGCTTCCTTATGATGAGTAGATGCTCAAAGTTTATTTCGATTTTTGATTCAACCCCCAGGTAATGCATTATCTCCCCCTTTTCGACTTGGAATTTGACAATTTTGCCTTGTAACTCGTAAAACTTTTAAACCGTAATAACTACAGACCTGAAACTTGGTACAGACCTGAAACCTGAGCCCATCGCTGTGCACCAATGACACTGAGCCATGGATTATCTCCCCTTTTTGACTTGGAATTTTGCCTCGTTTACTATCAAAGCGATATGTGGGGCATCCGTGTTCTATGAACACATTTTCTAGATATGGGCCGCACCATACGAAAACCGGGCTTAATGACAACGTCATGAAAAGCGGTAAATGACGTCGGAAAAACGACGTTTCAAATTGTATAGCGTCGCCGTAAAAGTTCACAGTTTGCCCTCCCATTTACGTTTACTGGTGTCAGTTAACATTAAGTGTGAACAGAAAACGGAAAATGATAACTTACTGAAACTTTCACTAATATGAGACGCGATACCTTGTACCTCGGTACACATATTATGACGTCATGACTTGACGTCATGTACTTGTGACGTCATTGAACATGAATACATGTTTGACGTTATGGCCATGGTGTCGTGACAAAATATTATAGCAGGGATACTTGCATGAGTTCCTCGCAGCATCAATGACTTAGAAATGCTTCAGGCGCTGTACATTGTCGCCTAACTGTCGTTCTTTGACATTTTTACTCTTTTTCGTCGGTTGTCCTTATGAATTCAAAATGGTGAACGCATAATTTAACTGGCTACATATCAGCGAAGTCTTCGCTTACACTGCACTTTGATTCCTAAATAATCTTAAATATGAACAACCTAGTGTATGCCAACGATATTACCATCTATTATCTTGGTAAATTGAGACTTTTGAACAATTATATCCAGTACTTAGTGAATGATATGTCATTAATGCCACTCATTTTATCATAAATGGAGGTAGACACGCAGCTATATAATGACATAAATATCCGGGGTTTGTATTGAATTTAAAATAAATGCATCAACATATTAATTGGAAATGTGATGGTCATAAACTTGCTTTTGTAGTCGGAAGTGCTTGTGTAGTATCAAATCATCAGTTTATCACTTGACTGCATAATAATGTAGATCAGGCGATGGTAATGCGATCCTCAAGAAAGACACACGTCGACAATTATAAGGTATCACGCTACCAAATCTGCCCGGTATCGTGTTTTGTCACAAAGTTAATGTTATAAGCAGCCTACTGTCTACTTTAAAATATGTTGTCGCATACGAAATGTTAAATGATGTCGCTATTATTCCCCAAAATTATTTCAGACAGCAGCAAACAACAGGGAAACGCCACACTCTGCCTTATTTGAAAAGTATTCATACGAAATTACGTTACTTGGGCCGCAATCCAAAACATAACGTTACATTAGCAACTGCAACACGAGCCATAAACATTATTTTCATACTTTGTCTTGGCCTAATGGGAGACACTTGGCCAGGCTACGAGATATCCAAATTTGGTTGACATGCGATCAAAGATGACAAATCTATAGGACTTGTCCGGATCAACACCCCTTGTATACGCCGTTGATAAAAACGTCGTAATTTTGACGTCATTGATCTAAAATGTCATATAAGTTTTTACCACGCGTCATAAAACTACTTCTAAAATGAAACATAATTGGGATACATTGATCATTTTGGCGGCATATGGCTTTTAAAAGATGTACAATTCAGAATACGCGAAAAAGTAAAAACTGAAAATGTTGTCATTAAGCCCGGTTTTCGCACGGCGCGGCTCAAATATTTTTGGCATTCGTAGTTGTGCAAAAAGTACACACAAGATAATGTTGACTTTGCCCAAGGTTAAGTGTCGTTTGTCAATTATTCACTAATAGTATAAAATTATACATACACCTACATGGCAGGCCTATTCGTTTACTACTCCATTACGCTTAAACGTTATTATTATACCCCCCGCAACGAGTTGTGGGTGGGTATACTGGAGTCAAGTTGTCCGTCCGTCCGTGCGTCCGTCCGTCCGTCCGTCCGTGCGTCCGTAAACTTAACATCAGAGAAATATTGTTATAACTTCTATTTCCTTCATCTAAAATGCTTGATATTTCACACATGCATTCCTGTAAGGCTCTACTACCATGCTGTGCCAAATCCACGACCGTCCAACCCCCGCAGATCCCAAGGTCAAGGTCAAATACTTAGTCCGTAAACTTAACATCAGAGAAATATTGTTATAACTTTTATTTCCTTCATCTAAAATGCTTAATATTTCACACATGCATTCCTGTAAGGCTCTACTACCATGCTGTGCTAAATCCACGACCGTCCAACCCCCGCAGATCCCAAGGTCAAGGTCAAATACTTAGTCTCTTTACAAAACTTAACATCAGAGAAATATTGTTATAACTTCTATTTCCTTCATCTAAAATGCTTAATATTTCACACATTCATTCCTGTAAGGCTCTAATACCATGCTGTGCCAAATCCACGACCATCCAACCCCCGCTGATACCAAGGTCAAGGTCAAATACTTGGTCTCTTTACAAAACTTAACATCAGAGAAATATTGTTCTAACTTCTATTTCCTTCATCTAAAATGCTTAATATTTCACACATGCATTCCTGTAAGGCTCTACTACCATGCTGTGCCAAATCCACGACCGTCCAACCCCCGCTGATCCCAAGGTCAAGGTAAAATACTTAGTCTCTTTACAAACTTAACATCAGAGAAATATGTTATAACTTCTATTTCTTTCATTGAAAATTCTTAATATTTCATATGCTGTGACAAATCCCCGCTGATCTCGTCAACGTCACATACATACTGTATAAACCTCGAATTAACGCCCCCTCCTAATAAACACCCCCCCCCCCCCCCCACCCAACCCAAATAAAAAAAAAAAAAAAAAAAAAAAAAAATGACCGCCAATTTCAAACACAAATAATCCTTAAATCCTTATTTGTGTCACAGGTGGAAGACTCGGACCTATGACACCAAAAAAATGCCTATTAAAAAAATCCCATTACCCCACCCACTTGTTCTCGTACATTGCCATCTTCTATTTATAGAAGGTGGGTATAAATATGGCCATTATAGAAAGAGCCCTCTCGTTTCCGACTCGCACAAACACAATACACATCGATTAAATGTATGATTTCTGTCGCTGTCGATGTAAAAAACACTTTTTTGTCTAATTTCGTTCATTATCTGGAACCGGGTCAATGCACCATCTTCCATAATACAACCGGAAGCGTCTATGTAAAGAACATCTCTGATTGGCTAAATCTAAACTGTATGACGTCATTCAACCTATTTCTGGATTCCGGAAGACATAATCTGATAGTATGCGAATCATGAATGAAAGTAGAAAAAAGGTGTTTTTTACATCGGTGAACGATCACAATTGGACGAACTTTGTATGGTTGGAGTTGCTAATGTATATGGTCATGGTGTACCACTTTAGTTTGAGCTGGCGATCAGCTATCGGCCAAATATGACCGATAATCCACGCCGGACGGCCTCCGATTCTGTGTGAGATTCTTTCGTACACGCAACTTTCGTTTTGGATGGGGTAATCAAAACGCGAATAACTCAATGAATACTTGAAACAGCGATTTGAAGTGAGTATATTCACACACCTAATACCTTTATCGATTGCCAGAGACATATTTCATACATTTAATCGATAATAGCCATATTTATACCCACCTTCTATAAATAGAAGATGGTAATGTACGAGACCAAGTGGGTGGGGTAATGGGATTTTTTTAATAGGCATTTTTTTGGTGTCATAGGTCCGAGTCTTCCACCTGTGATTTGTGTTTGAAATTGGGGGTCCTTGGTAATTTTTTTTTTTTTTACTGGCTATGGCAAACGCCCCCCCCCCCCCCCCACGCCCCCCATGTAAAATGTAACGCCTCCGGGGGGCGTTAATTCGAGGTTATACGGTAGTCTCTTTACAAAACTTAACATCAGAGAAATCGGTTATACCTTCTATTTCCTTGCTCGGATCTGCTTCACATTTCACACACTCATTGCTCCAATGGACCTCTACCACCCTGTGACAAATTCACGTTCATGCCGCTTGCGCTAATCCCAGAGTCAAGGTCACAAGCCCACACACTTGGAAATTTTTACATATTTTAGGGGTACCTGGGCCCACGCCCCCCCCCCCCCATTCCGTAAGCCTCGCTTACTGACCAATCTAGTTGACGTTGAAGTCGCCCGTTAATGTTAACGTCGTAATTGCGACGTCATTGAGCTAAAACGTTGTTTGCGATTCTACCACGTGTTACAAAAATACATGTAACATGAAAAATAATTGAGATACATTGATATTTTTTGTGGTATATGACTTTTAAAAGATGCGCTATTCAGAATGTGCAAAAAAGTGAAAAATGTATTTTACAACTGATATGAATGAACTGTCAGATAAGCAATGCAACATAACTGTGATGTTCCCAGTTCGGTACCCATGTAGAAGACTGGGGCCCGTTTCACTAAACTTCGTAAGTGCATATTTAGAAAATTTCAATAGATGGATTTACATTTATTGAGCATAGGCTGCATATGCAGGCTGCATATGCAGCCTATGCTCAATAAATGTTAATCCAATAATTGTTTAAAAGATCACATTGTTAATGTGATATTTAGAGACTATCATAATTTTGCACTTGCGAACATTTTAGTCGTACAAAGTTTAGTGAAACGGCCCCCTGGTGTATATTGCAGCATTGTGAGCCCCTGCGAGACTGGGTCCTGTACGGGCCCGGGCAGGGGGCCCTGAGTGACTGGAGCCTGTCAGGGCCGGCGCGGGACTACGAGGGGGCGGGGTCCAGTGACAGCCTACTGGTGGTGCTGGAGGCTGTGAGGCCCACCAATGTTGCGGCCTTCCTCACCCAGATGATGCAGGTCTCACCCGTAGACAGGGTCCATGTAAGTCATTCAACATTATTAGGGCCCCGCCAAGATTCGGCGGTGCCCTATAGGTTTCGCCCTGTCAATCCGTCTGTCCGTCCGTTTAAGTTTTTGTAACAGTTACTCAAATCACCTATAGGGGCTCTAAGTGTGTCGACAGTCCACATTTTCTAGTTGTAATATATTATAAAAGTATCTCCAGATAGAGAACTTCATCAAATTTTGACGTCAAATATAAAATATCAGTTTCTGTAATTATTTTCCATAAAAAATCACACATGTACTTAGGTACAAAATCACATGGCGTGTCTCGTCTCATATGTGATATTTTCAGCCCTATCACCAGTTCCGTTACAGGTACTGGCCCATGGAGAGGCGGTTGCCTGGCGACGAGGCACACCATTTGGCATCCTTCTGCGCTGTTCCCTGGATGAGTTTGTCACACTGAGCATGGCTTTTGCCGATGGTAGCCTGACTCTGGATGAGGATATGGAGGTCCACAGACTGCTCAGTAAGGTTTTACACACTCCTCATTGAACGTATAGACGAGTCTTGTGAATTGGTTACCTGCTGTCTGTTTCACTAAACCTGAAAAGGAGGTCGAGGAGCTGGGGGAGGAGTTGAAAAAACAAAATAATTTGGAAATTGACCCCGAAATCTGACTAGATAGCTTGGATATGATCTAACTAAGAAAACAAAAGTTAAATTTTGAAAATCGGTGCAGTATTTCTGAAATTATAAAAATGTCACTATGTTAAATCCCCATAGATATCTTCACTCTGTGAAGATGTCTATGGGGATTTAACATGGGGAAATCGTTTTTTCACAACAAAATCAATATTTGACCAACTTTCACGAAAACGAGGCTCATTCTTGAATTTTGCTTTAATTTAACATTTATAAAAAAAAAGAAGTTTTTGCATTGTTTATATCGCCGTAAAATTTGGGCAGGTTTCGTGAAACAGACAGTAGCTTGAACAGTCATGATTTACTTACCTTAGAACTACTTGCTGGCATCATAGGTGTTAACAGTGGCGAATTTGTAAGATCTACTCTGTTCTCCATTCCATCAATGAAACAACCGTCATGATGCTAACGAGCTATTTGATTAGGATCTACACTGGTCACAGCCACATATGACCTTAGCTGTTGCTGCGACGTTAAACCATGTCACATCATTTGAGACACGCCATGCGATTTTGTATCTTAGGACATCTGAGTAACTTCATTAAATGCATTTACAAAATGTATAATATTTTTCATAAATAAAATCAAAAGTTGACACAATTATCAGAGTACATGCGGAATATAATTGCCAACTTTTGACGCCATTTACGGAAAATATTGTAAATTTTGTAAACGTATTTCCTGAAATTACGCAGATGTCCGAAGATACAAACTCGCATGACGTGTCTCATATGTTTCCAGCTGTGAACACGGAAGGCAGTGCGTCAAACCTGATCACAGATGGTGCCGGTGAATCTTCCACCACAATCTCGTCAAGCCTGATCACAGATGGTGCGGGTGAACCTTCCATCACAATCTCTGCCCCAGACTACTCCAATCATGCATCCTTCAGCATGGACAATGACCGCAACCAAAATTCTGTCATTGATGATCAGTTAGTCGAGGATCTGACTCACACGTTGGTGGGACACCATGAACAGCTGACTGACCTCTGGTCTAACGAATCCTTGGCTTCAAACTCCAGCATTGGACGCGTGGACTTCTCTGTTAACGACACGATTGATGTAGAAGTTGAGGATGTCGATGAATTGTTCCCAAATGGAAGTGCCGGTGAGAGTTTGTCGGAGTTGGATTTGGAAGACAGTTCTAATACGTTGGTGGACTCGTTATCACAGAGTTGGCGATGGGTGAGAACTAGTTCCATGTCTGCACCCCCGAATGTTCTCATATATGTTGGTAAAACCGACACGGTGAGAAAGTTTGAGAAAGTAAAAGCGGTACTGGAGCAGTGCTTAGATGGAGAATCGTATGTGATATACCGGATGAAACATGAAGAGATAGACACTACTCCGTGGACGGATAACACGTCCTTGTTGGTCATTGCTGACTGGATACAGAATACAGATGTGAATGAAGCCTTTTATAAATACTTTCAAAATGGCGGCAGGATTTTAGGTCTCGGAAGTGGGTTTGACAATACTCTAGTGGGAACAAGGAAACTCAGGCAAGAGGTTTGGATTTCAGAACTGACTTACAAAACGTGGTCGAACACGACGTTGATAGTTGGGCATCATGCGTATGCCGTGGACGGTGGAACAGCTGAGGAGGTGGCAGTTAAACAGTTGGGCTTGGACAAGGATGGAAATGTTATCGTCGTGAAAGTCAGCCTGAAATCCAAACATAAAAGTGGCTGTGCGATCCTCTCACAGGTATGTATGTCACATTTTTGTTATGCGTGCTTTGCAGAAAAAGCTCCCGACTATAGTCGTGCCTGCTGCTAAAGCAGGCACGACTATAGTCGGCACTTTTTCCGTCCTTGTCCGCATCCACAAACTGAACATAGGGGTAAATTCCATAGAACCTGTGTTTCCTTTCATGGAACTTCAGGATGGGTTGTGGCCTAGGGGTTAGAACACCTGACTTCCAATCCGGAGGTTGTGGGTTTAAACCTCGCCTTGTGCGTCAAAAAATACTTTCATAGTACTTCCATCCCACTGGTCTTTCGGGTGAGACTTGAAACCGAGGTCCCGTCCCTAAATGACCTTAGCTGTGGCAGGTACGTTAAACCCTTCACTTTCATGGAACGTCTTGATATTTCACACATGCATTCCTCGGTTGGTCCCCACCATCACATGTCTCGGCAGGATCGATACCATGTCCGTGGCGGAATTCTTGTTATTTCTTAGTTTCAACTCCGTTAAGTTATAATACTGTTTCTTTATTCAAGGATTAATTTATTTTAGTCGACAAATGAATAAGGAGAAAAACACAATTTGAATTGATTTTAACAACATGTAATGGGAGAATTTGTTCATCATACTTTCGTCATTATTCAGAATCTCACTTTTACCCTTCTTATTTAGCGTAGATGAATCCAGTGAATTTCGATTTTTCATTTCAATACTGGATCATAGGTTGTCTCATCATTTGTGCCCGGCTGATATAAGGAACTTTATAACATGTGCGGCCAGCATAGCCCCAGATCATCATCCGCACAGTCTTATCTGGGGCTATGCTGCTCACCATTCAATCACCGAATGAGCCCTTGCTGGCGATAACAAAACATTAGATCATAAACGAACAATGTGAATTTGCAGGATACAGATCTACAAATGTGGCTGTGATTGGAGGAATGGTGCTTACTGGTTTTACGATCAGTGCATATCCAGATCAGCCTGTGCATCCACACAGCCTGATCAGGATCTGGACTGTTCGCCATTCAATCAATGAAACACCCGTCATGCTTCTAAAAAGCAATGTAGATCGTTATCAGGCAACAGGAGTGTGCTATTTTATCAGGAGGTACACTGGTCGCAAATGCCATAAGCCTCCTTTCTCCAGTCACAGCCACATATGTTGTAAGGTCCATTTTAGCAGCCGACGACCTGCTCAGAGCTCCAGATAAGGTGCGTATTTTACGCAATTATTTTAGCTGAATACGCATTGATTATCAAAAGTGGGAGTACAAATATGCAAAGCAATGTGAACATACGCATTGATTTTTAGTGCACCTTCCGAAGGAAGAAGTGCTTATGGCATACCCTCGGCGTCGTAGGCATCCGTCCGTCCGTCTGTCCGAGCTTACAAATGGATACATATGTGGTTAGGAGAACAATAGATTATGTAATATTCTATTGTTCCGTGATTTTATGTGGCTAAAAATGGGTGTATGTGGCTACAGAAATATAGGGATGAACAAAGGAAAAGGTTAGGGTTAGCCACATAAGTATCCATTTGTTGGAACGTCCGTCCGTCCGTCTGTCCATCTGTCTGTCTGAGCAACCAAGGGTGTAGAAGGGACCATGGGGCGGAGCCTAACACAAAATAATCCTTTGATTTATTCCGTATGGCCCCTTGTTCTATTCATTACAAGGGGCCATCTCTTTGATCTAGAACAATGGAAATGGCCCCTTCTTCACTATTGGTGGACCGTCCGTCTGTCTTCAAAAATTATAATGGCCTCTATTTTCTGTTTCCTTGCTTGGATTTGCTCCATATTTCACACACACATTGCTCCAAAGGGTCCTCTACTGCGCTGTGGCAAATCCACATCCGTGCCACCCCTTCTAAGCCCAGGGTCAAGGTCACATACTTTGTGCATCTCAAAACCTTAACGCTCGGACGCTCGGGTAAATGGCCTATATTTTCTGTCTGTTTCCTTGGTTGGATTTGCTTCATATTTCACACACACATTGCTCCAAGGGTCCTCTACTGCGCTGTGGCAAATGCACGTCCGTGCCGCCCCTTCTAAGCCCAGGGTCAAGGTCACATACCTTGTGCATCTCAAAACCTTAACGCTCGGACGCTCGGTAATGGCCTTATTTTCTGTTTCCTTGCTTGGATTTGCTTCATATTTCACACATGCATTGCTCCAACGGTCCTCTACTGCGCTGTGGCAAATCCACGTCCGTCCCGCCTCTTCTAAGCCCAGGGTCAAGGTCACATACTTTGTGCATCCCGAAACCTTAACACTCGGGTAAATGGCCTATATTTTCTGTTTCCTTGCTTGGATTTGCTTCATATTTCACACACACATTGCTCCAAGGGCCCTCTACCTCTGCTAAGCCTAGGGTCAAGGTCACATACTTTGTACGCTCGAAACCTTAACACGCTCTGGTAAATGGCTCATAAATTTTGTTTCCCTTATCCAGCATGTTGTGTTTTCAAATGTGCCCTCGGTTTCTTTGCTGCCACCGGGCGCACTTCGTTGTCCTCTGACAACTCTTGTCAAATTGAGTAGTGAAAATACTGTCATAAAGTTGAAAATTCACTTAGTTGAGCTGCAAAAAGCAAACACTGCTCAAGTAAGTAAATTTTCAAGTGTATCACAGTATAAATAAGTGAATAAGTAATAATACACTCAAATAAGTGAACGGTTACATTTGTTAACAATGTTTACTTTTTGCAGCTAGAATAAGTGAATGTTTATATTTGTTATATTTTTTTATCATTTGTTCCCTATTTAGTAATGAATAAAATCAATAATCCATTTGTAAAAGTACAATATGCAATGATTTTGAAATCAGGGGGTACAGTATGCTTTAGACACAAAGCTTATCTGGAGCTCTGTCTGCTTTTCATCATAAAACTTATTTGAGCTTAAAACTGTAAGTTGTAATTGTCTTAAGGTGCTGTACTGGGATATACTGCAAGTTGTAATTGTCTTAAGGTGCTGTGTGGGTGGCAGGTGGGAGCATGTGATGGGTAATTTAACAGTCGGGGTTCATCCGAACCGGAATTCCGAATGGAGACCAGTAGCCTATTTCATCAACATTGCAAAGTATACTTTAGTAGCAAAGTATACTTTGAGGGAGAAATTTTTAATTTTTTGAAAAATTTATTAATTTTTATTATACTGAATTTATTACATTATCACAGCCATTTAATGGCTGTGATAATGTAATAAATTCAGTATAATAATTCTGCATACTTTTACATCATGAAATATATGCATTTGTTAGTTCTATACGAAATAATGCATATCAGGAAAAATAAATGATTGCTCCCTCAAAGTATACTTTGCTAGTAAAGTATACTTTGCAATGTTGATGAAATAGGCCCCTGGTTTGACCCTCACATATGCGGTTGACATTTTGTATGTGACAGTTGAATCTTGTTATACCCTTTATGTGAGTATTATGGTTATTCGTATTTCTTTTTTAGGGGAAAGGGCCAACTGACTTTGGTGTGGTTTGGACCTGGCACCAGGACTTGTCAGGTTATTCTAATTTCAGGGCTGAATATATTTTTTCTCGATGTAAATATTCCGTTCTGATTTTGGGATTTTCTCCCCAATGCAGCAGGTTAAAACGGGATCGAACCCGTTTGCCCGGCCTTACATGACCTTAGCTGTTGATATGCTATTAAACACCAATAAATAAACAAAACAAACTTAAGCTGCTGTACAGCGATATAACAAGTTATAATTGTCTTAAGCTGCTGCATAGTGTCATAATTTATGTTCAGGTGCTGTTTGACAAAGATCCTGCGGACCTGGCTGTTACCCCCGAAATGTTCACCAGGCTGAAGAAGTCGAACACTGCTCGCTTCGAGATTCTGGTTGACCTGCTCACAACCCTGGGCCTGGAGTGTAGCAGCCACGCAACACCCACCCTCACTCCCGCCGCCTTGATCACACGCAGTCCGGTAGGTGGAGGGAGTCGTGGCTTATTGCCTGATCTAGAAAGCAGGGTGAATATGGTCACTTCTAGTTCTATAAGGAGATAATCCCTGTATAGACCAGTAACCTATTTCACCAAAATTGCAAAGTATACTTATCTAGCAAAGTTTACTTTGAGGGAGTAATCATTTATTTTTCCCGAAATTCAATAATAAAAATTAATAAATTTATCCTTACATTGAAAATTTCTCCCTCAAAGTACACTTTGCTAGATAAGTATACTTTGCAATGTTGGTGAAATAGGCTACAGATCGATAGCCTCTAGCACCAAGAACACTTTTAAACATACATGTATGTGTTATTCCAGGAGAAACTGTACAATTGCTTTATAAACGATGATAACCTCCGGAGCATGGTCAGTATAAATGATATTACTGACTGTAGGGCTGATGATTTTACAGTTCTATCATTTTGTCAATCTGTGTACGTTCAGCTTCCATGTTTCTCACTAACAACAATATATACTGGATTTTTAAGGTATTAGGTCATAGATAGATACACTTGGCTTCAATGATAATTGCTTCATAAGAGTGATGTGATACATGAATATAACATATGTGAATATTGTCTTGTTACTGTATACTATATGGTACATTGAGTTGCCATCACCGCCATCTTTGTATGTACAAGCCATCGTACTGTTTCACCACTTTGTGCGTTTGACACATACAACAAATAATATGACAGTAAACCAAATAAAATTTGGTGCAATACATCATAGACAGATATGACTGACATGCTACACATATTATGCCAGAAAACTATACAAAAGACGAGATATCCATCAGCAATATTTTCTTATAAAATATAACCAATACCTGACTTTTGCACCCATACGCACACACACATGCATGCACGCAAACACGCACGCGCACACACACAAGCCGATTTTAGTTTTATCTATGTTCCAGGAGTTGAAAAACAAGTTTATGGAATCAATTCAGAACAGACTGATTAACGGTGTATTGAAATTTGGCAGACAAAATTTGAAATTTACAAAAAACGTCGCAGAACCAGTCGGAGAAATGTTACTTCCTGTTGTGACGGAGAACGTAGAAGCAGTCTGTGTGAATTTCAATGACACAGTCTACCGGGAGCACCTGACCAGTGAGGTCCTGGGGAATACCGTGATGTACACGGATACCGTGCCTACCACCATGACGCTGCTGGACGGGTATGTTCTCAATACAAGTATTAAGACTGTGGCCGATTTCACCAAAATTGCAAAGTATAGTTATCTTCAAAGTACACTTTGAGGGAGAAATTTTCAATTTAAGGATAAATTTATTATTTTTTATTGACAAAGAAGCCAAAACATAAATCGACAGCAGACAACATTTTACGTTTCCCGCATTCTAAGGGTTAAAATGGTTAATGCAAGTCAAAATTATTTGTTTGAGGGTGCGTGCCTATTTGTATATGTATGCCTGTTTCCTTGTAGGCTGTTGTTTTCTGTGCCAAGCGATGTGGGCCTTGTTGCCATTGCCAGGCAACAGACAATGGGAAAAGGTGGGTTATATAACCGCCTGCATTAGTCTTGCCAAGATGTCAACGTTTCGGAGCATTTATTTGCAATCTCAAATTGACTGAGCCAAACTCACAATGAAGCAGTTTGATTGACTGAGCCAAATTCACAATCAAGCAGTTTGATCGACTGAGCCTGAGCTGTTGCACAACTCAGGCTCAGTCAATCAAGCTGCTCGACTCCGAGCACGATATTCAAGTATTTTGAAAAAAAAGAAATTGACAAATATTGGCGAGATTAGCGCAGGCAGTAGCGTACATGTGCGACACACCTTGGCAAACTGACACTTGTGGCTGTGACTGGAGAAACGGGTCTTGTGTGATTTATGACCAGTGTAGCTCCTGATCAAATAGCACACTCTTGAAGCATTATAATGATTTACTAGTATATTGCTCCCAGGTTGTCCGATTTAGAGAGGTTCCACTGTATCCCTGGGAACCTCCCAGGGTGTCCGATTTAGAGAGGTTCCACTGTATCCCTGGGGACCTCCCAGTGTGTCCGATTTAGAGAGGTTTCACTGTATCCCTGGGGACCTCCCAGTGTGTCCTATTTAGAGAGGTTTCACTGTATCCCTGGGGACCTCCCAGTGTGTCCGATTTAGAGAGGTTTCACTGTATCCCTGGGGAACTCCCAGTGTGTCCGATTTAGAGAGGTTACACTGTATCCCTGGGGACCTCCCAGTGTGTCCGGGTTAGAGAGGTTACACTGTATCCCTGGGGAACTCCCAGTGTGTCCGATTTAGAGAGGTTACACTGTATCCCTGGGGACCTCCCAGTGTGTCCGGGTTAGAGAGGTTACACTGTATCTCTGGGGAACTCCCAGTGTGTCCGATTTAGAGAGGTTACACTGTATCCCTGGGGACCTCCCAGTGTGTCCGATTTAGAGAGGTTACACTGTATCCCTGGGGAACTCCCAGTGTGTCCGATTTAGAGAGGTTACACTGTATCCCTGGGGACCTCCCAGTGTGTCGATTTAGAGAGGTTACACTGTATCCCTGGGGAACTCCCAGTGTGTCCGATTTAGAGAGGTTACACTGTATCCCTGGGGACCTCCCAGGGTGTCCGGGTTAGAGAGGTTCCACTGTACTCCTGGGGACCTCCCAGGGTGTCCGATTTAGAGAGGTTCCCCAAAACCTGTATTTTTTCCCCGGACCTTCCCAAGGGTGTCCGGGTTAGAGAGGTTCCACTGTACTCCTGGGGACCTCCCAGGGTGTCCGATTTAGAGAGGTCCCAAAACATTTTTATTCCAAGCTGTCGAGCATAAGCTCTCCAGAAAGGGCCTAAAAGAGCTGTATGTGGGACCCATAGTTTTACAAAATGACGTGTTCTGCCACCTCGCACTACTCGTGACGTCATTCCTACGCGTGCGGGATTATGACGTTCTACCTTATCCTGCCCATTCATCGAACAAAAACTAGACAAACATAGTTATATTCCATTATTTGAAAAATACACTACAAAGTATCCGCTATATTAACGTATATGACATTCAGTCACACGTGACCACAAGCGTCTTTAAAGTTATATATCATGTAACACTACTTATTGACCCACCCTCGTATACACGCAGAGTCCATACCAGCATCAGACAAGTTACACGACTAAGCTAGGTCGGACACGAGTTTTGTATCACTGTTTCACAAAAATTCACAGAACTAATTCAAACAAATCAGGGGGCCGCCGCTTCACTAAACTTTGTATGACTAAAATGTTTGTAAGTGCAACATTATGATAGTCTGTATATTTCACATTAACCATGTTTTCTAGTAAACAATTATTAATTGATTTACATTTATTGAGCATTTCTAGTAAACAATTATTAATGGATTTACATTTATTGAGCATAGGCTGCATATGCAGCCTATGCTGAATAAATGTAAATCCATCAATTGAAATTTCCAGACGATCCTAAATTTGCAATTATGAACATGTTATTCGTACAGAGTTTAGTGAAACGGCCCCCAGACACGGGTTTCACAAACACTCCATTGTTTACAGGCAGGGGAGGTAACCTGTGGCTGAGCCCTGCGGGTTGTGCCATGTTCACCCTTCATGTCCGGGTGCCCCTGGACAGTACACTGGGCCGGGCTGTGTCCTACCTACAACACATAACGTCCGTCGCCGTCGTCAACAGTGTCTGTGCACTGCCCGGCTACCAGGTACGTTATAGTCACAAAATTGTCAGAGCAAATGCTGAATATATTTTCGCATTTGCTATGAAAATTTCATCATCTTTCGACGTCATTTACGGAAAATATCACAGTTTCTGTAAAACAAAATTACATGACTTGTCTCATATGTTTGTCACTGCAGTGATTGGTGCCTGGGGTATATAGTGTTACAGGCATGTAGCGGTGTCTAAAATAATGCCGCAGCGCACTTTGACAGCCAGTAACAAATAAGAAAGGGCCCAAATAGTGCCACTGTGTCGTGGCTGCCAGGGTGTTGGTATTGACGGTTTATTGCCGCCTTTTTATGTCTCTGTGTGGGTGGCAGGTGGGAGCATTAGTTGAGTAATTTAACGATCGGGATTCATCCTTACCGGTATCCCGAACGGATACCTGGTTCGGCCCTCAGGTACGTCTTCGGCATTCTTGTATGCGGGACTTTAATCTAGTTATACCCCTTGTATGAGTGATACAATTATTCCTAATCACATTACTTTAGGGGAAGGGACCAAGTGACTTTGGTGTGGTATGGGCCTGCTACCTTTTTTTGTCAGGTTATTGTAATTTCAGGGCTGAATATATATTTATTTTGATGTAAATATTCCGTTCTGATTTTGGGATTTTCTCCCCAATGCAGCAGGTTACATGTGGGATTGAACCTGTTGGTCCAGCTTTAAATGACCTAGCTGTTGATAGGCCGTTAAACACCTATAAATAAAATAAAATCAGGTCTCGGTAGAGCCGGAGGCATATAGTGTTTGGACTGTGTGTCCGTCCGTGTGTATGTCTGGCACATTAACAAGTTTGCCGGAGTTCCTCAATTCTGTCTATATCCCTTGAAGGATTACTTTAATATTTCAACACACCATGCTTGTGCACAAATGTCATCTATCCATGCTGCCCTTAATATGACCTTCACAACTGTGCTTATGAATACTTATCACTGTTTGTCGAGCTCGCTTGCGGAAAGCGAGACCGTGATCACAATGACGTCCGGGTGTCCGTGAGTCCGAAATCTGCATTTAAGTTTTTAAATACCTTATATCTCTGCAGTCCTAAGTCACATTGACTTGAAACTTCATATGCTTATTAGTGATCATCCATATATTCATGCTGTGTCCCACACATGCGGCCGCTGTGCCCCAACGTCGAGGTCAAATGACTTAGAAGTTTGTGTTATTATAAAATCTGCGTTAAAGTTCTTACATACCTTATATCTCCTCAATCGCTACTCCAATTTACTTAAAACTTCCAGTACTTCCTTTTCATTATCCATATTTTTGTTCTATAGCCTGCCCATGTGGTCCACATGCACAAGGTCAAGGTCAAATGACTTTGAAATTTCTATTAAAGTTTTTGCATACCTTATATCTCCACAACACTTACTCCGATTTACTTCAAATAATTCTTCATTATCTTCCATTCTTTCATTCTATAGCCCACCCATGCGGCCCACGTGGCCAATATCAAGGTCAAATGACTTTAAAATTTGCGTTAAACCTTTACATATCTCCACAACCCTTAATTCAGACTTCAAATAAATACACTCTGAGACCATCAAATGCCTCGGTAGGCTCGACATGCAGGCCGCGGCCATCTTTCGGTTAATTAACTTTGCCACAATTTCTCCAATCTGCCACCGGGACATTTGTGTGCCGACAGGTCACATTTTCTTGTTCATATGTAGGCACGTCCGTATGAACTGGTTTCTGTATGATAACTCGAATATCATGAGGCCGATAAATGAGAAGTGTCTTACTCTCAGAGCCCTTCATTTCGAGGCTATTTGTCACATCCTGGGGACATTTTCCTATCATAGATGTTAAAAAAAACACACATAAATTTATTAAGTTTTATTATACTGAATTTATTACATTATCACAGCCAAATTGGCTGTGATAATGTAATAAATTCAGTATAATAATTCTGCATACTTTTAATCATCAAATTTATGCAGTTGTTAGTTCTATATGAAATAATACATTTCAGGAAAAATAAAAGATTACTCCCTCAAAGTATACTTTGCTAGAAAAGTATACTTTGCAATGTTGGTGAAATCGGCTACAGATCCCTTTCTCAGTCCCTACCAATCTACTTGGTTTCAAGCATGTAACGTGAGTTACACAAAAAGTTGTGTAAGCATTTGTTCTGATGAATCCTGTTGCCATGGTGATCTACATGTTGTATATGTTAACTACATCAAACTGAGCCTGTGTTATCTCCCCTGCAGGACATTGACTTGAAGTTGAAGTGGCCGAACGACGTTTACTACGGCCGTGAGATGAAGATTGGGGGAATCCTGGTGAAATCCACGGTCATGGACGGAATGGTACATGCTACCATAGGTAACCATGCCTTGATTGTATGTGACTGACTGGAGAAATGGGGCTTATGGGTTTTGCGACCAGTGTAGATCCAGATCAGGCTGATCAGGATCTGCACTGTTTGCCATTCCATCAATGAAACGCCCGTCATGCTTCTAATAAGCACTATAGATCATTATCAGGCGACAGGAGTGTCCTATTTGATCAGGAGCTACACTGGTCACAAATCCCATAAGCCCCATTGTTTCAGTCACAGCCACATATAAGCTCGACCAGTGCAGGAGTTTCTGCCTTTCATCGCATTTCCATACTTTGCCGATATTGATTCCTAAAAGATGTGATGATTTACATTAATGATGCTGAAAATTGACGTACAATTCTGAGCAATGAAAAGAACATTTCAGAAGATTTCGCATATGATCTGGAATTTTGTGCACTTTGTGCATATGTCGTAACCTAAATTCAGAATTTTCTATTTAGAGGTACATGCCCACTCGGTAGGCACACACTGTTCTTTATATCAGACACATCATCTGAGACATTTTCTGGCAAAATAAACATTCATTCACCATTACTGCATGTATTGATTGGCATTATTATACATTTTATATCAGACGTAATTTCCACACTGATATCAGGGGCGATAACCGTTTTTCCTTAAAATGTTAACGGACATTAATATTTATTCTCTGTATTTATTTTTTGATGTGCAATGATCATACTTTATAATCTGTTGAAAATATTATTTGTTGAGGTGACGCATTTAATTAGTATAAATAATTAAAAAATACCATGCCTCATTTGCATATAAAAATAACATGATACCAACGCGCGTCACTATCAGTAAAATAAATATTACTAAATGATTATACCTGTATAGCGACCACTCGTAATCTTTAGAACTTTTGGAATAATGACACAATTATACACTTATTTAATTCCTATAAAGAACAGTTTGTGCCTACTGAGTGGGTATGTACCTTTAACATGAAATTTACAAGTCGATGACACTCATTGGGAGAATATACATTCAGCACTATGTTCTATTTATTCAGTTTCCTTCAAGGCAACATGTAGTGATTGTGTTGATTATTATTTATACGTGTTACATACATATTACAAACACCTGTATGTGGATGATTTGAAAATAAACGACCAGTGACCGACAAGTTTCGATGACACAGGGGATATAGACAAAAATATTTTCTGGTGACAGAAAAATCTCTGGGGATATAGACAAAAATATTTTCTGGTGACGAAAAAATCAAATAATTTTCCAAATTGTGTAATTATGTCGATTTTCGAAAAATATGACCGGTCATATTTTTCGAAAATCAACATAATTACACAATTTGGAAAATTAATTTATTTTTCTGTCGCCAGAAAATATTTTTTGAATCAAAAGAAATAAGACCTATGCCCAGCTCTATCAGTGGTCAATTTTTTCCAGACTATCCATACCAGTTTTATCTCTTGTTTATCACAGTTTCTGGTAGTATATAGTATATACTTGGATACAACGCAAACTTTGGAATTTGATCAAATGAAATGGTGCAATTGATTGGTATAGGTTATCTGAACTTGTTATCCCCAGAAAAAGTCGGAGGGATATACTGTCTATTTCAGGTGGGAGCATGTGATCGGTAATTTAACGAGTTCATTCTTACCGGAATTTCAAATGGAGACCTGGTTTGGTCCTCACATACATCTTTGGCATTTTGTATGTGACAGTTGACTCTGGTTATAATGGGATACCGCTTATCCTATTACCTTTAGGGGAAGGGATCAAGTGACTTTGGTGTGGTATGGACCCAGCACCAGGTCAGGTTATTCTAATTTCAGGGCTGAATATTTGTTTTCTTTATGTAAATATTCCGTTCTGATTTTGGGAGTTTCCCCCTAATGCAGCAGGTTAAAACGGGATCGAACCCGTTTGACCGGCCTTACATGACCTTAGCTGTTGATAGGCCGTTAAACACCAATATTTGGGCAGGTTTCGTGAAACAGACAGTATTATTTGTGTTGCCCGTGCGTCTGAGTTTCAGTCCGTCCGTCCGTATGGAGCCGTATCTACAAAACCGTTTGGTAGATTTATGAATAACTGCGTACAAATGTTTGATGTCATCAGAGGATGAACCACCCATAAGACCCAGGGGTCCGTTTCACTAAACTTCGTACAACTAAAATGTTCGTTAGTGCAAATTTAGGATCATCTGGAAATCTCAATTGATGGATTTACATTTATTGAGCATAGGCTGCATTTGCAGCCTATGCTCAATAAATGTAAATCCAATAATTAGTTGCAAGAAAACATCGCTAATGTGAAATTTACAGACTATCATAATTTTGCACTTACGAACATTTTAGTCGTACGTGGTTTAGTGAAACGGGCCCCTGGTCCCTATATCCATGGTCAAGGTTACACTTAGAGGTCAACTTCCAAAAATGGGAACACAATGTCCATCTCAGGCCATATATCCAAAACATTGTAAAGGATTTTTCGAATAAATACACAAAGTTTGCCATCGTGACACACACAATAATCTGGTCTCTAGGCCCAAGGTCGAGGTCACTCTTGGAGGTCAATGATTAAAAATGAGAACAAAATGTGTGTAAGGGCCATACGTACAAAACCATTTAATGGATTCTCGAATAACTTCACATATATACTTACAATCATGAAATATTATCGAGCATGCAAGACAAACATCTTACTTCGCAAATCAAGGTAACATTTAGAGGTCAAAGGTCATTTTGAAGATGGATTTTTGAATAGCTGTTGTATTCTAGATTTTCAGATAGCTATTGTGAGAATTATCAGAATATGGCAACTGTTGTACAGCTGATTAATACTAAGTTTTCAATAATTATTCTATCTTTGTATGTGGCTAGCTGCATTGTTCCATAAACCAATCATGCTTTAACCCTTTCACCCCTAAGTTACTGGAATGGATTTTGATATGTTACAGGGCTCCAGATAAGGAATTAGTAATTGAGTATTGTCACTCCATCATTTCTGAAGCAATGGGGTATTTCAAAATTTTAATTGTGTAAAATAGAATCACACTACTGTTTACACATCAGCAGACAGCAATTATTGAATAGTTTGCTTCTACATGAAAACACATCTTGGTATTTCATTAGAATTGTCTCCTTGGAGACAATTCTAATGAAATACCAAGATGTGTTTTCATGGAAAAAAAAAAAAATATGCTATATTTGTGGTCTGCTTATTGTTTTCTGTACCATGATAAAGATACTACAAATTTTTCATTGCTTTTTGATACACACTACTTCTAATTTCAATTGGGTTTTTGGCAATTTTAATTGGGTATTTACGCTAATACACACCTTATCTGGAGCTCTGATGTTAATACTTTTGAACCAATACAATTGTCACAAACTGATTTTAAGACTAGTGAAAATATGAAAATATAATAAAAATACTTGCAGTAAGTGCTGATCCTGATAAGACGGTTAGTATTGAGCTGGCTCACCTGGATCTGCACTGTTTGCAATACAAACCCCGCTTTAGCTGGTTGTTGGATTCAGAGGTGGGGCGGGGTGGGGGGGGGGAGGGATTGGGCTGTATTACACATGTAATTCCTGTGGAATATCGTTCATTTCCGTCATTCGTGTCACAAATAAATACCATTTGTCCAAGCAAGAAGAATAACTCTTGATAAGTTATGATATCCCATTCATTTGAGTTACCTGCCTTAGTTCCTGAAATATGGCTGTGACTGGAGAAATGGAGCTTATGATAATCAATGTCATTGGTGGCAAATGTCATCATAAGCCCCATTTCTTTTATGTAAACCCAGATCAGTCTGCGTTTTTACTCAATCTGATCAGGATCTCCACCGTCATTCTTCATTCAGTGAAGTATCATTGTTGTTTCTACAGTGGAACCTCTCTAGACCGAGCACCGAGCACCGGGCACCGAGAACAAATTTGTTTGTTTCATTAGATTGGTTTCACGGACATTTATGATTGATGTTGATGTCCGTTCATGATTGCAAAGCACGCAAACATGTCTTGGGGCGCTCACATTCAAGAAATACAGTGGAACCTGTCTAAATTGGACACCCTGGGAGTCCGCCAGGGTGTCCGGTTTAGAAATGTTCCACTGTAATATAAATCCTGATAAATAAATAAATGCAAATGGAACATGTAGTTTTGTGTAATCCATGGTTACTAATTTAATTAACGTACTTTTAATACGCTTGTTTAAACTGACAGGACATACAGTGTATTATGTGTTCACACTGTACAGGTAGGCTTGTCCTCGTAATTTCTCAGAAGTATATGCCGCGACCACCATTTAAACCGTTTCGTCGAGACGGTTCAAATGAGTGTCACAACATATACTTTCAGTGAGAAATAACAAAAATAAAAATAAAATATTTAATAAATTTGATATCTGTAAATGTGTATTCAGAATGGAACGGGTTAAAAAAACACTCTGGATTATACGCAGATCTGTCGCCATATTTCGCCGATATTGATTTCGAAAATAGTTTCCGTAAATGGTGTTGAAAAGAGATAATACATACCGCAATCAATAATTAACAATATAATACCACTTTCGGCAGCAATATGATCGCAAATATAACACGATTTATGACAATAGTCTGTTACACATTTAACAAGATTTTGATATACAAATAGGCAAAAAATTCGGGAGCCAATGCACAACCGTGTACTAACCGAGAACGTGTTATAGTGAAGCGTGTACTACCGAGTTCACAGTGTAATTGAAGATAATAGAAAACGGTGAAATACGGACTGGGGAATCACGGACATAGTCAGCAAATTACGGACATAGCAAACTATGATAGGGAAAATACAGACAAAAACATCCAAGGTACAAATAAAAAAACAGTGTGGAGGAATAAATAACAACAACTTGGCAAGTTTTTTTCATTTTTTTGTTTCATTTTGTTAGGAAAATTGGGTGCGTCTTATAATCTCATGTAAACATTTTCCCCCAGATTTTGAACTGAAAATAGGGGTGCGTCTTATGCACTCTTGCGACCTATAATCGGCAGAATACGGTATGTAACATGGATGCAGGTAGTGCAGAAAATTTAAAGTAAAACTTGTGCCGTGTTTGGCTACATAGTGACTTCATCTCAGATTTGTGCATTCTGATACCGTGGCAAAATATTATCGCAGGTCTATTATATATATACATGTATGCTGAAATTTGTACGGGTTTTTAACACATGACGGATAGCATCAAGTGTTGAATGACATTATAATATACGAAAACAACAGGTAACCAGCCATGCGCTAATGCCCATCAAACTTGCAATTTTCAATTAGCACAAAGTCCAACATTATCTGTTTTTAAAGGTACATGCCCACTCAGTAGGCAGAACGTGTTCTTTATATGTATTAACTTTGTGTATAATTGTGTCACTATTCCACCAGTTCTAAAAATTGTGAGTACCCGGCTATACAGATATAATCATTGAATAATATTTATTTTAGTGATAGTCAATCGCGGTGGTATCAGGTTATTTTCATATGCAAATGAGGCATGCTATATTTAAATTGTTTATACTAATTAAATGCGCCACCTGAAAAAAGTATGATCAGTGCACATCAAAAAATAAATACAGAGAATAAATAGTAATGTCCGTTAACATTTTAAGGAAACACGGTTATCGCCCCTGATATCAGTGTATAAACTTACGTCCGACATAAAATGTATAGTAAATTAAATTGCCAATCAATACATAGGGTAATGGTTAATGAATGTTTATTTTCCCAGAAAATGTCTGAGATGATGTCTCTGACATAAAGAACAGTTTGTGCCTACTGAGTGGGCATGTACCTTTAATATGCACAAACAGAACAGTTTGTGCCTACTGAGTGGGCATGTACCTTTAATATGCACAAACAGAACAGTTATCACCTCCTGGTTTCTCTAGATCAATAAATATCTATACATGGTTCGCGGTAGTGTGTACCTGGGAAGTAGGGCCCAATGTAATTAAACCTTCTGAATCGAAGTTGTGATCTTAGCAGATGATCAGTGAACAGTGTAGACCTTGACGGTAATTGGCCAACATGGAACCAGTAGCCTATTTCACCAACATTGCAAAGTATACTTTTCGAGCAAAGTATACTTTGAGGGAGAAATTTTCAATTTTAGGATAAATTTATTAATTTTTATTATACTGAATTTAGTACATTATCACAGCCATTTTGGCTGTGATAATGTAATAGATTTAGTATAATAATTCTGCATACTTTTAATCATGAAATATATGCAGTCGTTAGTTCTATATGAAATAATGAATTTCAGGAAAAATAAATGATTACTCCCTCAAAGTATACTTTGCTAGTAAAGTATACTTTGCAATGTTGATGAAATAGGCTACAGAGCTCCAGGCGTGTATTGGCGTATTTTATGCACTTATTATACCCCCCGCAACGAGTTGAGGGGGGGTATACTGGAGTCAGGTTGTCCGTCCGTCCGTCCGTCCGTCCGTGCGTCCGTCCGTCCGTGCGTCCGTCCGTCCGTCCGGATAAACTTAACATCAGAGAAATATTGTTATAACTTCTATTTCCTTCATCTAAAATGCTTGATATTTCACACATGCATTCCTGTAAGGCTCTACTACCATGCTGTGCCAAATCCACGACCGTCCAACCCCCGCAGATCCCAAGGTCAAGGTCAAATTTACTTCGTCCATCCGTAAACTTAACATCAGAGAAATATTGTTAACTTATAACCTTCAATTTCTTCTTATCTAAAATTGGCGAAATAATATTTCACACATGCATTCTGTATTAAGGCTCTACTACCATGCTGTGCCAAATTCCATGACCGTCCAACCCCCGCAGGAACCCCAAGGTCAAGGGCAAAATACTTAGTTCTTTACAAAAACTAAATCAGAGAAATATTGGTTATAAACTTTAATATTTCCTTCATCTAAAATGGTTAAATATTTACAAACATGCATTTCTGTAGGCTCTCTTTACTACCATTGCTTGTGCAACAATCACCGTCCAACCCCGCTGATACCCAATGTCAGGTCAATACTTCTACCAAAACTTTAACCTCAGAGAAATCTATAACTTCTATTTCCTTATCTAAAAGCTTAATATTTCACACATGCATTCCTGTAAGGCTATAACTACCATGCTGTGCCAAATCCACGACCGTCCAACCCCCGCAGATCCCAAGGTCAAGGGTCAAATACTTAGTCTCTTTACAAAAACTTAACATCAGAGAAATATTGTATTAATTCTATTTCCTTCATCTAAAATGCTTAATATTTCACACATGCATTCCTGTAAGGCTCTACTACCATGCTGTGCAAAATCCTATGACGTCCAAACCCCGCTGATCCCAATGTCAAGGTCAAATACTCTTTACAAAACTTAACATCAGAGAAATAAGTTATAACTTCTATTTCCTTCATTGAAAATTCTTATTATTTCACTTGTGCATTCCTCTAAGGTTGTACTATCATGCTGTCACAAATCTACGAGTGTCCAACCCCCGCTGCTCCCAAGGTCAAGGTCACATACTTAGTCTCTTTACAAAACTTAACATCAGAGAAATATGTTATAACTTCTATTTCTTTCATGGAAAATACTTAATATTTCATATGCTGTGACAAATCCCCGCTGATCTCGAGGTCAACGTCACATACATACCGTATAACATTGGCTTAACGCCCCCTCCTAATAAACCGCCCCCCCCCCCCAAATAAAAAAAAAAAAAAATCCTTTTTTTTTTTTATTTTTTATTTTTTTTAATGGCTAATAAACGCCCCCCCCCCCCCCAAATAATTTTTTTTTTTTTTTTACCAATGACCGCCAATTTCAAACACAAATAGTCTTTAAATCTTTATTTGTGTTTGAAATTGGTGGTCCTTGGTAATTTTTTTTTTTTTTTTTTTTTTTTTTCTTTTTTTTTTTTTTTTTTTTTTTACTGGCTAATAAACGCCCCCCCCCCCCCCTTTTGTAAAATGTAACGCCTCCGGGGGCGTTAATTCGAGGTTATACGGTAGTCTCTTTACAAAACTTAACATCAGAGAAATCGGTTATAACTTCTATTTCCTTGCTCGGATCTGCTTCACATTTCACACACTCATTGCTCCAATGGACCTCTACCACCCTGTGACAAATTCACGTTCATGCCGCTCGCGCTAATCCCAGAGTCAAGGTCACAAGCCCACACACTTGGAAATTTGTACATATTTTAGGGGTACCTGGGCCCACGCGGGGGGTATATTCCGTAAGCCTCGCTTACTGACCAATCTAGTTTTAGCTGAATACACATTGAGTATCAACAATGGGAGTACAAAATACTCACAGCAATGTGAAAACTTGCATTGATTTTTGTCGAGCGAGCTTGCGGAAAGCGAGACATAGTGATCACAATGCCGCCCGGGTTTCCGTGTGTGCGTCCATCCTTATTAGTCATCATCCATATGTTCATGCTGTATCCCACTCATGCGACCTCTGTGCCCAAGGTCAAGGTCAAATGACTTAGAAGTTTGCGCTAAATTTTGGTAAAAATTTGCGTTAAAGTTTTCAGATACTTACTATCTCTGTAACCATAAGTCGGATAAGCTTGAAACTTTGTACGCTTATTGGTCATCATCCATATATTCATTCTGTGTCCCACTCATGCGGCCCCTGTGCTCCTAGGTCAAGGTCAAATGACTTAAATTAAAGTTTCTGTCAAAATTTGCGTTAAAGTTTTCACATGCTTACTATCTCTGTAACCGTAAGTCAGATTTGCTTGAAACTTGGAATGCGTATTGGGCATCATCCATATATTCATTCTGTGTCCCACTGATGTGACCCCTGTGCCCCAAGGTCAAGGCCAAATGACTTAGAAATTTGCGTTATTATAAAATGTGCGTTAAAGTTTTTACATACCTTATATCTTCACAATTGTTACTCCAATTTACTTCCAAATTCCAATACTTCCTTTTAATCATCCATATTTTCATTCCATAGCCTGCACATGTGGTCCACATGCCCAAGGTCAAGGTCAAATGACTTTGAAATTTGTGTTAATGTTTTTACATACCTTATATCTCCACAACACTTACTCCGATTTACTTCCAACATCCAATACTTCTTATTCATCATCCATATTTTCATTCTATAGCCTGCCCATGTGGTCCACATGCCCAAGGTCAAGGTCAAATGACTTTGAAATTTGTGTTAAAGTTTGTACATACCTTATATCTCCACAACACTTACTCCGATTTACTTCAAACTTCAACTAATTCTTTATTATCTTCCATATTTTCATTCTATAGCCCACCCATGCAGACCACATGCCCAAGATCAAGGTCAAATGACTTTAATATTTGTGTTAAAGCTTTTACATACCTTATATCTTCACAACCCTTAATTCAAACTTCAAATAAATACACTCTGACCATCAAATGCCTCGGTGGGCTCGACATGAGGGCCGTGGCCATCTGGTAATATTGAGTAGTGGAAATACTGTAATAAAGTTGAAAATGTACTTAGTTGAGCTACAAAAAGCCAACCCTGTTTGCTTTTTGCAGCTCAACTAAGTACATTTTCAACTGTATTACAGTATACATATCTGCATGTGTAATAATACACTCAAATAAGTGAATGTTTAAATTTGTTTTGATCATTTGTTCCCTATTTAATAATGAAGAAAATCAATAAACCATTTGTGAAAATAAAATACGCATTTAATTTGAAATCAGGTGGTACAATACTCTTTAGACACAAAGCTTATCTGGAGCTCTGTGGAACCCCACATGTCCTCCGACTGCCTATAGGCAAGAAGGGATATCATATTAGTCCATCTGCATGTGTGCATTTGTGCATTAGTAACACCATTCATTTCTAATAAGTGCGTGGCCCCTTCATGGATTTTCATAATATTTGGACACAATGAATGTCGGCATGGTGCTTTGTTTCATGTAAACCCATGTCTGGACACCCAAGGTCAATGTTACTGAAGACTTACGTTCACTTTGTTTGTATGGCAAATGTGTTATTTTTCTCAACAACTGCTTAACCACTTCACCAAGTTTAATCATATTTGGTTATAATGTGTGTCTGTGGATGGTTCTTTATTTTACATATGCCCCACATCTGAACACCGAAGGTCAAGCTGTGCTCAGTCTCGGCCAATCACACTGCCTGGTTTTGAGTACAAATTTGGAGATTGTGCTCAGAAAATATTGCAATACCTGGACCTATGTTGTTGGCAAAAATGATCAGGTCCATCTTATCAGCCGTGGGGCGAAGAGAAAGCCAGAGATAATTGACTTATGGGGTATTGGCCTATCCTCGGGGTATTGCCATTGTAATGAGATACGGGAGTCGTACTGCCCCATATGTGCGATTAATAGCTTGCTAATATTGACATACCCATAGATGAGAGAATATTTAGTTTGGGCTCTTGGCCGATTGGCTAACTTTGTTACTGTTAATGCAGGATTAAAAAGTGATATTATGATGAAGCCGGTAAGAAAGTCGCATTCAGTGTAAAGTAAAAATTATGAAAAAGGGTATTTTGCGTACAAATCTGGAAAATAACAGAAATATTTGAGGTTCGGTAAATTAAAACAAATTTTGTAAACGGCTCATATACCTAATCTGTATCTTATTATTTTTTATAAAATGAGCTCCTTTTTGTCATGCTGGCTCACGTATGGGCTAAGTTTGACTTGTGGTGTTGTGTTACCGGCAACATTAGCTTGTGTAAATGTTTGCTGTTTGACACACAGAAGCTGGGACACAGCCACATTACCCAGAAGGCCATGTTACCTTCTGGGTAACATGGCCTTCTGGGTAATGTGGCTGTGATAATAAATAGATTGTTGGTGGATGTATTGAATTCAATTTGATCAACAGTAAGACTGCTTAGTGACTGAATTGCAAACATCGTAGACCCTGATCAGACCGTGGCGAAGATATAACTTCTATAATGTATGACCAATATGTTAAAATTTTATGTGCATATAAACTTGGAAAAGTCGCGGAAATACTGGACGAGGCCTTCCGGCCTTCGTCCAGTATTCCCGCGACTTTTCCAAGTTTATGTTTGTCGTCGTCCATTTCTCCTTCAGGATATAACTTTAATATTGCTTGACAGATTGCTTCAATATTGGACACTTGATACATGTGAACATTTGGAACACACTCATGCCCCAATTAACATGACCTTAACCTTTTGTACCTTCACATTTTTGTGGAAACACTTAACCATTTTTTATGTCAAAAAGTTTCTTCAACCTTAACCTTTTTTTGTGTTTTAAGCATGCACTTCTTTGACAGTTTTTGTGATGCTTACTTTAGCACATGCCCATGATCATGTTATGGTCAAATGCCTTGGCATGTGCGGCACTGCTTCCGTGGCGGAATTCTTGTATCAATGAATAGCAATATTGTTAGTTAGAAGCATGGCGGGTATTTCATTGACAGAATAGCGAACAGTGCAGATCCTGATCATTATGTGTGGATGCATAGGCTGATCTGGATCTACACTGGTCGCAAAGCTGATAAGCCCCATGTGTTCAGTCACAACCAAAATTGTGCTTGAATTCTCTCAGGAAGTTAGGTATGGAAGGTTGTAGAGTTGTAGAGAAAGTTGGATTTAATGCCTCCAGCCACAATCACATATGAGACATGAAATACGTTTACAAAATTTACTATATTTCCGGAAATGGCGTCAAAAGTTGACAGAATTATTCCGCATGTACTCATTGGTCAAATTTTGACTTTTTTATGAAAAATATTGTAAATTTTGTAAACGTATTTAATGAAATTACATGGCGTGTCACATTTACATTCAGGGTGTGGCTTCAACGTGAACAACAGCAACCCAACGATCTGCATCAACGACCTCATCCAGTTGCACAATCGCCAGCAGGGCCACAGCCTGACTCCCTGCACGCCCGAACAGTTGATCGCGCGAACCGTCTCCAATATCGAGCAGCTCATTGGTCAGTTTCAGCGCGACGGTGTTGAGAGTTTCCAACAGATCTACTACAAAATGTGGCTTCATAGGTATTGTAATTTATTATCTGTCCGTTTCTATGTCCATCTGTCTGTCTGTCCATCTAGTTTTCAATTCTGATATAACTTCTATAATGTATGACCAATGTGTTAAAACTTCATGTGCATGTTTGTTGTCGTCCATTCTTTCATTCCCCACCCGGCAATGCTCCCCCAAGGTCAAGTTCAAATGACAATGAAATTTCCAGTTCGGTAGATTCATTTGACTATAATTCCAGCACAAAAATATTTACACAATTCCCTAACATTTGATTGGCCCGTAGCAAGTCTCTGTCCAAAATTCATATCCCAGTAAACTCCCACGCCAAACTACTTTCCGTAACCGTGAGGTGCAGTTAAAATAATTCTTAAGAAAACGGAAAATAAACACATTTTCTTGATGAATTTATGTCAAATGCTGGAATTATAAGGAATGAATGGCCTTTTTGTGGAATTTATCGGGGATATAAACTTGGAAAAGTCGCGGGAATACTGGACGAGGCCTTCCGGCCTTCGTCCAGTATTCCCGTGACTTTTCCAAGTTTATACCCCGATAAATTCCACAAAAAGGCCATTCATTCCTATGATATCTTCTATACCTTATTCCCTTGAAACTTCATGAGCATGTTTGTCATCATCCATTCTTTCATTCCCGACCCAGCAATGGGCGTTACCGTCGTTCGTACGTCCCATACATACACATGCAGTTCTCAGATGGCCCTCTATGATAGACTATCATGCTGTGACAAATCCACTATACAGTGGGGTCAGCGTGTAAGTGCACACACGAACGACCACGACAGGTTGGAACCAACCTGTCGTGTTCGTTCGTGTGTGCACTTACACGCTGACCCAACTGTACTTGGCTCCCGCTACACGCAAGGTCAAGGTCACTTACTTTATACGTTCAAAATCTTATCGTTCGGGTAAATGTCTTATAATTTTTGTTTCCTTTGATATAACTGCTTCATATTTCACACATGCATTCCTCTGATGGTCGGGTCCCTGCTAATCACAAGGTCAAGGTCACATAGATAGTGCGTTCAAAACGTTCGGGTAAATTTCTTATAATTTATGTTTCTTTTCACATAACTGCTTCATATTTGATGTTTAATTTCCTCTAATGGTCCTCTATCATGCTGTGACAAATATAAGATCCTCAGTTCCCCGCTAAGTCCAAGGTCAAGGTCACAATACTTGGTGCGTTGAAAACCTGAATGCTGGGTAAATTTTCTATTTCCTTTGACATAGCTGCGTCATATATCACACGTGCATTTCTCTGATGGTCGTCTATCATCCTGTGACAAAATCCACGATCTTCCGGCCTTTTATGTTTTCAAATGTGCCCTCGTTTTCCTTGGCTGCCAGCACGGACATTCATGTGGTAACGGGCCACATTTCTTGTTTTCTCAGAGATGCTATCAAAATATCGCCTGGCAAAATATGGTTGGCAGGCCCAGAATTCAGTGGTACCCATGATTTATACCTGTACATGTACAGATAATAATATTTGCTTAACCCTTTCACCCCTAAGTAACTGGAATGGATTTTGATATGTCAATGTTGCAACCAACCCAATCGTCACAAAATTATTTTCAGACTAGTCCATTTATTAAAGGGGGGGGGGGTTGTTCTCAAAAATAAGAAAATTACTTGCAAAAAGTGCAGATCCTGATGAGCTGGCTCATCTGGATCTACACTTTTTGCCAATACCAACCACTGTACAGGCCTGTTGTGTTGAAAGGGTGAATAGTCATTTTAAACTATGCAATTGGTTCTTGAGATGGGCTTATCGGCATTGGCCTTGAATCAGTGGGAACGCTGAAAACCCCAAGTTGGATTTGATGTGATGGCATTGGTTTGTCAATTTCATAAGTTCTATTGCTGTGAATGTGTGAGAAAGTGTGTTTTGTCTCTCACGATAGGCCGTGGCTGCTCCACCTTCAGACATATGATTAGCGTAGCACTGACACACGGTTGGCTGGCTGCCCTTGTTGGAGTGAGGGGGAATGTGATCGCCTGTCTGATTGTCTTATCTTCTAGCTATTCTCTACTGAACAGTTGTGCAGTGGTGATGGACAGTTATTAATGGCTAGTGGTTGGAATGTTGTTGTTGTGATGCAAGAAAAATGTCCGTACCATATTTCCGGATTATGGCCTTTGTGAATAGTGCAGACCCTGATCAGCCTGCGCATCCGCGCAGTCTGATCAGGGTTTGCACTGTTCACCATTCATGCAGTGAAAAAGAGCTTGTAGCTCTCAACAACAGGAGAGAATATTTATTATTGGGTGATAGGAGTGTCGTGGCAGATCTAGACTTGCCACAAATGTGATTAGCCCCATTTCTCCAGAGACAGTCACAAATAGGGAGCTAGACTTGCCACAAATGTCATAAGCCATATTGTCACATATGTGATGAGCATATAGCTTTATTAACCCTTTCAACACTATAGACATGTATCCCAATGCGTGCAAGCAACACAGATCCAGATAGTAGAAGTTTTTATAAAGTTCCCCCTTTTCTCATTAGTGGAATAATCTGATAATTAAATATTCCATTCCAGTGTTAACTGGACAGTCAGTAAATTGAATACCATTACCTGTAGCCGATTTCACCAACATTTCAAAGTATACTTTTCTAGCAAAGTATACTTTGAGGGAGTAATCATTTATTTTTCCTGAAATGCATTATTTCATATAGAACTAACGACTGCATATATTTGATGATTAAAAGTATGCAGAATTATTATACTGAATGTATTACTTTATCACAGCCTAAATGGCTGTGATAATGTAATAAATTCAGTATAATAAAAATAATAAATTTATCTTAAATCATATCATATGCAGCCTATGCTCAATAAATGTAAATCCATAAATTGAAATTTACAGACGATCTTAAATTTGAACTTACGAACATTTTAGTCCTAAGAAGTTTAGTGAAACGGCCCCCAGGTCACTCACTGAACTAACACTGCTGTAGTCACTGAATTGACCACACTGTTGTCACTGATTAGACTACGCAGGCTAGTTCTCGGGTTATTTTGGTGTTAACATGACTGTGACTGGAGAAATGGGGCTATGGGATTTGTGACCAGTGTAGCTCTTGGTCAAATATCGCATTTCCTGTAGCCTGATAACGATCCTTCCATATTGCTTGTTATGGGTGTTTCATTGATGGAACGGCAAACAGTGCAGATCCTGATCAGACTGTGCGGATGCACAGGCTGATCTTGATCTACACTGGTCGCAAAACCCATAATAGTGACAGCCAAATATTCGGGGAGGGTTCTTTGTAAATAAATGTATACCTTTTGTCAGCCAAGAGACCAAATGAAAACAAACATAATTATCTCCATGATACCGTGCCAACACAGGCTACTTGTTTTGCTTCTGTTAGGAATGGATTGATCGTCTAGGGGTAAAGCATTGACTTCAATAGATGGTGTGTTTAATCCTTGCCAGAGACAAAAACAAAAGATTTCAACTTTGATAGTACGGTATTTCCTTCCCACTGGTCTTACAGACAGAGGTCCTGTGCCTGTATGACCTTAGCTGTCACCTTTTACACCTTTTACAATACGGAAGGTTGTGGGTTTAATCCCGACTGTAGGCTAGAAAAATACATTCATTGTATTTCCATCCCACTTTGTACTGGTCTTTTGGATGACCCTTGAATGACCCGTCTCTATGTGACCTTAGTTGCTGGGATGTTAAACCCCTTCACTTTTGTATGCCCCCACCAATTTATTGGGAGATGGGCATTATGGTTTACCCCTGTCCATCCTTGCGTGCATGCGTGAGTGTGTCTGTCCGAGCTTACAAATGGATACATATGTGGCTAGGAGAACAATAGGTTATGTAATATTCTATTGTTCCGTGATTTTATGTGGCTAAAAATGGGTTTATGTGGCTACAGAACAATAGGGATGAACAAAGGAAAAGGTCAGGTTAGTCACATATAAAGTATCCATTTGTAGGAACGTCCGTCCATGCGTCCGTAAGGCAAATGGGTTTAAGTTTTCAATAACTTCTTAACTCATTAACTTCACTGGTTGGACATTCACTAAGCCCAATTTCTCCAGACAAAGTCACATATCAGACACGCCATGGGATTTTGTACCTTCGGAAATATGCGTAATTTCATGAAATATCTTTCCAATATCTACAATATTTTCCGTAATGGTGTCAAAAGTTTACAAAGTTTTCAGAGCATGTACTCTGAAAATTTTGTCAACTTTTGACTTTATTTATGAAAAATATTGTAAGTTTTGTAAACGTACTTATTGAAATTACGGAGATGTCCAAAGGTACAAAATCACATGGCGTGTCTCATATAGTACACTGTCCTCTAGTACTTATAGCAAGTATAGAATACATCATTGAGTCTGTTAAAAACAACAACATGGATGTGAATCGAGTGCGTATTGCTCACCATGTCGAAGTCAGTTTGTTTGTGTTTGTCATCGTCCTGTCTGTCCGTGCATGCCGTTATCCCAGTTCTGGCCCAGCGGTCAGTGAGGTGTCCATCACAGATGAACTGACCCATGCAGTGAATTAGTGAACTCCACTGTTTGTTTATCAATGGTCAATTTCTGCTTGTATGTTTCTCAGCCTGATATCTCTCTTAGCAGTCAAGGTACAATTCATTCTTTTGATCTTGCTTCCTTGGGTGTATGTAGTATGAACTCTTTCACACTAAGTAACTGGAATGGAATTTGATATGTTAATTTTGCAACCAACCCAATGGTCACAAAATGATTCTCAGACTAGTCCATTTGTGAAAAGGGGCATTTTTTTTATTTTTTTTGTGCAAAAAGTGCAGATCCTGATGAGCCGGCTTGTCACGAGCTGGCCAGTTCATCTGGATCTACACTTGTACGAGGTGCAGTCATAAAGTTCTCCGACTTTGCTTATATCTAAAGAACTATTCGGAAATATGTCATTAGAAAGCTGGTTCATTTGTGCAAGCAGTAACATATCAGTTCCATGAAGTAAATCACGAGATTTCGTAAATTATAATTTATTCGCAGGCATCTAGATCAGCACGGAGCAGTTTGAAGTCGGCTAACATTACGTATTGATTTAATAGCATTGTTTATTATTGTTTTCAACACTCTGTCTGCAAGTTTTCATCGCACATGCTCCATTTAGTTAAGTAGATTTTTATTGTACTGTAGCTTGTTTCATTGTATGTAAGTATTTTCCCCCAATGCTCTAATTAATTTTGATGGAGTGCCACGTTCATAGTTGCTATATTTAGCGCATGTTTGGTTACCTGTTGTTTTCGTATATTAAAATGTCATTCAACACTTGATGCTATCCGTAATGGATTAAAAACCCGTACAAATTACCGCATACATGTATAACAGACCTGTGACAACATTTTGTCACGGTATCAGTCATGAAAAACATGCTTTGACAGCATTTGAGAATCATTTCCAACGGAAATGATTCTAAAGTGCTGTCAAAGCATTTTTTTGTGATGCACAAATCTGAGTTGAAGTCACTATGCAGCCAGACACGGATATAACCGTGGAACGTTGTTCCGTCCTTTGACGCGACGTCACAATTTTGTACTTCAAATTTCCTGCACTATCTGCATCCGTGTTAGATAATATGTTTGTTTTCAAACGAATGAAAACGAAACTGTGCCATTACATAGTTCAGACATTTCTTTGGTGGAAAGAGCAATAACGTTAGAGTCCTGCACCATATATTCCGCACAACTATGAATGTCGAAGCACAGGTATTACAGGTATTTCTTGAAATGTTGGATTTTTCAACTGCTATATTTCGTTGCTATTCTTACGCATTACGTGCGAACGGATTGTCGTAAAGTATATTCTTATTTTTTAATCAATTAAATTTTACCAGCAGATGTAAATGTCATATAAAGATGAACGGACATTCTTGATAAATAATTTAGTATACTACAGGGCTCCAGATAAGGTATTTACTTAAATAACCAATTAAAATTGCCAAAAACCAAAAACCCAATTGAAATCAGAAGTAGCGAGTATCAAAAAGCAATACAAATTTTGTGGTAACTTTATCATGCTGCAGAAAACAATAAACAGACCACAAATATAGCATATTTTGCTTATTTTCCATGAAAACAGATCTTGGTATTTCATTAGAATTGTCTCAAAGGAGACAATTCTAATGACATGCCAAGATCTGTTTTCATTTCGAAGCAAACTATTCAATAATTGCGGTCTGTTGATGTGTAAACAGTAGAGTGATTTTATTTTACCCAATTACCCAATTACAATTTTGAAATACCCAATTGCTTCAGAAATGATGAGTGACAATACTCAATTACTAATATTCCTTATCTGGAGCCCTGATACTAAATTTTTTATCAAGAATGTCCGAGAACTTTGTGACTGCACCTCGTACATCCGTTGGTTGTTACCACTCCCTGATATATTGACAGAATAGTCCAAATCCTGCTTGATTTACTTTTGTAGACAACAAAATCATGTTTATGAATGGAAATCACAAAAATGCGGAAATATACGGCACCAGGTTAATTAGCAGGAACCACATGTTTATTGCCTGTCTGTTTTCCCCATCTATGCGGTCGGTAGTGGCGTAACAGAGATGTTTATCACGATCTGCCGCCGGGTGCTGATGTGGCCTGATGGCTGATAGTCAACCGTGTCCAAAATATCATCCGACAGACCAGTGGGATGGAAATACTAAATATTTTTCATGATCAGGGTCAGGATTGAACTGCCAGTCTCCAGTATTGAAGTCCAATGCCATATCTCATAACCACAGCTCATCCCTCAAAACAAATTGTATCCGAATAACTTGACGTTGTGATAAACCAGTAAAAGGCGGGAACCAAAAATGACGTCTGCTGCTATTTCATATTTTATAATCTTTCTCAGTACAACCATGGTTTGACAGCACTTTAGAATCATTTCCATTGGAAATGATTCTAAAGTACTGTCAAAGCATGTGTTTCATGAGTATTATGGCAAAAAACATAAAGAGCAGACGACAAATTCTAATTCAGCATTGTAAGGGTTAAACTGTGGTCCAGTATCTATATGACCTTAGCCGTTGTTGGGATGTTAAACCCATTCACATTCTCACAATTTGTGTTGGGAAACCCATATTTTATAGGGCTTCCCAAAACAGGTTGTTTCAGAATAATTGCGATGTGTTTTTAAAGTTGCCCACAGTAAAATGACTAAAGTGCAGGGCCCGGTTGTTCAAAACATCAGTTAGCTTAACGGACTGTTAAATCCTTAACTGAATGGTTAAAATCTCTGTTTTAACAGAGATTTTAACCATTCAGTTAAGGATTTAACAGTCCGTTAAGCTAACAGATGTTTTGAGCAACCGGGCCCAGGTTGTTTGTAGACTGTGTTGGTTTCCAGGGTTATCAAACACCAGCAATTTGTACTTGGATAATGAACTCTGAGCACTATCATACAATGAGTTTCGGCTTCCAATCATTCTTATACTCCATGTACACAATTAACTAGGGAGTCTTATTATCAGCACTTCAGATAAGGTTTGACCTTAACCCATTACATGCGGAATACTCCTTTACAGGTATGAACTTGTTTTTTAATATTTTATTTTTATTTTTGTTATTTCTTAATGAAAGTATATATTGTGACCATTTGAACCGTCTCTATGAGACGGTTCAAATGGTGGTCGCGACATATACTTCTAAGCACATTTGAAGAAAACATTTATGATTTTCCCCAATCAAAATGGCATATCCTCAGCATGAAATGGGTTAAACAGTATTTTGCCCTATAAAATATTTTTCAATGCTGAAATTAGATTTTCAAAAGTACATGTATTTCACAGTCAACTTGAATTGTAGTAGTGAAACTAAAATTATTTAAACTTTTCATAAACTTGTTACCTGAACAAACATACACAAATATGTCCATCCATACTTGATATGGTAGAAAAAAGTTTGATGTAGGACAACACATTTTTCAGCTGCAAATTTCTAATGAAATGTCAAATGTCGATGTTGATTTGTACTCCCTCAGACGTATTTCAATGTTGATTTGTACTCCCTCAGATGTATTTCAATGCTGATTTGTACTCCCTCAGATGTATTTCAATGTTGATTTGTACTCCCTCAGACGTATTTCAATGTTGATTTGTACTCCTCATGATGTATGTTTCAATGTTGATTTGTACTCCCTCAGACGTGTTTCAATGTTGATTTGTACTCCCTCAGATGTATTTCAATGTTGATTTGTACTCCCTCAGATGTATTTCAATGTTGATTTGTACTCCCTCAGATGTATTTCAATGTTGATTTGTACTCCCTCAGATGTATTTCAATGCTGATTTGTACTGTACTCCCTCAGATGTATTTCAATGTTGATTTGTACTCCCTCAGATGTATTTCAATGTTGATTTGTACTGTACTCCCTCAGACGTATTTCAATGTTGATTTGTGTCCCACTCCCTATTTCATGATGTATCTCATGTTTTAATGATTGATTTGTACTCCCTCAGACGTATTTCAATGCTGATTTAGTACTCTCTCAGACGTATCAATGCAATGATTTGTACTCCCTCAGACGTATTTCAATGTTGATTTGTACTCCCTCAGACGTATTTCAATGCTGATTTGTACTCCCTCAGACGTATTTCAATGTTGATTTGTACTCCCTCAGACGTATTTCAATGCTGATTTGTACTCCCTCAGACGTATTTCAATGCTGATTTGTACTCCCTCAGACGTATTTCAATGCTGATTTGTACTCCCTCAGACGTATTTCAATGTTGATTTGTACTCCCTCAGATGTATTTCAATGTTGATTTGTACTCCCTCAGATGTATTTCAATTTGTACTCCCTCAGACGTATTTCAATGCTGATTTGTACTCCCTCGACGTATTTCAATGCTGATTTGTACTCCCTCAGACGTATTTCAATGCTGATTTTGTACTCCCTCAGACGTATTTCAATGTTGATTTGTACTCCCTCAGACGTATTTCAATGCTGATTTGTACTCCCTCAGACGTATTTCAATGCTGATTTGTACTCCCTCAGACGTATTTCAATGCTGATTTGTACTCCCTCAGACGTATTTCAATGTTGATTTGTACTCCCTCAGATGTATTTCAATGTTGATTTGTACTCCCTCATGTATTTTCAATGTTGATTTGTACTCCCTCAGATGTATTTTCAAGTGATTTGTACTCCTCAGATGTATTTCAATGTTGATTTGTACTCCCTCAGATATTTCAATGTTGTTTGTACTCCCTCAGATGTATTTCAATGTTGATTTGTACTCCCTCAGATGTATTTCAATGCTGATTTGTACTCCCTCAGATGTATTTCAATGTTGATTTGTACTCCCTCAGATGTATTTCAATGTTGATTTGTACTGTACTCCCTCAGACGTATTTCAATGTTGATTTGTACTCCCTCAGATGTATTTCAATGTTGATTTGTACTCCCTCAGACGTATTTCAATGTTGATTTGTACTCCCTCAGACGTATTTCAATGCTGATTTGTACTGCCTCAGATGTATTTCAATGCTGATTTTGACTCCCACGTATTTCAATGTTGATTTGTACTCCCTCAGATGTATTTCAATGTTGATTTGTACTCCCTCAGATGTATTTCAATGTTGATTTGTACTCCCTCAGATGTATTTCAATGTTGATTTGTACTCCCTCAGATGTATTTCAATGTGATTTGTACTCCCTCAGATGTATTTCAATGTTTGTCTCCCTCAGAGTATTTTCAATGTTGATTTGTACTCCCTCAGATGTATTTCAATGTGATTTGTACTCCCTCAGATGTATTTCAATGTTGATTTGTACTACCCCTCAGAGTATTTCAATGTTGATTTGTACTCCCTCAGATGTATTTCAATGTTGATTTGTACTCCCTCAGATGTATTTCAATGTTGATTTGTACTGTACTCCCTGAGACGTATTTCAATGTTGATTTGTACTCCCTCAGATGTATTTCAATGTTGATTTGTACTCCCAATCAGTTATTTCGTTGATTTGTACTCCCAGACGTATTTAATGTGATTTGTACTCCCTCAGATGTATTTAAGTTGAATGTTAAGTGCACTCCCATGTATTTCAAGTTGATTTGTACCCCCAGTGTATTTCAATGTGATTTGTACTCCCTCAGATGTATTTCAATGTTGATTTGTACTCCCTCAGATGTATTTCAATGTTGATTTGTACTCCCTCATGTTTTCAAGTTTATTTGTACTCCCTCAGATGTATTTCAATGCAGATTTGTACTCATCCTGATGTATTTCAATGTTGATTGTACTCCCTCAGATGTATTTCAATGTTGATTTGTACTCCCTCAGATGTATTTCAATGTGATTTGTACTCCCTCAGTGTATTTCAATGTTGAATGTACTCCCTCAGAGTATTTCATGTGATTTGTACTCCCAATCAGATGTATTTCAGTGTACTGTTACTCCCTCAGATGTATTTTCAATGCTGATTTTGTATCTCAGACGTATTTCATGTATTCGATCCTAGTGTCAATGTGATTTGTACTCCCTCAGACGTATTTCAATGCGATTTGTACTCCCTCAAGACGTATCAATGCTGATTTGTACTCCCTCATGTATCAAATGTGATTTGTACCCCTCAGATGTAAATTTCATGTTGATTTCTGTACTCCCTCACCCGTATTTTCAATGTTGATTTGACTCCCCTCAGATGTATTTCAATGTGATTTGTACTCCCTCAGACGTAGTCATATGTTGATTTGTACTCAGATGTATCAATGTGATTTTGTACTCCCTCAGACGTATTCAACATGCTGATGTACTCCCACCTCAGATGTAGTTTCAATGCTGATTTGTACTCCCTCAAGATGTATTTCAATGTTGATTTGTAGTACTCCCTCAGATGTATACAATGTTGATTTGTACTCCCTCAGAATGTATTTAACAATGTTGATTTTGTACTGTACTCCCTAGATATTTCAATTTGACTCCCCCTCAGATGTATTTCAATGTTGATTTGTACTCCCTCAGATGTATTTTAAATGTTGATTTTGTACTCCCTCAATGTATTCATGATTTATTTTGTACTACCCTCAGATGATATCAATGCTGATTTGTACTCCCTCATGTATTTCAATGTGATTTGTACTCCCTCAGATGTATTTCAGATTGTACTCTCAAGATGTATTCAATGTTGATTTGTACTCCCACAGATGTATTTCAATGCTGATTTTGTACTCCCTCACATGTTATTTCAAGATGTACTGATAGTACTCCCTCAGATGTATTTCAATGTTGATTTGTACTCCCTCATCAGATTTGTATTTCAAGAATGTACTCCCTCAATGTATCAATGTGATTTGTACTCCCACAAGATGTATCAATGTGATTTGTACTCTCAGATGTATTTCAATGTGATTGTACTCCCTCATGTATTTCAATGTTGATTTGTACTCCCTCAGATGTATTTCAATGCTGATTTGTACTCCCTCAGATGTATTTCAATGTTGATTTGTACTCCCTCAGATGTATTTCAATTTGTACTCCCCTCAGATTTGTATTACATGTTGATTTGTACTCCCTCAGATGTATTTCAATGCTGATTTGTACTCCCTCAGACGTATTTCAATGCTGAAGTACTCCCTCAGATGTATCAATGTTGATTTGTACTCCCCAGACGTATTTCAATGCTGATTTGTTACTCCCTCAGATGTTATTTCATGTACTCCCAGATGTATTTCAATGTTGATTTGTACTCCCTCAGACTATTTCAATGTTATTTGTACTCCCCAGACGTAAGCAATGTTGATTTGTACTCCCTCAGATATTTCAATGCTGATTTTGTACTCCCTCAGATGTATTTCAATGCTGATTTATGTACTTGTTTGTATCCCTAGTAATGTGATGTACTCTCCCTCAGATGTATTTCAATGTTGATGTACTGTACTCCCATGTATTTCAATGTTGATTTGTATCCCTCAGAAATTTCAATGCTGATTGTACTCCCTCAGATGTATTTCAATGCGATGTACTCCCTCAGATGTATTTCAATGTTGATTTGTACTCCCTCAGATGTATTTCAATGCTGATTTGTACTCCCTCAGATGTATTTCAATGCTGATTTGTACTCCCTCAGATGTATTTCAATGCTGATTTCCTGATTTTTAACCCTTAGACCGCTACTCACAACAATAGTCGTCTGCTGTTGCTTTTATATCTTGCCTTATTTCTCAATAAAAACATGTTTTGACAGCACTTTAGAATCATTTCCAGTGGAAATGATTCTGAAGTGCTGTCAAAGCATGTTGTAAATTATTCTAAAATGCTGTAAAAGCATGTTTTTGATGATAAAAATGGAAAATAGAAAATAAAGAGCAGACGAAAAAAAAATTAAGATAGCTGTTTTGGGTTAATGCAGATTTACCACCAAAATATGCTTATCTGGAGGTGTTATCTGTAGCCCATTTCACCAACATTGCAAAGTATATTTTTCTAGCAAAGTATACTTTGAGGGAGTAATCATTTATTTTCCCCGAAATGCATTATTTCATATAGAGCTAACGACTGCATAGATTTGATGATTAAAAGTATGCAGAATTATTATACTGAATTTATTACATTATCACAGCCATAATGGCTGTGATAATGTAATAAATTCAGTAAAATAAAAAATAATAAATTTATCCTAAAATTGAAAATTTCTCCCTCAAAGTATACTTTGCTAGGAAAGTATACTTGCAATGTTGGTGAAATAGGCTACAGGTCTCCAGATGATGGTCTGTCTGCACTGATATGCAGGTGCAATATTTGTTGATCTACAAAGTTGGTAAATATTGTAGCTTCCATTATGTAACTTTGGTTTGATTTATTCTCTGCTAGTTAATTGGCCATGCACATCAAATTCACACTCTCACTAATTAGTGGTGCTTAAAACTGAACTGTGGCTGTGACTGGAGAAATAGGGCGTATTGGTTTGGTGAAATGGCACTCTACTGTAGCTTAATAATCTATATTGCTTATTAGAAATATGGCAAGGTGTGAAACTTTTTATTATCCCCTCGCCAATAGGCAAGAGGGGGGTATAGCCTTAGTCCATGTACGTGCATGTAATTGCGTATGTGCATATGTACGTACTGTGCATATGTACGTTCGTGTGTGAGTGTGTGCATTCGTTAGTAACACTTGGAAAAGTCACGGGAATACTGGACGAGGTCTTCCGGCCTTCGTCCAGTATTCCCGCGACTTTTCTTTCATTTTTGTCGCGCCCGCTTGCGGAAAACTTTGGTTAAGTTTTTTGGTTAAAGTTTTTGGTTAAGTTTTTTGGTTAAGTTTTTTGGTTAAAGTTTTTGGTTAAAGTTTTTCGTTATACTATATCTCTGCAACTGCTTTGCCCATTACCTTGAAACTTCACATGGGTGTTTATCATCATCTATATTTTCATTCTACCCCCCTCCCGTGCGGCCCCTGTGCCCAATGTCAAGGTCAAATTACTTTGAAGTTTTTGGTTAAGTTTTTTGGTTAAAGTTTTTGGTTAAGTTTTTTTGCTTAAGTTTTTTGATTAAAGTTTTTCGTTATACTATATCTCTGCAACTGCTTTGCCCATTACCTTGAAACTTCATATGGGTGTTTATCATCATCTATATTTTCATTCTACCCCCTCCTGTGCGGCCCCTGTGCCCAATGTGAAGGTTAAACTACTTTGAAGTTTTTGGTTAAGGTCTTTGGTTAAAGTTTTTGGTTAAGTTTTTTGCTTAAGTTTTTTGGTTAAAGTTTTTGGTTAAGGTTTTTGGTTAAGTTTTTTGGTTAAAGTTTTTCGTTATACTATATCTCTGCAACTGCTTTGCCCATTACCTTGAAACTTCACATGGGTGTTTATCATCATCTATATTTTCATTCTACCCCCCTCCCGTGCGACCCCTGGGCCCAATGTCAAGGTCAAATTACTTTGAAGTTTTTGGTTAAGTTTTTTGGTTAAAGTTTTTGGTTAAGTTTTTTGGTTAAGTTTTTTGGTTAAAGTTTTTGGTTAAAGTTTTTCGTTATACTATCTCTGCAACTGCTTTGCCCATTACCTTGAAACTTCACATGGGTGTTTATCATCATCTATATTTTCATTCTACCCCCCTTCCGTGCGACCCCTGTGCCCAATGTCAAGGTCAAATTACTTTGAAGTTTTTGGTTAAGTTTTTTGGTTAAAGTTTTTGGTTAAAGTTTTTTGGTTAAGTTTTTTGGTTAAGTTAAGTTTTTTGGTTAAATTTTTTGGTTAAAGTTTTTCGTTAAAGTTTTTCAATATACTATATCTCTGCAACTGCTTTGCCCATTACCTTGAAACTTCACATGGGTGTTTATCATCATCTATATTTTCATTCTACCCCCCTTCCGTGCGGCCCCTGTGCCCAATGTCAAGGTCAAATTACTTTGAAATTTTTGGTTAAGTTTTTTGGTTAAAGTTTTTGGTTAAAGTTTTTGGTTAAGTTTTATGGTTAAAGTTTTTTGGTTAAAGTTTTTCGTTATACTATATCTCTGCAACTGCTTTGCCCATTACCTTGAAACTTCATATGGGTGTTTATCATCATCTATATTTTCATTCTACCCCCCTCCCGTGCGGCCCCTGTGCCCAATGTCAAGGTCAAATTACTTTGAAGTTTTTGGTTAAGTTCTTTGGTTAAAGTTTTTGGTTAAGTTTTTTGGTTAAGTTTTGTGGTTAAAGTTTTTGGTTAAGTTTTTTGGTTAAGTTTTTTGGTTAAATTTTTTTGTTATGCTATATCTCTGCAACTGCTTTGCCCATTACCTTGAAACTTCACATGGGTGTTTATCATCATCTATATTTTCATTCTACCCCCCTCCTGTGCGGCCCCTGTGCCCAATGTCAAGGTCAAATTAGTTTGAAGTTTTTGGTTAAGTTTTTTGTTTAAAGTTTTTGGTTAAGTTTTTTGGTTAACATTTTTTGTTATACTATATCTGCAACTGCTTTGCCCATTACCTTGAAACTTCACATGGGTGTTTATCATCATCTATATTTTCATTCTACCCCCCTCCCGTGCGGCCCCTGTGCCCAATGTCAAGGTCAAATTACTTTGAAGTTTTTGGTTAAGTTTTTTGGTTAACGTTTTTGGTTAAGTTTTTTGGTTAAGTTTTTTGGTTAAAGTTTTTTGTTATACTATATCTTTTTTTTTAGTGTCCATGCCTCGCCACAAGGCGCGACATGCAGGCCGTGGCCATCTAGTTCACTAACTTTTGAACCACCTCACCGATTTTGATAATATTTGGCCACAATGTTTGTCTAGATATGGTGCTTTGTTTTGCATATGACCATTTCTCGACCGCCCAAAGTCAAGGTCACTCAGGACTTATTTGTAAGGAAAATGTGTGAAGAATAGTTTATGTAGTCACCCCGGCGTCGGCGTCGGCGTCGGCGTCGGCGTCGGCGTCGGCGTCGGCGTCGGCGTCACCGTCACGCCTTGGTTAAGGTTTTTAGTCAAGCTTGTATATGGAATACTCCTGGCCCTACACCCACCATGCTTCACAACTTAATCTCCTATTGATGTACTTCAACAACCCCTGACCTATAGTTGACCTTGACCTACATTTAACCTTGAATTACTTAGTTAATTCCCCTTGGTTAAGGTTTTTAGTCAACTTTGGTTAAGGTTTTTAGTCAAGCTTGTACATGGAATACTACTGTGCATACAGACACCATACTTGGACAACCTTTTCTCATAGGGATGTACATCAATAACCCCTGACCTATATGTTACCTTCACCTACATTTAACCTTGAATTACTTAGTTATTTCCCCTTGGTTAAGGTTTGTACTCAAACTTGGTTAAGGTTTATAGTCAAGCTTGTATATGGAATTCTCCAGGGCCTACAGCATCCATACTTGGACAACTTCATCTCCTTTTGATGTACTTCAACAACCCTTGACCTATATTTGACCTTGACCTACATTTAACCTTGAATTACTTACTTAATTCCCCTTGGTTAAGGTTTTTAGTCAACCTTGGTTAAGGTTTTTAGTCAACCTTGTACATGGAATACTATTGTGCATACAGACACCATACTTGGACAACCTTTTCTCATAGGGATGTACATCAATAACCCCTGATCTATATTTGACCTTGACCTACATTTCCTCTTGAATTACTTAGTTAATTCCCCTTGGTTAAGGTTTTTAGTCAACCTTGTACATGGAATACTATTGTGCATACAGACACCATACTTGGACAACCTATTCTCATAGGGATGTACATCAATAACCCCTGATCTATATTTGACCTTGACCTATATTTCCTCTTGAATTACTTGGTTAAATCCCCTTGGTTAAGGTTTTTAGTCAAGCTAGTACATGGAATACTCCTGGCCCTACACCAACCATGCTTGGACAACTTCATCTCCTAGTGATGTACATCATCAACCCCTGACCTATAGTTGACATTGACCTACATTTAACCTTGAATTACTTAGTTAATTCCCCTTGGTTAAGGTTTTTAGTCAACCTTGGTTAAGGTTTTTAGTCAAGCTTGTACATGGAATACTATTGTGCATACAGACACCATACTTGGACAACCTTTTCTCATATGGATGTACATCAATAACCCCTGACCTATATTTTACCTTCACCTACATTTAACCTTGAATTACTTAGTTATTTCCCCTTGGTTATGGTTTGTACTCAAACTTGGTTAAGGTTTATAGTCCAGCTTGTATATGGAATACTCCTGGGCCTACAGCAACCATACTTGGACAACTTCATCTCCTAGTGATGTACATCAATAATCCCTGACATATATTTGACCTTGACCTACTTTTACCCTTGGATTACTTAGTTATTTCCCCTTGGTTAAGGTTTTTATCAAGCTTGTATATGGTATATGGTATATGGTATATCAAGCTTGTATATGCCTACAGCATCCATACTTGGAAAACTTCATCTCCTAGTGATGTACATCAATAATCCCTGACCTATATTTGACCTTGACCTACTTTTACCCTTGGATTACTTAGTTATTTCCCCTTGGTTAATGTTTTTATCAAGCTTGTATATGGAATACTCCTGGGCCTACAGCAACCATACTTGGAAAACTTCATCTCCTAGTGATGTACAATCAATAATCCCTGACCTTTAATTAATTTGACCTTAGACCTTACCTTTTACCTTGGATTACTTAGTTATTTCCCCTTGGTTAAGGTTTTTATCAAGCTTGTATATGGAATACTCCTGGGCCTACAGCAACCATACTTGGAAATCTTCATCTCCTAGTGATGTACATCAATAACTCCTAACCTATATGTGACATTGACCTACATTTAACCTTGAATTACTTACTTAATTTCCCTTGGTTAAGTTTTTAGTCAACCTTGGTTAAGGTTTTTATGCAGGCCGCGGCCACCTTGTTTGTCAAGCTATGTGTACATCGACAACCCTCGTAGTCGAGCTATGCTGTTCTCCTACAGCTCTTGTTTATTTTTTTTATTATCAAGGCTGCCAGTGAGGGCATTAGCTTGGTGATAACGATTGGCTTGCTGTAACCTCAATGCTGATTGCCCAGTGCTTGCCCCATTCAGGTGCATTTCCATCTGTATATGAGACATGCCATGTGATTTTGTACCTTCCCACATCTGCGTAATTTCATGAAATATGTTTTACAAAATTTACAATATTTTACGTGAAAGTTGACAACAATTTTCAGAGTACATGCGGAATTTGTACTTTTGAAAAGTTTGTCAAATTTTTATTTTATTTATGAAAAATATTGTAAATTTTGTAAACGTATTTAATAAAATTACGCAGATGTCCGAAGGTACAAAATCACATGGCGTGTCTCATATAGCCTTGTTGTTGAACAGACATAATTCCCCAATCAATCCAATCAGTCAAACAAGCAACCACCCAATCCCACCCACCAACCAACCCAAAACCAGCTAACCACCACCCACCAATCTCCACTGCAGCCAGACGAAGGTGACTTTACAGTCGGAGGACCACGTGGAGGTGACCATTATCGGCCTCGACGACTACGGCTACCTGCTGGTGGAGACCCCTGATGGCGGCCGAATCAGCGTGCAGCCTGACGGCAACAGCTTCGACATGATGCAGAATCTCATACACATGAAGACGAGATAGACGAGCAGAAGTTCGCAATGTGCACCCTTTCAACCCTAATTTACTGGAATGGATATTGATATGTTGATTTTCCGACCAATTCAATTGTCACAAAATGATTTTCAGACTATGAAAAGGGGGTGTTTTTTTTTATCTAAAAAATATGAAAATGACTGCAAATCTGGTCTACACCATTTACAAACATTGCTATAGAGGTTTGTAGTGTTGAAAGGGTTTACAGTAGAATGCGGAAAACAAAAATTGTCGTCTGCTGTTGTTTCATATTTTGTATTTTTCTCAAAACGCACATGGTTGGCTGCACTTTAGAATCATTTCTGTTGGAAATGATTCTAAAGTGCTACCAGACCATGTTTTTTTTATGAGAAAAATGGAAATTCAAAATAAACAGCAGATGAGAAAATTTGAGGTTTAATACTCACTTATAATCCCACCGTAGAATGGGGAGGGCAAGATTGCAACCATATAACATTTACATCTCTAGTAAGATACAATTACAAGTACAAGGTGTATGATCACGTGGTACTAACAACAACAACAAGTACTGAAACTTCCAGAATCCATCTGATTCAAAGTATGTATTCTTTTATATTGTCCTTATTACATAACGGATTTTGATGAAATATGGCGCATCAAACGCGCCCTGTTAAGCTGCATTTGGTGGGCTTTGTATGTTCGCCCAAACTTCTGTCGTTTGTGCGAAGAATCGATTTCCGTGTCTACCGACACGGAAATCGATTTGTCGCAAAAACGACATAAGTCTGTGCCGAACTCCATGGACCACCAAATGCAGCTCATGAAGACGTGTTTGCTGCGTCATATTTCATCAAAATCCGTTGCAAATTAAGGAAAATATCAAACAATACTTACTTTGGAGTGGGCGATGTTGTTGTTGTTGTAACCACGTGATCATGCACCTTGATGTGCAAATGTAGTGTAATTAAAATGTTGTCTTCTGCTGTTTTATTTTTCAATGTTTCTCTACAAAAACAGAATGGGATGTGGTCTTGGTTGTTGGAACATCTGACTTCCAATCCGGAGGTTATGAGTTCAAACCTTGCCTTCGGCATCACAAATACTTTCATTGTATTTCCATCCCACTGGTCTGTCGGATGAGACTTTAAACTGTGGTCCTGTCTCTATATGACCTTAGCTGTTGCTGAGACGTTAAACCCATTCACTTTTCCACAAAAATATGTTTTGAGAGCTTGGAGACGATTCTCGTGTGCTTCAAATATATGTTTTGTCACGAAATAATGTAATAAAAACAGCAGACGGCAATATTTATTCCCCGACCTTGAAGTGGATACTACTATACTACTGAATTTGATATTTCAATCTACATGTATTTTTATAGGATTATTCACTTGCCTGTAAGCATTTCATAATCATATACCCAACATATCATATTTCTTGTGAACTAATTCATTTAATATCAATGCATTTCTGCTCATTCTCGATATTTCTCAGTACACCGTATCACAAGGTTAGTTTCATATTTACATGGGAACCTGGGGCCCATTTCACTAAACTTTGTACGACTAAAGGTGCAAATTTAGGATCGTCTGGAAATTTCAATTGATGGATTTACATTTATTGAGCATAGCTGTAAATCCAATAATTGTTTACAAGAAAACATTGTTAATGTGCACTTTACAGAGTACAGACTATCATAACTTTGCACTTACGAACATTTTAGTCGTACAAAGTTTAGTGAAACGGTCCCCTGTTTTCAATTTGTAAATACAGACACTGTATTGGAATGAGATCAACGTTTGTTGATTTCAGCAAATGTAATAGTCAATCCCGTTCTGATAGTACAAGATCAGGAGCTGATTTCTCCAAAATTGCTAAGCATACTTATCTAGCTAAGTATACTTTGAGGGAGTAATCATTTATTTTTCTCGAAATGCAATATTTCATATAGAACTAACGACTGCATATATTTGATGATTAAAAGTATGCAGAATTATTATACTGAATTTATTACATTATCACAGCCATTTTGGTGAGAAAAAAATAAATTTCTCCCTCAAAGTGTGATAAGTACACTTTGCAATTTTGGTGAAATCGGCCACAGACCACAGACGAATAAAACAAAGCAATCGCCCATGATGGTCGCTTGTACAGTAAATCTGACTGTGCAGACCATGAGTTATGGCACTGCTGAACTCACTCAACACAGAAGTAAATTTTGTCTGTTTTTACTTTTTCTCAAGAAATGCATGGTTTGATAACACCTGAAAACTGTCTCCGATGGACGAAATGAAGTGTGTGTGGGTATGCGTATCTTAATGCTTTCAGTCAGACTTATAAACATGCAATTGTATTTAACTGTAACCTTATTACTGCTTAATAAATAGTGTTTAAAGTATGTAAAGTAAGGATTCATCATATCTTAACCCTTTCACCCCTAAGTAACTGGAATGGACTGTTATATGTTGATTTTCCAACAAATACAATCATCACAACATGATTTTCAGACTCGTCCATTTATAAAAAGGGGTTGTTTTTTTTCTCTAGAAAATATGAAAATTACTTGCAAACAGTGTAGATCCAGGTGAGACGGCTCGTCTCACCTGGATCTACGCTGTTTGCAAACACCGTTATAGAGGTCGGTAGTGTTGAAAGGGTTAATGGTGAATCTTATTGGGATTCACACCAAGTATTCCGGTGAAGTAAGGGTGCCTGGCACTGAATCAGGACGCTGTCTTTCAGTGCTGAAAGTTTTTATTGTGATTTCAGTGTCGATTGCACAGTGCAACCCCCACCCCACGCCCTCCATCATACAGGTGCATTCCCATCTGTATGTGACCTTGATAATTAATGGAAAAGAATCACAATCAATCTATTCTAGTGGGTGGCAGGTGGGAGCATGTGATGGGTAATTTATTCTTACTTACCGGAATCCCGACAGGTGAGTATTACGATTATTCGTAATCATATTTTAGGGGAAGGGACCAAGTGACTTTGGTGTGGTATGGATCTGGCACCAGGTCGGGTTATTCTAATTTCAGGGCTGAGTATATTAATTTTTTTGGCGAGCCCGCTTGCGGAAAGTGAGACATACAGTGATCACAACGACGTCCAGGTGTCCGTGCGTCCCTGCGTCCGTGTCCGTGCGTCCGTGCGTGTGTCGGTCCGTCCGTCCGGGCTAACATTGGTGGTTTAGGGGCTAGGGGGAGGAGCCTAAGACAATAGAATACAATAGTTTTATTCCGTCAGCCCGTCCATCCGTCCGTCCGAGCAACCAATGGTGTAGAAGGGGCCATGGGGCGGAGCCTAACACAAAAGAATCCTTTGATTTATTCCGTGTGGCCCCTTATTCCATTCATTACAAGGGGCCATCTCTTTGATCTAGAACAATGGAAATGGCCCCTTCTTCACTATTGGTGGGCCGTCTGTCCGTCCGTCCGTCCGAAATCTGCGTTAAAGTTTTTAAAAGTACCATCAAATGCCTCGGCGAGCTCGACATATGGGCCGCGGTCATCTGGTTTTATGTAAATATTCCGTTCTGATTTTGGGATTTTCCCTTCAATGCAGCTGGTTGTAGAAATGACCTTGGCAGTTGAAAGACCGTTAAACACCAATAAATCAAATCAATCAATCAATCACGTGTATGACTGGTGCTCCACTTGTCACAAAGCCCAATTTCATCATGACCATGACAACTGTACTACGGTAGTTCACAGTGATGGTGTTTATTGTCGTGAACAATATAGTACCAGAGCTCCAGTTAAGGTGCGTAACTTAGAGGTAAATTTCTTATTTCTCCATCAAAAATGGCAAGTTGGGAGTGCTTTAGAATCGTCTCAATGAGACGATTCTAAAGCACTCCCAACTTGCCATTTTTGATGAAGAAATAACAAAATTTCACCCCAAGTTGGTCAAATTGCGCACCTTAACTGGAGCTCTGAGTACCCATTATTGTTCTTGCTCTTCAATGGGTGTAAAACCCCAATCAGTCTATCGTTTTCTGAAGATATTAATATGCTTTTGCTGTGCTGTGCCAACATGGTTTCGGGTAAATCCATTTATTTATACTGATGTGCTTTTCTTTATGTTGTTATGGTGGCATATATTTGCCATTAAGATGTTGAGATCGTGACATAATTTATCGCAACATGTCCACTTAAATATCACGACATGTCGACATAACGTGAAACTACGGTATGTCGACATATTGAGTTAAATTATGTCAACATAACGTAATAAGTTAATCACAACAAGTCAATATAATGTGATATTTATCACAAGTCGACATACCGTGAAAGTTTAACACAACATGTCGACATAGCATGATAAGTTAACACAATATATCGACATAGTGTAATATTTTATCTCGACATGTCGACATAATGTGATATTTTAAGACACAACATGTCGACATAACGTGATAAGTTAACACAACATGTTGACATAATGTGATAAGTTATCGCGACAAGTCGACATAACATGATAGTTTATTCATCTACATTGCTTGGCCCTAAATGATACTCTTTTGTGTTGATGGGCCGTTGAGCACCATTCCATTCCATTCACGTTATGTCGACATGTCGTGATATTTAAGTTGACATGTTGCGATAAATTATGTCAACATCTCGACATTTGGACGGCAAATATATGCCACCATATGTTTATAACTGTTTGCACTGTTATAAATTATATCTCCATTATTCAACATAATAAATAATGTTCTAGTTTATTTTCGTAAAATTACTTTATACAAGTGTATCAAAGTATGTATTATTATATTATGTATATTAATTGCACCACAATGGGCCATGCTCCAATGAAATGATACTTATTGGTTATGTGGCCAGGGTAGAACCAGATCAGCCTACTGTCTGTTCCACGTTTTGCTGCCGACAAACTTTTGGCTATTAAACACATTAAATCTAAAAAATATTTAAAAGTGAGTACTTTTTCATCAATAACAAAAAAGTCATCCTCCCCAAAAAAAATTATTTGATAAAATTCCATCAAATATTTATTTGATTGCGAAAAAACGATTTTGCTATGGGAATTTAACATGGGGGCTAAAAGAGATTTTGTTTTAATATTTTTTTTTATTTGTGGACCGATTTTCAAAATCTAACTCTTGTTTTCTTACTTACATCATGTTCAAGCTATCTCGCCAGGTTTCGGAGTCAATTTCCAAATGTTTTCGTTTTTTGATCCTTCAGGATCAAAAAACGAAAAGTTTTGGAAATTGACTCCCCAAAACAGACAGTATGTGTCTTTGAAGCTGATCATTCTTCCTTATTGATGTCCACCCATTACATAACCAAGTTGGGCGGGTAACTTAGCTATAGCGTTCATCCTTATATGTGGCTCTGACTGGAGAAATGGGGCATGTGGTATTTGTGACCAGTGTAGCTCCTTATCAAATAGCACACTCCTGTAGCCTGCTGACAAACTATATTGCTCGTTGGGAGCATGATGGTTGTTTCAATGATGGAATTACGAACAGTGCAGATCCAGATCAGACTGTGCGGATGCACAGGCTGATCTGGATCTACACTGGTCGCATATCCCATAAGATCCATTTCTCCATATGTTAAGGTGGACAGCTGACAAATTACGAACAGTGCAGATCCTTTGCGACCAGTGTAGATCCATATCAGCCTGTGCATCCGCACAGTCTGATATGGATCTACACTGGTCGCAAAGGCCATAAGCCCCATTTCTTCAGTCACATTTTACCAGAATGCCAATGTTTCACACTACAGGGGAGTGGGTGGCAGGTGGGAGCAATCGATGGGTATTTTAACGATCGGGGTTCATCCTTACCGGAATCCCGACTGGAGACCTGGTTTGGCACTCACATACATCTTTGGCATTTTGTATGTGACAGTTGAATCTGGTTATACCCCTTATGTGAGTATTACGATATTCGTAATCCTATATTAGGGGAAGGGGCCAAGTGACTTTGGTGTGGTATGGACCTGGCACCAGGTCATGCTATTCTAATTTCAGGGCTGAATATATCTGTTTTCGATGTAAATATTCCGTTCTGATTATGGGATTTTCCCTCAATGCAGCAGGTTAAAATGGGATTTAACCCGTTTGCCCGGCCTTACATGATCTTAGCTGTTGATAGGTCGTTAAACACCAATAAACAAACAAACACACTGCAGTGAACCTCTCTAAACTGGGCACTCTCGGAAGTCCCCAGGGTGTCCAGTTTAGGTTCCAATGCATGAAAACTGAAATACTGTTTGTGCATTTTGCAATCATGAACAGCCATTATCATCAGAGATTACTATAGACAAACACATCAAAATGACCCCTTAGAATACCGGAAACGTAAATTGTCGTCTGCTGTTATTTTATATTTTGTCCTTTTTCTTAATAAAAACATGGGTTGACAGCACTTTAGAATCATTTCCATGGAAATGATTCTAAATTGCTGACAAACCATGTTTTTGATGAGAAAAATTGAAAAAAAAACAAAAAACAAACGACAAAATTTAATTCAGTATTACCGGTATAATGGTTAAAACAATGTGATTTGTTTGGTGTACGGTTTACAGGTTTGCTGTATCAAGTTTGATGTGTGTTACAGCTGATCAGGATCTACACTGGCCAGAGATGAATTAAGCCTGGTTTCATCAGAGCATGGCCATAACATGATTGCATATACAAGTATATACCAAATTATTATCCGCTATACCAAATCTAATTTTATCTGTTTGCTCATACTATTCAGGGACAGCATCTGATACATAATATACATTTGTGCATGTAAAATATTGTAAAAGTCTTACAAAAGGACAGATTCTGATAAAAAAATACATGTATACATTTGTGCCTGTAAAATATTGTGAAAGTCTTACAAAAGGACAGTTTGTGATACATAATACATGTATATATTTGTGCCAGTAAAATATTGTGAAAGTTTTACAAAAGGACAGTTTCTGATACATAATACATGTATATATTTTTGCTGGTAAAATAATGTGAAAGTCTTACGAAGGACAGCATCTGATACATATTATATATTTGTGTATATTTTTGCCTGTAAAATATTGCGAAAGTCTTACGAAAGGTCAGCATTTGATACATATTACATGTATATTACATGTATTTGTGTATAGTTATGTCAAATATTGCAAACAAATATTTGTTCCCCACCCTCCTCCATCTCACTTCGAATTGAAATGTTTTGGAGAAAATACTGATCACCCATGTGTCTGTCCATCCGTCCGTCTGTCCCTTCCTGTCTGCAGATATACAATGTCTTTCTCGTAGAATTTTACCCCACCCCAGGCAGTGAAGATATGGATATGTGCATAATTAATATTGTGTGATTATTTTGATGAGTTCTGCATATAAATACCCATTCCTATGCCTGCTATCAAACTTGTTTTGTTTTGTCAAAAATGTCTGTAGTTTGTGTTTAACAAATTATCATTTTGTGTTTAACCCTTTCAACACCACAGTCGGTATTGTGGTATTGGCAAAAAGTGTAGATCCAGATGAGCCGGCTCGTGACGAGCCGGCTCATCTGGATCTACACTTTTTAAAAGTAATTTTTTATATTTTTGAGATAAAAAACACCACCTTTAAATGGACTGATCTGAAAATAATTTTGTGACCATTGGATTGGTTGCAAAATTAACATATAAAATTCCATTTCAGTTACTTGGGGGTGGAAGGGTTAAGTCTGTTTCTCGTGACATACCTATAGACCTTGACCAATTGGGTCGCCGACTGATAAAAAGGTTCTTATAATGTTTGCAACTAACATAGCCCCAGATCCTCCTGCACATCCACGCAGTCTGATCAGAACAGGTGGGTGGCAGGTGGGAGAATGCAATGGGCATTTTAACGATTGGAGTTCTTCCTTACCGGAATTCCGACTGGAGTCCTGGTTTGGCCCTCACATACGTGTTTCCTATTTTGTATGTGTTAGCTGTATCTGGTTATACCCCTTATTTGAGTATTACGATTATTTGTATGGTAATCCTATTTTAGGGGAAGGGTCCAAGTGACGGGTGTGGTATGGACCTGGCACCAGTAGCCCATTTCACCAACATTTCAAAGTATACTTATCTAGCAAAGTATACTTTGAGGGAGTAGTCATTTATTTTTCCCAAAATGCATTACATGTATTTCATATAGAACTAACCACTGCATATATTTGATGATTAAAAGTATGCAGAATTATTATACTGAATTTATTACATTATCACAGCCAAAATGGCTGTGATAATGTAATAAATTCAGTATAATAACAAATAATAAATTTATCCTTAAATTGAAAATGTCTCCCTCAAAGTATACTTTGCTAGATAAGTATACTTTGCAATGTTGGTGAAATAGGCTACTGGTCAGTTTATTCTAATTTCAGGGCTGAATGTATTTTTTCTCTATGTAAATATTCCGTTCCGTTGATGGAGTTAGCCTCCTTCTTCCACTGGCACTTTCAAATGTAGCAAAAGTGGATGGTTGGTCGGGAGCACGTGATGGGTAATTTAATGATCGGGGTTCATCCTTACCGGAATGCCGACATACATTGTTTGGCCCTCATGTACATGTGTGGCCTTCTGGTACTTGAGAGCTAAATCCTGTTATGCCCTATTAAAAAGTAAAAGCTGAGTGCTGATCATATTACTTTTGGGGTTGGAGCTAAGTGACTCACTAAGTGTGGAATGGACCTGGCACCAGGTCAGGATATTCTAATTACAGGACTGAATATATATTTTTCCGTAAATATCGAGTTCTTATTTTGGAATTTCCCTCATTATGGAATGGTTAAATATGGGATAGTCCAACCTGTTGGCCCGGCCTTAAATGACCTTAGCTGTTGATAGGCCGTTAAACTCCATTCATCAATTAATCAATTGTTGCAAATCCCTCACTGTGTACCTTTTCTCAGTTGGTTACCCAATTGAATGTTCACCATGATGTGTGTTCAAGTCCATTGTTCACTAGCTTTAACATATATGCCACCATTCTTGCACAACTGTATGCTACTCGGCAGAAACAACTGTATATGTGACTTTCATTTGATTGTTTTAGCTAAGAACACTCTGATGCCTTATATACTCCATAGACACTATTTTTTTCATGCTAATGGTCTGGGGGCCGTTTCACTAAACTTCTTATGATTAAAATGTTTGTAAGTGCAGATTTAGAATAGTCTGTAAATTTCAATTGATGGATTTACATTTATTGAGCATAGGCTGCATATGCAGCCTATGCTCAATAAATGTAAATCCATTACTTGTTTACAAGACACATTGTTATTGTGAAATTTACAGACTATCATAATTTTGCACTTACGAACATTTTAGTCGTACAAAGTTTTGTGAAACGGCCCCCAGATATACATGTTTGTGGAAGTGCGGTAGGAGAATGAACTAGCTAGGTTAAACTAACCGTCTCACAACCTTCTTAATTTAAAGCACACATTTCGACGGCATTGCAACCAATACTAAAGCCGGAAAGAAAAATAGGCCAAATGCCATTGGCTTGACACATTTTCTGCGAACCAATTCCTACCCTTGAAGGTACCTGCCCACTCACTCGGCACAAAATGTTCTTTATAGGAATTAAATAAGTGTATAATTGTGTCGCTATACAACCAGTTCTAAACATTACGATTGTCTGCTATACAGATATAATCATTTAGTAATCATTAATCTTTATTATACTGATAGAGACTCGTGGTTGTATCGGGCTATTTCCATATGCAAATGAGGCATGATCTTTTTTAATTATTTATACAAATTAAATGTGTCGCCTGAAGAAAAAAAATATTTTCGACAGATTAAAAGTATGATCATTGCGCATCGAAAGAGAGAGAAATAGTAATGTCCGTGAACATTTTAAGGAAACACGGTTATCGCCCCTGATATCAGTGTGGACATTTACGTCTGATATAAAATGTATAATAGTGTCAATCAATACATGGGTGAGTGAATGTTTATTTTGCCAGAAAATGTCCTGTATGATGTCTCTGATATAAAGAACATTTTGTGCCTACTGATATAAGATAACTGAAATGTTTGTGCACACCATTCAATAACAGTGGGGATGGGGTGTGGCCTAGAGGTTATAGCTCTTCATTGTGGGTCAACTCACTGCCCTACTGTCAGTTCCACGTTTTGCTGCCGACGAACGTTTGGCTATTAAACACATTAAATCTAAAAAATATTTAAAAGTATGTACTTTTTTTATCAATAACAAAAAAGTCACCCTCCCCGAAAAATTTGATTTCATGAAATTCCATCAAATACTGATTTTATTGCGAAAAAGCGATTTTCCTATTGGAATTGAAAAGTTTTGGAAATTGACTCCCCATGTTAAATTCCCATAGGAAAATCGTTTTTTCGCAATAATATCAATATTTGATGGAATTTCATCAAATAAATTTTTTTGTGGAGGGCAACTTTTTGTTATTGATGAAAAAGTACTTGCGTTTAAATATTTTTTATATTTAATGTGTTTAATGGCCAAATATTCGTCGGCAGCAAAACGTGGAACAGACAGTAGGTCTTATGACCTTAGGTGTTGCAGGGACGTTAACCCCATTCACCTGTAGCCAATTTCACCAACATTGCAAAGTATACTTATCTAGCAAAGTATACTTTGAGGGAGTAATCATTTATTTTCCCCGAAATGCATTATTTCATATAGAACTAGCGACTGCATATATTTGATGATTAAAAGTATACAGAGTTATTATACTGAATTTATTACATTATCACAGCCAAAATGGCTGTGATAATGTAATAAATTCAGTATAATAAAAATTTATAAATTTATCCTAAAATTGAAAATTTCTCCCTCAAAGTATACTTTGCTAGATAAGTATACTTTGCAATGTTGGTGAAATAGGCTACAGGAGTGTAGCCAGGCCCAGTTGGACCTGTCTAATGGCGGAGTGCGGAAGTTTCAATAGCCTGTGGCTTGATATATGTATACAGTGAAATTTTTTTAAACCGGATACCCGGGAAAATTCCCAGGGTCAGGTTTAGAGAGGTTACTGGCTGAAAACAGAACCTATGAACTGATCAATTGTCACTCTGGTTGCAAATCGTTTGTCTGTCCATTTGTTCTTGTCTGAAATTTGTGCTTGCTACATATGTTAGAATTGCCTTGCATAATAATACTACATTTGTGGCCGTGACTGGAGAAATGGGGCTTATGGGTATTGTGACCAGTGGATATCCAGATCCGACTGTGCATCTGCACAGTCTGATCAGGATCTGCACTGGTAGCCATTCCATCAATGAAATGCCCATTATGCTTTGAACAAGCAATAGAGATCGTTATCAGGCTACAGGCACAGGTTGAAGTAACGGACCGAGGTATATACATACATTATTTAAATATGCCTAAAAGCATCAATAAATGAAGAAATGGAGTCTATATGGAGGGAGTAAAAAAAAATTGCTTTTTTTCTTCATTTATTGATGCTTTTAGGCATATTTAATGTATTTATAGACCTCGGTCCGTTACTTCAACCTGTGGCTACAGGGGTGTGCTATTTGATAAGGAGGTTCACTGGTCACAGATCCTGTAAGCCCCATTCTCCAGTCACGGCAACAATTATGTGCATGCACCAGGAGTTAGAATTGCCTTGCATAATGATAATACTTTAGTTCATTGGTGCCAGCCTAGAATGGCTTATCTCAATTTTGATCTCGGTTGACTTTCACTCTATTTACATGTATGAGCAAATATTTGGATGGAACAATAAACCTAACACCATATGTCCATACTAGCATGTACTTTCTAATGTAATGGCCAAATATGGTAGATAAAAATGGTATACCTATAATATAGTAAAGACCATTTTGTTCTTTTTTTCCACAATTGTGGAACTCGTCACCATCAGGCTAAAATGACAAGTCAATACATTGTTAAATACAAATAAAAGTTGAAATGGCTGAACTTCATAAAACATTCCACTGGATTACTAATGTGTAGCGGAACTATTATTTTGTAATTTGCCTTTTGTATAATGTCAGATAAACAATATAAATGGGACGCACCATATGATTTTGTACCTAAGAACATGTGAAATATCTCATGAAAAAATGAACTTTTTTTTTATAGCAAATGCAAAATTCTATTTCACATTTGATATGAACATTTTGTCATCTTTTGACGTCATTTATGGAAAATATAGTTTCTGTAAATATATTTCTGGAAAAATCGCACATGTTCTTAGGTACAAAACCACATGCCATATCTCCTATATCTGTGTAGTAATTGTGGTTTTGAAGAATAATTTAGATCTTTGCTCGTCATGAAAATTTACACCATAATTATTGCTACAAACTGAGAATCTGATAAAAAAATGAAGATGTTTCATCTTAGGCTGGCGCCAATGATGCACATTTATCTATATTCATGTTGGAACTGGATTGTTATAATTGTTGTTACAAACACAATGTATTAAAACATTTAATTTGTATAATATATTGACACAACTTTTCGTATTTTTCTTTGCTCTGCCCGAAGTTGGTGAATATTTTATCTTCATGGTGAACCACCATCTGGTTGTGTGTGCCTGACACAATATCAGGATATTGTGCTTCCAGTGCTAAGTGACTGGTGTGGTGTAAACCTGGCACCAGGTCATTTTATTCTAATTTCAGGGCTGAAGATACATGTATATTGTTTCTGTAAATATTCAATACTGACTTTCCCGCCCTTACATGACCTTAGCTGTTGATAGGCCATTAAACACCAATAAACAAACAAACATCAATACTGACTTTATGATACACACCTGAGACCAAGTGATCTGGTTTAGTCCAGGTTCCAGGGGCCCGTTTCACTAAACTTCGTACGACAAAAATGTTCGTAAGTGCAAATTTATGATCGTCTGGAAAGTTCAATTAATGGATTTACATTTATTGAGCATAGGCTGCGGATGCAGCCTATGCTCAATAAATGTAAATCCAATAATTGTTTACAAGAAAACATTGTTAATGTGTCATTTACAGACTATCATACTTTTGCATTTACGAAACATTTTAGTTGTAAGAAGTTTAGTGAAACGGCCTCCAGGACACTGTTGAAAGTGTAATTTCAGAATGTTTGGAACTCTCCCCATACAGGTGCATTCACATCTGTATATTATGTGGCTTTTCATACAAAAGCACATGACGTGTCTCATATGTGACTGTGACTTGAGAAATGTGGCTTATGGAAATGGTGTCCAATGAGGAAATAGGGCTTATGGGATTTGTAACCAGTGTATCCCCTTTTCAAATAGCACCATTCTGCATTCTGCGGATGCACAGGCTGATCATGATGTATTTATAGACCTCGGTCCGTTACTTCAACCTGTGGCTACAGGGGTGTGCTATTTGATAAGGAGGTTCACTGGTCACAAATCCTGTAAGCCCCATTCTCCAGTCACGGCAACAATTATGTGCATGCACCAGGAGTTAGAATTGCCTTGCATAATGATAATACTTTAGTTCATTGGTGCCAGCCTAGAATGGCTTATCTCAATTTTGATCTCGGTTGACTTTCACTCTATATACATGTATGAGCAAATATTTGGATGGAACAATAAACCTAACACCATATGTCCATACTAGCATGTACTTTCTAATGTAATGGCCAAATATGGTAGATAAAAATGGTATACCTATAATATAGTAAAGACCATTTTGTTCTTTTTTTCCACAATTGTGGAACTCGTCACCATCAGGCTAAAATGACAAGTCAATACATTGTTAAATACAAATAAAAGTTGAAATGGCTGAACTTCATAAAACATTCCACTGGATTACTAATGTGTAGCGGAACTATTATTTTGTAATTTGCCTTTTGTATAATGTCAGATAAACAATATAAATGGGACGCACCATATGATTTTGTACCTAAGAACATGTGAAATATCTCATGAAAAAATGAACTTTTTTTTATAGCAAATGCAAAATTCTATTTCACATTTGATATGAACATTTTGTCATCTTTTGACGTCATTTATGGAAAATATAGTTTCTGTAAATATATTTCTGGAAAAATCGCACATGTTCTTAGGTACAAAACCACATGCCATATCTCCTATATCTGTGTAGTAATTGTGGTTTTGAAGAATAATTTAGATCTTTGCTCGTCATGAAAAATTTACAGCATAATTATTGCTACAAACTGAGAATCTGATAAAAAAATGAAGATGTTTCATCTTAGGCTGGCGCCAATGATGCACATTTATCTATATTCATGTTGGAACTGGATTGTTATAATTGTTGTTACAAACACAATGTATTAAAACATTTAATTTGTATAATATATTGACACAACTTTTCGTATTTTTCTTTGCTCCGTCCGAAGTTGGTGAATATTTTATCTTCATGTTGAACCGCCATCTGGTTGTGTGTGCCTGACACAAGATCAGGATATTGTGCTTCCAGTGCTAAGTGACTGGTGTGGTGTGAACCTGGCACCAGGTCATTTTATTCTAATTTCAGGGCTGAAGATACATGTATATTGTTTCTGTAAATACTCAATACTGACTTTCCCGGCCTTACATGACCTTAGCTGTTGATAGGCCGTTAAACACCAATAAACAAACAAACATCAATACTGACTTTATGATACACACCTGAGACCAAGTGATCCGGTTTAGTCCAGGTTCCAGGGGCCCGTTTCACTAAACTTCGTACGACAAAAATGTTCGTAAGTGCAAATTTAGGATCGTCTGGAAATTTCAATTGATGGATTTACATTTATTGAGCATAGGCTGCGGATGCAGCCTATGCTCAATAAATGTAAATCCAATAATTGTTTACAAGAAAACATTGTTAATGTGTCATTTACAGACTATCATAATTTTGCACTTACGAACATTTTTTTCATAAGAAGTTTAGTGAAACGGCCTCCAGGACACTGTTGAAAGTGTAATTTCAGAATGTTTGGAACTCTCCCCATACAGGTGCATTCACATCTGTATATTATGTGGCTTTTCATACAAAAGCACATGACGTGTCTCATATGTGACTGCAACTTGAGAAATGTGGCTTATGGAAATGGTGTCCAATGAGGAAATAGGGCTTATGGGATTTGTAACCAGTGTATCCTCTTTTCAAATAGCACCATTCTGTAGTCTCCTGACAACATACATTGCTTCTTAGAAGCATGACGGGTGTTCCATTGATGGAATGGCGAAGAGTGCAGATCCTGATCAGACTTTGCGGATGCACAGGCTGATCATGATCTACACTGTTCAAAAAACCCATAAGTCCATTTTTCCAGTCACAGCCACATGTGACCTTTCTGCTGCATAGACGTAAATCTCCCAATCAGTCGACCTACCCATCAATTAATCGATCATTGGTCCGGTGATATTTATTGGGGCACTGAGTGTGCAGAATGTGACTTTCATACTCCACCATCCCAGCCAGACCAGCAACTGGTTTGGGGAAGGTTTTGTTTGTTGGGGTTTAACGGCCTATCAACAGCTAAGGTCATTTAAGGACGGGTCAATGGGTTTAGTACTAAATCCCATATATAAAACCCCTACCATTAATTTACGCCGTCATGTTCGCCCGACCAACCACCCACGTTTGGGGAAGGACATTGAATGTGCCTGTGACTGGAGACATGGGTTTTATGACATGTGTGAGGTGATGCTGGTCTGCTGGCACACTTCTACAGACTGATAGGGATATATAAGACGAGCCATGTCATTTTGTACCTAAGACTATGTGCAATTTTTCATGGAAAGTACTGACAAAATGTACAATATTTTCCGTAAATGACGTGCAAAGTTGACGAAATGTTCGGAGCAAATCATGAAAAATCGCACATCGTCTGAGGTACAAAATGACATGGCCATCCTTACGGAATATTCAACCATCTTAATTTCTCACATTCCTGTAGTATGATCAGGGTCTATTGGTTTTGCTGATTACATTAAAGAACCTCCGGCGACTGAATGGTGAACAGCATAGGTCCGAGCTATGCTGGTCGCATACATCGTAAGGTCCATTTTCTCAACCAGAGCCCATACTGTTTGTTAGTATGGCCGATGCTTCCGTGATTGAATGGTGAACAATGCATATAGTGATCGGACTGCGCAAACGCACTGCCTAGTCTGGTTCTATACTACACTGGTAAAATGGTCAAAGCAGGTATAAGCCCCCCCCCCCCATTTCTACAGTCACAATCACGTGTATGCCTGTAATTCTTTACCTACTGTAACTAGTATATTATTATGGAGCCCCGCTGTGGACGTAGTTCCCACGAAATAACAATTTGTTCTGTCAATTTAACAATTCGTTCCCACGAATTAACAATTAGTTTTCACGAATTAACAATTCGTTCCCTCAATTTAACAATTCGTTCCCACGAAATAACAATTTGTTCCCACGGGAACAAATTGTTATTTTGTGGAACGAATTAATAAAAAAAATCCATGTCTCCTGCGGGGCTCCGTACAATATTGCCATTATTGGAGATGATGTTAATCTTCTGCCAAAGCAGATTTTCTCTGAGAATTATTGAAAATATCAGAATGTGTTCTGTGCACTTGATGCAGAACTGGCCGATAAGGTTCAGTATGTTAAACAAATGAGGTCAGTAATGTTCTTTTCTTGGAGAGAGAAACAAGCACTTATTGACAAGAACGAGGCATTATAATTAAACAAAACGACAATGATGCCATTTTATACGTGGCTGCATCTGCACATTTTGATCAGGATCTGGGGCCCGTTTCACTAAACTTCTTACGACTTAAATGTTCGTAAGTGCAAACTTATGATAGTCTGTAAATTTCACATTAACAATGTTTTCTTGTAAACAATTATTGGATTTACATTTATTGAGCATAGGCTGCATATGCAGCCTATGCTCAATACATGTAAATCCATAAATTGAAATTTACAGACGATCTTAAATTTGAACTTACGAACATTTTAGTCGTAAGAAGTTTAGTGAAACGGGCCCCTGCACTGTTCGGCATTCCATCAATGAAACACCTGTCATGCTTCTAACAAGCAATATAGATCGTTATCAGGCTACACGAGTGACATTTGATCTGGAGCTACATTGGACACCATTTCCATAAGCCACATTTCTCAAGTCCCAGTCACATATGAGACGCGTCATGTGCTTTGTATGAAAAGGTCCGCATTTACCATGAAAATTTTGTCGTCTTTCGACGTCATTTGCACATGTTCTTGGGTACAAAATCACATGGCGTGTGTCAATTATGAACCTGATTTGAAAACTTCAGAACAATAGATTGCGAGAATACGGAGCCCCGCAGGGGACGTAGAATTGTTTTTGTTAAATTGAGGGAACGAATTATTATATCGTGGGAACGAATTGTTAATTCGAGGGAACATATTGTTAAATTGAGGGAACAAATTGTTATTTCGTGGCAACGAATTAATAAAAACAATCCATATCCCAGCGGGGCTCCGTACGAGACGAGACTGGAACGAATTGTTAATTCGTGGGAACAAATTGTTAATTTGAGGGAACAAATTGTTATATCGTGGGAACGAATTGTTAATTCGAGGGAAGAAATTGTTAAATTGAGGGAAATAAGTGTCATTTGGTGGGAACGAATTGTTAATTCGAGGGAACGAATTGCTAAATTTAGGGAACGAATTGTTATTTCGTGGGAACGTATTACTAATAACAAATCCATGTCCCCCTGCGGGGACATGGATTTGTTATTAGTAATACGTTCCCACGAAATAACAATTCGTTCCCTAAATTGACACTTATTTGTCTTATCAGGACACACACCACTGCCTGTGTTAATCTTGCCAAGAGGTCAAAGTTTCTGAATATCTATTGGCTATATCAACTCGCAACCAAGCAGTTTGATTGGCGGTACCTGAGCTGTAGTACAGCTCATGCACAGTCAATCAAGGTGTTTACTTGGAAACACCATATTCAAGTGTTTTGTAGTAAACACACTTACAAATATTGACAAGATTAATGATATTGTCTGTTCATGATTTCAAAGCACAAAATCATGTTCCGGGATGCACAAGGATCTGAATTACAGTGAAACATGGATAAGCAAGACGCCTTGGGGAGTTCTCGGGTGTACAGTTTAGATGAGTTCCACTGTACCCACGTATGTATATGACCTTGCTGTTAAACGGACGTCAAAACCGAACCAATCAATCCACCGTATCCTGGTCGGACTCGTATCGAGGATGGACTTGATTGGGTCCCAGTCGACAGGAGGTTAGTGAATACAAGTATGAACCACAGGATAATAACGAGCAGCAGGATGGTATTTATAAATATGTTTAGAAACCAGCAGAAGAAAGTCAGAAAAATAAAATAAGTACCATGAAAATCAAAAACCGCCACTAAACGCCTAAAAATAGGCATTTTTTCTGGCGGTGTTTGGGTTTCATGTATTTTATTTTATATTCTCTGACCTTTTGTTTTTTAACCCTTAATACTGCCGACTGCTGATTTTCATTATTAACTGATTTCGTAAGAAAAAAAAGAATGTCTGGCAGCACATGAAAAACAATTGTTAGACGATTTTTATGCGCTGTTAAAACATGTTTTAAAAATAAAATAAAAAAATGAACAACAGACATCACTTAATTGTGCGTTGTATGTGCTAAACACCGTTTGTTTCCATCCCTGATACACCGCAGTCTGCGCTAATCTTGCCAATATTTGTTAATTTATATATAACAAAATACTTGTACATTGTGCTACAGCTCAGGCCCTGCCAATCAAGCTACTTGCTACAGATACAGCTCAGGCCCAGCCAATCAAGCTGCTTGCTACAGATACAGCTCAGGCCCAGCCAATCAAGCTGCTTGATACAGATACAGCTCAGGTACAGCCAATCAAGCTGCTTGCTACATCTACAGCTCAGGAACAGCCAATCAAGCTGCTTGTTGCAGATACAGCTCAGGAACAGCCAATCAAGCTGCTGGGGTGCGAGTTGATATTGCCAATGTACATGTACGTCCGGAAGCGTTGACATGTGGGCAAGATTAACGCAGACGGCGATGTACGCGTTATTCACCTGTGTGCAGGCAGCTGAGAGTACATGCTTATTGTGTTGGTATTTAAAACAGTCAAGGTCTTTACACGTTTAATTGTAAATAAATATTGTTCGAGATCTCATTAACGGAATAAATGAGGTTTTAATTTTTAATTAAGCCGCCGTGTCGAGTGCCTGTACCGACCGGCCGCATTAACGTCGCGTGCGTTGACCAGCGTCCCCATTGTCCGTGGACTACAATTGCAATGTTGCGTTTTGACAAACAGGCGTTTTCTGTATAAATAGCCGGCTGATAAAAATGACACTTTGAGATTTTAGACCAGTGAATTTGCTATGCAGCTCGCTTCGCGATGGCCATACGTATTCGTCAGCAGTAATGACGTTGCTTTCATGACTTCACCTTCGGCCCTAAATTGATGGAATAGACTGTGCTATGTTCATTTAACGACCAATTCAATCGTCAAAAAATGATTTTCAGACTAGTCTATTTGTAAAAAGGGTGTGCGTTTTTTTCTTCATAAAAAAGCCGGCTTATCTGAAACTACACTGTACTGATTGAAAACATAGCTAGGGATAATGGCGGACAGTACAGACCATGATTAGACTGTGTGGACTGGAGCTAAGTTTGATTCAAGTTCCCGTTTAACAGCCTTGGGTCGAAACAGCGTCCAAAACGGCATGATAGAAGACTTTCCATCGTAGCATGTCCATGTGACAATGCCGAGTCAAGGAGCCGATTTCATAAAAATTGCAAAGTATACTTATCTAGCAAAGTATACTTTGAGGAAGAAATTTTCAATTTAAGGATAAATTTATTAATTTTTATTATACTGAATTTATTACATTATCACAGCCATTTTGGCTGTGATAATGTAATAAATTCAGTATAATAATTCTGCATACTTTTAATCATCAAATATATGCAGTGGTTAGGTCTATATGAAATAATGCATTTTGGGAAAAATAAATGATTACTCCCTCAAAGTATACTTTGCTAGATAAGTATACTTTGCAATGTTGGGGAAATCGGCTACTGAGCGATGTTTAACTGGACATATACGCGGTAAATGCTCATGGTAATCATATACATATATTTTTAAACTATATTTTGTTTGCAATCCTAAATATAATCAGAAATGAAGATACCTGTCGTGAAAAGTGTACATGCACGTGCAATTACACATATTTTAAATCGAAATTGCAACATTCAAAGACATGTCTTGTTTTAGCCCACTAGGCCGATATTGCGTTTATGTGTCTATCACCGGAGTAAATTGTTAAATTATGAATTGATCGCCTATTTTCACGTATAATATATTTGTTAATTTACTCGTGCAACAGGGCAAGAAAATTGTGCACCGGCCCGGGGCACGAAGCCGGGACCTCTGGTTTACCGTACCATCGCTATAACCCACCGAGCTAACCGGGCACGAATACACACATTCTCCCCATAGTGAGTTACGTACCATGACACTCGTCTGCGGCCTTACCAAAGAAAGCCGAAGCAAGCCGAATCGCTATGGCCTCAATTGCGTCTGAGCATGTACGCGCATGCGCATGTTACGCAATACACCTGAAATGTGTTTCCGGTTCCGCCCTGTTACCATAGAAAAGCTCCCGTAATTTGCTGGTGCTGTGGAGAAAATATAGCACAACTGCATGCTTAATGCCGGTTATTTTGTAGCGACGAAATACAAGAGCCGTTTTGTAGAGATGCGTCTGCCTGTTAAAAGGTTCCAAGTGACACACTTGCCTTTTTTTCACCCTGTTCAATTACCCCTAATGAGATTCCATATGCAATTAAATAACTAAATGATAGTGTCGCGGGGATTAAGGACATCTATAAGAGAGGCGAGGCTTCGTTTTCCGGTATTATCGAGACTGGCTGGGAGTCTGCTGGTGTGGATCGTGCCGTATTGCGGCCCACAGAGAAATCCACTCGACCACAATGACACTCGACGGCGTACGTGACTTCCATCACGATTCTCTGGTAGACGACCCAGCCAGCTATTGGCGACGATGCCGATGAATTCATTCTGTTTTTTCTTGCAGAAGAACCAAAATGAATTCACCCGCATCGCCACAATCGTATGTTTCTTATGAATTATAACCAGCTATTCACGCGTACGTGACTTCCATAATGTTTCTCTGGTAGACGACACAGCCAGCTATTGGCGACGATGCCGATGATTTCATTCTGGTTTTTCTTGTAGAAAAACCAGAACGAATTCACCCGCATCGCCACAATCGCATGGTTCTTATGAATTATAACCAGCTTATGACGCGGAAGTTTGACGATACGAAATACGAAAATCATATTGATGTATAAAATGGCACTTTAGTTTTTCTTTAGTTTATGGTGTTGTTGACATAACATTTCTGCGAATGACCAGCAACCACAAATACGTGCCCCAATATGCCACAAGCTAGGTTATTGGTGCATTAAATATGACCCAGACAATTACAGAGCGATTGCAAGTGTTAGACGTCTATTTCTTTTTTATATAGAATAAATAAATCTATGGAATATTAATTATTTCGGCCAAATTAATATCTGCAAAGTCAAACGAAATAAGATAACGACATTTGCCAAGCAGAATGGGCTCATAACAGAGACACAAGTGGTATAAAGGAGAAAGGATTGAAATACAATATACATGTACAACTTTACATATTTATGAAGTGTATTCACCAAGGTGCGTGATCACGTGGTTATAACAACAACAACAGTGGCTGCAATTATTGAAATCTTGCCCACTCCAATGAAAGTATTATTTGATATTTTCCTTAATATGAAACGGATTTTGATGAAATATGGTGCAGGAAACGCGTCTTCATGAGCTGCATTTGGTGGCCATGGAGTTCGGCACAGACTTATGTCGTTTTTGCGAAGAATCGATTTCCGTGTCGGTAGACACGGAAATCGATTCTTCGCAAAAACGACAGAAGTTTGGGCGAAAATACAGATACCACCTAATGCAGCTTAACAATACGCGTTTGATGCGCCATATTTCATCAAAATCCGTTACGTAAATCCGTTACGTAAATTATAAGGACAATACAAAAGAATACGTACTTTGAATCAGATGGATTCTGGAAGGTTCATTACTTGTTGTTATTGTTGTTAGTACCACGTGATCATACACCTTGTTCACATACAACTGAAACTTTCATGAGGCATCAGCTTTCACAGACCCATCAGCTAAATCAAATGTTGGCCGAGTTAGTAGACTGCCGAATAAAGTTATTTGATCGATTCATCGCCAATCGTTTGCTACTCTAGTGAAATGTTGGAGTTTTAAAATACAAAAATCATAGAAACATACATTTAATATTTTGTAAAACTATGTTGTGCGTACTTAAATCCACTTCTAATGACATTGTATATGGCGAATTAGGTATGGATTTTCCGTTAAATATCACAATTAAATGTAGCACACATTAACCCTTTCAACACCACAGACCTCTATAGAGACAATGTTTGCAAACAGTGCAGATCCAGATGAGCCGGCTCGTAACGAGCCGTCTCATCAGGATCTCCACTGTTTGTTAATAATTTTAAACGTCGTACAGATTACCATTTTAGAAGAATGGGATAATTTGAATGAACAAAATTAATGAAATAGCGTGAAACATTGGCATGGAACATCCTATTAAGTTACTTGGTGTTGAAAGGGTTAATGTCGGGAAAAACTAATCTCTGGAAAGTCAAGCGAATTATCTACATCGTGTATAGGCTGCTATATTTACAGCATGAATCGAATACGACTCATTTCAGATGGATTCAAAATGTGAAATATGCGTTCCTGGCATATGGAATAGTCAGAATGACGTCAATACAGGGGCGTCGGAACAAAGATCAATAATTTTGACATATTTGGAATTCATATAAAAACAAAACGGAATGTAAATATTTTTTCTGCAATTTTTCTCATTTCTCATCAGAAGTGTACGTTGTTACCACTCAGTTGAACCGTCTCGGCGAGACGGTTCAACTGAGTGGTAACAACATACACGTTGGGTGGGTAGCGGGTGCACCCAGTATATTCGCCGGACCAATCTTATGATGCTTCCAGCGCCCCTGCAATATTATCTGGCTGAATCATCATCCCTGAAGCCAGTTTCAGAACCAATTTATTCAGTTACGGTTTACCAACATAGACGCATACATTTTCACGTGGTATCTATCTATAGTATACAAGACAACTTTTGAAATAGATCCATATCTCATTAATTTAAGGAAACCATTGACTAGGTTTCGAACTTCCAAGCATATACTGGCAGTGGAAAAGGGAAGATGGACAGGGACATCGAGAGCACACAGAACGTGCGACAAATGCGACAGGCACAGAGCACGAAGTGTTCTTTATAGGAATTAAATAAGTGTATAATTGTGTTATTATTCCACCAGTTCTAAAAATTACGAGTGCCCGCTATACAGATATAATCATTTAGTAATGTTTATTTTACTGATAGTGACGTGCGGTGGTATCAGGCTATTTTCATATGCAAATGAGGCATGATATGTTTTAATTATTTATACTAATTAAATGCGTCTCCTGAAAAAATATTTTCGACAAAATATAAAGTATGATCATTGCACATAAAAAAATAAATACAGAGAATAAATAGTAATGTCCGTTAACATTTTAAGGAAACACGATTATCGCCCCTGATATCAGCGTGGAAATTTATGTCTGATATAAATTGTACAATAATTCCAATCAGTACGTGGGGTAATGGTGAATGAATGTGTTTATTTTGACAGAAAATGTCTCAGATGATGTCTGGCTACACATACCAATTGTCGTCTGCTGTTGCTTTTATATATTGCCTTATTTCTCAATAAAAACATGGTTTGACAGCACTTTAGAATCATTTCCATCTGAAGCATGTTGCAAATTATTCTAAAGTGCTGTCAAACCATGTTTTTGATGATAAAAATGGAAAATAGAAAATAAACAGCAGACGACAAACAATTAAGATAGCGGTTTAAGGGTTAATAAAACGAGAGGTTATTTTCAGAAGAGACTTGTATTCAGCAAAGCCAATTGCCAGCATAGTGTATGCTATTTATAGAGGCAATGTCATACAACGCCGTCTGCGTTAATCTTGCCAAGACGTCAACGTTTCTGAACATCTATTGGCAATATCAACTCGCAACCAAGCAGTTTGATTGGCTGTGCCTGAGCTGTAGCACAGCTCAGGCTCAGTCAATCAAGCTGCTTACTTTGAAACACAATATTCAAGAATTGTCTAAGAACACATTTACAAATATTAGCAAGATTAGCGCAGGCACGGGTGTACCGCCAGTATCGACTATGGTGACTTGACATGTCCGGACTATACAATAAATTCCGACAGACCTCCCGTTCTCGTCATTTAAATTGCAAAACCGGGAAGTATGGAGTAATAAATTAAACAATGTCGGGATTAGTAAACAAATGGTTTTCCGAGTGTTACCGCAAACGGAGCGGCGCAGGTGCGAATTAAAGGCCCGGATTGATGGCGAGATGCCCCTTATCACAGTTTTATGTCAATGGATGCTCATTCATCTCCGTCATCGGGGTCTCGTACCGAAATTCCTCTCGGGGAAAGTGTTGCTCCGGTGAAGTCCGTGCATTCCGCATAAATGTCGAAAATAATCACATGCCGGAAATTGGCATACTAATTGGTGAGATTCAGGCCGCAGTACTTGTCTAACAAGTAGAGCAATATACATGTATGTATCGCGTGGATAAACAATACATGACCTCAACTTTCAAATTGCCATATGTAAGAAAGCCCCCAATGACATTGACACATAGCAGTGCCAAATATAATCAAATTGGTGAAGATGTTCATAAGTTATTATTAAGAACTGAAAGGCGTTACTAACGAACGTACACAAGGTGCATGATCACGTGGTTACAACAACAACAACGTCGCCCACTCCAAAGTAAGTATTATTTGATATTTTCCTTAATATGCAACGGATTTTGATGAAATATGGCGCAGCAAACGCGTCTTCATGAGCTGCATTTGGTGGTCCATGGAGTTCGGCACAGAGTTATGTGGTTTTTGCGAAGAATCGATTTCCGTGTCGGTAGACACGGAAATCGATTCATCGCAAAAAAAACGACACAAGTTTGGGCGAAAATACAGAGACCACCAAAATGCAGCTTAACAAGACGCGTTTGATGCGTCATATTTCATCAAAATCCGTTACGTAATAAGGACAATATAAAAGAATACGTACACCTTGGTACATGGACTATCGCTATATCCCTCCTGCCAATCGGCGAGGTCGGATGATAAATAATGGACAGTGACAGTTTCGATTCGATTTTATGAAATATAACTTGTATGCATTCAGCAGTTTGTGAGAAATTTAGTTAACCCTTACACCGCTATCTTATTTTTTTGTCGTCTGCTGTTTGTTTTCTATTTTCCATTTTTATCATCAACAATGGAAATGATTCTAAGTGCTGTCAAACCATGTTTTTATTGAGAAATAAGGCAAGATATAAAAGCAACACCAGACGACAATGTTTGTGTATAGCGGTCTAATGGTTAATCTTTGTAATTTATTCCTCGATAATTTTGAAAATATATAGCACGCGATTATTGTCCTTTCAAAGTGACCTGTCCGTGTGACACTTTGTTGGCATAACTATTTCATACAATTATATTTTCTTCATTGCATATACAGAGGATCTTGCAGAACTGAACAGAACACAACATACCTGGCATGAGTGTGTATTATCCCCTCGCCGATATTTTCATAATTATTCGTACGGTTATCACTTATTCAGTGTTGGCTATAATAGTTATATAGATAAGTTTGTATGCATATTTTCCACAGATGAACGACTCTAACCGAATATGGCTCATTAAAAAGTTACCCCACCCACCCACTTATATAGATATGTATCGAAGTGGGTGGGTAGGGTAATTTTTAAATGAGCCATTTTTGATCATTGAACATATGTACCGTTTTGACCAATTACACCTGTCTGTTATTATAGGAATGAATGGCCTTTTTGTGGAATTTAACGGGGTATAAACTTGGAAAAGTCGCGGGAATACTGGACGAAGGCCGGAAGGCCTCGTCCAGTATTCTCGCGACTTTTCCAAGTTTATATCCCCGATAAATTCCACTAAAATGCCATTCATTCCTTATAATTCCAGCATTTTAAATAAATGAATCAAGAAAATGTGTATAATATTTTCCGTTTTCTTAAGAATTATTTTAACTGCGCCTCACGGTTACTGAAAGTAGTTCGGCATGGGAGTTTACTGGGATATACATTTTGGACAGAGACTTGCTACGGGCCAATCAAATGTTAGGCAACTGTGTAAATAGTTTTGTGCTGGAATTATATGCATATAACTATTGAAGTGCTCCTGATAAACTGCACAATTACAAATTGTGAACTTTCATAATTTTCGATGCACGTTTGTGGTATTTTGGAACCGTCTCTCATGAGGCGATTCTAAAGAGCCACCGACATGCTATTGGTATTGTTGGAATACACCTTGTAAGGCGAACAATATTCCGTGTCTACTGTCTGTTCCACGTTTTGCTGCCGTCGAACATTTGGCCATTAAACACATTCAATTTAAAAAATATTTAAAAGTACTTTTTCATCAATAACAAAAAAGTTACCCTCCCCCAAAAAAATATTGATTTTATTGCGAAAAATCGATTTTCCTATAGGAATTTAACATGGGGAGTCAATTTCCAAAACTTTTCGTTGATCCTGAAGGATCAAAAAACTTTTTTTTTTGGAAATTGACTCCGAAACCTGGCGAGATAACTTGAAAATGATGTAACTAAGAAAACAAAAGTTAGATTTTGAAAATCGGTCCACAAATAAAAAAATATTTAAACAAATTATCTATTTTTAACCCCCATGTTAAATTCTCATAGGAAAATCGTTTCGCAATAAAGTCAATAGTTGATGGAATTTTATCAAATAAATGTTTTTGGGGAGGGTGACTTTTTTGTTATTTATGAAAAAGTACTTACTTTTAAATATTATTTACATAATTATAATGTGTTTAATAGCCAAAAGTTCGTCGGCAGCAAAACGTGGAACAGACAGTAGAGAGCACCGCTGGTAGCCTTAATACAAAATCAAGTCCCCAGTCACATTGACCTTGGGCGGTCAGACGAGGATCGTATGCAAAACAAAGCAGCATCCCTAGACACACATTGTGGCCAAATATTATCAAAATCGGTGAAGGGGTTGATGAGTTATTGACATATGAAAGGTGGTACTAACGTACGTAAGTACGTACATGGACTAGCGTTACATCCCCTCTTGCATATCGGCGAGGAGATACTTAAGGGAAAACACTACGGAAAGGGCCAAAGAAACTGACGAAGTTTAAGCAAATGCTTATATCCGATCTCGAACACTGTATGAACTGTATGTATCAATTATGTATGTTACTCTGAGTAGAACATCCCGCCCAGTCAGGGGCGCCGCAAGCATCATAAAATTGGTCCGTCGAATCTACTGGGTGTTCCCGGTATCCACCTAAGTGTATGTTGCTACCACTCAGTTGAACCGTCTCGCCAAGACGGTTCAACTGAGTGGTAACAACATACACTTTTGATGAGAAATGTGAAAAATTGCAGAAAAAATATTTACATTCCTTTTTTTTTAAATATGAATTACAAATATGTTAAAATTATTGATTCGGCAGTCGTCGTATCTGCCGGACCTGTTTCGACGCTCCTGCCAGTGGTGATATTCTATTGACGTACATCGTTCACGAGAATGTCGTCTGGAGCTAAAATCGACTTTCCAACATGCGTCATAAACCATTACTCGCACCCACAGGAAAGGGCAGATGGTGGCAGCTTACGTCATTGGTGTTGTTTGTGTTCTACCTATGCCGTTTCATCCGTGTGAGGCGGTTCATGGTCAAACAATGTACACTTTGCCAATTTCAAAACGTACCACTTAGGGTTGCATTTACAGCATTTTTCACACATGTTTTATGTACGAGACATGATTTTATTAATGTTCAGAGTAGATGCGGAATAGATTTAATTTTTCTATGTAAGTTTCAACTTTCGACGTCATTTACAGAAAATGTTAGTCTTTGTAAAAATAAGTGTGTCTTTGTAAATAATATTCATGAAAAATCACACACCTTCTACGGTACAAACTCACATGGTTTGTCTCATATATATGTACAGTGGAACCTCTCTACACCGGACACCCTGGGAGGTCCCCAGGTTTCCTCTGTATCCACCTCTTTCCTTGCTCCCCTTCTTGTGAGACGACATGTAAGGTCATCGAGCCAGTGCCGTCGTTAAATCCAAACATTTACATGTACTCTCTTAAGTCTCTGATAGTCAAATTCTTGGTCCCAAGGACATGTTTTCATATTAATATGTTTTCAGTTAACTCAAGATTTTTGTTAATTTAACTATTTTTCCCAGTTCCCTGGGGGCCGTTTCACTAAACTTCTTACTACTAAAATGTTCGTAGGTGCAAAATTATGATAGTCTGTAAATGTCACATTAACAATGTTTTCTTGTAAACAATTATTGGATTTGCTCAATAAATGCAGATCCATCAATTGAAATTTCCAGACGATCCTAAATTTGCACTTACGAACATTTTGGTGGTACGAAGTTTAGTGAAACGGGCCCTGGAGTTTGATTAAACGAGCCTTGACTGTACATGTTAATTCATATATAAATAAGGTTTACACTAAAAAGCAATGGTTAGGCCTGCTGTAAGCTATACTTTATGCAATTATGTTACTAATATGTTACTAAACTGTTGTTTATTCGTAAGCATAATTAAATTAGTAACATAATTTTAATAATTACAACATCAAGACTTAATAGGTGATGCGTTTTTAAATCGGTTAAGTTTCACTCGCTAGACTATGAAACATGAACAACGTTAACCCAATTCATTCCGGCCCGGGATACCCATTCCCAGTTATCTAAATTTACTGATATTGTTTTCTATTTTCTACATTTCTCAATGAAAGTATATGTTGTTACCACTCATTTGAACCGTCTCGGCGAGACGGTTCAAATGCGGAGTGGTCACAACATATACTTCTATTCAGAAACAAGGAAACTATATATATTTTTTAAAAATCAGTCAGAAAAAGTGTCTTTCTGCAGCATGAAAAGTTATCCTACGTATGACAGGAACATGGAGAGCAGGGGGCCGTTTCACTAAACTTCGTACGACTAAAATGTTCGTAAGTGTAAAAGTGTAAAGTTGTACATTAACAATGTTTTCTTGTAAACAATTATTGGCAGGGACGTAGCCACGTTGAGGCGAACCGAGGCAGTTGCCTCGGTAGAAATTTTACCGATTTTTTTTTACGATGCGAGTCGCGCTACGCGCTCCCACTGGATACACGTTTCATAATATTTGCCTCGGTATATTTTCACCTCTGGCTACGGCCCTGATTGGATTTACATTTATTGAGCATATGCTGCATATGCAGCATATGCTCAATAAATGTAAATCCATCAGTTGAAATATGCAGGCGATCCTAAATTACGAAACGGGCCTCAGGCTCTAATGCGGTGCATGTGTACTTGACGAAGCCAGGGTACCAGCTGAAGCGTATACGTGTTCTAATGCATTAGCTGGGAATCATAAAATAAAACAGAACAATATTTGGTGTCGAGTTATTGTACTTTTAAATTATCCCCCCAAACATCATCATCAACAACAACAACAATAATAATTTGTTAAATCATAGCACCACTGAATAAATAAAGTCACTCACATACTCCCCTTACATTTACACAGCACGGCAGACAAACGGGACGTTAAGAAACAAGAAACAGCCATTCGAACACTCTTATACCGTTCACCATTCAATTAAATATGTCGTCTGCTGTTTTATCGTATATTAAATGTGGCTGTGACTGAAATGGGGCGTATGTGTTTTGCGACCAGTGTAGATCCAGATCAGCCTGTGCATCCGCACAGGCTGATCAGGATCTGCACTGTTCGCTATTCCATGGATCAATGAATTACCCATCACGTTTCTAACAAGCAACATAGAATGTTATCAGTGTGCCATTTGATCAGCAGCTGCACCTGTCGCAAATCCCATAAGCCCCATTTCTCTAGTTACGGCCACAAATATTGTTTCACTGAAAAACGGACATGATAATCGGCTCCATTGGAGACGTTGTCATGTGCTGTCAAACATGTTTTGTTAAGAAATATTACAATTCTGAAGAAATAAAACATGACAATATTATTTTTTACATTCCCACATAAAGTTGGTTTAATCTGTACATATTTCATAATTAACAAGAAATGGCATCGTTAAACGAAGCTTAACGTACGTACGTACATGGACTAACGCTATATCCCCTCTTGCCTATCGGCGAGGGGATAATTACCAGACGGCAACAGTCTGAACATCTAAATGTTGTCAAGATGAAATGCCAAAGTATTAAACGGATGTAGATTCTGATCAGACTACATGAAATACTCACGGAATATATCCACTATGTTTCTCACGACATGTTATATACTGAGAACAACACTCAACCAATTCATGTGATACACATCTCTTGGCAGCGCCACCAGCGGACAGACGGACAGACGGACACACACATATACTGATTATAATAGCTGCTTGAGTAGCATATTGCTCAATTAACCTACATTAACCCATTGCATGCGGAATACACCTTTACGGGTATGATTTCTTTTAAATATTTTATTTTTATTTTTGTTATTTCTCAATAAAAGTATATGTTGTCACCACTCATTTGAACCGTCTCGACGAGACGGTTCAAATGATGATCAAAACATATACTTCGGAGCACATGTAAAGAAAATATTAAGGATTTTCCAGAAACAAAATGGCGTATATAAATGGGTTAAGTGACTGTGTCTCAGACGATGTCTCAGATATACAAGTTTATGTGGCTTTCGCTTCAATAATAACAAAAAATAACCGTCACATATTGTTTTTATTTGACTGCGCATGCTCGAAGAAGAAAATTCCTGATTTCGAGTATTTGAACAAAATCCTGCTCAAAAAATATTATAAGTGTGGCTGTGACTGAAGAACATGGGGCTTATTGGTTTTGCGACCAGTGTAGATCCAGATCAGCCTGTGCATACGCACAGTCTGATCAGGATCTGCACTGTTCGCCATTCCATCAATGAAACACCCGGCATGCTTTTAAGAAGATGGATAGGACATTATGAGACTACATGGATGTGCTATTTGATCAGAATATACATATTTGCGATCAGTGTAGATCCAGATCAGACTGTGCATCCGCACAGTCTGATCAGGATCTGCACTGGTCGCACTGGTCATCAATCCCATAAGACCCAGTTGTTTCTATAGTCGCAGCCACAAATATGCACAGGCGCCCTGTGTTGCATAATCCACCGAGCAAGCAGTACCTTTGAACCGTAACATGTACACACTGTACACAACTGCCTGCGTTAATCTTGCGTTAGAGGCAACGATTAAGACCATCTATTGGCAATCTCAACTGTCAATCAAGCAGTTTGACTGGCTGAACCTGAGATGTAGCACAGCTCAGGCTCAGTCAATCAATCTGCCCGATTTCAACCACAATTTTCAAGTATTTTTTAAAACAAAATAAATTCAAATATCGGCAAGATAAGCGCAGGCGGTGGTGTAACACACCAGACATTATCAGTGGACAAATCCGTTTGACATTTGGTACTGTTGTGCATCTACAATGACGCTCGTGGGGAATCCAGCCTGGGGCATGACGGGATACTGTTTGACTGATTGTATTGCTGGTGCCCCGTATAGGTTGTTCTGGCTGTACGCGTCGTATCCATAGCCGTTACTTCGTAGGCATTGCAGTAAAACATCGTCTCCGAATCCCTTACCAACCGACGGTTTGAACTCGTAGAATTTATTTGTGGTGTCTAACGGATTGTCATCGAACAAATCACCTGATTGGCTGTTTTGTAGAGCGAGCGGATACTTCGTCACTTCCTGTATTGCGGCAACGGGTGATTTAGAGATTTTTGATTGGCTGTAGTCGCAACTGTATCTCGGTGACGTGTTGTTGTATGTTTGGTTCACAGGAAGGCGCATTATCACTGATTGTTGCGCATTTTCATTGTTTGAGTGAACACGAGTTTTGTCTGCGGCCTTCTCTGTTTTGTTATAATGGTTGTCTTTGGCAGGCTTCGTTCCAACACCAGTTTTGTTGTCACATTTCTTATTGCAAGCGTCCCGTTCATCCGCAATAACATCCACGTCTGAAGTCGAGGATTCCGAACGGTTACTGAATTGTTCATGGTGACTAAGAGGGGTTCCGAATGAAGGATCGCGACTGTTGCTACGGGAGCACTGACCAGATGGGCGGAAATCACGTGTTGGTTCATGTGACAATGTCGTTATATGAATTGCGTCGTTTAGTTTTGGATCATCGTCGCCATTTGCGTCTATTTGTGGAATACCCGGATCTCTCATTGCAAATCTGTCCTCAAAATGTCCGCGGTATTGTCCCGTATCCATGCCTCCCACTGATTGTGAACTCGTATAGGCACAATCCTTAAATTTACTGGACGAGTCTTGGTATGAGAACGCCGCTGAATACAGGGCATTATAGCGTTCCAGCGCGTCCTGGGTATGCACAGATAGCGGCGACGCGTAGTTGTTACTCTGAAATCCTTGTAATGGCGGCACAAGGTCAATGTCACTCTCAAATCCTTTCTCGGCGAACTCGTCAGTGTATTCGGGATTGTCGGCGATGTGGGGGTACGGGGACCGACGGGACTTGGACTTGGGAGTCCGACATTTGCCGGGTCGCTGTCGGTCCTGCACCCCGAATGGCGGTGCCTCCTTGGCCAACATCTGGTCGGCGTGCACCTGTAGGTGGCGGGCCTCCACCTCACTGTAACACAATACACGGGCGTACACTAATAAGTATAGTACTCGCCGAATTCGACATCCAGAAAAAAGTATGCACTGTAACTGCTGTTTTATTTCACCTGTTCATTTGTGTAAAGGGCTGCCAGTAGTGTCAGTCATTGACAAAAAACGCCTCATAGCTCCGGCATGTAATAATGAGCAGAGCTTGAAATAAATACACATTTGACGTTATAGTTTTAAAATAATGCCTTTGGCTTCATTTCCGTCTGAATTTAATGTACAATTCTGGGCAGAGTAATCCAAATGATTCGTAATTGAATACATGTGGCAAAAACAAGATATTCATTTGGAAAAACGAAATCCAATTTCTAGTACTAGTATATTGTATAAAAAGAAGGTCTTAGCATAGCATTACAACTGATTTGTGATTTAGTTAGTTATGTAATATAAATCGCAAACTAGTCGTTCGACCACCCACCTGAGTGTTTTGATATAGATATTTATGCAATATAAATAGCAAACTAGTCGTTCGACCACGCACTTGAGGGATTTGCTATAGTTATTTTTTATGCAATATTAATCGCAAACTAGTCGTTCGACCACGCACTTGAGGGATTTGCTATAGTTATTTATGCAATATAAATCGCAAACTAGTCGTTCGACCACGCACTTGAGGGTTTTGCTATAGTTATTTATGCAATATAAATCGCAAACTAGTCGTTCAACCATGCACTTGAGGGTTGTAATATAGTTATTTATGCAATATAAATAGCAAACTAGTCGTTCGACCACGCACTTGAGGGATTTGCTATAGTTATTTATGCAATATAAATCGCAAACTAGTCGTTCGACCACGCACTTGAGGGTTTTGCTATAGTTATTTATGCAATATAAATCGCAAACTAGTCGTTCGACCATGCACTTGAGGGTTGTAATATAGTTATTTATGCAATATAAATAGCAAACTAGTCGTTCGACCACGCACTTGAGGGATTTGCTATAGTTATTTATGCAATATCGCAACTGTCGATTCGGACCACGCACTTGAGGGTTTTGCTAGTTATTTATGCAAATATAAATGCAAACTAGTCGTTCGACCATCGCACTTGAGGGATTTTGCTATAGTTATTTATGCAATTATTTATGCAAATAGTCGTTCGACCAGCACTGAGGGTGCTATGATTTATGCAATATCGAAATAGTCGTTCGACCATGCACTTGAGGGTTGTTATATAGTTATTTATGCGCAAACTTGAGGGTATTAGTTATTTTATGCAATATAAATCGCAAATAGTCGTTCGACCACGCACTTGAGGGATTTGCTATAGTTATTTATGCAATATAAATCGCAAACTAGTCGTTCGACCACGCACTTGTTTGTGTATAGTTATGTATGCAATATAAATCGCCAAATAGTCGTTCGATGAGATGCTATGAGTTGTTTAATATGTTATTTTTTGCAATATAAATAGCAAAAAAATAGTCGTTGACCCGTTGAGGGGATTTGCATAGTTATTTTTGCCAATATAAATCGCACTAGTCGTTCGATCCACGCACTTGAGGGTTTCTAAGTTATTTATTTGCAATATAAATCGCAAACTAGTGTTCGAACCATGCACTTGAGGTTTGTTTATAGTTATTTATGCAATATAGCAAAAACTAGTCGTTCGACACGCACTTGAGGGTTGTATAGTTATTTATGCAATATAATAGCAAACTAGTCGTTCGACCACGCACTTGAGGGTTGTAATATAGTTATTTATGCAATATAAATAGCAAACTAGTCGTTCGATCACGCACTTGAGGGTTGTAATATAGTTATTTATGCAATATAAATAGCAAACTAGTCGTTCGACCACGCACTTGTGGGTTTTGCTATAGTTATTTATGCAATATAAATCGCAAACTAGTCGTTCGACCATGCACTTGAGGGTTGTAATATAGTCATTTATGCAATATAAATAGCAAACTAGTCGTTCGACCACGCACTTGAGGGTTGTAATATAGTTATTTATGCAATATAAATAGCAAACTAGTCGTTCGACCACGCACTTGAGGGTTGTAATATAGTTATTTATGCAATATAAATAGCAAACTAGTCGTTCGACCACGCACTTGAGGGTTGTAATATATAGAGGATATTCATATTTTTGCAACGAATATGACATATATCTTCATCGAATGGTGTGAAAGGTCCATATTTCACGAGTGTCGTTAGGCACGAGTGAAATATGGACATGTCACACCACGAGATGAACATATATGTCACATTCGTTGCAAACATATGAATATTCTATTTGTTATATACTGCTCCATAGACATTAGCAGTTTTTTAGACTGTATACGGTCATGAATGTGTATTTGCATCCTATTTGCAGTCCGGCACTGTAGGTGCGCGTTATGAATATAGATAGCGGAAGTAGTCGTATTTTCACCGGAAGTTGTTTATTTCATCGATGAGAACATATGACTTTTATTTACATCGTATAACTATGTATTTCATGGGTAGGTATATAATAAAGTTATTTATGCAATATAAATCGCAAACTAGTCATTCGACCACCCACTTGAGGGTTGTAGTATATGCTATAGTCGTTCTCCCATGCACCCACCTGAGGACGTAGTTGACACTGACGATACAATGGGGTCGTGAGGAGCGGCTGTTGTGCACGATGGTGGCGTAGCTCTGTACCCACACCCAGCCACCTTCCTTCGCCATGAACCGGTAATACTTGGTGGTAACTTGGCCCTTCATCAACACTGCAACGGGATATGGGCACATTATTTGAGACACGCCCTGTGATTTTGTACCTTCGGACATCTGCGTAATTTCATGAAATACGTTTACAAAATTTACAATATTTTCCGTATGTGTCGTCAAAAGTTGACAAGATTTTCGGAGTACATGCGGAATTATATTCCGCATGTGCTCTGAAATATTTTTCAACTTTTGACTTTATTTATGAAAAATATTGTACATTTTATGAACGTATTTAATGAAGTTACGCAGATTTCAGAAGGTACAGTCTCATGTAGGACCGGGTGAGATCTGACGTTTGTGTCAATCATCGTAGTATCTGCCTTATCGTTTCGCCATGTTTCGCTGTTATTGGTTTAACAAAATCAGTCGTATATTCGATTGACGGTGTCGAAAATTGACACAAATTTCAATCCCGCATGATCTCTGAACTTTGTGTCAATTTTCGTATTACCTATCTTATCGCTTCGCAGTATTTCGTTGATATTGTATATTTTGTGTCCATTTTCAATGCCGTGTTCGGAATATATTAAACAATTTTCTGGAGGCAATCGACCTTACAATATAGTGGAACCTCTCTAAACCGGACACCCTGAGAGGTCCCCACCGTGTCCGGTTTAGAGATGTCCTAGCGGTGTGATATACGATCACGAACAGACAATATCACCCGAGATAAATGACCAAGAAACTCATGCATCAAGGTGCATGATCACGTGGTTACAACAATTACAACGTCACCCACTCCAAAGTAAGTATTATTTGATAGTTTCCTTAATATGCAACGGATTTTGATGAAATATGGCGCAGCAAACGCGTCTTCGTAAGCTGCATTTGGTGGTCGATGGAGTTTGGCACAGACTTATGTCGTTTTTGCGAAGAATCGATTTCCGTGTCGGAGACACGGAAATCGATTCTTCGCAAAAACGACAGAAGTTTAGGCGAAAATACAGAGATCACCAAATGCAGTTTAACAAGACGCGTTTGATGCGCTATATGTCATCAAAATCCGTTAGGTAATAAGGACACTATAAAATAATACGTACTTTGAATCGGTACTTGTTGTTGTTGTTAGTACCACGTGATCATACACCTTGTATATACAGTCAGGATTAGTATGTGTGGGGCGTTTTTCAACAACCTCGATAACGCCGTATATGAACATATTTCTCATGGCCACCGAGTTCACATTTATGTTATTATTGTATGTGGCTGTGACTGGAGGAATTAGGCTTATGGGTTTTGTGACCAGTGTAGCTCCTGATCAAATAGCACACTCCTGTAGCCTGATAACGATCTATATTGCTTGTTAGTAGCATGACGGGTGGTTCATTGATGGAATGGCGAACAGTGCAGATCCTGATCAGACTGTGCGGATGCACAGTCTGATCTGGATCTACACTGATCGCAAAACCCATAAGCGCCATTTCTCCAGTCACAGTCATATATTAGAAATTTATTGCGAATATTATATTGACAATTTACACAGTTTTCACACACACGTGACAACCGACAACGGTATTGCTAATTTATGTTTGTATATTTATTAGCACTATTAAAAATAGCTGTCGCACAGAGATTCTGTGTATAACATATACTTACTTACTTATTACATATTGCTAATGTTAGTTAATTTAAGTTATTACTTACGTCATATTCTAGTGTTTTACATGTATTTGTATATTGTATGTGCAATGTTTTGAATGCAATTATATAGTGAGAGCATAAATAAATAAATAAATAAATAAATAATAATAAAAAAAAAGAAGAAAATAATAATAATACATTATAATTGTGTAATAATAAATACCAACTGTGTGCTATAATTCATTATATTGTTTAAAAAAAAACTTATATTGTGAAATTAGATACAATAAGAAATGTATAATACATGTATATAATTATACTATGCAGAAAGAATGACACTATTATAAAGGATATCGAGGATTTTCAAATCAACTATTTTTACGCGGCGTGTGCTTATGTTTTGCTCTAACCCTTTCCCTGATAGAAACGACTTTTCACGCCTCTGCAGAAGATGTCTTTTGAAAACATTGTGGGAAAAGGAGAAATTGCTTGTAACAAACAGGGAAAGGGTTAAGTCGCACACATTGCGTGTGTGGATGAATATTGCATCTCCTAACATTCACTGTTGTATGGAACGCCGAATCTACATAAACTCAAATATTTATTGCTAGCTCTAAATAACTAGAGCTAACATTACATATTTAGAGCTAGCTCCAATTCATTTCGAGAGATCTTCAAATGTGTTGGAGCTAGCTCTACATATGTAATGCTAGCTCTAATTATTTAGAGCTAGCATTAATTATTTGAGTTTATGTAGAGTTAGCGTCCATATTGTTGCTGTATTATGTGTAATATACAAATCTATCATTGCTTTACTCATGGTTAGAAGACACCAAATGGTGCGAAACCGCCCAGGGTGTATGCAAAAGTAGTCCGGTATAAAAAAATAGTGCGGGTGTTTTGAGGTCACAGACACCGTTTGCTTGCAAATCTTGATCCATTACTACCCAGTTTCACTTGAGGAACATTTTGGGGTGCCTTCAACACCAGTTTTCAGCATATTTGTAGCATTTAAAAGAAAACACTGACCCTGTTGGTCACTTGATGTAAACGGAGTTTCCGTGGCCAAAATATGTACACAATATTGGAGGATATGACAAGGTTGGATTTTTCTTTCTTAGGAGTAAGTGAACCTATTGTTTAGTTCATGCAGAACCAGTACAGACTGGCTGCAGGTCATGTACAAGTGGGTCCCACAGCATCCATACGAATAGTGAAAGTAGGAGAGACTGGCCTTATTGGATGGCATTCGGTTAAAATTATATAGTACAACTATTTGTGGTGTCTAACCTATAAGGTGTGCCTAGGCCCTATGTGAGATATGTTTGTTTGTAGAATTTGAAGTTGGAAGTTTATGTTTCTTGTAGCTATGTCTCTGGGAACATAATTTAAAGTTACTGCGACAAGAATAATCGAGCGGACTCCGCGATGCAACATATTTGTTCTTTTTGTATCTCAGACGGACAGTTATCGGCTTCAAAATCTTCTAAATTTTTGATTTCTCAGCTTTATTTAGTGAAATATAATAAACCAGTGTATGCAAATTACCTGTAGGTGATTGGGCTTGGAATGTGACAGAAATATACACCGAAACAGTGATTATAGTGTGTTTTTCATTTTTTTTCATTGATATTGGCTTGCTGATGGACAATTAAGAAGTTATGGAAAGTGGCGCGACATCGCGACGCTGTTCCAAAATTTGCCAAAATTAGGCGTAAGTGTATTGTTTTCGCATATCGGTATAGTACCAAGACACTAGTACTCAGAAAACATTGTTTTTCCTTTCCTCCTGTGTTATAAAGCAAATTTCTTGACTGACCGTTCCAAGCCAGTACCCTTTTGTCTGTCGACCATTCCAGAGTGGCATACATGTTGGTATAGTTTCAGTGATGAGTCTGTATATGTAGAATGGTTAGCTATAACACTATTTAGGGTAATGTTATGTGATTTTATGGAGATATGTGCTTTTAATTCATCATCTATTAAAATTCTCCATAGTTCTGTAGTAGCTCAAATTAAGGCAGAATGTGGACAGTCACATGGTGGAGTTACACAGCTGCTGTGTGACAACCATTTGAGATATTTGCTCCAAACTTGGTACTGTATCCAGGAATAGAAGCTACTTTTTGAATAGTGAATATTGTAGAATGATTTGTAGTGGGACTGGTACACTTATAGGTTAGAAGACACGAAATGGTGCGAAACCGCCCAGGGTGTATGCAAAAGTAGTCCGGTATAAAAAAATAGTGCGGGTGTTTTGAGGTCACAGACACCGTTTGCTTGCAAATCTTGATCCATTACTACCAGTTTCACTTGAGGAACATTTTGGGGTGCCTTCAACACCAGTTTTCAGCATATTTGTAGCATTTAAAAGAAAACACTGACCCTGGGTGGTCACTTGATGTAGACGGAGTTTCCGTGGCCAAAATATGTACACAATATTGGAGGATATGACAAGGTTGGATTTTTCTTTCTTAGGAGTAAGTGAACCTATTGTTTAGTTCATGCAGAACCAGTACAGACTGGCTGCAGGTCATGTACAAGTGGGTCCCACAGCATCCATACGAATAGTGAAAGTAGGAGAGACTGGCCTTATTGGATGGCATTCGGTTAAATTATATAGTAAAACTATTTGGTGGTGTCTAACCTCATGAAGCCACACAGGTAGAAGTTATCAATATTTCACTGCAGAGCAAACACGGCTGACACCCGAGTTAAACCAATAAGATGGGAAAGTTTACTCTGTGACTAATATTAACACGTGCTTCAATAAGCAGCTAATCCACATGAAGATAAATTTTATACCCACTAAATTTTTAAGAGTCATAAATTTTAATTTAGTTCAGCATCGGTCGGTACTGGAGGACGTTCGCCGGGATTGCTGTCTAATTGCGGCGCCGACGCCGGGATAAAACGGATCAGGCTGGATGGAATGATCAGTGTAGAGGCTGATTTTAACAGTTGCACATGTTCAACGTGTATGATCACGTGGTACTAACAACAACAACACGTACCGATTCAAAGTACGTATTCTTGTATAGTGTCCTTATTACGTAACGGATTTTGATGACATATGGCGCATCAAACGCGTCTTGTTAAGCTGCATTTGGTGGTCTCTGTATTTTCGCATAAACTTCTGTCGTTTTTGCGAAGAATCGATTTCCGTGTCGGAGATCGATTCTTCGCAAAAACGATATAAGTCTGTGCCAAACTCCGTAGACCACCAAATGCAGCTCATGAAGACGCGTTTGCTGCGCCATATTTCATCAAAATCCGTTGCATATTAAGCAAACTATCAAATAATACTTACTTTGGAGTGGGCAACGTTGTTGTTGTTGTAACCACGTGCTCATACACCTTGATGTTTGGTTATATGTGGTTGCGACAGGAGAAATGGGGATTATGACATTCATAGTCTACTGTTACTCATTATAGCCCGATAGCGATAAGTATAGTATTAAACAGTCTAGTAGTAAAACGTGTTCAAACGTGTTGTTGTCAGTATGTATTTTTCAACACATTTCATGCTGAGGATATGCCATTTTGATCGGGAAAATCATAAATATTTTCTTTAAATGTGCTCAGAAGTATATGTCGCGACCACCATTTGAACCGTCTCATCGAGACGGTTCAAATGAGTGGTCGCAACATATACTTTCATTGTGAAATAGCACAAATATATATATTTTTTTTAAATCTTACCTGTAGAGGTGTATTCCACATGCAATGGGTTAAAGGGAGATTGTAAAAGTCTGTCAAATACATGCATACTCACATGTCATCGGAAAACAATACATTTCTTTTTTTAAATGAGAAAAAATAATGTCAGTTAGTAACAGCGTTAGTCCATTTATAAAAATGGGGATATTTTTTTTGTTCTAAAAAATATGAAAATTACTTGCAAAAAGTGCAGGTCCTGATGAGACGGTTAGTTACGAACAGGCTCATATGGATCTGCACTGTTTGCAACGCCGCTATATCGGACTTTCTGGTTCAAAGGGTTAAAGCCCCAATGCCATTTGGGATATTATGTGTGATAACATATAGTGTCCCATGGAAGAATTTGAAGAAAAGTTGACAAAACATCAGCGATGAATACAAACATATATACCATTTTTGCACAGAAAGTGTCGCTACGTTCAACATCATTTACACTAATGCTCATGTTTTAAAATTGCCCAAATTTTAGCAATGAATATTTTGAACAGTTATCTAAATACGACGATGAAACTTCATCTACCAGAACTCATTACAATAGCAGTCGCTTTCCCAACATCTCTCGGTATGGCGCTATTCAACGGCTATTTATACGTCAGTGAAACACGCACCACGCTGATTATAACCTTATTCATAAAGCTGACTGGACAGCGAATATGATCCATATAATATTATTCTAATATGATATTTAATACGTGTACATATACACATTGAATATAATGTTTATAACCGGACACATTGCTATGTTCAGTTAGAATAGAGAGCAAGATACCCACGAGGAGACGGAGAAGCATATTTATGTCTGGCCATGAATAAAATAACGTTATTATATACGTACTTTCGGTTCCTAACGAAACACAGTGCAACGCAAGACGTCATTATTTTTCCATATTGACGTCTAGTGAGTTCATATTGGTCAGTGCGGGAACTACGCTTCACATAGCAAAATAGTTCCTTCTAAATCACAAATAATTTAATATTGTATATATAAATGTATTTTTTTTGAAGCGCCTATATAAATTGCGAATGATGTACGAATATAATAAAAATATTATTTGATTTGTATGTGGATATATGCCACTCGTTCCGCCGCGCAACGATATTGCGCAATATAACTCGTGCATATATCCACATATAAAATCAAATAACCTATACATATTGGATGAGTTGAGGTGTGGTAGTCGTTCCGAAAACATGAACCACTACCACACCTCAACCCATCATTATGTTCAAATCAGACAGCGACATGGGACATTTATTTCATATAGTGTTACCGTCATTTGACATAATTGACGCACGGTCTCATGCAAAATAAATACTTACATTCATATAATCGCATTGACGTGTACGTATAGGTTATTTGATTTGTATGTGGATATATGCACGAGTTCCGCAGCGTGCAATATCGTTGCGCGGCGGAACGAGTGGCATATGTCCATATACAAATTAAATAACCTTTTTATTATATACCTACATAAATCACACTGTATATGCGTCTCGAAAATATATACAAAATATAAATAAAATAAACAATTTAGTGACGCTTTAGAAAGATCTCTTTTACGAGGTGAAACGTAGTTCCAGCACTGACCAAATGTATGAACGCAAGAGACGTCAATATGGAAAAAAGTATTGACGGCTTGTGTTGCATTTGATTAATTTCAAAGGGAAACAAAAGTAGGTATAAAATACGGTTGAACTACTTACATGTTTGGTGAGCAAATTTCATTTGTATTATATCACAGACATGTATATGGTGGTAGAGGGTTTTCTCGATCAGTTCCTGTGGTTCGTAACCGGTGAGCGCCGCCACTCTGGAATGCAAACAACATTATTGCCATAATAGTATGTCTGTTAATTATTGCAAAAACAAATAAATATGTTTTTGAGTCCTCACAATGCATTATGTCTAAGCTAGACACAAAGAACATCTCAGTGCACTTAATTTTGATATGGTTTTGCATAAAAACATTTCTCGTCAAGTAACCGGCGCAAATTTCAGATAAAAACGTGTTTAATGAAACATTTTACGCTGGCGCGGATCAGACACACACATCTCTGAGTCCTCAGGAGATGAAATATGTGGGAATATTATATTGCCTCACACACACTTGAATATAAGCTTCAAATTCACAAAACAAATGAAAAAAATGACATCTATAGTAAGTAACCGTCTTTCAGTGTGACCCCGTCAATTTTCATTGATAGCTATTCTGTTGTCACGTTTTTGAGAACAAAATGCAGTCCAAACTAATATACGTGAGCATGTTGGCGAACATCTTGATTTCATATTAATGCAAAACTCCTCTATAAAATCGATATAGCGCCGATGAAGATAAGCTTAAGGCTGAGGCTGAACGTCCCAGGGTGTCCGGTTTAGAAATATTTCACTGTAAATAACTTATATATACCTGGCGTCGAGGAAGATGAGATTAAGATCGAGACTAGGCGCGGAACATGAACATTTTGGCGAACATCTTAATATCATATTAACCCTTATAATGTTGATTTAAATGTTGTCGTCTTTTGCTTATTTCTTTTTCATTTTCTCATCAAAAGCATGGTTTGACAACACCTTAGAATAATTTCCAATGTAAATGATGCTTACGTGCTGTCAAATCATATGGATCATATTGAGAAGAAGACACAATATAAAACAACAGCAGGCAACAATTTCAACACACATGCAAGAGCATCTACATATGTACTTGTCGTCTGCCGATTATTTATTTTATTTCATTTTCTCAACAAAAGCATGGTTTGACAACACTTTAGAATCATTTCCAATGGAAATGATTCTAAAGTGCTGTCGAACCATGTATTTTTATTTGGAAAGAAAACAAGAGCAGACGACACGTTCAACACACATTCATATTTACCTTGCGTCGAGGAAGATGAGTTTAAGATCGAGACTAGCGCGAAACATGAACATGTTGGGAAACATCTTGATCTCTGTGATAGCGCTGGGCGGCAGGGAGTGGCCGACGGCGATCATACCCACGTTCTGGTAGACGCCGTCATACGGCGCCATCTCCATTGGACACGGCCGCACCTTCAGGTAACCGCTACAGTGGATCACCTGCACGAAAGGGGAGGGGTTAGAAGGTTTGTGTACACAGACGATTGAACTCCCGACCCACTTATCCCCAAATCCATCTGGTCCGTCCATATTACGTATGTTGAAGACGGCGATATGACCCATGTACGAACAAAGTAGAACAATTTGTGGTTAATATGTCGCCAGAATCATCACAATGCGGGTAGAATTGACCAACATATCGATGTTTGAAGTGGATTCTTTTTTCAATAGTATTCAAAAAGCTTGCCATATATTTACATTCATAATTTTGGGGGTGGGTATGGATGTGGAGACGGGGGAGTTCAATCGCATGTGATGTGTAAAATGTAAATGCTTTGATTTAACGACGACACTGGCTCGATGACCTTGCATGTCGGGACCGACTATTTAAGTCCCCATCCGATAGGACTAGACTGGCACGAAGTTGTCTTGCCCAAGGATACGCCGAATCGACCATTCGTACCTCAATGTGCAGTCTATATACCGGGCTCCATGGGGCATGGCCGCACAGGTACCCGTTTACCACCTACATGAACGGGGAGAGGTTAATAGTGCAAGGAGGACATTATTTGTGACGGTCCTAGATTAGGTTACTATACAAGTTATGTATATACTTATCTACCAAAACGTACCTTGTAACCGCCGCTACAGAGTCCGGCATTACGTTTGGCAAGAACACATTTCATCCGGATAAAGAACGACCGCTCCACCTCAAAATCTGAAAATTTAGGGAATAGAGTTATGATACAGGTCTCAAGTATCTGGGGGCCGTTTCACTAAACTTCTTACGACTAAAATGTTCTTAAGTGCAAATTTGGAATCGGCTGGAAATTTCAATTGATGGATTTACATGTATTGAGCATAGGCTGCATATGCAGCCTATGCTCAGTACATGTAAATCCAATAATTGTTTACAAGAAAACATTGTTAATGTGAAATTTACAGACAATCATAAGATTGCACTTACGAACATTTTAGTCGTAAGAAGTTTAGTGAAACGGCCCCCAGCACACTACCTCTACGGAGCCCCGCAGCGGACGTATACTTCTTTTTTTTTATTAATTCGTTCCCACGAAATAGCAATTCGTTCCCTCAATTTAACAATTCGTTCCGACTAATTAAGAATTCGTTCCATCAATTTAACAATTCGTTCCCACGAAATAACAATTCGTTCATACACTACGCATGTCTGGGACAACCATCGTGGATGCACAACAAATAAACATACACACACGTCCCAATATTAGCGTACAGTGTTACATTTCATTTTCTAAGGACAGTTCTCAGAACACGACAGGTTATATAAATACACAAGAATCCACATGCATGCAACAGTGACTTTTCCTTTTGTACAGCAATTTCTTTACGGGACATTGCGGTTATGGGATTGAGGCAATTAGACTAAATTAAAAAAAACGTGGAAAATGAGGATCGCTCTTGTGTTACCGAATTGAGGCAATTGGAATAAATTAACCCTTTCACCCCTAAGTAACTGGAATGGATTTTGATATGTTAATTTTTCAACCAATCCAACAGTCACAAAATGGTTTTCAGACTAGTCCATTTATGAAAAGGGGTATTTGTTTGTTCTAAAGAAAATATGAAAATTACTTTTAAAAAAGTACAGATCCTGATGAGACGGCTCGTTATGAGCCGGCTCATCTGGATCTGCACTGTTTGCATAAACCGCTATAGGGGGCTTTCGAATTCAAAGGGTTAAAAAACCCACGAAAGAACTGGGAATCAGCCATACGTGTCCTATGCCTACCTTGCACACCGTGTGTGTGATACTGTGGTGGGGCGGACAGGGTGGCCATCATTTCGTCGTTGTCGTTCGGGTGGATATATTCGTATATAGAGCTGCCCGTCAACTCAACCTGCAATCACGTGATTGTACATGTGAATGTCCGTGCGACAATACTAATACACGGCAAATACTTGCTATAACTATATAGCCATGTGATTTTGTACCTTCGGACATCTGCGTAATTTCGTTAAATACGTTTACAAAATTTACAATATTGTTCATAAATAAAGTCAAAAGTTGACAAAATGTTCAGAGTACATGCGAATATAATTCCGCATGTACAGTCGAACCTGTGTTAAAGACCACCTCCGAATAGCGATCACCTGGCTGTAAAGGCCACACTTTTGTTGTCCCCATGGCACATATACTATATAAATGACCCTGCGAATAAAGACCACAGCATGAACAAAGGCCAGATTTTTCACTTCCCATGGCTGGCCTTTATTCACAGGTTTGACTGTACTCATTTCATGAAATTACGCAGATGGCCGAAGGTACAAAATCAAATGGCGTGTCTAAATTATTGTATTCGTTGTTTATCGCAATAAGTTGGTCGACAGCTGGAGAGCCAGTGCGAATATTATATCGATGGTCTAGTAACATAAGGTCTTAACTGCTATGCTAAAGCATAGCACTTACGACCTTATGTTACTAGACCATCGATATGTAGAAGTTGTTGTTCACATATTGGATGTTTAAGGAATTAAATGCGAGGGAGCGTCAGCGACCGCAGCATTTAATTCATTAAACATCGAATATGTGCACAATAACCTACGTTGGTCTCGTTGCAGTCTCCAATGCGAGTATTATTTATTACATTTCCTATCGAACAGATAGTCATTAAATCTGGTTCATTTACATATTGGGGTCAAATATTGCAATGTGTGAAATAAGTTGAGAGCAATTGTCTTAGAAAGAAGTGAGACTTACAAGTTAACATAAATACAGTGGAACCTCTCTAACCGGACACCCTGGGAGGTCCCCAGGGTGTCCGGCTTAGAGAAGTTTCTCTGTAATTCGGGCATTTGATCATTCTGAGCCATAGTTGTGTGCTATGCGATCACGAACAAACATTATCACCTGAGATAAATTACAAAGAAACTCATAAACAAAATAAGATAACAGGTGTTTTCTTGATGTCCGGTTTAGAGGGGTTTCACTGCACTACCAATCTAGTTACCTGAGACAAGCCCAAATGGACGGAGGCCGTTTCCGATATATAGAGGATCTTGCCGTCGGGCGCTAGCACGAAGATGAAGCCATCCAGCGTCTGTAGGAGAACAACAGACAATGGTGAGAACGAAGTGAATTACAGAGATAGGTTACATATACCAGGAAGACCACTCTGTTTTGAGAACCAATTAGAATACCATATTGGAAATAAATATCAGGATTTTATCCTTGATTTTGAATGACCTAAAATTACCTTTAAAGTGTCCAAAAAAAAATGACATCAGGATTTATTTTGGAAAGTTAGATCACAGACAAATAACAAACCACTAAGAAAGAAAAAATAACAAGAGGTGCCGGATACTTAACAATTGTCCCCGAACTATAGTGTTTGCTATTACAGAGTATGTCGGAATTAAGTCACAGATTACGTTACTAGTATATAAAACCTCGCGATCCCATAATGGATATTAAAGGGTCGATGGAAAAATGGGGCTAAGTCCCTTATGGGACCTTATGGGACTCAGCCCCATTTTTCTGTTGACCCTTCAATTGTCTACGAAGACACCTGTTCTTATTGACCTTTGTCACATTTTCCGTTCAACGATCTGTCCCCCGTGCCACCGAGGCAGAAAGTTGCCGGGCAAATTGTTTATAAAAACTACTAACGAGCGGCTGAATTGGTCCGTGAAATGTCCTTCCTGTCAAAGAATTAGCAAAATAGAGCTAAATTGGCTGAGGCAGGCGTCATTATCTGGCATCACTTTTCCAGTCGACCTTCCAGCGTTCATATGGAGCGTTATCTCGCCAGTTGAAATCAATTTGAGCGGGATCGCAGCAAATCGGAAATTGGCCGCATGAAACGCCGGTTTTGTCATAATGTTAATACCATATCGTCATCAATTTAATCGCTTCATAGCCGTTTCAATGCGCTTAGCAAGTTATAGTGCTCTTTTACAGCACTTAATGTCTTCGGTGATTATGTTCCAATCGTGGACAATGTGGGAGCAATATGGGAGAGGCTTGCGAGCCATACTGGAGCTAGCATGTTGCCTGTAGATGGGGATGTAGGGAGGCGAGGGGGAATGTCGTTGTACACCACCGTCTGTGTTAATCCGAGATGTCATTGTTTCTGAACATATATTGACAATATCAACTCGCAATCAAGCAGTTTGATTGGCTGTGCCTGAGTTGTTGCACAACTCAGGCACAGCCAATCAAGTTGCTTGCTTTCAAGCAGAATATTCAAGATTTTTGTAATAAATAATTGGCAATTCTTGGCAAGGTTAGTGCGGACGTTGGTGTATGAATGTTTGATAACAACGGTTGTACGTATGCGTGATGTAAAGTGAAAGGGTTTAGCATCTCAACAACATACGGGGCCTCGGTTTCAAGTCCGAAAGACCAGTGCGATGGAAATATTATGAAAGTATATGTTCATGCCTAGGGAGGGGATGGAATTCTCATAATTCACTATAGAAGTCCAATGCTATGTCCACATGGCTACCAATTCATCATTGTATGCTAGATGAACAGGTCATAGTAGAAACCAATTGACAACTCAGTTTTGACCAACTCAGTTTAGAGAATATACCATGTTAGAAACCAATTGGCCAACTCAGTTTTGACCAACTCTTAGAGAACATTCCATGTTAGCCAACTGTAGGACATGTACCGGTAGTTGGCCAATTTATTATAATCTGGCATGTTCAGTTACTAGATAATTATTTAGTACAACAACTAATAATTGACTGATATAGTGTATTTATCAGGTAACCTGCCCTGTATTGACCGAATAAGTACTGACGGATAACATAGTCTTGTATCAGGCATTGACCCAATACAAACATCCGGGTTACAACAAAGTGAAAACTGACGTTCCATTGGTTGGATGACGTCACGTGACGTTACCGAATTTAATTACGCAACGTAAACAAATCCGCATTCTCTCCATATATAACGACGTCATATGCTGTCATTTTCGAGCATAAAACGTTACCTGATAAATAGTATACCAGGCTAGTGTCTTTTGATATCGAATTTATCAGGCTCGGCTTGGAAACAGTAGGAATTGCTCGGCAAGCCTCGGAATTCCTACCCATTTCCTAGCCTTGCCTGATAAACTTGATATCAAAAGACAGTAGCCTGGTATTCTCTATTTACTCCTCATCATGCTGGGTGCAGAAATAGAGAATAGTAGGTTAGTGCCGTGAATGGGACAAAATATCTGGCAAGGCTCAGGAAACGGGATGGGCGAGGCTCTGCCGAGCACATCCCGTTTCCGTGCCGCGCCAGATATTTTTTCCCATTCACGGCACTAACCTACTATTCTATTTATCCCGTCAACACCTGCAAATGGCTGTAAAATGCAAAAATTGTATTGACTGGATATCAAAAATGTTTCACGGCACCGTGTTTCACGGCACATACGCACTGTGTTGACGGGATAAATATACTCCTACTTACAGGGTGGGCGCATAGAGGATCCTAGACGAGTGATGATGTAATATGGTGTTTATTAAACGGGTTTATACATTTCACACGAAATAAAGCTTATGAAACAAGTCAATAGTAATACATATCAAATTAAATCAACACACGTGTATGATTCTACATGTATTTATTGCATAAGTAAAGCAATTACATTGAAGGTGTATTGGCCACCTAATGTGTTGTCTGTACAGGTCTGATTTACATAATTGAGCAAAGCCATGTGATTTTGTACCTTAGAAGATGTGCGATTTTTCATGAAAACTATTTACAGAAAACTGTGACATTTCTACATCTATTCTGCATCTATGTTACCGGGAGCATGCACATGAAGTCAAAGATACAAATTTATCCCGTCAACACAGTGCGTATGTGCCGTGAAACACGGTTCCGTGAAACATGTTTGATATCCTGTCAATACGACCTAATCACTGCGTATGAATATGTACGATGGCTGGGGTTATATTTTTTGCATTTTAAAGCCATTTGTAGGTGTTGACGGGATAAATAGAATACATATCTGGCGCGGCACGGAAACGGGATGTGCTCGGCAGAGCCTCGCCCATCCCGTTTCCTGAGCCTTGCCAGATATTTTGTCCCATTCACGGCACTAACCTACTATTCTCTATATACTCATATCATGTCAGCTAGAACAAGCAACGGGCTTCGATCAGCTTGGTTGAGAGATGGTAAAACAAAGATGGCGGCGGAAAGCTATGCTGTCAAACGCCACATCAGCGTTATCAGTTCCCCAAGCCGTAATTGCCTGCGCGAAATACGTTTGTCACGCCCCATTTTCCAATCACAACTTCTCCCTTTCCATTACAATATGTAAACATGAAAATGGAATAATGATTAACCCTGAACAAGTTTCTTTAAGAAACGATCCGATTTCGGAGAGGCTTAGCTACTGCACGTGATAATCAGCTAAACATGATATGCAAGCAGCTTAGCGACACGGACGGCAATGCACGTGACAAACTGTGGAAATGAAAACGCAGCTCTCGCTAATACATTGCAAGAGCTCCGAGTGGACTCGGTTAACGATACGTTAACCGAGTCTACTCGGTGCACTTGCAATGTAACCACGAAACGGTGACTGTGTTTTGAGAAAGGTAAATCTCACACGACAGGCGACTGCATTTTGGCGGAATGGTCGTGAGACGAGAACACGCGAGAAGCGCCATTCCCGGAAGCGATATGTTATGCGGCGGCACGTAGAAGCACTGTCTGCTACTTTAGATAACAAGTTGGGAAAAACGCGCCGTTATTCCAAGATAATTGGACGAAAGCAATTATGTAGAATGACGCCTCCGAAATATATCACAGATAGGTTCGATGTTCGTATTCGTGCTGAACTCAGTTTTCTGTAATTCCATATAATACAAGAATATATTTGCATTTTTGTCTGTGTCGGATGTGGTCAATCCTAGATTGTTCTACTAGGTCCATGAGCCTCGCCCATCCCGTTTCCTGAGCCTTACCAGATAGTTTGTCCCATTCACGGCACTAACCTACTATTCTCTATCTATTTTCCTTATTTCTGAACCAAAGTATATGTTGTGACCACTCATTTGAACCGTCTCGGCGAGACGGTTCAAATGAGTGGTCACAACATATACTTCTGATGAGAAATAAAGAAATTCTTGAGCCTTGCCGGATATTTTTCCCATTCACGGCCATAGACACATTTTTCAGAGACGTACCTGTGTCGATTATATATTTTCATATATCATATTAAAAAGATACTATTTATCTATTAAACTGTGTGGTTTTTTTATCCTCCAGAAACAAAGTATACAAAACAATTATAATATAATAATATTGTGAACGAATATGTTATGAAATCATGTTTTCCTTCATTAGTTGAGACTGTGTAGGTCATACCAAACAATATATTCAAACTAGTACACGCTTATACAATATCGTATTTCTGTAGCCTATTTCACCAACATTGCAAAGTATACGTATCTATCAAAGCATACATTGAGTGAGAAATTTTCAATTTAAGGATAAATTTATTAATTCTTATTATACTGAATTTATTACATTATCACAGCCATGGCTGTGATACTGTAATAAATTCAGTATACTAATTCTGCATACTTTTAATCATCAAATACACGCAGTCGTTACTTCAATATGAAATAATGCATTTCAGGAAAATAAATGATTACTCCCTCAAAGTATACTTTGCTAGATAAATATACATTGCAATTTTGATGAAATCGGCTACTGGTAACAAACTATATGCTCGCATGTATATGCTTTCTAAAAGCAAACACTAAATCATACAATATTTTCAGCGATGTTTGTGTGTAATGATTTCGGTTTTAGCTTCATCATTTGAGATTATTTCTTTGGAACCAAATGATATATTCAAATGAGTGTACGCTTGATCAAAATAACACGACGATATTGCCAGCCTTAATTCAGAATTAGCTTAGGAAAACAAGTTTCGTTACAATTTGTTCAGTTAACCGCGGTAGGAATTCACGAAAGAAAAAACTAATAATGTCAGAATAGAATAAAACTAGTTTTTTATGTGTATTATCGACGTGATTTGATTCTGATGTTCTCCATCCTGTCGGGTAGGACGCCATAGATATGTTTTGTTTTGTTCTACCTTCCATTTTATGTAGAAAATGTTATTGAAGATTCATTAAATATCGCGATACTTGGCGAGCATACCAGATAAACCGATTCATACGTGAAGGGGTCGGGGGAAACTCATTGACTCGTTGCATCAGTCGATATGTAATAAATAGAATATGACATTCGTGATAATTCAATATGGTATTTATAAAACTCATTGACTCGTTCATAAGTCGATATGTAATAAATAGAATATGACATTCGTGATAATTCAATATGGTATTTATAAAACTCATTGACTCGTTGCATAAGTCGATATGTAATAAATAGAATATGACATTCGTGATAATTCAATATGGTATTTATAAAACTCATTGACTCGTTGCATAAGTCGATAAGTAATAAATAGAACATGGCATTCGTGATAATTCAATATGGTATTTATAAAACTCGTTGACTCGTTGCATAAGTCGATATGTAATAAATAGAATATGGCATTCGTGGTAATTCAATATGGTATTTATAAAACTCATTGACTCATTGCATAAGTCGATATGTAATAAATAGAATATGGCATTCGTGATAATTCAATATGGTATTTATAAAACTCGTTGACTCGTTGCATAAGTCGATATGTAATACATAGAATCCAACATTCGTGATAATTTAATATGGTGTTTATTAAACGCGTTGACTGATTGTGTAAGAAACTCGGCAGAGTTTCTTACACAATCAGTAAACTCGTTTAATAAACACGATATTAAATCATACTTCATGTATGATCCTCTCTATACAATAGTGCACCATATAGTACATGCCTATGACCTATACGTGACATGTAGGCGCGCACGGTAGCCGGGTGAGCGTGACTGGAATAGCATTCAGAAACAACGATATACGGATCGCTCAAATGTCACGACCAGCCACGCATATTTTTCCAGAATTTCAAATAAATTATGTATCGTCACATTTGGGTGACTTACTGGTTTGTTAGGTCATACATGAGACACGCCATGTGATTTTGTACCTTCGAACATCTGCGTAATTTCATGAAATACGTTTACAAAATTTACAATGTTTTCCGTAAATGGCGTCCAAAGTTGATAAAATATTTCAGAGTACATGCGGAATTATATTCCGCATGTACTCTGAAAATTTTGTCAACTTTTAACTTTATTTATGAAAAATATTGTAAATATTGATTTTGTACCTTCGGACATCTGCGTAATTTCATGAAATACGTTTACTTAATGTACAATAGTTTCCGTAAATGTCAAAAGTTGACGATATTTTCAGAGTACATGCGGAATGTACTCTGAAAAGTTTGTCAACTTTTGTATTTATTTATATTTACATGTATATTTATTGTAAATTTTGTAAACGTATTTAATGAAATTACGCAGATGTCCGAAGGTACAAAATCACATGGCGTGTCTCATATGTGGCTGTAATTTATCGGCGGTATTGTCGATATATACAGAGTACACACGAGGGGAAACAGAAGGTCGAGCCAAGACGGTACCCATCTCAGTGTCCATATTATCCCGTCAACACAGTGCGTATGTGCCGTGAAACACGGTGCCGTGAATTATTTTTGATATCCAGTCAATACAATCTTAGCATTTTACAGCCATTTGAAGGTGTTGAGGGATAAATAGAATAGTAGGTTAGTGCCGCGAATGGGAAAAAATATCTGGCGCGGCACGGAAACGGGATGTGCTCGGCAGAGCCTCGCCCATCCCGTTTCCTGAGCCTTGCCAGATATTTTTCCCATTCACGGCACTAACCTACTATTCTCTATTTATACCGTCCGTCTACCAGCAGTATTTTGTAAATATGTCGATGAGAAACAACCGAATTGTGTCTTATGTTAATGTTTGTCAACAGCATAGGCCCTGATAACATTGTTTTCGCAATCTGTTATAGAAAACAAAAACGAATCACAATCCACGTGTATATTATCTCTTCGGTAAAAGGTAAAACACAGAATTCTGTCCATGCATCTACTCACGCTCTTGTATTTTACTGCAATTCACAAAACAACGTTGAAGGTACATGCCCACTCAGTAGCACAACATGTTCTTTGTATCAGAGACATCATCTGAGACATTTTCTGGCAAAATAAACAATCATTCACCATTACCCCCACCATTATTATGCATTTTATATCAGACGTAAATGTCCACACTGATATCAGGGGCGATAACCGTGTTTCCTTAACATGTTAACGGACATTACTATTATTCTCTGTGTTTATGTTTTGATGTGCAATGATCAGACTTTATAATCTGTCGAAAATATTATTTTTTCGGGTGACGCATTTAATTAGTATAAATAATTAAACAAATGCCTGCCTCATTTGCATATGAAAGTTGCCTGATACCACCGCGCGTCACTATCAGTAAAATAAATGTTACTAAATTATTATATCTGTATAGCGGTCCCTTATAATGTTTAGAACTGGTGGAATAGTGACACAATTATACACTTATTTAATTCCTATAAAGAACAGTTGGCGCCTACTGAGTGGGCATGTATACCTTTAAGACAGATTTACTTAAATATGCATTTTCCCTTGCTCACATAGAGACGCCAAAGAGGATACTGTGTAGTACATGTAATTATTTTAATAATTTATTTTCTGTGTTTCTTAATTTGAATGCATGTAGGTATTTTGAAAATTCAAGTACAAAAATATTAAAAAAGAAAAAGAAAAATTTCAATTTTCTTTTTCTTTTTTAATATTTTTGTTCTTGAATTTTCAAATAAAATTAACGTTGTATTTTTTGTTGTCTTCAACGCATAATTGGCAATTACATATACGTTTAAATGACGATTATGTCTAGGTATACCTTCGTGTAGACTATAGTCATATTGAAATATAAACCTGCAAATTATAGTCAACACATATTGCATTTTCGTTGCACCGTTATTTGTGTTGTGTGAAGATTTTCTCTGTATGTGGCTTTTTTTCGGTGCCTCGTTTAATTCGGTGACCTATCCTATTACCTTTCCCATTGATATCGTTGATTAAATGCAGTGCAATACATTAAATAACATGTGTGGGTAAACGAACATTGAATTAAACTATTTCCCATAAATCGGCCAATCTGGGGTAATCCCATCGGAAATAGTCCCTGTTAAATATGGTCGGTTTTGTGGTTGCCGAAATACCTGAGAAAACGAATCTATGCATGCAAGAAAATATTTGTGTTAGCGACATTGACCCTTTCAACACACCATACCTGCATAGTGATATTGACAAACAGTGTAGATCCTGATGAGACGGCTCGTGACGAGCCGTCTCATCAGGATCTGCACTTTTTGCAAGTAATTTTCATATATACAAAAGCACCCCGTTTTCGTAAATGGACTAGTCTGAAAACCATTATGTGACGGTTGGATTGGTTGCAAAATTAACACATCAAAATCGATTCCTGTTACTTATGGGTGAGAGGATTAAATATGGCTAATAATTCTCATAGTTTTGAAAGCAAAAACACCCACTTTTCATAAATGGAGTAGTTCTGAAAATCATTTTGTGATGATTGAATTGTTTGAAAAATTAACATGTCAAAATCCATCCCAATAACTTAGGGGTGAACGGGTTATTGTATTTTGACTTACGAATCGCAGCTTCAAATGTGGCTGTCCACTTGGGAATATAATTGTGAAAAGACGACTGGTAGATGGGAAATCGTGAAAAAAAAATATACGGCCGCTAAAGCACACTACCGGAACGCTCAGTGGAATCTCTCTAAACCGGACACCCTGGGGTCTCCCCAGGGTGTCCGGTGTAGAGAGGTTCCGGATGTAGATTGCGTTATTAGTATTAAGCCGAAGTTGTTCTTTTTTTTTTTTTTGCTGTAAAGCATGTTTGTCAGTAGAGAACAAAACACGCATTAACCGATTACATGCGGAATACACACAAATGGGAAAAATGATGATAATGATAATTTGAATAATAATAATACTAATAATAAACAATCGAATTTTTTGTTATTTCTGCTAAAACGTTTATGTTGTCACCCCTAAATTGAACCGTATCTTCGAGACGGTTCAAATGAGTGGTTACAACATATGCTTCCGTGCATAAATATATGATATTTTCCCATGAAACTAATATGTATCCTAAGCATGCAATGGGTTAAGACCAGACTCAGATTCACAGGGTGTCCGGTTTAGAGAGGCTGTACTGTACCTGTAGAAGGTGAGATCCCAGCTCCTTCTCCAGGGCTGACCTCCGCTTGGTGCACACCTGACCCCAGTGGTCGCCCAACCCTGTAAACAGACGGACGTGCGCATGAACGATATGTGGTTTGCTTAATATTATATAATAATTTTCCGGAATTGATATGGAAGATCAGCAATATTTTTGTAATCGACATGCAGTTGAAATTTCTTTAAAGGGCCTCTGGGATGCAATTGTGTTTAAGTATGCACATCATAGTCATTGGCAATCTAACAAAACTGGTGAAAACCGCATGCAAATATTCCATATCTGTCATCACAAGTTATAGAGGTTTTTATTTCCGCATAGTTTATGCAAATTAGCTGTGACGTCACAGTAAGTTCATTTAAATAATCCAAATTAGGATATTTGTTTTTTCGTTTAAAATCAATATTATTGTGAATAAAATGTATTGTTTTTATGTTCAATGTGTATTTCTGTATACATGATCAATGTATGGAAATAATTAAGACAGAATGTTAAAAATAAAATGAATGTAAATAACACTAAGTATTTATGTGTTGTCTATGACGTCACAGTACGTTCTGCATAATCCAAGATAATTTAAAAATTAAAACCTACATAACTTGTGACAGAGATGGAATATTTGCATGCGGTTTTCACAAATGTACGGACAACTGACTGGATATGTACTGTACTTAAACGTAGATCATGAAAAGTGTACCAATCGCTATTGCATAACCATGTTACATGCTCATAAACCTAGCCCACTTGCTATTGGTATACATTGTATATACATACACATTACAATTTTAAGTTTGTTTTAACCCTTTGAACCCGAAAGCCGCTATAACGGTTTACGCAAACAGTGCAGATCCAGATGAGCCGGCTCGTAACGAGCCGTCTCATCAGGATCTGCACTTTTGCAAGTAATTTTCATATTTTTGAGAACCAAAACACCCCTTTTCATAAATGGACCAGTCTGAAAACCATTTTGCGACGGTTGTGTTTGATTGCAAAATTAACATATCAAAATCCATTCCAGGGGGCCGTTTCACTAAACTTCGTACGACGAAAATATTCGTAAGTGCAAAAGTATGATAGTCTGTAAATTTCGCATTAACAGTATTTTCTTGTAAACAATTATTGGATTTACATTTATTGAGCATAGGCTGCAGCCTATGATCAATAAATGTAAATCCATTCATTGAAATTTACAGACGATCCTAAATTTGCACCTACGAACACTGTAGTCGTACGAAGTTTAATGAAACGGGCCCCAGTTACTTAGGGGGGAAGGGTTAAATATGGCTATTCGATACATGTCTAACGTGAAAACTTGCTGTATTCATTATGGATTCAGATTCAAGTGTGGCTATTGGCTCAGCACTTGCATCGTCCTGTGTATCACTGAGTGTTCCTCCAACACCTTCCGTTGTACAACCATGCATGCGTATTTGCATACATGTCGCACCTTTCAATCCCCAATTAACCGTCGCTTTGATGTTTACTTTGGTGGGTAAATTGAACGTCTTGGACGATTTATTTCTGATGCCACTCTATCATAGACGAACGGCGATCAGCTTTGAAGATCTGTTTGTTCAGATAAGATTTTAGAAAAGTCAACAACATCTTGATTATCATTTAATTTCTCCCCGTGTGTATTGTCTGTGGTACGGTCACATCCGTGATATAACGTCGCTTATTATGTGGCTGTGACTGAGGCTGTGGCTGGAGAAATGGGGCTTATGTGATTTGTCACCAGAGTAGCTCCTGATCAAATAGTAAACTCCTGTATATACTGTAATTCTCGTTAGAAGCTTGACCGGTGCTTCATTGATGGAATGGCGAATAGTGCAGACCCTGATCAGCCTGTGCAAATGCACAGGCTGATCTGGATCTACACTGGTCGCAAAAAACGTAAGCCCCATTTCTCCACTCACAGCCACATATAGTGATGATTCGTACAGGATATATTTGTCAAAAATATGTGAAGTTTTCCACAATTCACGTCGAACGTTGATCAATATAAATGTTCAACGTACATATATGAGTGGCACCTCTGTAAACCGGACGCCCCGGGGCACTTTCATGGTGTCCGGTTTAGAGATGTGCCACCGTTATTCATGCATACTATCACTGCAATATCTGCATGTGTTCTTTACAATCGTGAAATGACATCCTTAGATAAATTACAGTAACACCCATGAAGATTGTTTTTCAGTGTGTCCGGTTTAGAGAGTTGCTAATGTGTATATAATTCAATGTCATTTACGACGTTGTTTGATATAGCCATCCCGGGTATATAATGACAACCCCGGTGAGTATTGAAGCAAGTCAAGTGCCATTAACGGAGTTCCCAGTAATTAGTGAAATCTAGCAAGGCGGGAAACAAATTTTTGAGCTACAGTGGGGTCAGCGTGTAAGTGCACACACGAACGAACACGACAGGTTGGTTCCAACATGTCGTGTTCGTTCGTGTGTGCACTTACACGCTGACCCCACTGTATAATCTATTTTCTTCTTCTTTTCTAACAACGAAAATCAGTATAGACATGTTATGAACACATGCACTGTACATTTATATTTGAATAAGAATTAATGAACAAATAAAAAGTAGTTGTTAAAAAGGCGCTCACTGTGTATTAGATATTTAAAATGTCGTTGTTCGCTTTATGAACTAAACTTATCAACCAATTCACCATTTATTTGATAAAATACCAATGTATTTGTGCTTTATTCTACTATTCACTACCATGGACTGTGATAAACGTGGGAGATGATTTGGTAATGCAATAATTAATTATGAATCAAAAATAAAGAAAATGAACAATACTTCCCGCCTTGAAACAGCTAATTTCCTATATTCCATATACCCACCGGTGGGCCAATTAATAAAATAAATACGGACAAATATGCCTGTTTGTTCTCCCCTTTAGTAAACAGTGGCTCCCCGTGTTTTACTGTAGACTAATTTCCCTGCGAGGTGCTATGTTTATCAACACGTATCATATTTCTCCGAGTGAAAGTGCCGCTGCGCTAAAACACATATACATGTACGGTTGACGGTATTATCTGACACACGAGTTAAAATAGGAACATAGCCACTGATAAACGTTTCAATATTTCATATTGTAAATGTTTGCAAACAGTGTAGATCCAAATGAGAGATTATGATAGTCTGCACATTTCACATTAACAATGTTTTCTTGTAAACAATTATTGGATTTACATTTATTGAGCATAGGCTGCATATGCAGCCTATGCTCAATAAATGTAAATCCATCAATTTAAATTTCTAGACTATCGTAAATTTGGACTTACGGACATCTTAATGACAGTCTCCATTGTTCACAATACTGTAATAATCTGAATTTAAAGCACTGTGTCTCCGATATTCAACAAGTGTTTTGTTCATTTTATGAACTATATATAAAATACAAATGACATGCCGAGCAAATATACAAATGACAAAACAATCAACCAAATGAATATACAAATGACACAAATAAAAATACAAATGACATATAAACCAAATAAAAATACAAAGGACAACACTAACCAAATAGGTGACCAGCCGATTGTCAAATTAAAAAAAAAGGTCGTTGAAAAGAACGCGGACTTGTTTCCGTAACATCAATCCGCTGACGTCATTCGGTAACGTCATGTGACGCCGTCCAACCAATGAAACGTCAATTCCGGATATTCGTATCAGGACAATGCCTGATACAGGAATATGTTATCAGTCAGTACGTATACTGCCAATACAAATCTCGTTACCTGATAAATACGCATACGTTGAACAGCTAAATACATCTGGGGGCCGTTTCACTAAACTTCGTACGATTAAAATGTTCGTAAGTGCAAATGATAGTCTGTAATTTTCACATTAACAATGTGTTCTTGTAAACAATTATTGGATTTACATTTATTGAGCATGGGCTGCATATGCAGCCTATGCTCAATAAATGTAAATCCATCAATTGGAATTTCCAGACGATCCTAAATTTGAACTTACGAACATTTTAGTCGTTCGAAGTTTAGTGAAACGGGCCCCTGTATTCCAATTTGGGAGGTCCTTTGAATCGCATTAGCATAAATATCATACCGTGCCAATAGCTAAAACCATTGTTCAATGCGCAATGTTTACTTTGGACTTTCATTCACGACAAAGCCTCGTTTCGGGTCTGCGCCGAGATTTATAACCCCATTCATCTGCGATTGTTTGTCCAATGGCAGACGAACAATATGGATGTCGTTTGGCAGTCACAGGACATCTCTAATGTGCCGAGCGGACGATATTGCACGTGCAAGAAGTAACTTGTTTTCCGGTGTACGACGCTTGACCCTAAAACAGTCTAACTGTCAGATTTTAAATTACGTTTTAAACGAAGTGCTATCCAGATCGCTATGGCATGAATGTGTGTTTAATGTCGTAGTTTAGACTTGCTAAATATAAATTAAACTGGAGAGAGATGGACAGCTGATGTTCAATTAAGAGACAATCGAGCTTTATGGCCGCTGTATATTGATGGACATCATTTGAGATACGCCATGTGATTTTGTACCTTCGGACATCTGCGTAATTTCATGAAATACGTTTACAAAAATTACAATATTTTCCGTAAATGGCGTCCAAAGTTGACAAAATATTCAGACACATGCGGTTTTATACTCCGCATGTACTCTGAAATTTTTTCAACTTTTGACTTTATTTATGAAAAATATTGTATATTTTGTAAACGTATTTAATGAAATTACGCAAATGTCCGAAGGTACAAAATCACATGGCGTGCCTCATATGTGGCAGACATGCCAGGGACTATAATGTATGATTATTCGTCGACCGGAAAATGTTCGGTTTAGTTTAGTTAGTTTAAACATAGTTTATTGCATATAAATACAATAGGCTCGGGCTACAAGTTCTCTCAACATTAGTTACAGCCCTCACCTAAGTGTTACAAAGTACAATAATTCAACAGCAATGGCGATACATGAATACATGTATACAGGCATATAAACACGGATACAAACCAATAATCAAGCGATAAATATATGTTTACATAATGTATGGAAAGAAAACGACAGAAAGGTAGAGAAGAGGTGGATAGTGAGATATGAGATTTGGAGAAAGAATAAAAGTTGTTCGGTCATTGGACAGATGAAAGTATCCCATTTACAGACGCTAATATTGCAAATATTTGTAATTATTTATATTTCAAAATACTTGAATATTGCATGAAATCAAACAGCTTGATTTTCTCAGCCTGAGCTGTGCTACAGCTCAGGCTCAGCCAATCAAACTGCTTGATTGCGAGTTGAGATTGCTAATATATGTTCAGAAACGTCGGCATCTGGGCAAGATTAACGCAAGCGGTTATGTATACATGTATATGTGGCTGTGCCTGTATAAATGGGGCTTGTGGGATTTGTGACCGGTGCAGCTCTTGATCACTGAATAGCACACTCATGTAGCCTGATAGCGATCTATATTGCATGGTAGAAGCATGATGGGTGTTTCATTGATGGAGTGCGGATGCACAGTCTGATGTGGATCTACACTGGTTGCAAAACCCATAAGCCCCATTTCTCTAGTCACAGCCTCATACGTATACTGGTGCCACGATGACACAATGCCCGTTTAGTCCGGCGGCCACCCATGTAAATTCCTCTCTCTGGGACTGATTACGTTTATCAGGTAGCGCCCAGGTGTGCTTGCGGGTTATGTTGACTTTCGCTTCGCACCTTTGTCGGTTCGTCACTGGGGGACGAGTAAGGCTGAGGAATGCAGACCAAGTAATACGATTGTGGGGCCGTTATCGTTTTCACACCGAGGGTATAATCCACCTATATCCTGATTATGTCAACCCTGGTGAATGTGGATCGATTGGTGCACTCTATAGTCATTCGTGTACATGCAAATGTTTGAAGGGGTGAGTGGAAGAAAGGGGCTAAGTCTTATGGACTCACCACTTCATTTCCTTGAGATCAACAACCGGACATGAATATAAGCACATGGTGTTGTTAGTTCTATGTGATAGAACGGTGGCAAATGTTATTCTCTGTATTTGCAGCAACAACAACAAAAACAAAGCTGCTAAGATTTTGTCACACAAAACTACTTTGTTTGTATCAAACATTTTCATGTAAAAAAAATGCTTAAAGTAAACTACGTGTAGTAGTTAGCATATAGCAGCGGCGCCGGAAGCATCATAAAATTGGTCCGGCTAATCCACTTGGTGTCCTCGCTACCCACCTAAAGTATATGTTGTTACCACTCAGTAGAACCGTCTCGCCGAGACGGTTCAACTGAGTGGTAGCAACATACACTTTTATGAGAAATGAGAAACATTGCAGAAAAAAATATTAACATTCCTGACATTCCTGACATTCTTTGGTATATATGAATTCCGAATATTTCAATAAAAACATAGTTTTGTCACAATTATTGGTCCGGTAGTTGTCGGATCTGTTCCGACGCCCCTGTATAGAGAAATGATCTTGCAAAGAATATTCGAATGGTTTCTGTTATTCGTGTTCAATGATTATCTCGTGACGTTAACATGTCTTGAAATTACAAATCCAGCTGGTTGTGTTCGGTGGAACTTCATGTATATATTTCAATCTATCAATAGTTCACATATTTTCTAAAAATAGTATGTCCCTTTCTGATAAATGCAAGGAACAGTCTAACCTAAAACTGCTGGCGTTATATTTAACAACAGAAAAAAATCGGTGCCGGAATATTCCCAAACATAGTCTGATTGAGTGAATGGACACAAAACAATTTGTGAGTGTCAAATATGTCATCGGGACGGGGTAATAAAACTGAGAGCGACAATACGGATTAGTTTTCTTCTGTCAGTTAGCCGAATTACATCCAACCGCCCGGATTGACTCGGTCGGCAATGCGCTTATCGCTCCGCATATGGGGAATTCATCAACTGATATCGCCGCCTACATCAATTACACGGCCGCTTAGGTATGACGGTCCGGATTGAAACAATATCTCGGTGGATCCACGAGAATCATTCACCTCGTCATGTATTTTGTAGGTCAGTGTTTCACTTCAAGCTATGTGAAATAATTTTTCAAAAGTAGCTGAATGCACTAGCGAATCGCTAAACTGGCAAATGAGACACGCCATGTGATTTTGTACCTTCGGACATTTGCGTAATTTCATGAAATACGTTTACAAAATTTACAATATTTTCCGTAAATGGCGTCCAAAGTTGACAAAATATTCCGCATGTCCTCTGAAAATTTTGTCAACTTTTGACTTTATTTATAAAAAATATTGTAAATTTTGTAAACGTAAACAATTAAATTACGCAGATGTCCGAGGTACAAAATCACATAGCGTGTCTCAAGTGATTATACTATGCCAACTGATGTTGCATTGTATGATTAACTATTTTATGTAATATTTTTTTTATAGCAATCGTCGCTATAGGAATGTGTACAAATGATTCGTTAGAAGATGGTTATTCAAAGAAGAATGACACCAAATGATTCGTTATACAAATCAATCGCTTTAAGAATTTTCACGAATTATTCCCTTATAAAAAATTGTATCAATCGGGATAAATTTTGTTATTGCCTCCCTTTAAGCATTTGAAAATGCTGAAAATCTGAGGATAAAATTGGATCCTTGTATTTCGTACACGTGCATGTTTTTGCCTCATATGTTTCCCGCCTTTACATTAGTAGAACGTCCTTAAATAAAAATGTGGTTTGCCTTCATATTGCTGTATTAATGGCGCGATAATTAACAATATTTGCCATTATTCGAGCAAAAAACTACAAACTAGCCTGAAATTTATTAATTTCACCATGTCATGGATTTCAGTTGAACACGTGGTGCTCTTCATAGAATATGTGCCGCCGTGTGAGAAAAGCGACCTTACAGCATTTGCAACGACTGTAATTCCTAATCCTCTTGCACGGTCATAATGTATATGCATGCAAAGTATGAATATACGTAATTGGCGATAATAAATGCTACTTGTATGAATGGATTTCGACCAGCGTAGACCCTGATCAGACTGCGCGGACGCGCAGTCTGATCAGGGCCTACCCTGTTCGCACAAGACGCATAGCCCCTTTTCCCAATCTGGGCCTATATACTGGACTAATGACGGAGCCCTAACTGCTCGTGCTACGATGTCCCGACAAGCAATTAGTACGTGGTATTAGCCAATTTAGAAAAGGCGCCTACTACGATACACATACCAAATCCCACTTCCAGTCTCACTAGGACCTCTCAGAGAGCATTAAACGCTTTGCGCGCCGCGGCTAAATTTACAACATCCACACGTAGTGCTGTTCATATCATATATTCATGATAATTAACCGACACAGAGGTTCCGACATGCAGCGCTTAATAGGAATGACGTACACGACCATACACGTAGTTATTAACACGCATCACGTGGCGGCTGGAACAAATGGATGGATGGATGGCAATTTGTCCTTTGGATATTTACGATTTTAGATCCGGGTGATTGTGAATATTCAGTCAGATCGGAATATACTATGTCCGCCAATTGTAATACAGCTTTAACCATTAAAAGGCGGGAACCGAAAACTGTCGTCTGCTGTTGTGTCATATTTTGTTTATGTATTCTCAAGAAAAACATGGTTTGACAGCACTTTAGAATCATTTCACATGGAAATGATTCTAAATTGCTGCCAAACCATGTTTTTGTTGCGAAAACTGGAAATTAAAAAATAAACAGCAGACGAGAACATTTAATTCAGCATTATAAGAGTTAACGCGTTTACGGGGAACAGTATTGGTCATGATAATGCGCATGCATCTCGTTCTATATTGGTCGCAAACGCTGGCTCCTTTTGTCAACGGACGGAGCAAATATGGCGCTAAAAGGTTCATGTTTGATAGCTTTTAGTTAAAAATAAAAATTGTTGAATTCTCAAAGAGCTGAGTGCGGTGCTTAAAGCTGCTATGAAGCATAATAATCGATCAAACGGATATTGCTGGATTACAAAACGGAATTAATTAGGAAGGTGCGAGCAGTCGTACAATTGCTTTATTAGGGGCGTATTCATGTAACAATAATTAAAAACAGTATGACTTTGCTATAACCTGTCATATAGAATAGTTAACGGGGTATTTATTTAAGAAATGCGATGGTGTCACATACAAATAGAACTGATAAAAATTATTCTATTCACGTCTCCGCTGTTCGGATACATTTAGTTTATATGCAAAAAAATTGAATACTCTATCAGACCAGTAATTTTTTGTCGTCTGCTGTTTATTTTCCATTTTCCATTTTTATCATCACAAAAATGCTTTGACAGCTCTTAAGAATAATTTACAACATGCTTTGTCAGCACTTTAGAATAATTTACAACATGCTTTGACAGCACTTCAGAATCATTTCCATTGGAAATGATTCTGAAGTTCTGTCAAACCATGTTTTTATTGAGAAATAAGGAAATATATCAAAGCAACAGCAGACGACAATTGTTGTGTGTAGTAGTCTAAGGGTTAATCTTGTATGAACTGTTACATTTGTATCAGTTTTTTTAGAACCATCTTCGAAACCGCCATTTTCTCTTAGCCTAGAGACATAAGAATATGTGCGATTTTTCATGAAAAATATTTACAGAAACTGTGATATTTTCTGATAGTGGCGTCGAAAGTTAAGTTAACGACATGTTTCATGAGACATCGCACATATTCTAAGGTACAAAATAAACAAAAATGGCTTATCTTATTTAACCATATTCTAAGGTACAAAATCACATGACTTGTGTCATTTAACCACGGTTCGTCTAGGTCACGTTACATAGTGAGATCATTATGGTTAAAATCCTCAAAACGATGTTCGTCCACAGAGCTCGCAAATATGGGCCTACATGTATGAACATTGGAAAAATTACACATATAGTAAAATCTCTCTAAACTGGTGGTACCCAGGGTGTCCGGTTTAGAGATGTTCCACTGTAAATCAGGCATATGACCATTCTGGGACATAAATATGTCTTTGCAATCATGAACATGCATTATTTTCTGGGATGTGTTAACTGGAAAACTCTCAAAATGCGATCACATATATTTTCTTGGTGTCCGGTTTAGAGAGGTTCCACTGTACGTGTGCTTGTCAGAATGAGAATTTGAATGGCAGTGTGGTTTGGGTAATACCGCGGGACGAACGGTGACAAATCCCGGACGTGAAAACGCTTGACACGACACAAACAAAAACGGCAATATTAAACAGAATTGCGGCATTCGATGCAAGCAGGTTACCGTTGACACGCCGATTGAAAATATGATAATTTAAAAAATCGTCCCAGGTGTGCGGTAATTGAATAGCTGAGGTGAGAGTATTGAATAACTTGCATTCATGTGATTTGTTTTCAACCACGATGCACTTGCAGTTGAACTGGTCGGAGTAGGGAGGTAGAGATGTGGCTATGCACAGAGAAACATGGTCTTCTGTATTCATATCTCTTTTTTTAACAAAATTTTCACATCGTCGGTGTTCTTTTTTTTTGTAAAAAAAAAAAAAGAACACTGACGACGTGAATATTTTTTTTAATAAAAAAGACTGGCGAAAATGTTCATAAATGACGTAAAACCGTTATGTTATTTCAACAACATTATACCATTGTTGCATTTAGTTACGAGCCGAGTGTGGAGCTGTTATGGAAAAGAACCTGACGAAAATGTTCGTTAATGACGTAAAACTGCTATATTTTTCACTTACGATGTGATAGTCATACCATGATACATGCAGTAGCAGTTTTTTTTTATTAAGACACACCAGAGATAAACATACAGTGGGGTCAGCGTGTAAGTGCACACACGAACGAACACGACAGGCTGGAACCAACCTGTCGTGTTCGTTCGTGTGTGCACTTACACGCTGACCCCAATGCACAGACACAGTCAGTAGGCTATGTCACAGGACACACTACAAGATCCAAAGCCTCTCGTATGTGCCATAGGCCTTGACGTTGAATGTATTTATCATAAGTTATTTCACTTCTGAAAGTCTTAAGAAATACACAGGCAGCTCGTTACAAATAACAAATTTCTATCTGCCGTTGTTTACGTGGAATATGACAGACACACGTGTGTTTATATCTCCCGCAATGCAAACATGTACGATGCATGTTATATTATCCGCACAGTCTGATCATGATCTGTTCGCCATTCCATCAATGAAACACCTGACATGCTTCTAACAAGCAATATATACAGTGAAACCTCTCTAAACCGGACACCCTGGGAGGTCCGGCTTAGAGAGGTTCCACTGTAAATCAGACATTTGATCATTCTGAGCCATAGTTGTGTGCTATATATCGATCACTAACAGACATTCAAGTATCACTCAAGATAAATGACCAAGAAACTCATAAAAAATAACATTACATGTGTTTTCTTGGTGTCCGGTTTAGAGGGGTTCCCACTGTATCGCCATCAGACAACAGGGGGCCGTTTCACTAAACTTCTTACGACTAAAATGTTCGTAAGCGCAAATTTAGAATCGTCTGCAAATTTCAATTGATGGATTTACATTTATTGAGCATAGGCTGCATATGCAGCCTATGCTCAATAAATGTAAATCCAACAATTATTTACAAGAAAACAGTGTTAATGTGAAATTTACAGACTATCATAATTTTGCACTTACGAACATTTTAGTCGTAGGAAGTTTAGTGAAACGGGCTCCAGGAATGTACTATTTGATTAGGATCACAAATCACATAAGCCGCATGTCCCATGTCACAGTCACAGCTGGAAGCGAAACTAACATATTCAAAAAGGATTTTGGCCGAATCACAAAACAAAACATAGAAATAGAGTCCGTTTTTTGAGCGACTATTGTGGTATAGACAATAGTAATTATATAGTTGTAAAAATGTTACTTCACCCATGTAGTGACACATATTTTAACACCGCGCGTGTGCTTGTAAACATAAAACGTGACTGGTTCAGCCTTGAGTGCAGTTATTGAAAAAAACACGCGTTCTGGGACTTTATTTCAGTTAATTTTTTTTTGAACGCAATTCTTTAGTCTTATTATTTGAATGAGAGAACTGTCAACTGAGAAAAATACAATGGAGAAAAATCCAGGCGGCTATGAAGCCGTCCGACCTGTGCATCTGCACGGGTCACGCCGTCGGAGATACACGAAGGAGAAACCACTGTTATAATGTCCCACCCTGCGGGGAATGACGTCATTTTCGGAATAATTCGCCTGTACGGACACATTTTCTCCGAACATTATGCCATGGTCTTAAATCGATGCTTCTGTAGAAAAAGAATTACTAATATCCGACGTCATTTACGAATATATGCGAGAGTTGTCGATGACTTACGAATACTGCCAAAGGTGATTTCGCCAAGACTTGGTCGGTATACGGAACGTACGGAACAACACGGAAACAGTCGAGTACATTGACACCGTCATTGCAAGTGTCAAGTGCCTTGTTTTTATTAAGAAAAACTTGAAACAGAATGACGTCACAGTAAGCGAATGAAGCTGGGTCTAGATGTATTCCATTTTAAGAACAGCCGTCGTAGTCTGACATGTACAATCGTGTTTCCGGCGTCTGGTGGGTTAATATGTGACAGTGACTGGAGAAATGGGCTATATAATATTTGTGACCAGTGTAGCTGCTGATCAAATACCACACCCCTGTAGCCTGATAACGATATAAATTGCTTGTTGGAAGCATGACGAGTATTTTATTGATGTAATGGCGAACAGTGCAGATCCAGATCAGACTGTGCGGATGCACAGGCTGATCTGGATATACACTGGTCGTACAAGCCCCAATTTATCTCAGCACATCCACATTTAACGACTGAATAATAGCACCACAGTTAAACCGTCAACTAAACTACAAGTACATGCCGTATGACGTCTAGATACTAGACCTCATGTATTCGTGTATTTGTTTAAAAATAAACAAATTTGAGTATTGTTCATGGTTAAATCTTCTTTTCCCAAAATATCTAACAAAACATAAAATAAAATCATAACTATGACGTACTACACTACATGTATATGCATACTATCAGATTCAGAACCCGTATATCTCACCAAATGTACAATTTACGCGAAAACTTATTTCATTTTTTGGCAATTTTGCGCAACCAGTCATTTACTCGATTTCATAGATCAACCAGTCATTTACTCGATTTAATATCTATGAAACCGAGTAAATGACTGGTTGCGCAAACATCGACAATCAATTGATGTGATGGCTCCATGGCTGCAAACAAAATCGACAATTGCTCAACATTGCTTAATTCTTAGCGCAATTACAAAAGCAACAGAAATGAAAATCCCGCGAAATATGTTCCCCCGATAAATTCAAATACACTACATGTATAACTGTGGTGGATACCGCGCAAGGAACACCTGAAGCAATTATCCGAGCCAGTCAACCGACAAGCCCAAAGCTGCACAGTCATTTGTGGCTGTAACGGCGGCTTATGATTTATGACCAGTGTAGCTCCTGATCAAATAGCGCACTCCTGTAGCCTGATAACGATCTATATTACTGGTTTGAAGCAAGACTGGCGTTTCATTGATCCTATGTCGAACAGTGCAGATCCTGATCAGACTGTGCGGATGCACAGTCTGATCTGGATCTACACTGGTCGCAAAACCTATAAGCCCCATTTCTCCAGTCACAGCCAGATTTGGCGACATATTATTACGTATAGCATTGCGTGACGACATGGGACGGGCGGCGATTGTGCGTTCTACGTTTGCCTCTATCAGTCGCCCCATGTCACTCAATGCAGCCACAAAGCTGTCGTGTCTTCAAGCTGTGTTTCTCTTGTCGCCATCCCGACACAAATCGCCCCCGTTGTCGTATTTGTTGGAAAATATTACATGACTAGTGACTAATATGTGTCTGTGCGTTTATGTCGCGTGTATGCAGTGAAACCTCTCTAAACCGGACACCAAAATACATCTGTGATCATCTGTTTGATGGATTTCTTGGCCATTTATCTCATGTCTCTTCATGATCGCATAGCACACATGCCTGATCAAATGCCTGATTTACAGTGAAACCTCTCGAAACCGGACACCCTGGGGACCTCCCAGGGTGTACGGTTTAGAGAGGTTTCACTGTATTATGTTTATTTCGTACACGTATTTTTCGCGGTACTGTATAGTAGTCATATTCACATATTGCTTGATTTATCTTCTATTCATGTCGGCTCGCATATTGTTGGACGAATCACGTGCGTGAGATTATGTGCAGGATCATATTTTATTGAAATACATGTACAACTAACATACAAACGTATACAATCGACAGTTCCCGTAACCGGTACCCATTTACGGCTGGGTGGAATCAATATAATGTGACACAATGTTTTGTCTTCTTATTGTTGTTACCATATATATTATTTGATTTTTATCATGTGCTTTGTCCTTTATGGAATTATTGTACGACAGTGATTCCCTCTGGTTTGGCCATGTATATCGGTGCGTATATCATGGCCCGCTTCATTTCTGTACGTACCAGTTTTCGTAAGCTGGTCATTTGTTGCCATCGTTTTCCAGGGATCTATATACGTTTCGACATTGACCCTAATTCACGACAGAATATAGCCAATATTCACTGATATTTATAAAAATATTATTATATATTATCCTTTCTTAGTTTTGTTTTCGGCATATACAATGGAACCTCTCTAAACCGGACACAAAGAAAACATCTGTGATCCTATTTTTTGATGAGTTTCTTGGTCATTTATCTCAAGTGACAATGACTGTCCATGGTCGCATATCACTCAAATATGGCTCAGAATGATCAAATGCCTGACCTACAGTGAAACCTCTCTAAACCGGACACCCTGGGGACCTCCCAGGGTGTCCGGTTTAGAGAGGTTTCACTGCAATAGTGACCTTTTGAATGTGGTGATCATATCGCATGATGTAGTGGTTTGATTATGTCGTCATTGTCATTAGCTTATTCAGGTTTATATCCACAGTTAATGGGATAACCAAACTATTCGTTTTGCATAGCATATGTGATTCAGGCGATTGAATGGAACATTTCGCTAGTTTGTTAGACCTGTGGAGCCGCTTAATACACGCCCGATACGCCGCTTAGTGTCACAACTGGCGAACAGTCGCTTCAACACGATAATCCGCCGTACACGTGTCTAACACGAAAGTCATTTGTATAAACTATGTTTGTATATTAGTTATTTTGGTGTTACTGATATAGATAAATATGATGGTATTCATATGTGGATTTGACTGGAGAAATAGGGTTTATGGAATTTGTAATAAAATAGCACGCTCCTGATGCCTGATGACAGTAGTTTGCTTGTTAGACGCATGACGGGTGTTTCATTGATGGAATGGCGATCTGTGCAGATCCTGATCAGACTGTGCGGATGCACAGTCTGATCTGGATCTACACTGGTCGCTCCAGCCACAGCCGCATATTTGGTTGAGTAAACGTGGCCCATTTACTATTGCATCAAAGAGTTGACACGAGCTGATAAAGATGACATAATTCTATGTAGTGTAAAAGTAATGATATAACATGCCTTCTTTATATGAACACGAAGTAAAATGCCCTCATATGAGGTCTGTCTATTGCAACTGTATGTGTAGCGTTTCTACTAATATGAATGGGTGCTTGTAATCTATTGCATTCAACGTTGTTCATAAGCTACCGAAAATAAAGAAACATTTTTGTTCGGAATACTTCCTCCGATCTCGGTCGACTTTAGCTTATTTAGACGCATATGAACATAATATACAACAGCACTGTAGCTGCACGTTTTTCGCTTTGTATGCAATAACCAATGTAGTGTAATGTAATTAGAGTTATGTATTCAGAACAATATGCACTGAAGAATGTTATTTCGGAATTTTCTATAAAAACAAACTGAGACAACAACTTTCAGTTGCCATTGACGACGGTCATCTACTTCCGCGAACGCCTCAAACGAGAAACCCCGGTAGTGGGTGTTCAAGTGTTCAAGTGTTCAGTGGTACCAACTGTACCGACAAGTTGTAACGTTATATCGGTTGTCTAGTTGCATTAAGCAACTGCCAGGACAAACATGACAATCAGCGATAGCGGAACCTCTCTAAGCCGGGCAGATTGCGTAAATTCCCAGTACGTCCGGTTTAGATAGCTGCCACTGTAGTTCTTGTATATGGGCAGTTGAATGCATACGTGTGCGGTTTGCAATCATGAACGTGCATTGCCGTTTGAGACAATTACAATGAACCCCATTGCAATTAAAAATACAGACGTTTCTAGGTGTCCAGTGGAGATAGATTCTAATGTGCAGACTGATAAATCTCGTATGAACACCAAGCTGTGTTGCAATAATATCGAATGTGTGCCGTTTTGATGTATATAGATGTCACTGGAGAAATGGCGTTATGGGTTTTGCGACCAATGTAGATCCAGATCAGCCTGTGCATCCGCACAGTCTGATCAGGATCTGCATTGTTCGCTATTCCATCAACGAAACACCCGTCTTGCTTCTAACGAGCAGTATATGTGGTTATCAGGTTACAGGAGTGTGCTATGTGACCAGGAGGTACACAGGTCACAAACCCCGTAAGCACAATTTCTCCAGTCACGGCCACATGTGAGACACGCCATGCTATTTTGCGTAATTTCATTAAATACGTTTACACAATTGACAATATCCGAAGGTACAAAATCCAATGGCGTGTCTCATATATGTTCATAACGTGGCAATTTTGTGGTAGCTGGCAGATGCTATTCGGATTTACACGTGGTGATGTTAGTAAACACACAATATGCTAATTCTCAATTGCCGTCTTTTTCTGACAAAATAGAATCGCTGCTGGAAATATGTTCATCTTATCTGCTTTTGAATAGCCATCGATATGCTACAAAGGTCGCGATGAGAAAACCATCTATGACTTTTATATCAACATTTTAATCTTTAAAACCAGCCATACATACACATGTAGACGGATTTGATAATCGCGACACATACTGTACTGTCATAACCGTCACTTGGTGTGGACATACAGATACAGATCTAGAAATGACGTAAACTTGAAGAATGTAGACATGGTAGTTCTGGCCCATATAGCCCGAGTTGGTGATAAGCCACAACCTCTCGCGGCCGCCATTCCATGTGATCTTACTGTGTCGCTGTGTGCCATTGAATAGTCCACATACCGAGGTAAGGAATATTAGTGGCCCATGTAGGACGGACACCAATGTTGTAGGTTGTCTTTTATTAATAACTTTAAACGAGACGGAACCAGGTAACAACTGAAAGATAGTTTGTGTTCAGCGTCAGCGTTTGCAAATTGGCCGTTATCTACATATACCGATGACACGGTCAATACAATTGTAATGAACTGGTGTTAAACTCGCTTTTCCTCGTTGAAGATAATACAATGTAATTAAATGTAATGAATACCATAGCCTTCGTTATTGCGTGGACACATTGTACATAGCATGGCTCCAACTGGAAGTGCAGTGGAACCTCAATAAACCGGACACCGGGGACCTCCCGGTGTCCGGTTTAGGGAGGTTCCACTGTAAAGCACGCATACAATTGCTGAGACACGTGTTTGCGTTGGGAGCAAAATATGCACATTGCGGTTGCCTGTGTCCGGCTTGAAGAAGTGTTTGAAAAACCTGCGGTATACCACATTATAACTATATTGTAAGATTACCAACCACATCTTGCTTGGCCTCACGTCGTAACACCTGGGCCGGCAGCTTTTCATCAATACGGCTATGACACTTGAAATCACTTGGAAATCAAGGTAAAGAAAACCTATTGAGCGCACTCGAGAAAAGGGTGAATGGATGCTACTTCAGTTACCTCTACCAATTGACCACCTTGTGTGGATATAGAGCGACAAGAATGTATATCACATCTGTAGACGGAATGATACTGGTTACACATGATGGTATGGTTGGTATGCATGGATCTGTCTGGACAGATGTACGAGTATATATATACGACGTATCTACCAGTTCAGTTTCAAACTAGAAAGTCCATTGTATATAGGAACGAGCATCATAGTGAAATAATCAGCGTGAATAGCCTCTGAATAATGCTAGTGCTTATATAGCCAACATACTGTGGCACCTCTCTAAGCCGGACACTCTCCTCATGATGTTTAGAGAGGTCCCACTGTAACCGAAGTATGTAATATTCATAAAAAGAAGACGTGCTACATGAAATACTATTGCAGGTAAGGAAAAGGAAGCTTAGTGACATGCAATTATATTCCCACTACAAGAATATGTAGCAGCAACAATGAAAGCACACATGTCCAACGTTCATCTAACTGAACAAATATAAAATTAAATAAATGTGAAATATGTCCCCGAGTATCGTCAATCATAAATTGACTGAAATACCAGTAGTTTGTCTTTAGGATTAGCCCCATTCAAATAATAAATCGGAAAGTTAGAGGACCGATAACGAATGTCATGGTGTCAGCTACTTCAATCAATTATCTTCGTTTAAAGTCACAATTGAGTGATTTGAAACCACGTTGACAATGCGGATATTTCTTGACCTTGTGTTTTCTGAATCTTTGAGGTGTTGTATCAAACGAAACTATGCAGGTAAAGCACGCTTGTTACTTGGAAACATGTTATCTTTATATTCATATTCGTGTCACATCCTAAACGTACTTGGTGCACCATTCTGCTTTTGTCGAGTTACACTATCTGGAAATGGCAATAAGGTACTGGCTGAATGTCTTGAAATATTGTCACAGATATCAGTTTATCAAAGTTATGTTCTATTTTCTTTACCTCACACGGAAGGTACTGTAAAGATATGTTGTCAACACTCATGTATACGTCTCGTGGACACAACATAGACTTTTGTTGAGAAATACAAAAAAGCGATGGTGAATTTGTTACGAGCGAATAATTCCAGCACAAAAATATTTACACAATTCCCTAACATTTGATTGGTCTGTAGCAAGTCTCTGTCCAAAATTTATATCTCAGTAAACTCCCATGCCGAACTACTTTTCGTAACCGTGAGGCGCAGTTAAAATAATTCTTAAGAAAACGGAAAATAAACACATTTTCTTGATGAATTTATTTCAAATGCTGGAATTATAAGGAATGAATGGCCTTTTTTGTGGAATTTATCGGGGATATAAACTTGGAAAAGTCGCGGGAATACTGGACGAGGCCTTCCGGCCTTCGTCCAGTATTCCCGCGACTTTTCCAAGTTTATACCCCGATAAATTCCACAAAAAGGCCATTCATTCCTATATAATCATCATTTCACAGAACATATGTGGAATCATCATCCGCTACAATTCCGTTATACACGATGTGTCATTTCAACATGCATCTGTGTTGTAGGGTTAATTGTTCCAAGTAAAACTGGTAGAGCTGATACCATTGACGGTACCATTCTGAGTCAGCTGGTATGCAACAGCACTGTTGGTGGCCACAGCAGAAAATCACATGACTCTATTAATGTATCCGGGCGTAAGCCAGTCGGCGAGCATGATGAGTCTATGACATGCCTCTGACCATCTAGATACATGTAACGACCGAAGCCGGGCCGCAAAACAGATTATATCATCACTTGCATAACCCAATTCCATATGGATCCTTCACTCCTTGATCTGCTTTGCCCTGGCCAACCCCCAAATAGCATCATCGAATAACACAGTTACGAATGGGTCTCCATATATCATATGCACTCATACTCAGCCCTTAACCCTTTCAACGCTAAGGAACTGGAATTGACTGTGATATGCTAATGTTCCGACCAATCCAATGGTCACAAAATGATTTTCAGATTCATCCATTTATGAAAAGGTGGTGTTTTTGTTCTAAGAAACATTAAAATTACTGTCAAAAAATGCAGATCCTGATGAGACGGCTCGTTACGAGTCGGCTCATCTGGATCTGCACTTTTTGCATAAACCGCTATAGCGGGATTACGGTCTGACATACTGGCACAGTCGGGTAGGAGAATGAACTAGCTAGGTTAAATTAACTGTCTCATAACCTCCTTAATTGCAAGCACACATTTCGACTGCATTGCAACCAATACTAAATTCTGAAAGAAAAACGGCCATTAGCTTGACACATTTACTGGGCTGATATGCCCGTGTTTTGGCAGGTCCGCGAGCGAATTCCTACCCTTAAATATAAGATAACAAATAGCTACATATATTTCTTTTGATAGAGCATGAGCGCAACGCACACATGCATGTGTTGTAGTGATCGTATGCCCGAATTGTAGTGGAGAATCTCCAAACCGTCCACCCTGGAGAACCTTTCAGGGTCTTACAGTGGAACACCTCTAAACCGGACACCCTGGGGACCTCCCAATGTGTTTTACAATGGAACACTTCTAAATCGGACACAGTGGGTACCTCCCAGGGTTTTACGGTGGAACATCTCTCAATCGGACACCATGGGGACCTCCCAATGTGTTTTACCGTGGAGCAGCTCTAAAGTGGACACCCTGAAGAATATCTCACGGTCTTACAGTGGAACATCTTTAAATCGGACACCCTGGGGACCCCCCCCCCCCAGGGTGTCCGGTTTAGAGAGGTTCCACTGAATGACAAACATATGTTTATATTTGAGATTACCCGTACACGAAACAGATTTTGCTGATGTGCATACACTGCCCGCCATAAAAAAAGACATCGCCAAATAGGGCCTGCATGACAAATGCCACTAAAGTGTCATCCGGACTATCACGGTTAAGCAAACAGAAAGTCTTTTTAAGCAAGGTGTGCAAACAGTACTAAATCTTCGACGGGCTGAAGTCTTAATGGGGAGTCCAGAACACGTGGTTTATTAAAAAAGAAAATTCTCTCAGATTACAAAAGCGATGCATACCATGGGAAACATGCTGGCATGCCTGGGCTGAGAGCCAGGCGATACAATTTGACTTATAGGTCATTTATTATTGACCATGCCTTGTCCATCGACCCGCCTGTGTGGACTATTCGGGGATTTAATGGTTATAAGTTGAAGTACCTCTCGTATAAATTTAAATACTCGACAATCCTAGCATGTTATCTGTATTGCAAGATTTAGGACGCTTAAGGTGGCAAATATTATTAAGAATTTTACAGCTATCGTATTTATATAGTCGAGCATGACAGGTAATAGAATTAGGGAGAGATTTACGTTCGAGGCTCAATCAAACACCGCCATTGAATGCAATCGAGAGTAAAATATTGTGCGGTAGTTCCATGACATTAGCAATAAGTTTACACTTGTTTTCACAGGACCACACACGAAGATTACATACACAGTTTATATCTATAGCAGGTGGCAGACAGGCGTTTAGACGTAAACCAAACGGTGATGATCTCCCAAACAACGTTACCCAGATCATTGTGGAAACGTTATCCCCAACCTCGTTTGGCGTATTAACCATTTCAACCCTTAGTATCCAACATTGGATGTCCATGTTAATTACTGGAATACTCCGTTAACAAGGTGCTTGATCACGTGGTTACAACAACAACAGCAATTACTGAAACTTCCAGAAGCGCATCCGATTGAAAGTACGTATTCTGTTATAGTGTCATTATTATGTAACGGATTTTAATGAAATATGGCGCATCAAACGCGTCTTGTTAAGCTTAAGCTGCATTTGGTGGCCTCGGTGCTTTGGTCCACACTGCTGTCGTTTTTGCGAAGAATCGATTTCCGTGTTTACTGTTAATACCGACACAGAAATCAAGTCTTCGCAAAAGCGACATAAGCAGGTGCCGAAATCCCGAGACCACCACATGCAGGTCACGAAGACGCGTTTGCTGTGTCATATTTCATCAAAATGCGTTGCAATATCAAATAATATTTACTTTGGAGTGGGAGTGCTTTCAACAGTTTCAGACATTGTTGTTGTTGTGGCAACCACGTGATCATGCACCTTGGTTAAGGATACAATGCAGCTTCCTTTTTATAATTGAACAATACTTACAAATACTGCAGATCCAGATGAGCCGGCTCGTTACGAGCCGGCTCATCTGGATATACAGTGTTTGAAACTGTGGGCTCTATGGCCTGTTGGGTTGAAAGGGTTAAGCATCGCACATGGTAACCTGAGTGTTCGGGCGTTCTTCAACCAGTCGCCCAATACAAATGCCAGTAAATGCGCGTTATATATGTAAGACTCAGATCGGGGGCCAAATCCCAGAACGGGGGCTCATCCCAGAACGGGGGTCAATTTTTCCCAGAACGGGATCAATTCTGCACGTTCCGTTTTGATTTCAAGCCTGAATGGCGTCAACGTTAGTGACGTAACGTCGCGTCCTGTCCGTATGCGTCCAGATAATAATTGGCGGCAACTAGTGAAGACGTCGGCGTTGTCATCTAGACCAAACGTACATTACCTACGGTGAAGTGTTTAGCAATGAAGTGAATTCAAAGTATGCCTTTCCTGTTTCCATGACGGTCGTATCTTGTAACTGTCCCATGTGTGGAATTTTCCGGTATTATCGGGCCATTTTCAGATTGGCCCCCGTTCTGGGTTTCACGTCACCTTTTCGGCCCCCGTTCTGGAATTGACCCACGTTCTGGAATTGACCCCCGTTCTGGGATTGACCCCCGTTCTGGGAGTGACCCCCGTTCTGAGACTGACCCCCGATCTGAGTCTTACATATATGTAGTGGCACTACTTATCGATAGGAGATAATCCACAAACTTGAGTGAACAAAATTCGGGAATTCAAATAATGTGGGATAATATGCTTTTTGCGTGAATATTGAAAACCATATGCACATGTCAAACACGTTGTATGTTTGAAAACTTAAAATGACAGAATATCTACATGTGACATGCTTAATAGTTTATTTACGTCTCACCACATGTGTACATATTAACAAGTACCATTACATTACAAATACAGTAAATGGGGGTGTGGGGGGGTGTAGGGGGGGGGGGGGGTTATTCTCAAAAATATGAAAATTACTTTCAAAAAGTGTAGATCCTGATGAGACGGCTCGTTACGAGCCGGCTCATCTGGATCTGCACTTTTTGCATAAACCGCTGTAGCGGGCTTTTGGGTTGCAAGGGTTAAAGGTACATGCCCACTCAGTAGGTACAACCTGTTCATTATATCACATGTGCCGTTATATCTAGAATTATAAGAGACGACATACTAACATATTCATAATAGCATCACTATGAATATCAATGATTGGTAGTATAAATATAGTTGCCGTTCTCACCGTGTTCATCATGTGATAAACTGTGATTATTTTAAATCGAAATGCCATCTAAATGCCAGTACTATACTCCGATGTGAAGAAAAACAATTATAAAATATAAAGTTTGCAAAACAACCCACAACCAATTATATAGCTGGCAATTCATACGTATTTGAAATGGAAATGTCACAACCAAAAGTAATCGCATTGAACCAGTGACACCAGTTAAAGTGCGACTCTATTCTTGTTTCAAGGCTATATACTGTCTGACAAGATAAGCCAGAAAAACATGGGAAATGCCATATGGTTCACTTTCAACTATCTGTTCATACTTTCTGTCCCCATGTACCCATAATGTTATCATATCCGGCACCGAAGTGGCTTTGCACCGAAGAGTGCATTTCCATTTGCTCTGAACTGAACTGCAGCCGGTGTTACCAAATTTGCTAAGTTCAGTGAAACCTCTCTAAACCGGACACCCTGGGAGGCTCCCAGGGTGTCCGTTTTAGAGATGTTTCACTGTAAATCAGGAATTTGATCATTCTGAGACATGACTGAGTGCTATGCGATCACAAACAGGCAGTATCAAGCGAGACAATGATCAAGAAACCAGTCAAAATTAAGATCACAGATGTTTTCTTGGTGTCAGGTTTAGAGGGGTTCCACTGTATATTTATCTTGCTAAGTATACTTTGAGGGAGAGATGTTAAATGTATGCATTAATTAATTAATTTTTATTTAATGAAAAAAATATTTACTAACCAAAATATTGTTTAATAATTCTGCATAATTGTAATCATCAAATATAAAAAGTCGTTAGTTCTATATGAAATAATGCATTTTATTAAGAAAATAACTACTCCTTCAAAGTATACTTAGCTTGATAAGTATACTTAGCAATTTTGGTGAAATCGGCTACTGAAATAATTCCACGAATGCACATATAGCATGTACGATAATGATTAGTATATCGCTTCGCCTTGTCACGTGAGTTTATGCTACTGTAAAACCTGTCTAAACCGGACACCCAGTCAACCGCTTTGTGTTCAAAGGTATACCTGTATGCCCGCTCAGTAGGCACAAAATGTTCTTTATGGCAGACATCATCTGAGACATTTCTAAATACAGAGAATAAATAGTACTGTCCGTTATCCTTTTAAGGAAACACGGTTATCGCCCCTGATATCAGTGTGGATATTTACGTCTGATATAAACTGTATAATAATGCCAATCAATACGTGGGGTAATGGTGAATGAATGTTTAATTTGCCGGAAAATGTATCAGATGATGTCTCTGATATAGAGAACAGTTTGTTCCTACTGAGTGGACATGTACCTTTAAAACAGGGACGTAATATACAAGATGATATGAAACAACGCGAGATCTCGCGAATCCCTTAACTTGAAGTCTATGGTTACAAATACAATTGAAGGAGTCAGTGGAGGAAGTGGGCTAACTCCATAAGATAGTTAGCCCTCTTCTTACACTGACCCTTTCAAGTTAAGTGATGCAGAAACGGTCTCGACTTACCATCTGGAAAGACTGTGCGCAGTTTCAGGTAGCTCGTCGACAGTCGAATAATGGACGCCTTGTCGAGCTGACTCGTAATTGCCGATGGGATCGGCAGAAGTTTGGCCAACTCGTAAAACTCGGCATTCTCTTTCTCCCGCCGCGTGCGGGCCGCGTTCTTTGACTTCTCTTTCATCGTCTGCTGTTACCTGGTGGGGGAGAAACGCTTGTTACGTCATATAGCCCTAGTGTAGTATAGCCCTAGTGTAGTGACCGCAGGTTGCTTGACAACCAATAACATGTACTTTGGTTAATGTTTTTTTTTTTGACGTTACACCCTTGACGGACAAATACTGGTACATGAATTGTGTCAAAATTCATTAAAAAAAAAGAGAAAAAAAAGAGAGAAAAATGTTTAAGCCATAAATGCTTATTTACATATTTTAAACTAACTGAACTGTAAATAATAAAACCAGTGGCTGCTACGTTTATTGAGATCAGCAAAATATATTTGGACCGCTTAAAATGATCTTTTGCATTTTTAAACAACATATATGTTTACTAAGCGCTATAAATGCAACAGCCGCTGATTTTATTTAGTACATAAAGACACAGAGCCGCTGCAACCAATGTCTTACGTGTGTGCTCTGTATTGATATGTTTGAGTGTGTGTGTACTTATTCTAAGCACGTCCTTGCAATTGACCGTGGTTGTGTTAATGCCGTTATACGTGGAATCTTACGAAGTCCCGCGGGGGACGTAGAATTCGTTCCCTCAATTTAACAATTCGTTCCCACGAAATAACAATTCGTTCCCATGGGAACGAATTGTTAATTCGTGGGAACGAATTGATATTTCGTGGGAACGAATTAATAATAATAAAACACGAATTATACGTCCCCTGCGGAGCTTCGTACTTCCTTGCACGTGACCGTGGATGTGAGTTGAGCTCCTGAAGGTAGTTAAGATATATCCGGGTATATTTAAAGACTGATTGTCCGTGACATTGATGACTTGTAAACGATTTATTAAACAAATGATGACTGTGAACTCTGTATTTCTTAGTTAAGAATATAACATCGATGTATTTTCACTTTCGGGTGTTGAATAAATACGGTCTCATGACTAATGCCATGGATCGTTTTTGGAAATTGGTTTTATGGAATATTTTCTATGAGACGTGCCTGTTCATGTGACACAAACATATTAAAAAAACAACGTTTTAAACGTCCAACGGGGAAGGCATTCAACCAGTATTTTTGCATTTTTAACATGTGTGGCTGTGACTGGAGAAATGGGGCTTGTGGGTTTTGCGACCAGTGTAGATCCAGATCAGCCTGTGCATCCACAATCGAGTGCAGAATTTACAAGAGATATACAAGATAACAATACACTTCAATTATATAAGGTTATCAAGCCGACATTTCAATACGAGCCTTATCTAGACATAGTAGTCATCGCACCAACTAATTATTGAAACTGGGCGGTATGATAGAAAAAGAAAAGACAGGCATGAAAGGCGTTGTGTGCTTTGTGACTCAAGTGATATTGAAGAAGAATTTCACTTTATTTTCGTTTGCCCGGTTTATAGAGACCTACTGTTAAAATATATCATACTAAAGAAATATGTGTAGTATATTTATGAGGTGCGATCTGCTACAATGCCAAAATTAGAGAAATATAAACAGTTTAGCAATGTACATGTATTCGGCATTGGAATTACATGTACGTTAATATGTAGTATGGTTGTATTGGCAGCAGCTTCATATTGACATGATTGGCATACAAGACAAGGCATTCAAGACAGTATTACAGACGATGTTGGTAGTAATGTATTGAGACCTCAGTTTTAATTTCATTACATGATTTATTAAATTAACATCACCTATCAACGCCTGCACTAAACAGACCAATTATACTTGCCCAACTTCACAATGCCTTATGTCTACGAGAGACAACCGTTTTGGATAATTGTTCCCACGACATGAGCACAAATTCAAACACTCCTCCATTTTAAGACAATCACAATCGGAAAGTAAATCCGTAAACATTAAATATATGAACAACATATATGTCCTGCACCGTGCCCCGCGTCTCACTGTATCTTGCATGAATACATGTAAGCGTAGATCAGACACATGGCTTATCTCCAGTATGGAAGACTGTACGTGAGGTTCCAGCTCTAGATGGCGAGCAGCCATCATCTCCCGTATTTCACACATACATGCTTACCGCTGGAACATCACGCGCCACATAGACGACAAATCCTCTATCTCAGACGACACGACACACAGGCGTCGTTATCAGTGAGTTTGAGTTTCTTATCTATCTTATATACCATCCTGACAAGAGTTCAGGGCCAATGGCCTTCGCTTATAGCGCTTTATTTTTCGTCTTACATACGAGTCTATTTGTCTCTAGAAGTTGGGCTTAATGACTCGAGTGTATACATATAAATGCTTGGATTTAACGACGGCACTGGCTCGATGACCTTGCATGTCGTCTCACAAGAAGGGGAGAAAGGAAGTATGTGTATACAAAGGAGACCGGCCGCAGGGGCCTAGCTCTTATTAGAATAGTCCCCTCTGGTTCTTTAACGTGCACAGACTCTCCTTCAAATCTGATACACGGGACCGCCGTTTAAAGTCGCCATCCAAAAGGACTAGTAGAGCAGGAAATACAAAGTATCTCAGAAATACTGACTCCCTGGAACTGAACCCTGAATCGAACCCGGGTCGTCAGCGTGGCAGTCCGACGGTGTTACACCTTGGTCACGGTCTGCTGTTATCCATCCGTGTCCAAATTTGTACTCGAAATCAGGCCGTTTGATTTGACGATATTCAACACAATCTCGGCCAATGAAACGTCCAGATTTCGACATTGAAGACATATGTACAGGTGAAATTGTATGAACAGGGTTGCAGGAGCTATTACATGTTAATTGTTGAATGTTATTTCAAGACCATGTGCAGTTCCAGACACAAACTAAAAATATCCACAGGAGACGTGACAAACAATAACAATTGAATCAACGATGTCGGATGTTGTATGTATACAAATGTGACATATATAGAGAATAGTAGGTTAGTGCCGTGAATGGGAAAAATATCTGGCCAGGCTTAGGAAACGGGATGGGCGAGGCTCTGCCGAGCCCATCCCGTTTCCGTGCCGTGCCAGATATTTTTTCCCATTCAAAGCACTAACCTACTATTCTATTTATCCCGTCAACAGCTACAAATAGCTTTAAAATGCAAAAATAACCCCAGCGGCATCCTCAAAATCGGAGAATCGACTAGTATGACAACCGCACATATTCATACGCAGTGATTAGGTCGTATTGACAGATTATCAAAAATGCTTCACGGCACCCTGTTTCACGGCACATACGCACTGTGTTGACTGGATAAATTGATGTACTGATGACATCTGAGGCGGACTAATTATATATGAAATAATACAATACAAAACCACTACGACTATGGTGTGTTCACAGTGGTCAGATGTATGATCTGTCCCCAGTGCTGAACATTGTGGGCTACAAATACAAAAAGTCACATTTTTACTCATTGTCATATTTAATTTTTTATAATTTCGATATAATAGTACATGTAGGCTCATTTTGCTCATGCTAAATCTGATTATTATTAGTATTTATGCTGTATGTATAATTGTATAATTAAGTACATTTATTTGACATTGGTTGTTAAAGCTTTTAGGACAACAATATATAGAAAACTATAAGTTCAGAAAAACAAAATGTATGTTTAACCATCGCCCACTATTCACTCGAGCTCTTACAAATTTTCCATTCAATAGTTTAACTTTGTATGTCTACGTGCCGGTATATCCGCGAAGTCTTACGAGGATTTCTATCATATATTCAGCCACGTACAGCCGGAAGGAATTCCGATTTTTAGACACATAGATTAATAGGACAGTATTGATAATTTAAAGAGATTGCAAAAGAAAACCCAAAACATAAACTGTCAAACAATACAAGACATGGCCTCTATACACGTTGAACACGTGACTCTAACTTTCGGACCGAGCAGTGACCGTCTTGGCCTGCTGTCTGTTTCACGAAACCTGCCCAAACAATATTTTTTTTGATATTGATAAATTTTATCAAAATTTAAGAATGAGCCTTCTTTTTATTTTGTGAAATTTGGTCCAATATTGATTTTATTACGAAAAAACAATTTCCCCATGTTGAACATGTCTATGTGGATTTAACATGGTGGACCGATTTTCAAAATTTAACTTTTGTTTTCTTAGTTAGATCATTTCCAAGCTATCTAACCTGGTTTCGGAGTAAATTTCCCTTTTTTGTACTCTTCCCACAGCTCCTCTACCTCCTTCCCCCCATGTTAAATTCACATAGACAAATCATTTTTTCGTAATAAAATAAATATTTGACCAAATTTCATGAAACAGAAAGAAGGCTCATTCTTAAATTTTGATAAAATTTAATATTATCGAAACAAATATTGTTTTTGCATTGTTTATATGGCCGTACAATTTGGGCAGGTTTCGTGAAACAGACAGTCAAAGTACATGTTCAGTTGTGTGGGCACCCAATGTTACAAATGTTATGTCCATCTTGAAAGCTTAGTAAACTATATCCAGAGATTCTGTGCTTGCCCATGGTTTTCAACTTGAATGTATAGTTTACTTAAATATTCCATTTGATAAGGGCTCAAATGGACATACAAACAAGATTATTCTATAGTTGCACGCAAAACAGGGGCCCGTTTCACTAAACTTTGTACGACTAAAATTTTCGTAAGTGCAAACTTATGACAGTCTGTAAATTTCACATTAACAATGTTTTCTTGTAAACAATTGTTGGATTTACATTTATTGAACATAGGCTGCGTATGCAGCCTATGCTCAATAAATATAAATCCATCAATTGAAATTTACAGACTATTCTAAATATTCTAAATCTGCACTTACGAACATTTTAGTCGTACGAAGTTTAATGAACCGGCCCCTTGTAGCCCAATACCATTGTACTTATATGCAATAAACTCAATATCTGCACTGTTCGTCCATCCCACCATGAAACACCCGCCATGCTTCTAAGAAGCAATATAGATAGTTAAATCAAGATACAGGAGTATGATATTTGATCAGGAGCTACACTGGACACAAAACATGACAACTGTATTTACTGATTCTGCCACAGAGAACGGTGTTCAATCTCGCGGTATTCCCCCTTCTGTTAAAGGTACATGCCCACTCAGTAGGCACAACCTGTTCTTTAGTCGTACGAAGTTTAGTGAAACGGGCCCCTGTTTTTGTACACCACTGCTTGCGTTAGTTTTGCCAAGACGTCAACGTTTTTGAACATATATTGGCAATATCATCTCGCAATCAAGCAGTCTGATTGGCTGTGCCTGAGCTGTAGCACAGCTCAGGCACAACCAATCAAGCTGCTTACTTTGAAACACGATATTCAAGTAGATGATTGGCTGTGTCTGAGCTGAAGCACGCCTCAGGCTCAGCCAATGAAGCTGCTTACTTTGTAGCACAATATTCAAGTATTTTGAAATAAACTTATTTTCAAATATTATCAAGATTAGCGCAGGTGTAGCATAAAAAAATAATAAACCGATGACGGCATCACACTATTTACAATTGTCTTTGACTCAATCATGGACGGTTTCAGGATAGAGGCTTAAACAATTCCAGCGCTCCAGATAAGCTGCGTATTTGCTTAAATACCCAATTAAAATTTCCAAAAACCCAATTGAAATCAGAAGTAGTGAGTATCAAAAAGCAATGAAAAATTTGTGGTATCTTTATCATGCTACAGCAAACAATAAACATATCACAAATATAGCATATTTTTCTTATTTTTCCATGAAAACACATCCAAGGAGACAATTAGATTTAAATACCAAGACATGTTTTCATTTAGAAGCAAACTATTCAGTAATTGCTGTCTGCTGATATGTAAACAGTAGTGAAATTGTATTTTACCCAAGTAAAATTTTGAAATACCCAATTGCTTCAGAAATGAAGGAGTGACAATACTCAATTACTAATTCCTTATCTGGAGCGCTGCAATTCTCAAATCATTTTCATTTTTTTAAATTCACGAGACATGAAGTCCTTCCTACCTTGCAGTTGACTAGTTAAAGTAAGCCGTGTTTGTACGCATTTCGCGGAATTGACAGTGTCAGTTGTAAAATCACTCTTTTATACGTACATGTTCTCGTAAATAGTTGATGACTCATGGGATGTGCGTCTTCTCTATTTAATTAGTGGTGTTGACGAGACAGTAGGCTACACCGTGCTAATTCTTTAGTACGTGTTTGCACAAACAAACAGATATACATGTCAGTTGTAGTGTCCGGGTATGGAAGGTGTTCGAGCCAATTCCCACCCTTAAATATAAGCCGAATGAAACGAATGAATGATTATGCTGACTGTCTATTCTACGTTTTGCTGCCGACGAACTTTTGGCTATTACACATATTAAATTTTAAAAACTTTTAAAGTACTTTTAGTACTTTTTCATCAATAACAAAAAAGTTCCACTCCCCAAAAAACATTATATGATGAATTTCCATCAAATATTGATTTTCTTGCGAAAAAAAGAAAGATTTTCCTACGGGAATTTAACATAGGGGCTAAAATCGATTTTTTTTTAGTTGAGGATCGATTTTCAAAATCTAACGTTTGTTTTCTTAGTTACATCATTTCCAAGCTATCTAACCAGGTTTCGGAGTCAATGTCCATTTTGTTTTCGACTTTTACTCTTCCCAATCAATATTTTATGTAATTTTATCAAATAAAACAATTTGGGGAGGGTGAAGTATACATGTACTATCAAACTATAAAATATAAAATAAATTATATTTAACACTTTGCATGCTAGCGGTGAAAATATCCGCCAAACGAATTAGGAGTACATGTATATGTTTTATTTCTGTCTGTAAATATGTCTTGAAATTTCATTAGAATTGTGTCCTCCGGACACAATTCTAATGAAATTCCAAGACATATTCATGCCATTTATAAGGAGAAATAAAAGAAAATATAATTAATTGTCATCTGCTATTTTTGAACTATTTATAGCCCACACATTTCCCAGCATGCAAAGAGTTAAATCCAGACTAGACACTGACTGACCACAACTACCAAAAGTACATTTTTCTAGCCACAGCCACATATGAAACACGCCATGTGATGTTGTACTTAGTGCGTAATTTCATGAACTACGTTTACAAAATTTACAATATCTTCCGTAAATGGCGTTACAGATTGAAAAAACTTTCAGAGTGCATACGGAATTAATATCCGCATGTACTCGGAATTTCTTTGTCAACTTTTGACTTTATTTATGAAAAATAATGTAAATTTTGTAAACGTATTTAATGAAATCACGCAGATGTTCGAAGGTACAGAATGGCATGGCGAGTCTCATATAAGGTCATGGTGGTGCGTCGACTTGGTGCAACTGCTGATGGTGATAATGAAAACGGTACAGACAAACAAACAAACAGGGTCAATAACTGCACTGTTCTGGTGTATCCAGTGCTGAGTATAATGGAAGCTCTCTAAATCGAACACCAATAAAACGCATGTAATCTTATTTCGTTTCGTTTCGGCTTATATTTAAGGGTGGAAATTGGATCAAACACCTTCTTTTTTCTTGAGTTTCTTGGTCATTTATAGCAGGTGATAATGTCTGTACGTGATCGCATAGCACACAGCTATGCCTGGGAATGATCAAATGCTTGATTTACAGTGAAACCTCTCTAAACCGGACACCCTGGGGGTCCCCCAGGGTGTCCGGTTTAGAGAGGTTTCACTGTATTTGTATTCTCAAAAAACAAAAACAGTCAATAACACTATGATAGTTGTATTACCAAACTCCCCATACATGTTGCTATTACATATTTTTGACTACTTCGCTGGATTTTGACGTCACTTGGAAATAGTTTCACGTGCCTGGGCAATAGTTCCGTGTGCCTGTGGAATAGTCAAAACTATTTTCACCCATACAAATAATGACGCCATGACGTGTTGTCAAATATTACGTCATAAAAGACTACGCAATTTATATCGGTTATTAGTTGCGCCCCACCACAAATTCCCATTCATTGTATCACTTGCAGTATATTACAGGTTGGGTAATAAAACAGTTATTTTTGTTCATGGTCATTCGGGGAACATAAAAACATATTGCCCATGGTGTCCTGTTTAGAGAGGTACCACTGCACCAAGTGTCCGGTTTAGAGAAGTGTCACTACCCAACCCCCATCCCCCCGCCCCCTCCCCCCCCCTCCAGATTTTCCCGTTTAGAGAAATTTCATTGCCACCCACGGTATCCTATTTAGAGAGATCCCACTGTCGAACTAAACACAAGCCGATGTTTTCACCAACCCGGCTTTGCCCGTCCCCGGGGACTGATTGACTGCCTAATTCTAAGTCACGGTATTCACTGACCGTGACCTCAGCTATCGGCGGGAAAATGACCGTGACAAATTTGAACTGGAACCTGGGATGTCCTGCAAAAACGGGTAGTAGATCAAAAGATCAAACTTTAGCCCTTTTCATGCTGAGGATACGTCCTTATATGTTTGCGGAATATCCTGAATATATTTTTTCTATGCGCTCAGAAGTATATGTCGAGACCACCATTTGAACCGTCTCGTTGAGGCGGTTCAAATGAGTGGTCACAACATATACTTTCATTGAGAAATTAAAAAAAAATCCCGAAAAGGTGTATTCCGAAAGGAATGGATTAAAGGAACCACACGTTCACGAATATCTCAGTTATATTTGCATAAAAGTTTGCACAACGACATAGGCCATTCGAATGTACTGTACAACGGCCCTGCAACGGTTAAACGGGCGAAGTTTGCAATATGAATGTTATAATTTAAAATAGTACTCATATTATAAAAACAATAACCTTTTAAGAGATTTTTTTAACTTTTTGCAATACATGTATAGTTTTGCAATACATGTATAGTATACATGTATTGCAAAAAGTTAAAAAATCTCATAAAAGGTTATTGTTTTTATATAATTTTATTATGTCTTAGGAGACGAAAAATAAATACCTTTGTACATGTAGATGGTATCGCCCCAAAGGTATACCCACGACGGCTCACTCGAAATGCCTGTTATAGTTATACAGTGAAACCTATCCAAACCGGACACGCCAGGGTGTCCGGCTTATAGAGGTTTAACTGTAAATCACGTATTTGCTTATTCTGAGCCATAGTTGTGTGATATGCGATCACGAACAGACATTATCATCTGAGATAAATGGCCAAGAAAGCCATCAAAAATAAGATCACTTGTGTTTTCTTGGTGTCCGGTTTAGAGAGGTTCCACTGTATATGCCGACCAGCTACGACAAAGGTGTTGGGTTCGCCAAGAATTGTTTCTTTTAGACCATAGGAACTTTGTGGTATTAACGACAACCTACCGTGATATCCAAATTAACGCCGATATAATATTTCACTAAGGTTTGACGGCAGCCATTTTTCAACCAACGGAAGTGACGTGATTTACTTTGGGCCCGGCTCGCTAAGTGTAAGTTATCAATGCGCGTTAAGGCATAGAACCATGTGGTGGTTTGTGCGTGGTTCTCGGCCTTCACGCGGATTAGTAACTTACAATTAGCGAGCCGGGCCCAAGGTAGTTGAAAAGATGGCTGCCGTCACACCTTAGTGTAAATATTATATCGTAGTGAATTTGGATATCACGGTGGGTTGTCGTTCATACCACAAAGTGCCTGTGTTTTAGATCTGGAAATCCGGAATTAATTGAACCAGAAACAAGTTTCTTTTTGTTTAATGTTAAATGGTCATAATATTGACAGAAATCAGCCAGAAAATTACGAAAACATACGAAACATATTCGCTCCTTTCAGATTTACTAGTACCGTGGTGTCCATGTACGAATGACGTATACCCTTATTTTGTTTCAGACCTGTTACACGTAGATATATATGTAACCGATACAGGCGCTATTTTATATGCAAATTTACCGGTGGCCACACGTTTTCTTATTAGCATATAGGCTGGGTATGAGTTTGTACATAGCTGAGTGTCAGATAAAGTGACCTGGGGGCCGTTTCACTAAACATCGTACGACTAAATGTTCGTAAGTGCAAAATTATGACAGTCTGTAAATTTCACATTAACAATGTTTTCTTGTAAACATTTATTGAATTTACATTTATTGAGCATATGCAGCCTATGCTCAATAAATGTAAATCCATAAATTGAAATTTCCAGACGATCCTAAATTTGCTCTTACGAAAATTTTAGTCGTAAGAAGTTTAGTGAAACGGGCCCCTGATGTCTCCGTGACCCAGTGCAGGTCCACTTCAAACGAAACAAACGTTTACACCGAACACTCGTTATATGTAATTGAATACATGTAATATAAAATCTAAAAGAATCAACTATTTATCATGGCGTGTCACCATGAAAGACCGTATCTACGTGTTCTTGAAAACAATCATTCTTTTTGAGTGATACTTTAATATAGCATATTAAACGAGTTTACTGATTGTACAAGGCTATGCCTCGTTTCTTGTGAAATCAGTGAGTATGTTTAATAAATATTATATTAAATCAACACAAATGTTAGATTATATTTACACGAAGCTGTATTTATCACATAGGACGTTTTCCGTATCAGTCTCCTTTGCATTTTTATTACGCTAGTTTAATATAGTTTTAATACACTGTGTATACTGTACAAGTTCGACAATATATATTAAAAATGATATTTACTTCTTAACAATTCGTTCCCACAATATAACAATTCGTTCCCTCGAATTAACAATTCGTTTCCACGAAATGACAATTCGTTCCCTCAATTTAACAATTCGTTCCCTCGAATTAACAATTCGTTCCCTCGAATTAACAATTCGTTCCCACGAATTAACAATTCGTTCCCTCGAATTAACAATTCGTTCCCATGAATTAACAATTCGTTCCCGTGGGAACGAATTGTTAAATTGAGGGAACGAATTGGGATTTGTGAACGAATTGTTAATTCGTGGGATCGAATTGTTAAATTCAGGGAACGAATTATTATTTCGTGGGAACGAAAATTGTTATTTAGTGGGAACGAATTGTTATTTAGTGGGAACGAATTAATAAAGAAAATAATTCTCCGTTAACTGCGGGGCTCCATACAATGTAATAATGACATTTAGGGAAAGTACGAGAGAGACATTGAGTTCAGTACTAAACGCCAATGCCGATGAGTAATGAAACCGCGTTGGTGCTGTTTTGTCCTTGTATGACAGTTCATCAGTTATTGTACTACAGTCGAACCTCCCCGAACGGCCACAACAACACCCTCTCTATAACAGCCACTATTGTATATCCCAAATCGATGTTTTCCTCTGTATCTAACCATTAGACTGCTGAGCACGAAACTTGTCGTCTGCTGTTACTTTTGCCTTATTCTCAATAAAAACATGTTTTGACAGCATTTTAGAATCATTTCCATTGGAAATGATTCTAAAATGTTGCCAAAGCATGTTATTGATGAGAATTATTGAGAAAAAAATAAATAAACAGCGAACGATAACATTTAGTTCAGCATTAACCTCCCTACAACAGCAACCTCTCTACAACAGCCAGTTTTGCGTCTTCCCATGGGTGGCTGTTGTAGAGAGGTTGCACTGTATAAGGTTGTTTTGGTTTTTGACTCACACCTTGTGTCTCTTCTGCTTACATGACTCATTATGTACTGCATAGTTCACCCGCTGTACTTTAATATATACTTGAGTGCAAAAGAAACGTGCCAACTTGTTTAGAGCTTGTTTATTTTTATTGACCGCACCATTTTGGCTGTGATAATGTAATCAATTCAGTTTAATAATTCTGCATACTTTTAATAATCAAATATATGCAGTCGTTAGTTCTATATGAAATAATGCATTTCGGGAAAAATAAATGATTACTCCCTCAAAGTTTACTTAGCTAGATAAGTATACTTAGACAAGTCCAAACGCCCTCGACATAGCATACATAATGACACAGTGTTGAGACAATGCACACGCGGCTGCTCGACTCGGAATAACACTACTGTCCGTTCCACGTTTTTTCTGCCGATGAACTTAAACCTAAACAAATATTTAAATGCAAGTACTTTTTCGTTAGTAACAAAAACTTCACCCTCCCCAAAATATAATTTTGGACCGATTTTCACAATCTGTTTTTTTTTAGATAAATATTACTACATGATTATGTCTGTATAGCGAGCTCTCCTAATGTTTAGAACTGGTGGAATAGTGACACAACTATACACTTATGTAATTCCTATAAAGAACAGTGTATGCTCACTAAGTGGACATGTACCTTTAACATCCTTGTGTCTATGTACAATGTATATTATGTTTACGATTAAATGTTGTTTGGCAAAGAGGGCGACTTTTATTATGTGTACTACAGTGATAAACATTGCGCATGCGCATACATGTGTTCAGTCTCACTCGAAATAAGTTGGCGTATTGAAAACGGAATACACTTAATGAATGTCTGTTGTAAATTTTGCATACCCCGTACGTAATTTAATGGGTCGTTTATTTTTCACCGCAATAATTATATTTATAAATAAACATGCGGGTAACCGGCTGAGAAAATGTACCCTACGATTTGCGACTAGCGTAGCCCCAGATCAGCCTGCGCATCCGCGCAGTATGATTAGGGAGTACGCACATGCTATGCAGTCAGTCAGGAATGCTTGGTGTAGTCAACAAACGGATTAAACCGTGTACTGTTTCAACTGTGGAATTGTGTAGAATGGTAAATTGGTCGCAAGGCACATATTCTCAGTCAGTTATTCAATGTACATCACGGACAATACAGTGGGGTCAGCGTGTAAGTGCACACACGAACGAACACGACAGGTTGGAACCAACCTGTCGTGTTATTCGTTGGTCAACCGAACAGGTTCGGGAACCAACCTGTCGTTTCGTTCGTGTGTGCACTTACACGCTGACCCCACTGTATGTCTATTTATAACTTGATATATTAAAATGTGTACTCATTTCATTAGAACCATGACGTTTGCAAGGAGGCTGGATGGTGGACATGTGACTCGATATGGACAGTTCGTCTCTTCTATTCTACTCCATATAGAGACGAAAATCAAGAATCGTTCCTTTATTTCTACGCCGCGTAGTGACGAAAATTAATAACCTTAAGTTTGTTGTACCCTTCTTGTGGCCCCATATAAAGTCAATGGAAATCTAATAAAAAACCATACTAATAAATCGATAGCTACGTACACAAATAAACAATATATTATATGTGTTTAATAAGTATTTATGCATATGCTGCCAGCAAGGAAATAACATCATATGCTGTAGTTAGACAATAATAAACACATGTTGGTGTTTTACATGTACAATTTGGCTTCTACACACCTGTGTAGAGACGTATATTTCCATTTGTTACATCAAAATTGGCCTGAATAATACAGATGTGTGTGCATTTTTATTGGTAGAAATATATGCATAAAGACTTACTGATCACATCCATATGGTTTATGTATGTATAAGTAGCTATTGTTTTCTTAGTAGGGTGTTGTATTAGATTTACATAGACTTTACATGGGGCCACAAGAAGGGTACACATACGTTAATGTTCGTCTCTGTACAACGTAAACACGAAGTAACGAATATGAAAATAGTAAAGTTCGTCTCTACACGGCGAACAAAACGAATCATTCGTTTTGTTCGCCGTGTAGAGACAAACGGTATGAAATTCAAGAAACGAAGGAAAACAATTTAAGGTTCTTAATGTCTCTACGCGGCATTCAAACGAATAAACGAATTTAAACTATCTTAATATTCGTCTCAAAGAGGCATCGAAGTGACGGTACGAATTGAAATTTAAGGTTTTTAATGTTCGTCTCGGAAGTGAAGAGACGACATAACGAGCTACTATAGTAGCTTACATTGATAATCAGCCAAGTTCCGTCCGCAACTACACAGAAACAACCACGTGATCAGCTGCAGCGTCTCTGTTGTTCCTCAACAAGTACGGCCAGTGCTGACCATGATCTGTATCTACACTGGTTACCAACGTAATTTCTGTCCAGGGGGACGTTTCATTAAACTTCGTAGGACTAAAATATTCGTAAGTGCAAAATGATGATAGTCTGTAAATTTCACATTAATAATGTTTTCTTGTAAACAATTATTGGATTTACATTTATTGAGCATAGGCTGCATATGCAGCCTATGATCAATAAATGTAAATCCATCAATTGACATTTACAGTCTATTCTAAATCTGCACTTACGAACATTTTAGTCGTACGAAGGTTAGTGAAACGGCCCCTTGTAGCCCAAGACCATTGTACTTAGATGCAGTAAACTATGTATAAACTAAACAGTCATCTCAATATCTGCACTGTTCGCCTTCCCATCATGAAACACCCGCCATGCTTCTAAGAAGCAATATATTCTTAATTTGTTGTTGTTGTTTTGTGTCCCATAACAGCTCAATGGCATACGGCGATTTATTAAATATTCTCGGTTTCGTCCACTCGGAGTATTTAATAGAGTCTGTCGTAAGTCATTGGTCGTTTTTCGTTTTAACTCCCGTGTTATTCGAGAGGCTACCCAGGAGTTACAACGAAAAACGCCCATTGAAAAGACCACTGTTTCGAGTGACGTCACAACCACCTGCTACATTAATTATGTGCGCCGCTATTTATAGTGAATAGTGGACCATTTCTCCTTTTCGACTTTGATAATTGAAATAAAGACAGTTTTGTAAATACATGCAGTTTATTTAATTTCGCATGCTAACTAATCTGCGAATAAATATTATAATCATCTAAAACATGGATACATTCTATTGTGCTTTGTTTATTTCCTAAATCCGACGGGTACAGTAGTCGGCAAATATAACAAAATCGAAAGATGCGATGGCTCGAAAGATGCGATCACTCGAACAAAATGTGCGGTCCCGTGGCAGTTCGAGCCATCGCGATTTCACTGTAGATAGTTGAATCAAGATACAGGAGTATGATATTTGATCAGGAGCTACACTGGACACAAAACATGACAACTGTATTTACTGATTCTGCCACAGAGAACGGTGTTCAATATCGCGGAATTCCCCCTTCCGTTAACCCTTTGAACCCGAAAGCCCGCTATATCGGTTTATGCAAACAGTGCAGATCCAGATGAGCCGGCTCGTAACGAGCCGTCTCATCAGGATCTGCACTGTTTGAAAGTAATTTTCATATTTTTGAGAACAACAAATACCCCCTTTTTATAAATGGAATAGTCTGAAAATCATTTTGCGATGATTGGATTGGTTGCAAAATTAACATATCGCAGCCCATGCAGTTACTTAGGGGTGAAAGGGTTAAAAGGACATTAGCAGAAACAAGGACCAGACGAACCAACGAATCGAAGAATATTATTTTACAACAGAAAGTAAATGCAAACACGTTTGGTTAGTTTTGTGCCAGTATGGTAGTTGCGCTGACGTTTAAAATTGCTCCAGCAAATATTTGCCGATGTTATCCGATTATAGGCCCCCGTCGATTATCGATCATAGAAGTGTGTTCACCGTGTTACCGAAGTCATCGAAGGACAATATCCGCTGTTATTGCATATACAAATGTACAACTTAAGATGACAAACTTGACAAAGGTTCCTATTTTCTGGCGTGTTTTATACCTAAAACCAATTTACGAATCAAATATGGTATATGCGTGTTTTATACATATAACTGTTAACACATATACGGATCAAAATGTACGTTGAAACCGGACAGTTTTATACACAAACGAGATTTGATAAAAGTATTTAAGATGGGATCTTTATGACGAAAAATAGATATTTTGTACCTTCGGACATCTGCGTAATTTCATTAAATACGTTTGCAAAATGTAAAAGATTTTACATAAATAAGTCACATGCTGAGCAGCAAGTATACTACAAGCATACTAATAGCCGGTGGTGTCTCATAATAATAATAATTAATAATAATAATAATAATAATAATTATAATAACTAGAAAATGTGGTCTGTCGACGCACTTTGGGCCCCTACATAGGTGATTTGAGAAACTCTTACACAAACTTAAAACAAATATAAACGGACGGACAGACAGACAGGGAGAAATCTATAGGGCACCTATAGCTGGTCCTAATAATAATAATAATAATAATAATAATAATAATAATGATTCATTGTTAAATATCGAAATCTAGGGATGACTGTTTATAAGAAATATTTGTGAACTTGGTGAACATCTAGTAAAATCTTTGAAACACAATGGCGGTGAACACCTTACTATCATCGATAAAGTAAGCTTACTAGTTATCTTCTAAATACTTTTCATTTCACCTGCCCATCCGTCGGTCACATCAAAGAGCCGACACAGATATATGCTTAAGCTATATGCGACTCGCCATGGCAAAAAAAGCTTATTGAGTGAGCGAACAGTGAATGCGCTGATCAGACTGCGCGGGACGCGCAGACTGATCAGCGCATACACTGTTCGTTATAGCGTTGGGCAACATTCGTGCGACATCCAAGGGAAATATTCGAATGAGAATGAATGATCTGAACAGGAGTTACATCTGTCAGAAACTCAACAGCTCCGTGTTGTCGTGGCGAGTAACATTAAATGCCTAACTTCTTAATTGTGTCTACAATCTACTTAATATGGTAAGAGGTGTTCCACGTGCAGATAAACATCGTCTCCATTTCATCTATAAGAAGAGTATTATGCTATCACATCGGATGATTCGATCCATAGATATATAAAGCTACGATAACAGTTCTGGTCCATCAATGAGACAACACAAAATTATATCGCAGGTGAGATCAGCACAATCAAATAGATTTATGTAAATTTCACGCTACGTTTCTGAATACTACCTTTGAAAGTCACGTGATATTGTGTTAGTATGCGAACAAACATGGAGTCGAAGAAAACCGCAGATTTCATATTTCAGCCAAATAATAAAATATATGTTGCTTCCTTGTTTTTTATTCACGAAAGTCTACACATTGTACACGTTTTTATACATGAATGTTGCGACGAAATGGCCGAAATTAAACTATTTCATACTCAATCCCTCTGAAATGTTTGCTTTCAACAGTATTTACGGAAATTAAATACTTTTAGTGCTACTACGTTTAACGCTGCGGAATGCCCCCACCCCCGCCCCCCAGACGACACGTGACGTAATGAACCAATCACGTCTGTCCGGGGGACCACGGGCCCGTCTCGGCTCCGGCACCACGCGATGCCAATACACCAGTCTCAGAGAGTCTGGCCGCCATGGCAGAGTCGTGCCGCGTCAAACGAGGAGACAATGTGGGTGTGATAGCGGGGGAACAAAGAAAGAACTAGACAAATAAGAAGAAAAGAGGACAGAAAGACAGAAATAGTAAAGGCAGAAAGATACAGTGGGGTCAGCGTGTAAGTACACACACGAACGAACACGACAGGTTGGAACGCTGACCCTACTGTATTTCATGTATAAAAAAAAATGTAAATATTTTTCTGCATTTTTTCTCATTTCGCATCAAAAGTGTATGTCGTTACCACTCAGTTGAACCGTCTCGGCGAGACGGTTCAACTGAGTGGTAACAACATACACTTTGGGTGGGTAGCGAACCAACCTGTCGTGTTCGTTCGTGTGTGCACTTACACGCTGACCCCACTGTAGAGGACGGGAAGAAATGAACAGCATATGAGACCCGCCATGTGATTTTGTACATTCGGACATCTGCGTAATTTCATGAAATACGTTTACAAAATTTACAATATTTTCAGTAAATGGCGTCAAAAGTTGGCAAAATTATATATTCCGCATGTACTCTGAAATTCTGTGTCAATTTTTGACTTCATTTATGGGAAATTTGTTAAATTTTGTAAACGTATTTAATGAAATTACGCAGAGGTCCGAAGGTACAAAATCACATGGCGTGTGTCATATGGGGTACCAGGTAAAGAATAGCTCAGTGAGATATAGAAGCCGAAAATAAGTCGTATTTTAAAACATTCATGAATGCATAGCACTCAAATGAAGACATCAAGCAACTCGCAATATGGTGAAAGACAACGGACGTCACTCAAACGGCTCGACATGTGTTACGAGAACAATGTACATAAAAGAGAGAACAAATCTGTATAATCTGCCAGGGCTCCAGATAAGGAATTAGTAATTGAGTATTTTCACTCCATCATTTCTGAAGCAATTGGGTATTTCAAAATTTTAATTGGGTAAAATAAAATAACACTACTGTTTACACATGAACAGGTTGCAGTTATTGAATAATTTGCTTCGAAATGAAAACATGTCTTGGCTTTTCATTAGAATTGTCTCCTTGGAGACAATTCTAATGAAATACCAATATGTGTTTTCATGGAAAATAAGAAAAAGATTCAATATTTGTGGTCTGTTTATTGTTTTATGCAGCATGATAATGGTACCACAAAATTGTTATTGCTTTTTGATACTCGCTACTTCTGATTTCAATTGGGTTTTTGGCAATTTTAATTGTGTATTTAAGCAAATACGCAGCTTATCTGGAGCCCTGATCTGTGATACATCAATGTGAAGACTACATTCACTGATAGCGACAAAAGGCCCAACTCTTGTAATAACATTCAAAATGAAAAACTGTAGACAACGCCAAATTATAATAACTTGTCAGCGTTTGTATTGCTGCGATTTGTATTCATATTTGGAGGTGTGTCCGATGTTTTTTTCCTTCCGGAAATATCATAAAAAGGTTTTCAAAGTCAATATTGTTGTCACGAATATTAATAAATGCCTAACATGCCGTCTTATGCTAATGAAAGAGGTTTTCTTTGTAAAAAAAACTAACGTTAGTAATAATGAATGCAAATTAAAGTAATGAATTAACAGCATATTGGTCTGTTTCTAATCGATCCACTAATCACAAAGAATGTACCCGCCCTACCTCCAAATCAATAGCGAACACCTGTAGCCTATTTCACCAACATTGCAAAGTATACTTTTCTAGCAAAGTATACTTTGAGGGAGAAATTTTCAATTTTAACATAAATGTATTAATTTTTATTATACTGAATTTATTACATTATCACAGCCAATTTGGCTGTGATAATGTAATAAATTCAGTATAATAATTCTGCATACTTTTAAGCATCAAATATATGCAGTTGTTAGTTCTATATGAAATAATGCATTTCAGGAAAAATAAATGATTACTCCCTCAAAGTATACTTTGCTAGAAAAGTATACTTTGCAATGTTGGTGAAATCGGCTACTGATCAATCCACGCAGTCTGATCCGGGTATACACTGGTCACAAAAGTCACCAATCTCATTGTCACATAAACCTGAACAAGTATAAACAATAAATACACAACGCCTGCGGGAATCCTGCCAATACTTATTATTTTCTTATTTCAAAATACTTGAATATTTGCTGAAAGTCAAGCAGCTTGATTGGCTGAGCCTGAGCTGTGCCACAGCTCAGGCTTAGCCAATCAAACTGCTTGATTGCGAGTTGATATTGACATGTTCAGAAACGTTGACATATTGGCAAGATTAACGCAGCCGGTGGTGTACAGACGCTTACCTGAACAAAGGACGTAATAATAATAATAATAATAATAATAATAATAATAATAATAATAATAATAATAATAAATAATAACATAAAACTTGAAATGGTGAAAAGCTATGAATTCCTATACGTCATAGCTTGCTATTCCGCTGTTCCTTTTCCGTACAGAATAAAGGTTGTTCCTCAGCGTGTTTTATTTTATAAAGTATTTAATTCTGTTCACTTCCGTAGTTACTTATTACTATAGCATTTTCTTTTCTATTTTAATGTTATTTAAGATAATAACAACAATGAAAGGTTCGTGACATTAATCTACTGTTATCGCAGGAAATAATAAAAATTAATTAAGCATACACGTCCGAGTTTCCCCAGTTTTCGTCAGTATATGTGATTGTGACTGGAGAAATGAGACTTATGGGATTTGTGACCAGTGTAGTTCTTGATCAAATCATGAATAGTACACTCCGGCTATTAAACTTTTGTTTGGCTATTAAAGACAATAAATCTAAATATATCTAAATTTAAGTACTTTTTCATCAATAACAAATTGATTTTATTGCGAAAACAATATTTTCCTATGGGAATTTAACATGGTGCAAAAAGCGGCTCGAGAGTGACGAGGAGGGTAAACAAATTAAATATTTTGGAAATTGATTTCTTAAGCCCCATGTTAAATTCCCATAGGAAAATCGTTTTTCGCAATAAAATCATTATTTGATGGATTTTCATCAAATAAAAATAATTCGGGAGTGTGACTTTTTTATTATTGATGAAAAAGTACTTACATTTAAATATTTTTTAGATTTGATGTGTGTAATAGCCAAAAGTTCGTCGGCAGCAAAACGTGGAACAGACAGTAATTATGAAGGTAGCGTTACAATAAGGGGAATAACTCCGTAACGGAGTTATTCCCCTTATTGTAACGCTACCTTCATATCATATTCCTCCGCAGTCAAGTGTCCGTGTGACACTCTCCCCTATGGTAACCCGACCCCCGATACCTGGTCTGGCTTCCCCACCCCGACCATATAAAGCCGTCACATCAAAGCCGCCATATCAGCCACAACATGCATATTTCAAACGCAACTGCAACTTTTATCATTCACACGATTATATCCGGCACTAAAATAATTTGGGACAATTTCACGCATCTTTAGGAATAGTTTAATGCATGCATATCGCACATATTTCCTGAGAAAATAATGAAAGTAGTTCATAAAAAATGTGTGATATTAATACGACTGCTAGAAATCTGTTTGTATACTTGAAACATGTACATAAATAATGATATTACATTTACTTGTGTAGTTCTTGTTTTTGTTTTCAGGTAAAACTGCCGGTATAGATCTACGTGTCAATAGAAAACAACAACATACAACTCAACAGCAAAATAACATTATTCTAGATTACGGTATAATGGGAAATGAATGCAATGCCGATGAACATAATATAAATGACGATGCATTTATTCGTGCAAGAGAAAACTATTGTAGATCAAACTATTGTTTTCGTTTCCACTCCATAATAACGGTCAAACGTAGTTGCGAATGTAACTCTTGTAATTACTCCCGTACCGTCCGTACGGACGGTACTGGAGTAATTACAAGAGTTACCGTTCGCAACTACGTAGTTCGCAAAACTTCGTAAAACGTAGTTGCGAATGTAACTCTTGTAATTACTCCCGTACCGACCGGACGGTACGGGAGTAATTACAAGAGTTACCGTTCGCAACTACGTCAGACGATGCAACATATTTATATTGCTAAAAATATAGTTTTACCACATTTATACGTGTAGATATATAAAAGCGACTGTTTCTTGCAACGTACCCAGTACTCCCAAGAATAATGAGCTTTCTGCCGAGTAACCGATATTCAACGTGTGGCGTTTCGCTTCATGCACTGCACATGATCTATATCAACATATCGTACCATTTTATTTCCAGAAACCATACAATACCACATTTAGAAATCAGTTTCACTATTATAGTTAAGTAATATACATACAATTAAATTACTAATCATCGATTATAGAAAAACTAGCGTTTGCAATCAGTGCCTTTAAAATAACAAATACTCGTAGAAATCGCCGTGTACTTGAGAATAACAAAGAAATGAACAGAAACACGAATTAGTTAAGACATATTAATTTAATTTTAATTATTATTCTTTATTATTATTATTATTATTATTATTATTATTATTACATGCAAAATATACCGTGTTTGTTAGTCTTCACTCATTTATCCAGCTTGTTGGATTTTCACTTTGTAAGTTCCAAATGGCCGAGTAACCCTTCGTTCTATACAACTATTCCTTGTTTCGAGACATCACTTCGTCCAGCGACATAATATACTATATATATATAAATTCATTGCTTGTCTCAGACGCTTACGCCGCTGTATGCATACATTAATTACAACTAGAGATGTGTTACATAATTAATACTGTCATGTCTTAGACCTGTGTATTGGCTTCAAGGTCAAGGCTGGCGACCTGCCAGCCTTGACCTTGAAGCCAATACACAGGTTTGACTATGCTAGTAGTTGATGAAAATGACTTCAATGAAAATCGGCAATTGTTCATCAACATGCATTCGTGTCTCATTAAGATTCAAATAAGGCGTGGCCATATGCATTTTTTTTCAGGATACAGACAAGGTAAACAGCTCCATGATTTTCTTTTCTTGCATCTTGATTCAATTGTTTTTCAGTGTAGTTTTGATTAGACGGCGGCAAATTAAATCAAGAAAATTCACTTTCCGCCATTAAATATAGGTAAACACATCACCAAAATACACGGCATTAAATAGAAACTTTTCCAATCAAGTATTCGTATTTTGAACTTCGGCTACCTTGACCTTTGGACCAAGAATTCATATTTCACTATCATGGTGTCTTCCTTTAGTCGGTACTAGTGACGATACTGGCTGTTACAGGATCGTTTAAAGATCTAAATTATTCAATATGTTGATTTTCACGTTATGTGCTGCATATAACCTATATCAATTAAACGCACTGTTTTATTTGAGCAAATTCCATGAAGCCTATGTATTATTCTATTATACACTATCATTGACCAGACCACGATAAACAGGGGAGATAAGTTGGTAATGTATTCCCGCTAGTACTAGGAAACACAATTTGTGAAACATATAACGCAATTAGTTGTGAAATGAGATAAATGAACATATTTCAGGATACATATTTACAAAATACGATATTTTCCGTAAATGACGTCGAAAGTTGACGAAATATTCATGTATATATAATGCGGTATTCGTCATCTTTCGACGTCATTTACAGAAAATATCAGAGTTTCTGTAAATATATTTTATGAAAAATCGTACCTGTTCTTAGGTACAAAATCACATGGTGTGTCTATTAAATAACAATACTGTACCACATATAGACACAGGTTAACATTCTAGACACCAGGGGGCCGTTTCACTAAATTTCGTACGACTAAAATGTTCGTAAGTGCAAACTTATGGTAGTCTGTAAATTTCACATGAACAGTGTGTTATTGTAAACAATTATTGGATTTACATTTATTGAGCATAGGCTGCATATGCAGCCTATGCTCAATAAATGTAAATCCATCAATTGAAATTTACAGACTATTCTAAATCTGCACTTACGAACATTTTAGTTGTACGAAGTTTAGTGAAACGGGCCCGAGTTGAATTAATTTAAATAAATTAAATTAGTAACCATCGATTGCAGAAAAACTAGAGTTCTCAACGTTAGTTTGTTTTCAGTACAATCAATATTTTCTTACCAAACCCCGAGGTAGAGTTGAGTTCAGAAATACGATGCAAATCTATAATTAAATTAAATTATTTTCTACTAATCTGCTTCACCACTTTATGCGTATCGGAGACTCCGTGCCTTTAAAGAATACATCTCTGGTTTTTACACGGAACGAAAAAAATAATAATATAACTTTCAGAATCAACAACATGGGATACATGTGTATCATTATTCGTCCAATTAGGTTGAACACACGTATGCGATATTGTAACACCGTAAGTATATCCTCATAGAAACGAAGCTATTTGTGTTTCTAGTATCAGGTTGGAAATGGTGGGTTTCTTCGAAGATAGTAAACGCTATATACGTATGTTTTCAGGATGCAAAATATTGTTTGGAACCATGCCTGGTACTCTGGACGTACTTTATCCCACTTTATGTTGAAGATACACGATTTTTAAATTTTTATTTATTTTTTTCTTATTTCTCATCAAAAGTATATGTTGTTACCATTCATTTAAACCGTCTCTTCGAGACGGTTCAAATGAGTGGTAACAACATATACATTAAAGTAGAAATGTTGATATCTGCGAGTATCCCTCATAAAATGTGTTAAAACTGTACTTATGGTGCTGCCAAAACACTTTTGAATATTCAGCCTCATAAAATGAAATGAAATTTGTACCGACAGCGCACGTTGTTTCCGGAATCTAAACGGTTGATATGGAATTAAAATGCAAACAAAATTCATGTCGATTCAAAAGAGAGCATAATCAAATGAATTAGCCTTAAAAGAAAAAAAATTGTTATCCATGTATTAAATAAAATGAAGACTACTTCCATTTACTTGCATTGGTTCAAAATTTAATTGAATGTTTGATTTCATTAACGCATGCTGTATACTATATTGCAATGTAGCGAGGTTGAAATAAGAATTACGTTTGTAGAATGTATTTGTTTTCATTTGAAATACCCATGCCATTTGTATGTATATTTGATTTTGTGTGCGTGTCAACAAAGATGGAAAACTTATTTTGGATAATCATACGAAATTTGATATACCAACTTTCCTCGTCATTTACAGACAATACAGCCAATATGTTACGTCACTGTAGTGAAGTGAGGTAACTTGAAATAAACCCCAGGAAATATAACTTCACGAGACAACAAACGTGACCGAGTTCCCGGGACACCTGTCTCAACTCTAGCGACATGATGACAACATCGCCACACCTTGATAAGTATATTTGTAGCAACTCCTCTAAACCTGCATTTAACGTCGATGCTATCCAATTTCAAATTAGTTTTAACTTTTCCACAGAGATTTTGCAATTACGGACAGTTTGACGTGACACTGGGGTCCGCACATTGCATGTTTACACAGGTGGGCTCCCAAACAGGTATTGTGTCGTCTGCCTATCTATCACTGTTTATGGTTTAAATGTGTTTCAACTGGCGGTCCGCCAGTTGAAACTCATTTAAATCAAAAACAGTTTTCAAACAATATAAAACTTTTAAAATCACACTCACCTGACATAACAATTCCAATAAATCAGATTTTAACACAAAACACTATCTTTGACAACTGTTATTGATAATTCCTGCGATGTGTGAGTCTCCAGGGGTTAGTCCAAAATTCTAGGGCGACGGCACGAACAGTGCGAGACGTAAATTGAGCAAGAACTCCCCGAAGCACAATACGGCACGTTCCCAAATTGTAACGCCTGTTTATTAGAAGCGACTCCGTTTTGTTCCTGACTTTGTGTCTATCCGATTACTCTGCAAACGGGCGAACTGTCTGATTGGGCACGTAATGATTTCAATACCACGACTCGCCGGCACAATTCTTTTTATTTCAGTCACACAATCCTCTGTATAAATACAAAGTCCAAGATTCGCCGTCGATTTGTTCAGTTGGTGCCGTTTCTCTTCGGAATTAAGTACGATTTTCAGATTCGTGGATTTTACGAATATTTTACTCATTACTTCTACCTGTGTTTATCCGTGAATAAATGGAGTAACATTTTTTGAAATACGGAATATTATTTCGGAGAAGAATTATTTATAATCCAGCAGGTGTAACGCGATAGTTCGGAGTTTGATGTGAATGTGTCGAGTTTCTCATTACAATTTTCAATAGTCATCCGAAATTCTCACAGGCCGGGATTGGGTTTAATAATAAACCGTTATGTATAAATTACCTACTCTCAGCTAGACACTTGAAACGGAATCGACACCTGCACCGTCCTCACCGGATGCTTCGGTCCAGTGACTCGCGCAGTCGCAGTCAACCTTTATGTAAATGTCGTCTGCAAGTTTTCAAGAAATATACATATTTTTGTATTAAATTGTTAAACATGTGTTGAAAACATATGAGAATCGTCTAAAAGACGATTCTCATATGATTTCAAAACATTGTTTAGCAGAGAAAAATATTTAAAAAAACAACAACAGCAGACGACATATTGTTTAGTATCTGAAAACTACTTCATAAAATAGCAATTACAACCTACACTTTGTTTTATGTATTGTTCTGTAATTTTTGTTCGAGTTTCCAGTAGAATTATCTCCAAGAAGATGTTCATCGCATTAGGGCGTAACTCGACACCCAGCAAGTGTCGATAATCATTCACTGGATATTTAAGTAAATAATGAGCAGCCATTGGCTGAATGGATATCCCAGTGCGACTTGCGGCGACGCCACGCCCCCTGTATTGAACCGGCCAATAGAGGGCGGTGTAATAGTCCGATAATCAACGGCGAGGTGTAATCGGCTGGCAGAATGAGCCGAGAGATATTCGGAATATTTTACAATTCTGTATTCGAACGACTTCATTTCTATGAAACATTTTGAAGTTTTTCGCCTGTTTTGTGTTGAAAATAAAACGAGCAATGCACTAGAAATTATTTATAAACACATTTACAAAGAAGCACAGAGAAGTTTCCATATCTATTTGTTCAGTTCAACTCACTGATCAGCAACCAGAGCAAACATATAGTGTATACCCGTGCAGGCATGACACATATCGTTGACATCATAACATATGGCAACTCTCAATTATTTGCCAAATCCGGGCGGTCTACCGCATTTCGTTTGCAATGTGTCATACATTTTTTTGTGTGTTAATATTTGTTAACCGTAAACATTGTTTTCAAGGCAGTCAATTTTAGCACCTAGTTAGGGAAAATTGCAGTTTACAGCACTACACCCATTCCGATCAAATTTCGCTGTTTCTGATGGAAATTTCAATATCTGCATAGAACCTAATATTGACAAGGATTCATGGGATATTTACATTAAATAAATTCAAGGGTTTAAATACATGTATACAATTATCGTGAGTGACGGCTAAAATCCGACCACAGTATGAAATTGGAATTCAGCGACGAATGTTATACACACATAAACAAGGTGCATGATCACGTGGTTACAACAACAACAACAATATCTTAAAATGTTTAAAGCTTGCCCACTCCAAAGTAATTATTATTTGATACTTTCCTTAATATGCAACGGATTTTGATTTGGTGGTTCCGGGAGTTCGGCACGTATACTTATGTGGTTTTTGCGAAGAATCGATTTCCGCAAACACGACAAAAGTTTGGGCCAAAGTACAGATACCACCAAATGCAGCTTAACAAGACGCGTTTGGTGAGCCATATTTCATCAAAATCCGTTACAAAATAAGGAAAACATGAAAGAATATGTACTTTGAATCGGAGGCCTTCTGGAAGTTTCAGTACTACACGTGCTCAATCTCAACTAATACACCACCGCCTGCGCTAATCTTGCCCATATTTGTAAATTATTTCATTTCAAAATGCTTGAATATCGTGTTTGAAATCAAGCAGCCTAATTGGCTGGGCCTGAGCTGTGACAAGCTCAGGCTCAGCCAGTCAAACTGTTTGATTGTTCGTTGACATTACCAGTAGATGTTCAGAAACGTTGGCACCTGGACAATATTAACACAGGCGGTTGTGTAAATGTGATATTGAGTACGAATTTAGAGAATGTACACATTCACTTCGAGTACGAATGGGGGTCGCTTCACTAAACTTCGTACGACTAAAATGTTCGTAAGTGCAGATTTAGGATCGTCTGGAAATTTCAATTGATGGATTTACATTTATTGAGCATAGGCTGCATATGCAGCCTATGCTCAATAAATGTAAATCCAATATATGCAGCATATGCTCAATAAATATAAATACAATAATCGTTTACAAGAAAACATTGTTAATGTGACATTTACAGACTATCATAAGTTTGCGCATACGAACATGTTTAGTCGTACGAAGTTTAGTGAAACGGCCCCTGGTGTAATGTATGTTAATTGTATGAGAAAAGTTTTGTTCTCTTTCTTTTTATTCCACCATAGCCGATATGTGTCTGGTTCTGGTTTTACACCAACCCCCACCCCACTCTAATTGCTTTGCCGTATGTCATCATATATGTCGCAAACATTATTGAAATTGGGCACACAATTCAGAGCGCATGCCGAATTCAAGTCCGAATGAGCTCTGAATTTTATATCAAATTCAATTCCAATGTCATTGATGAAAATACGTCATTTCTTTTCGAAATCAATATCGGCGAAAATTGATAATGCGATACGGGAGGTAATTCCAGAGCCGGGCGCACCTTATAAGGTATTATGACCGATATATTTGATTCACTTGGAGTATATGCTTAACGTAGCTATCTAAATTAGACGCCAGTGGGTAGTTTCACTAAAACTCGTACGACTAAAATGTTCGTAAGTGCAAAATTATGATAGTCTGTAATTTTCACATTAACACTGTTTTCTTGTAAACAATTATTGGATTTTCATTTATTGAGCATATGCTGCATATGCAGCCTATGCTCAATACATGTAAATCCATCAATTTGAATTTCCAGACGACCCTAAATTTGCACTTACGAACATTTTAGTTGTACGAAGTTTAGTGAAACGGGCCCCAGATATGTCGTAGTGACTGGAGAAATTGGACATAATGCCTTTGCGACCGCAGTCTGATCCAGGTCTGCACAGTTCGCCATTCAGTCACGGAAACCCATGTTACGTTTGTGACAAACAGCATAATGGCAATATCTGGTTGATTGAATATGATGGCCGGCTAGGAACTAGACTGGCCACACATGTCATAAGACCCATTTCTCCAGTCACAAACACATATGAGACACGCCATGTGATGTTGTACCTAACAGAATATGTGCGATTTTTAAAAAAATATATTTACAGAAATTGTGATATTTTCTAGAAAAAAAATAACGGCAATATTTTCCACATTTGCTATGAAAATTTCGTCAACTTTCGACGTCATTTACGGGATATATTGTATATATTGTAAATATATTTCAAGAGATATATCACATGTTCTTAGGTACAAAATCACATGGCGTGTCTCATTTTTTTTAACTTGATCAGCAACTTTACTTTACTCAGGATGGAAATATTGTACTTGAACATTTACAAATGAAACAACTAAACCACGAAAACAGTATTCTTTTTAAATTCAAGAATTACCTGACATTTAAATCTTTGGTGTTGATGTCTATTTTTTTAATTTTCCAGTATAAAGAAATCTATCCTTAACAGTTTGGTGAATACGAGCGTGAGTTACCACCCAATGTAGGCCTACATTTTGTATACGCTCACATGTAAAATAATACTGAAACTAAAACAACAAAGGCAGCATAAACCCAAAAACAAATACTGCACGTAAATTGGGAAAGGTATTGTATTATCTAGTGTATAACATTAATTGAATATTAAATAAAATGGAATCTTTAACGAGTAACCTGTCATGTCAACTTTCTAACTCCGGAATTTTAGGTTTTAGCCCATTATTGGTCGCTGTGACTGGAACAATTGGGCTTATGGGTTTTGCGACCAGCGTAGATCCAGATCAGACTGTGCATCCGCACAGTCTGATCTGGATCTGCACTGTTCGCCATTCCATCAATGAAACACAGGTCATGCTTCTAATAAGGACACTAAATCGGTATTCGGCTAGAGGAGTGTGCTATTTGAACTGGAGCTGCACTTGTCGCATCTCCCATAAGCCCCATTTCTCCAGTGACAGCCACATTTTTGTTTTTATCACCACAGCGTTAATTACAAAGGTATCGACTTGAAAGTTCTCAGTTATCAGAGATAATTACATGAAATGATAGTAGGAGAAATTATACTGAATTATCGTGCATAAGTTATGGAAGAGGTATGGGAATTTGAATATTGGGGTCGTTTTTTTTTATTCACCAGAGATATGCATAAAGTGTATATCCTGATGAGACGGCTCGTTACGAGCCGGCTCATCTGGATCTACACTGTTTGCAAACATCACAAAATAGGTATGTAGTGTTGAAAGTGTTAACTTTACTACATTCTCTATTTATGAGGAGAACATATCAGACTTGGTCAAAATAAATTTGGAGAATACATTCTTTAGAATTGTTGGCAATTATCCGTTGACAGTATTCAACAAACACTAGAAGGGCTGTCGACAATTGAACGGGTTAGTGGAAAAAGTTGGCTAACTCCAACTCCAAACGGGAGTTAGCCCTCCTACTGCCAGTGATCCGTTCAATTTCATGCGCGTACATACCGGTGAAATGCCGACAACACGTAATGTGGAAAATCAGATATCGTACACCACCGCCCGCGTTAATCTTGCCAAGACGTCACCGTTTCCGAACATCTACAGGCAATATCAACTCGCAATCAAGCAGTTTGATTGGCTGTGCCTGAGCTGTAGCACAGCTCAGGGACAGCCAATCAAGCTGTTTGCTTTAGCACAATATTTACGTATGGTGTAATAAAAACATTGACAAATAAAATAAAATTGAAAAAAAAAGCAACAAACATTGGCAAGATTAGCGCAGCCGGTGGTGTCATACTCCAATCACTGTCTTCCCGACCCGGGCGAGCGGTGAGCAAACCGCCGGCAATTAGACACAGTCTAATATTAAATGGAATGTCTAATTCCTGTCTCCATGAATTTCAGCATGTGTCTAATTAGTGAGAGTAGCGACATCGTGTGCTTTTTACCCACATGATCATCATTACGGACAGAAGTATGGACATCTACTATCCCCACCCTGGGATTATTTGGCTGTCTAATTCCCGCCATGCCCTGGGAATTATTTGTATAGGTGGGTAAGACATTCATGGGTATATAGACACATACGGGATTTGCTGCTACACCACCACCGGCGCTAATATATGCCAATGTATTTATTAGAAAATACTTGAATATTGTCATTGAAAGCAAGCAGCTTGATTGGCTGAGCCTGAGCTGTGCTACAACTCAGGCTCAATCAATCAAACTGCTTGATTGCGAGTTGATATTGACGTAGATGTTGTTCAGAAACGTTGACATCTGGGCAAGATTAACGCAGGCGATCGTGTGCAGGTTGAGGTTAACGTTATGTGAGAATGACCTGCCGTCACCAAAATATGTATTTCTCCAATGCGGCGTCGCATGCGTCTAATTTGGCAGTTCTTCTAGAGTCAGCATCGCTACACATGCTATAGTGTTACACTTTTGTTTACAAATATGTGCCATCCATATACACGTAAATTTCAAATTTGTATACACATATAATGCGCAGAACAAAAGTGGATAGCTGAACCCAGTCTAATATAAATTGATGTGATTTTGTACCTAAGAACATGAAAAAAATATTCACAAAATTTACGATATTTTCCGTAATCGAAAGTTGACGAGATTTTTATAGCAAATTCTATTCCGCATGTGATATGAAAATTGCGTCATCTGTCGACGTGATTTACAGGAAATAAATATCACAGTTTCTGTGAAAAATCGCACATGTTCTTAGGTGCAAAATCACATGGCGTGTCTCATATCTATGTAGTGCTTCATCGCCAGTTCTGAAGAATGACGTTGCAGTTGCAACACTTTAAAAAATACATGTGCCGTGATTAACCGCAAGCCAGTAGACTGTATACATATATATAAACAACCCAATGTAAACCGATACTAGTGTTGTAACTTTCCACACCGATACTTGGTGGTCTGTGGAGTTTGGAACAGACTTATGTCGTTTTTGCGAAGAATCGATTTCCGTGTCAGAGACACGGAAAACGATTCTTCGCAAAAACGACAGAGGCAAAAATACAGAGACCACCAAATGCAGCTTAAGAAGACGCGTTTGATGCGCCATATTTCATCAAAATCCGTTACGTAATAAGGACACTATAAAAGAATACGTACTTTGAATCGGTACTTGTTGTTGTTGTTAGTACCACGTGATCATACACCTTGGTATACACACCCAATGTAAACCGATACTAGTCTTGTATCGCGTTGCATAGGATATATACGTGTACACATTACGTCCGTGCATATGGTGCCTGCAACCATTAAACATATTTGTGCCGTGTTTATCCGCAAGCGAGTAGAAGGTATATACATGCACACTCAATGTAAACCGATACCAAAAAATAAGAATATTCGTGTTCCTAGTATCGGCTGCATATGGAATATAGAATATAATAATATGTCTATGTCTCTGTATATGTGTACAGTACAAATTCATCTCTGCATATAGGGAATAGTAGGTTAGTGCCGTGAATCGGGAAAATATCTGGCAAGGCTTAGGAAACGGGATTTCCGTGCCGCGCCAGATAATTTTCTCCCATTCACGGCACTAACCTACTATTCTATTTATCCCGTCAACACTACACATAGCTTTAAAATACAAAACAATAATAAAAATAACCCCAGCCGCATCCTCAAAATCGGAGAATCGACTAGTATGACAACCACACATATTCATACGCAGTGATTAGGTCGTATTGGCAGGATATCAAAAATGTTCACGGCACCGTGTTTCACAGCACATACGCACTGTGTTGACGGGATAAATGGTGCTATACGACGGCGGACTTCATTATGTCCGTGACTGCCGGAGAAACGATATCGGGGTGGAGAGTTTATCCAAGCAACAATGCTCGGGCGTGATTCCCCACAAATTACCGAGTTAACTCGTCCATAACCCCGGGGACGGCGGACGTCTAACGACGGCGGAATTATTCCTCGTTTTATCCCTCATTGCTCCCGTACAAGTCGTTGCATTAACAACAATGCACGCCACTGGCTGAATACCGCCAGTGTATCCAAACGCCATTCTTCAAACGAACGGCGTATACCACAATTAGACGGACAGTGTTACTGTTACTACACTGTCCGTCTAATTGTGGTATACGCCGTTTGTTTGTAAAATAACAGACAGTCGGACTGTGTCTAATTTCTGAACATTCATGACGACGAACACCGTTACGCTGGGTGAAAACTACGACTCGTGTACCCGTCCATGAGCATGCGCAGTTCGTATTCATTGTAATAAACCGCGACGAAAGGAAATAAAAGGGAAACACAACTGCCTGGAGAGTCCGCTTGTTTAATGGGAATAAAAGAGCGCGCTTGATTTGACACAATAAATGCAGGTTGTTTTTGGAGCGAGTGCAGGGCTATTGTAGGTCAAACATGCCTCCGCATTAAAAGTGCATGCCCACTCAGTAGGCACAAACTGTTCTTTATATCAGATACATCATCTGAGACATTTTCTGGCAAAATAAACATTCATTCACCATTACACCACATATTGATTGGCATTATTATACATTTTATATAATAACTTTCCACACTGATATCAGGGACGATAACCATGTTTCCGTAAAATGTTAACGGACATTACTATTTATACTCTGTATTTATTTTTTGATGTGTAATTATCATACTTTACCATCTGTCGAAATATTATTTTTTCAGGTGACGCATTTAATTTAAAAAAAACATGCCTCATTTGTATATATGAAAATAGCCTGATACCAACGCGCGTCACTATCAGTAAAATCAATATTACTAAATGATTATACCTGTATAGCGGGCACTTGTAATTTGTAGAACTGGTGGAATAGTGACACAAATATACACTTATTGAATTCCTATAAAGAATAGTGTGTACCTACTGAGTGGGCATGTACGTTTAAAGGGGAAAATTGCAGTTCCAGTAGCCGATTTCACCAACATTGCAAAGTATACTTTTCTAGCAATATAGCCATATAGAACTAACGACTGCATATATTTGATGATTAAAAGTATGCGGACTTATTATACTGAATGTATTACATTATCACAGCCAAAATGGCTGTGATAATGTAATAAATTCAGTATAATAAAAAATAGTCAATTTATTCTTAAATTGAAAATTTCTCCCTCAAAGTATATTTGCTAGATAAGTATACTTTGCAATGTTGGTAACATAGGCTACTGGTCTAAATGGTCATGCCAAACGAACAACATGTGGATTTAAACTATGTTTATAGCTATAATCCTAAATAGTATATGCAATGAATATATAAATTTAAAAAATGAATATGCATACCCCGGCCAGTATAAAATGTATTCAACTGCGCATTAGTTACATACTTTTTCATCCGATATGAGGTCATTATACAGTGAAACCCCTCTAAACTGCACTCCAAGAACTACCTGTGATCTTATTTTGGATGTTCTTGATCGCATATCACACAGCTATGGCTCAGAATGATCGAATGCCTGATTTACAGTGAACCCTCATTAAAACGGACACCCTGGGGACATCACCGGGTGTACGGTTTAGAGAGGTTTCACTGTACACACAACGAAAATGGTATGGTATTGAAACAATAAGTAAAATGCATCAACACTATGATATTCTGGCATCGAACCAACGCTCGGTCAAAGAATTAGCATTGGCGACTAATATACTGGTTGATTTTTATGGAATTGTTCCAGAAGATATATACATATATATTCCGTTTCCGAACAATCGGAACCGCGACCGTGGTGTTTTTGTCCGACCATATTGTGACTCATTCGTGACGAACCCGAATTTTCGCAGAAAAATCGGGTTAATGGAGATATGGTCTCTTCATTCCTTCGTCGCCTAGAGACGAGCATTAAGAAGTTATTATTTCGTTCCTTAGGTTCTCCGCCACATAGAGAAAAAAATGAAGAGAAACAAAAAGTAAACAGCAGACGAAAACATGTTTTACTATTATTGTATGGGTTAATTTTCATGGAGAAGAAATGTCCCTACTGAGCCACCATACACTCCTATAGCGGGCCACTTGAGCATCTGACAAGAGGCTGCAACTTTATGTGCACGGGCGACAGGACGACACGGGGCGACGCGGGGCGATGCGAGGCGACGCGGGCGTCACAAACACGATAAATGAAGAAACCATGCAAGTGAAGACGATGGTCAGTCGAGTGCAGCCCAGGGTTAGTAAACGAATGACGATAATGGATCTACATTTTATGGCGGAACGTCACACTGTTTCGGTGACATTTCACGCAGTTGGAGTTTCGTTGCGTGGCAAATCATGGGATAGTGGAATGCATGTGATTCACCAATCAGCGCCCTTTAACGCTATTCCAAGCAAACAGCGGTCAACCCAATTACCGAAACAACATAGAATAAATTCTGTAACTACCGTTGGAAGTAGGTGAACATTTTAATCGGAGTTGAAGCTGAACTAAACTCTGATATTTTTTCTCACAACGCTGGCGTTCTTTTACATAAGACAACGCGAATCTTTGAAATCAATTGCGAATTTTGAAATCAATTGCGGAAAATGTTCATATTATGCGATACGGCAACATATCTCGTACTCTTTTCTGATATGGTTGTATGTGATGTTAAGATATATGCTTTGTAGAATGCCCTACTGTTCACCCACCCCTTGTGTAACCCCCGGGTTACATTACACTAGGGGTGGGTGAACAGTAGGGCGTTCTATGTATGCTTCTATAACTTGCGCCAGGCTGGCATAGCCATTAGAAATAAGGCTAAGACCAGATTGTTAAATTTAATGTGAAGCACTCCATCAATTAGGACCATCCGCTGCATCAAAACATATCGTTCTTTCGCCCGATTTCATTTTCAAGTGAAGGGCCATCGAGTGTTTAATTTATGGCTTTCTCCAGTCCCTGGCAGATTCGAGGGGCCGGCACACAATGGAAGAATGACAATTATATAAAAATTACAGAAGTTGAGAAATGATCTAGTGTTAAAAACATATTTTACAAAATATGCCGGTGTTTTACGGAATACAGCTGTTTAAGTGAAGCGCTAAAAGAGATTAGAAGAGTAAGATTGTATGAAAAAACCGCCCTTAATAAAACTCAGAGGCAATTGTAGTTGTTTTATGGATTGGCTATCTAAGCTTACATAATTTAAAGTCACCGTATACGTATATAAACAATAACAAACGTACACGTTGGTATGTGAATTACTCATATATATATATATGCAAACGCACGCATGATGCTGCAAGTATTATTTCTCGAAGCACACCAAAAACAATTATGCTACGAGTATTATGGCTATATGTATGATAATTCGATCGCATAGGCCGTTCCCCAAACGCATCAATACAATGATACCACATCACGACATGCATTCTTTCCCCAGTATGTATGTCAATATAAATAGCATAGGACTTCCCACAAACGCACCAATACAATGATACCAGTAGTAACTTTTCCCAGTATGTATGTCAATATAAATATCATAGGCCGTTCACCAAACGCATCAATACAATGATACAACATGCATTCTTTCCCCAGTATGTATGTCAATATAAATAGCATAGGACTTCCCACAAACGCACCAATACAATGCTACCATAAGTACCTTTTCCCAGTATGTATGTCAATATAAATAGCATAGGACTTCTCACAAACGCACCAATACAATGCTACCAGAAGTACCTTTTCCCCAGTATGTGTGTCAATATAAATAGCATAGGACTTCTCACAAACGCACCAATATAATGCTATCAGAAGTACCTTTTCCCAGTATGTATGTCAATATAAATAGCATAGGCCTTCCCTGAAACGCACCAATACAATGATACCACACATATTCTTTCTTCAGTATGTATGTCAATATAAATAGCATAAGACTTCCCACAAACGCACCAATACAATGATACTAGAAGTACCCTTTCCCCAGTATGTATGTCAATATAGATATAATAGGCCGTTCCCCAAACGCACCAATACAATGATACCACATGCATTCTTTCCTCAGTATGTATGTCAATATAAATAGCATAGGACTTCCCACAAACGCACCAATACAATGATACCAGAATTACAATTTCCCCAGTATGAATGCCAATATAAATAGCATATAGGCCTTCCCACAAACGCACCAATACAGTGATAGCCAGAATTACTATTTCCCCAGTATGTATGCCAATATAAATAGCATAGGCATTCCCGAAACGCCCAAAAATGCAAAATGTTTATTAAATTCTGTCGGAAGTTGACACAAAATCCAGAGCTCATACGGAGCTCTGGATTTTGTTTCAACTTTCGACATCATTTACGAAAATTATAACATTATGATATTCAATATTGTTATTCCGTGTAAGGTTGTACGTGTGTGAGCATGAGATACACGGGACAAAAACTCAACATCCCCCCTTTCTTATGATGGGTTACATATTTTCACCGAGTAGTTCGCTGCGGGACACCAGTTAACTGAAGACGTTGTTATCACAATCTATCCACGTTCGATCAGCGAGGTCTCCCGACGGGTCGCCGTGTAATACAGCCAGGCGATAACCCGCCGGCACTGGGAACTTATAACTTCCGGGCTTGGTCGTATCACAACCAACCTCATCCATAGTTGCGAAGTCGGACATGTGAGCATTTCAGAATATGAAATATATGTACAGTGCAACCTCTCTACAACAGCCACTCATGGGAAGACGCAAAACTGGCTGTTGTAGAGAGGTGGCTGTTGTAGGGAGGTTAACGCTAAATTAAATTGTGTCGTCTGCTGTTTATTTATTTTCTTCGATAATTCTCATCAAATACATGCTTTGACAGCATTTTAGAATCATTTCCAATGGAAATGATTCTAAAGTGCTGTCAAAACAAGTCTTTATTGAGAAAGAAGGCAAATGCAACAGCATACGACAATATTCCTGCTCAGCAGGCGAAGGGTGAGATATAGAGGAAATCATCCATTTGGGATATAAAATAGCGGTTGTTACAGAGAAGGTGTTGTTGCAGAGAGGTGGCTGTTCGGTGAGGTTCGACTGTAATATAATATGTAATACGTAGCGCACGGTTCGTCCGCATGTACGAGCTGTAACGAGCGGATTATCGATCGTACATGCGTACAGCCGTGTTCTATTAAGACTTAAGTAATTTATCCTACACCCACACCGTACCACGTCTGTTTTTTTGCGGAGCCCCGCAGAGGACGTAGAATTAAATTTTTTATTAATTCGTTCCCACGAAATAACAATTCGTTCCCGCAATTTAACAATTCGTTCCATCGAATTAACAATTCGTTCCCACGACTTAACAATTCGTTCCCTCAATTTAACAATTCGTTCCCACGAAATAACAATTCGTTCCCACGGGAACGAATTGCTATATCGTGGAAACGAATTGAAAGATTTTTCAGGGGTTTATTTGATGTATATGTCTCTGGATTTCTGTTATAACAATATGAAATCGAACTCCACGAAATGAAATAATTTATACGCCACATCGTTGACATTTGGGACCAGCTCTGATAATTCATCCGTTATCGCAGTGTCGTATTTCGCCGATCTTGATTTAGAAATTCAATCGCATTTTCCAGAACTGACGTTGAATATTCACTCATATTTTGTCAACTCTCTACGTCATTAATAAAATACGTTTCTTTTCTTTTTAAAATGCGAGAAACCACGATGGTCGACTGCTGTTATTCTGTATTTTATCTTTTTTTTCTGAATATAAAGATGATTTGGCAGTACATGATTTCCAAATCATGTTTCATCGAAAAACTAAAACTAGGAACTAAACAGCAAACGACACAATTTAATTCAGCAGTGCATGGGTTAACGAGCACCACACGAGTTCAGATGTGCATCGTGACCAGTAGCCGATTTCACCAACATTGCAAAGTATACTTTACTAGCAAAGTATACTTTGAGGGAGTAATCATTTATTTTTCCTGAAATGCATTATTTCATATAGAACTAACAAATGCATATATTTCATGATTAAAAGTATGCAGAATTATTATACTGAATATATTACATTATCACAGCCAAATTGGCTGTGATAATGTAATAAATTCAGTATAATAAAAATTAATAAATTTATCATAAAATTTCTCCCTCAAAGTATACTTTGCTACTAAAGTATACTTTGCAATGTTGATGAAATAGGCTACTGACGTAGACATTGATCAGACTACACGGAAGATCTACGTTTGAAGGCCAACATTTCTTATATGTCGGCCAAAGTAAATCTTGATACAATTTCGCAGTTACTTATCAAAGTAATTTCGCCCAACACCTGATTCAATGTCGAGCACCTGTTAGCGAGATAACCTTACGGCGGGAGGTCCCGAGAAATACTTTCGTAAATTGGCAAGCGAATTAGTCTGTGCAATAAATCCCCTGACACGGCAAGTTATTAATAATAAAATTGTCAGTGTACTGTTATTTGCAGAGAGGCGCGACTGAACAGTATTAAACATTGATTAGGAAGTTGTGCAGGTATATTAAAGGCAATGGGTCTCAGATATGCACAGAAAGCGATGAAACAGAATAGGAAAAACTAGTTTACTCGCATAGATTTATATCGTGTTTTTGACATATTTCTACATATAAGTCGCCTGTAAACATTGGGGATTGTTACAAAAATATGCTTATAATACTGAAAAATAACTAGCGTTTGCAACGCTAGTTATTTTTCAGTATTATAAGCATGTTTTTTAATCGATGGTTACCAACTTATTTTATTTAAATTATTTAAACGTTTATGATTATAGAATAGCAATTGAGCAAAATGCTAACAACACTAATTTTCAGAGAACTATTAACATCTCAGAGAAAATAAAACACCACTGTCAGTCATAGACAAGACATACTTTGCACAATATAAAATTCAACAACGAGGCCATCCATCACACATTCTGAAATCACGATATCAAGGTGCATGATCACGTAGTTACAACAACAACAACGTCGCCCACTCCAAAATAAGTATTATTTGATATTTTCCTTAAAGGTACATACCCACGCAGTAGGCACAACATGTTCTTTATAGGAATTAAATAAGTGTATAATTATGTCACTATTATTCCAGCAGTTCTAAAAATTACCAGTGCCCGCTATACAAATATAATCATTTATTAATTATCAATTTACTGTTAGCGACGCGCGGCGGTAACAGTCTATTTTGATAATGTGCGGGGACGACGACTTTCACATCACGGCTTGCGGTGCGCATGCGCAGTATACTACGCGCGCCAGTAGGCTTCCCAATATGTAAACAAGAATATCAATATGTCGAAACGTCCAGGACGGAAATTGTATGAAACGGCGTCGGCCAACAAAAAGGCGAAATGTCTGAGGGACAGGCAGTACAGAGAGAGAGAGAGTGGTTAATATTGGCGACCAGATCACCAAATGGAAAGAGTTACGTGGAGATTTAGATTTGGACTCGAACAGAGATTTTTCTTCTCAACTTCCGATACTTCACTGCGCATGTCAAATATGTGATATGATTGACCGTGTCACGTGACGCGTGTTGGTAAAAATAGCACGAGATCGGAAAATACCCTTTCTGGTCGCGGCATATACAATGCGATTTAACACCAATTAACACGCGCCGTAATTAAAAATAACTTGTTAGTGGGTAGACAAATGGCTCATATAAGGCATGACAGAAAATGAAAAGTAGTAGTACAGTGTAACCTGCTGCGTGGGCATGTACCTTTAATATGCAACGGATTTTGATGAAATATGGCGCAGCAAACGCGTCTTCAAGAGCTGCATTTGGTGGTCCATCGAGTTCGGCACAGAATTATGTCGTTTTTGCGAAGAATCGATTTCCGTGTCGGTAGACACGGAAATCGATTCTTCGCAAAAAGGACAGAAGTTTGGGCGAAAATACAGATACCACCAAATGCATCTTAACAAGACGCGTTTGATGCGCCATATTTCATCAAAATCCGTTACGTAATAAGGACACGATAAAATAATACGTACTTTGAATCGGTACTTGTTGTTGTTGTTGTTAGTACCACGTGATCATGCACCTTGGATATACTAGCTGAGGAAGTGCAGTGTACGTCAACTATATATTCAATATGCACAACCGTTTGCGTTTATCTTGCCCAGAACACCTATTGGCAATCTCAAATCTCAATCAAGCGGTTTGATTGACTGAGTCTGGGCTGTAGCACAACTCAGGCTCAGCAAAATATGATTGATTCCAAGCACAATATTAGTTAAGTATTTTGAAATAAAAAGAAATTGACATATTGGCAAGATTAGCGAGGCGGTTGTGTTCCCGAGACATGATCTGAAAGATAGCGCCTTTTGTACGTATATAAAGTAAATACAGTGTACTGTCTGTTCCACGTTTTGCTGCCGACGAACATTTGGCCATTAACCCTTTCCCTGTTTTGCGATATTTCGACTCTTCCAAACCGAAAACATCTGAATAAAAGAATCAAATGCTGGGTCAAATGATGGTTAAATTATCTGATAGAGTAGAAAACATTGTGGGAAAAGGAGAAATTGCTTGTTACAAGCAATTTCTCCTTTTCCCACAATGTTTTCTAAAGACATCTTCTGCAGAGGCGTGAAAAGTCGTTTCTATCAGGGAAAGGGTTAAACACATTAAGTCTAAACAATATTTAAAAGTAAATACTTGTTCATCAATAACAAAAAAGTCACCCTCCCCCAAAAAAAACTATTTGATGAAATTCCATCAAATATTGATTTTATTGCGAAAAAAAGATTTTCCTATGGGAATTTAACATGGGGGCTAAAAATAGATTATTTTTAATTATTTTTTTTATTCGTGGACCGATTTTCAAAATCTAACGTTTGTTTTCTTAGTTACATCATTTTCAAGCTATCTCGCCAGGTTTCGGAGTCAATTTCCAAAAGTTTTGACTCCCCATGTTGAATTTCCATAGGAAAATAGGAAAATAGGAATTTCCATAGGCAATAAAATCAATCAAATAATTTTTTTTGGGGAGGGTGACTTTTTTGTTATTGATGAAAAAATACTTACTTTTAATATTTTTTAGATTTAATGTGTTTAATAGCCAAATGTTCGTCGGCAGCAAAACGTGGAACAGACAATAGTTCATAATGTACACACAAACCTCGACATGCATTTAGAAAATAAGTTATATGAATTATACAATAGAAGATTCCTTATTAATGTAATTATAGTATTCCATAACATATATCTACTAAAGGATTCTAGCTATTGACAATAAAACCTCTCTAATAAACCGGACAGCCAAAAATATACACGAGACACGCCATGTGATCTTGTGCCTACGAACTTGTCCCATTTTCATGAAATATATTTACACGATATTTTGTGTAAATGACGCCGGAAGATATTATGGCGAGTTTCCGAACAGGACTACACAGTGCCATCATAGGCAAATGGCAACCGTTCGGTTGCCATTTGTCTATGATGGCACTGTGTAGTCCTGTTCGTAAAGTACACACGCATACACATAGTGTGGAAGCACGTAGTCTATTGTTCTGACTGTGCGTAATGGCGGCGCCTATGAGCTGTGAGGTAAATCTTATTTTTCATCAATACGACTGCTGTTTATTCTTTTTTAAAGATGGCCATCAAGGTGTATGATCACGTGGTACTACCAACAACAATAAGTACCGATTCAAAGTGCTATTATTGTATAGTGTCCTTATTACGTAACGGATTTTAATGTAATATGGCGCATCAAACGAGTCTTGTTACGCTGCATTTGGTGGTCTCTTTATTTTCGCACAAACTTCTGTCGTTTTTGCGAAGAATCGATTTCCGTGTCTCCGAAACGGAAATCGATTCTTCGCAAAAACGACATAGGTCTGTGCCAAACTCCCTAGACCACAAAATGCAGCTCATGAAGACTCGTTTGCTGCGCCATATTTCATCAAAATCCGTTACGTAATAAGGAAAATATCAAATAATACTTACTTTGGAATGGGCGACGTTGTTGTTGTTGTAACCACGTGATCATGCACCTTGACCATGGTCTAGTCGTTAACACTTGGAGTCCGAAAATACCAAATGTAGCAGCGCTACTTCTGTAGTTAGTCTGAACGTTCCGTACATAATTTTCATGGCGTCCAAATGCAAACTTCGTTTATCCGATTGTATTTCTATGACAAGACTAACTACAGAATAATTTGGTAGTGTCGGACTCGTAATGTGAACGACTCGAACATGGTCATCATGAAAAGGAAGAAACTGTAGTCATATTGTTGAACAAATAGTATTTACCTCACAACTCGTGGGCGCCACCATTACGCAAACCAAGACAATAGACCACGTGATCCCACACCGTGATACATTGGAGGGCTCAGTTGCCTGATTTACAGCGGAACATCTATAAACCGGACATCCTGGGGACCTCCCAGGGTGTCCGATTTAGAGAAGTTTCACTGTACAAATATTTGCATTAATACAATGTACACGATAATAGTGTTTGTTTGTTTTGTTTAATGGTGTTTAACGGCCTATCAACAGCTAATGTCATTTAAGGCCGGGCCAACGGGTTCGATCCCGCATTCAACTTGCTACATTGGGGGAACACGATACTATTTTCTTTACAAACTGAAATTTATATTTGATTGATGAATGGACACCATCAATGCGCATTAAACGACATTATTCTGCGACTACCACCTATATCTTATCTGAGAATGTGTCACGTGGTATAATGAGGACGACGTTGTCCGACATATTGCCACTGTTTGTCGCGGTATTCCCCGATAATGAGGCGGAGTGTATTCCGCGGATGGTCCGGAACGGATCAGTTTGGCCGTAAATAGTTTCTCAGTAATTTATTCTGGCCAGGATGGGTAGTTATTTCACGGGGATTTCGTTTCGGATACTTAGTATTCATTTATTCAAACAATATGTACATTTAATTAAACAATGGTATAGTTTCGCTGGCACAGGAACTGCGCCTGTATAAGTAAACGGTCTCTATGTTAATCCGTTATCTGTCGACGTCCGCTCATGTTTGAGGTTTACTCTGGTATAGTACCGTTATACAGCGGACTCTCTCTAAACCGGATACCCTGGGGAGATCCCCAGGGTATCCGGTTTAGAGAGGTTCCACTGTAATTCCGATACGTAATGCGTACAATATACGAATGTGTGATTTCCAATCACGAACATACATTGTAAGTGGTGATAACTTACAGTGAGACACATAATTAAACACACGGCGGTGTCCGGTATTGAGAGGTGACAATGCAATTCTGCTATGAAAGTCGACAATACATGGGTTTGTGTTTTTAAATCATGAACATATATTACCATAGAGATGGTTACAGTAAAACGATGACATTGTAATGAAAAAACTAATGAAACACAATGCGGTGTCCGGTTTAGAGAGGTTATATGATAATGTCGTCTATACAATTCATGTTCTCAAGGGTAGAATTAAAACGTTCTCGACACAGCTATGAGGAACGTGATAGTTATCATATTATTCCCAAACGTTATTGTTCATCTTGGCTGTAATTTTGAGAATTTTTTTTTTTTTATTATATACCTACCCATGAAATACATAGTTATACGATGTAAATAAAAGTCATATGTTCTCGTCGATGAAATAAACAACTTCCGGTGAAAATACGACTACTTCCGCTATCTATATTCATAATGCGCATCGAAAGAAAACAGCGCAAATATGCTGCAAATACACATTCATTACCGTATACAGTCTAAAGAACTGCTAATTTCCATGGAGCGGTATATAATAAATATAATATTCATATTTTGCAACGAATATGACATATATGTTCATCTCGTGGTGTGAAATGTCCATATTTCACGAGTGCTGTTATAGGCACTCGTGAAATATGGACATTTCACACCACTCGATGAACATATATGTCATATTCTTTGTAAAAATATGAATATCCTCTATGTATTTTTTTTTTTTTTTTTTACATTTTACCTTTTATCACACATGCATCTGAAATAGTCAGTGGCTCAAATCCGGATCGAACCCCCACAAACATACTGAACACAGACAGGAGCACGAGAACCTTTGTGGTAAATATAACCGAAAAGCCACATGCGTTATATTCAGTTTATCGAAATAGAACAAGGCAAAATGTAATTTACGGGAAATTATATGAAGTTTCGACTGAACTGGTCACGTGTTCGACGCAGATAGTAAACTATTTTAATTTGACTGATAGCGTCATTCGAGTTTTAAACGTGGAAAAACTCGAACTACGCAATGCGCACAGATGGGCCACCATGAATTGTATTTCAGTAATCTTCAGTGCATGTAACTACACGGCACACGTTGATAAAGTGGCCACTTATCGTAGTTACATCCCTGTAAACCCACCGGGAATCGGCATTCCTCCATCCGGGTGACGGCGACCCGCTATCGGGGCGCTACAACACTATGGCAACTTTAGTTGCCAACGGTAACTCTTGTAACTCTTGCAATCTACTCCCGTACCGTCCGTAGCAGCACAGTAACTCTTGCAATCAACTCCCGTACCGTCCGTAGCAGCACAGTAACTCTTGCAATCAACTCCCGTACCGTCCGTAGCTGCACAGTAACTCTTGCAATCTAATCCCGTACCGTCCGTAGCTGCACAGTAACTCTTGCAATCTACTCCCATACCGTCCGTAGCTGTACAGTAACTCTTGCAATCTAATCCCGTACCGTCCGTAGCTGCACAGTAACTCTTGCAATCTAATCCCGTACCGTCCGTAGCTGCACAGTAACTCTTGCAATCTAATCCCGTACCGTCCGTAGCTGCACAGTAACTCTTGCAATCTACTCCCGTACCGTCCATAGCAGCACCGTAACCTCTTGTCATCAACTCAAGTACCGTCCGTAGCACAGTAACTCTTGCAATCTACTCCCGTACCGTCCATAGCAGCACCGTAACCTCTTGTCATCAACTCAAGTACCGTCCGTAGCACAGTAACTCTTGCAATCAACTCCCGTACCGTCCATAGCAGCACCGTAACCTCTTGTCATCAACTCAAGTACCGCCCGTAACACAGTAACTCTTGCAATCAACTCCCGTACCGTCCGTACGGGAGTAGATTTCAAGAGTTTCTGTTCGCAGCTAGGGCAACTCGACACAATACTAGAACAGTGTTGTGCATACTACTGCTGCTCACATTGCACTATTAATTGGTAGATATTCTTGGATTGATTTGATTTATTGGTACATGTTCCAGAGTTGTCTTTATTGCATGCGACATGTATCTAGGTGGTGATGTACACATGCGAAGTATCATGAATATACACCAAGAGTTCTACGATACCCAATAAGGACCTGGGGGCTGTTTCACTAAACTTCGTACGACTAATATGTTCGTAAGTGCAAAATTATGATAGTCTGTAAATTTCACATAAACAATGTTTTCGTGTAAGCAATTATTGGATTTACATTTATTGAGCATAGGCTGCATATGCAGCCTATGCTCAATAAATGTCAATACATCAATTGAGATTTCCAGACGATCCTAAATTTGCACTGACGAACATTTTAGTAGTACGAAGTTTAGTGAAACGCGCCCCTGGCAGTACCAACAAACAAAGTGTACATTCCGTCAAAGGGAGATAGCTCTAACAGTACAAACTCTAGAGCCTTCTTTCTGGCATCGGACACGCCTCTATGTGATGTACACGTGTGTGACGTATCATGAATATATGTCATGCTTTGGACATGGACCTAAACCAACAAGGTAAACATATCGTGAAGGAGAGCTAACTCCAATACCCATAGTCTTCTTTCTTGCACAGGACACATCTGTAAGCCGATTTCATCAAAATTGCAAAGTATACTTATCTGGCAAAGTATACTTTGAGGGAGTCATCATTTATTTTTCCCGAAATGCATTATTTCATATAGAACTAACGACTGCATATATTTGATGATTAAAAGTATGCATAATTATTATACTGAATTTATTACATTATCACAGCCAAAATGGCTGTGATAATGTAATAAATTCAGTATAATAACAAGAAACGAGGCAAAGCCACGAAGGCCAGGTTTTTTCCAAGCATAGACACTCGGATAACATAATTATACCCACTTTTTGTAGACTAGATGGCCGTGGTCTGCATGTCGCGCCTTGGGGCGAGGCATGGACACTAACAAAATAGATATAGTAGATGGAAAAACTTTAACCAAAAAACTTTAACCGGACACACGGACGAACGGACGGACGTATGCCAAAATGCCGACGATATCGCGCTTTCCGCAAGCAGGTGTGACAATGATGATAAACACCCATGTGAAGTATCAAGGTATTGGGTGAAGCAGTTGCAGAGATATAGTACACGAAAAAACTTTAACAAAAAAATTCAAAGTAATTTGAACTTGACATAGGGCACAGGATCGCGCTTTCCGCAAGCAGGTGCGACAATGATGATAAACACCCATGTGAAGTATCAAGGTATTGGGTGAAGCAGTTGCAGAGATATAGTACACGAAAAAACTTTAAAAAAAAATTCAAAGTAATTTGACCTTGACATTGGGCACAGGGGCCGCACGGTTGGAATGAAAATATGGATGATGATAAACACCCATGTGAAGTTTCAAGGTAATGGGCGAAGCAGTTGCAGAGATATAGTATAACGAAAAAGTTTTAACCAAAAAACTTTAACCAGACGTACGTTAAAAAGTTAACGTTGAAAATGGCTAAGTCAATTACGTAGAAATAATAGGTGAAGATAAAAAAATGGTCACATGTTGGATAGTTGTATGTGGTAGGCACCCCTTGGTTATGAAGCTGTGAAAGTTTGGTGGTACTAGGTGGTACAGTACCAAAGAAATGGACTTAAACACGAAAACTTAACATTGTAAACGCGAAAACTTAACATTGAAAATGGCTAAGTCGACTGCGCGGAAAAAATGGGTGAAGTTAAAAAAAAAAGTAACATGTTGGATAGTGATATGTGGTGGGTACCCCTTGATTATGAAGCTGTGAAAGTTTGGTGGTCCTAGGTGGTACAGTAACAAAGAAATGGACTTAAACACGAAAACTTAACATTGAAAACGCGAAAACTTAACATTGAAAATGGCTAAGTCGACTGCGCGGAAAAAATGGGTCAAATTAAAAAAAAAGTAACATGTTGGATAGTGATATGTGGTGGACACCCCTTCATTATGAAGCTGTGAACGTTTGGTGGTCCTAGGTGGTACAGTAACAAAGAAATGGACTCAAACACGAAAACTTAACATTGATTGTGGACGCCGCCCGACGCCCGCCCGTCCGCCCGCCCGCCCGCCCGTCTTTCGCCAATCCAATAGCCTGGATTTTTTTTCAAAAAACCTGGCTAAAAATGATCTGTAAATTGAAAATGTCTCCCTCAAAGTATACTTTGCTAGATAATTATACTTTGCAATGTTGGTGAAATAGGCCACTGAGGTTGTGAGTGAAGATATGCCAAGCGGTTTTCAATTTACATACTTGAACGAGGTGAACACTTGATTGCCAGACGGACACACACACGGACGGACGTTTAACATAATGACCACGAGACAATTTATAGCACGTTGCAGCACTGCTGGTCCTTTTCTCAAATACTTTTTGAGTGATGTCAACATGACCACGCTAATTTATTTTGTTTCTTCTCAAAACTGTATCTTTCTGCACTTGATGGTTATTAATTTAATTCGTATCACTTTAAATATCTTCCCTGAACATTTCTAAATGTGGTATTTTAAGATCATTTCACAACAAAAAAATATTTTATTTCCTATTTTCTAGGTGTATAGCAAAAATGTATTACAAATTATCTCCCCTGTTTATCACAGTTTACGACAGTATTATTTGAATATAATGCAAACCAAATGAAATTTGACCAAATGAAATGGTGCGATTGGTTGATGTTATTTGCAGTGTATGAACAGAGAAAACACATGAATATCCGGTATGTTGAGATATAGTGACTTTACAGATACGCTCAGATATGCAATACAGTGGGGTCAGCGTGTAAGTGCACACACGAGCGAACACGACATGTTGGTTCCAACCTGTCGTGTTCGTTGTGTGTGCACTTACACGCTGACCCCACTGTACGTTGTTCGCTTAATGGACTGTAAATGGCATAGCAAGCATTTCATTTCAATTGAGGATTAACCCTTACAGTGCTGAATTAAAATTTGTCGTCTGGTTTTATGTATTATTTTCCATTTTTCTTATCAAAAACATGGTTTGACAGCATTTTAGAATCATTTCCAATGGATATGATTCTAAAATGCTGCCAAACCATGTTTTTATTTAGAGAAATTACAAAATAAGAACAACAGCAGACAAGTTTCGGTTCCCGCCTGCTAAGGGTTAAATTCCCAGGAGTATATGTGTACTATTTGTTTGTTTAATACAAATGTACCATCAAGGACACAGACAAACAGGGGAGATAATTTGGAAATGCAAGTCCACTATTAAAGGTACATGCCCACTCAGTAGGCACATGTTCTTTATATCAGAGACAACATCAGAGCCATTTTCTGGCAAAATAAACATTCATTCACCGCATTCACTACCAGTAAAACATATATATTACTAAATGATTATCTCTGTATAGCGGGCACTCGTAATTTTTAGAACTGGTGGAATAGTGACACAATTATACACTTATTTAATTCCTATAAATAACAGTTTGTGCCTACTGAGTGGGCATGTACCTTTAATGTTCCAGGGAGCACTATTTGTGAGTGGAATGGTACTCCACATAATCATTTAGAGCCAAGCACAGTTTGTGAAATGCATAACTTATTAGCAAGGTCGTATACAGATGGGCATGTACCCTGTATGGGGCATCATCATTTAAAGTCAGTATCCTAATCTGGTGCCAGGCACCCTTATTGTGCCATATCACTTGACCACAGGTGTGAATCCCAATAAGATGAGAATCCTTAAGGATAGATCATTAGTAAGACATGCATGGAGAGTAAAATCCTTAAAGGGTACATGCCCACTCAGTAGGCATAACATGTTCTTATAGGAATTAAATAAGTGTATACTTGTGTCACTGTTCCACCAGTTCTAATATTTATGAGTGCCCGCTATACAGGTATAAACATTTAGTAATCTTTATTGTCTCGCCCGCGAAGCGGAAAGCGAGACATAGGTTTTGCTTTTCCGGAGTCGTCGTCGGCGGCGGCGTCATCATTCAATGTTAAGTTTTCGTGTTACGGTCATTACTTCAACACCTTGTCAGCTACAGTCATCAAACTTTATACACACCTTTACTATGATATGTACATGCATATAGGACTATTACATTTTTTTGGCGGGCCCCAGGGTCTTCAGGGTCAAGGTCAAACTCTATTTGTTAATACATTCACTGTTAAAGGTACATGCCCACGCAGTAGGTTATAATATAGTGAGAGGTACTTTTGTATATTCTGTACGTATACCATTTTCTTGCAAAATAAACTTTCATTCACCTCACGTATTGATTGGCATTATTATACATTTTATATCAGACGAAAATATTCACACTGATATCAGGGGCGATAACCGTGTTTCCTTAAAATGTTAACAGACACTACTATTTAGTCTCTGTATTTATTTTTGGATGTGCAATGATCATACTTTATAATCTGTCGAAATATTATTTTGTCAGGTGACGCATTTCATTAGTATAAATAAGTAAAACATATGCCTCCTGTGCATATATGAAAATAGCCTGATACCACCGCGCGTCACTATCAATAATATAAATATTACTAAATGATTAGATCTGTTTTGCGGACACTTGTAATTTTTAGAACTGGTGGAATAGTGACACAAATATACACTTATTTAATTCCTTTAAATAACATTTTGTGCTTACTGAGTGGGCATGTACCTGTAAGTTTTCGTGTTGCGGTCATTAATTCAACATATTGTCAGCTACAGTCATAAAACTTTATACATACCTTTACTACGATATGTACATGAATATAGGACTATTAAACATTGTTTGGCGGGCCCCAGGGTCAAGGTCAAACACTATTTGTTAATACTTTCTATGTAAAGTGTTCGTGTTACGATCATTACTTCAACACCTTATCAGCTACAGTCATCAAACTGTATACATCCCTTTAATATATCTAGATGAATATAGGACTATTAATTTGTTTTTCTCTGACCCCAGGGTCCCCAGGGTTAAGGTCAAATTATATTTTTTTAATACTTTCAATGTTAAATTTTCGTGTTACGATCATTACTTCCAACACCTTATCAGCTACAGTCATCAAACTTTATACATCCCTTTACTATACTCAACAAAACTAGAAACGTCCCTGTTTTATAGCCGGTGTAGCTCTGTCTATGTATGTACCACATGTTCAAAGTACATGTATTTTAAACCGTGGCGATGTTCAGAATACGATCGTGTAGAGTTTAGCCGATACACACGGTTTACATAGCGCCCAGTGACCGGAACGTTGATTTCCACTTTTTGCACGTGCACGCTATACTTGTCATCGATAAGGTGATTCAGTTCATGTCGTACCATTCATGCGATAGGGGCTATTCGGAAAATTAATTTTTTTTTTAAATTTTTCACTGTTTTCGATATGCCACGGCTTTCCGAAAACGAGCGAAATCAGGCAATTGGGATGCTTGCGGGTGGGATGGCCGCCAGGGCGGTCGCGCCTCGGTTTGGTTGCTGTCGGAAGACGATTGATCGTCTTGCAGCCCGGTACCAGCAGACTGGGGCTGTTCACGACCGGCAGCGACCTGGTAGGCCTCATGTAACGACGGCTAGAGCCGATCGTTACATTACGTTGACGCACTTACGTCAACGTCGATTGGCAGCCACAGTCACTGCTAGGCGATACGGTGTCTCAGGGCAGACCATTCGCAACCGGTTACGTCGTAACGCCCAACCAATCCGGGCACGCCGCCCGTACACTGGTCAGATAATGACCCAACGTCACCGTGCTGCCAGACTGTTATGGGCGCGACGTCATCTGAACTGGAGAAGGGCTGACTGGAACCGAGTTTTGTTCACCGATGATCTCGGTTCACAGTTAGTCATGCTGACGGAAGATTACGGGTATACAGGCGTAAAAATGAAAGATTCACCGATTGTTGCATTGTTGAGAAGAACAGGTTTGGGGGAGGGAGCGTAATGGTCTGGGGTGGGATCATGGGAAACCGGAAGACAGATTTGGTTGTTGTACAGGGCAACATCAATGCACAACGTTATGTTGCAGATGTGCTAAATGCACATGCCTTACCATTTATCCGTCAGCATGGTCCTGGTGTGACATTGATGCACGACAATGCCCGCCCTCACGTAGCCAGGGTCACCACTCAATACTTACAGCAAAACAACGTCGACGTCATGCCATGGCCCGCGGTTTCCCCGGATCTCAATCCCATTGAGCACATATGGGATGAGCTGGGCCGCAAAGCACGAGCTAACCTCAGATTGACAATGTTCGCGGTCTTACACGGGTGTTACAATGGGAATGGAGGAATTTGCCCAACGCACTGGTATTGCGTTACGTCACGTCGATGCGGCGTAGGTTCATTGCATGTATTCATGCAAATGGTGGCCACACTCGGTACTAACGAGATTTACTGAATTTGCAACATTACTTATTGAAATTCCATCTCTAAACATTAAGTAACACATTTCTGAGTTTTTGTGATTTTTGATTTTGACCCCTACCGCCCTTGGCCGGTTATCTCTCGAATATTTAACAAGATAATCAAATGCAATTTATTGGCTTTGATACAGAAATGAATGAACTTGTTTTTCCATTTTGATTTTTAAAAGTAACCCTTTTGGTTTTTGATGAATCTTTCCTTAAACATAGAGGGACGTTTCTAGTTTTGCTCAGTATATACAGAGATATATATAGGCTAACGAGATTTATAGCTCCCTCTTTGACCATACATTTTTTCATGAAAACTCGTGACATCTCGCGAGAGTTTGGAACCGAAATGTTTTCTGATTTGTCCGCCATCTTTGTTACATAATTTAACTATTTTCCGACATTTTAACCAGTTTCCAGATAATTTTCAGTGTGTTAGTTTTAATCTAACATCATTGTTTAAAATCGCATTGATAGACCTTTATTTAGAAGGGCGAAACTGCGCTGACGACGACCGTTGGAATAGCCCCATTCTGCATTCCCGGAACACGGAAGTGAAATCGAAAGTCGACTGGTCGAAGGTAAACAAACGCTGATTTTTCCTGTTTTTCCTTCTGTAATGCATTTTAATTGCATTAAACTATTAAATATATACTATTTTGAATTGGTAAATACTATTGTTTTATCTAAATACACGCGAAGACCATGCTTATTTATTATTGTGCCTCGTCAAAATTAACATGCAAATCAAGGTGGGTGGGGTAATTGTCAAATATATGTGCATCCACTGAAAAGTGTTTGCATCTTGCCTAAATCATTTGTAAGATGTATCACGCAAATGTAACATTAGTTGTGTCGTATATAATCAGTAGCAAAGCTTTGTATTGAGCAGTGTTGAGTTGAATTCTACTTTCTTTATTAAACATCGGCTCAAATTATATTGTATTTTTTTTGCCGACTGTTCACGAATACTTTACTGGTATTTGTATTGTTTTTTTTATTTTTTTACGTACAACTGGTTGTAAACCGGCTGTTCTAATGCTACAACTAATATGTATTCCTTACAAATAACTGTGAAAGCATCATAGTTTGCAGAAAATAACTGAATGTGGCTTTATAGTTACAAGATGCATTTGCATTCAACCACACACTTGTATTTCAATCTGTCCGTTTTTTAGTCATTGTTGTGACGCGAAAATTTTTTTTTCTAACCAATGCACTGGTGTTTCGCTTGCTTTTTACGCCTTATATGTGTTAGTTTTAACGCGTAATCATGCTTGATTCATATATATTTAACATTTAGTCCAAAAAATACTTCAAAAGAACTACATATATAACATATAGTTTGTTAGGATTGGTACGGCAAAAGAACACAATGTGATACATTTTATTGTTTTTACGGCATATTAAATTTATTTATATATGAGTTTTTAGATTGTTTTCCTCCAGTGGTAGCTCCTCCACTCACCCAACACCACAGTTTCTTTGATACAGTAATGGTAAACACTGTTTTTTTAAGATTTTTTAGTTTAGTATATTGTTTTAATGTTATGCACAAATACGTTGAAAATAAACAGTCGAGATTGAAATTTTTATCATCTTGTGACGCGAAAAACTTTTTCTGTTCATTTCATGTGAGAACGGCTTTCATATTATGAAAGATACCCTATATCTTTCATGTTAAATCACATTGTATTAATGTTTAATCTAATAGGTTATGCCAAAAACATGCACTAAAGTACCTATATGTTTTTTCTCCTCGCAATAACTTGTTATTAAACAAACAAAAAAAAATCTCGCAGGAAACATCGGTTGACATATGCCAACAATATCTTTTTCCTCACTATATTTCCAAATTGTTAATTGCACATGATACTTATAAGAAACTAAAGGATATTTTTGTCATAATTATACCCCCGGCATATTTTGTATGCCGAGGGGTATATAGTTTTCGGCATTCCGTCCGTCCGTTCGTTCGTCCGTCCGTTCGTTCGTCCGTCGCACTTGCGTTAAAGTTTTTGGTTACTCAATATCTATGTAACTGTAAGTCCAATTGACTTCAAACTGTAAGTCCAATTGACTTCAAACTTCATACACTTCTTTATCATCATCCATATTTTCATTCTATATCATGCCCATGCGGCCTTCAGGCCCAAGGTCAAGGTCAAATTACTTAGAAATTTGTGTTAACTTGAAATATTTGCGTTTTAAAGTTTTCGGCTACCCAATATCTATCTAACCATCAGTCCAATTGTCTTCAAACTTCATATACTTCTTTATCATCATCCATATTTTCATTCTATACCATGCCCATGCGGCCTTCAGGCCCAAGGTCAAGGTCAAATTACTTAGAAATTTGTGTTAACTTGAAATATTTGTGTTAAAGTTTTCGGCTACCCAATATCCATGTAACCGTGAGTCCAATTGACTTCAAACTTCATATACTTCTTTATCATCATCCATATTTTCATTCTATATCATGCCTGTGTCACCTTCAGGCCCAAGGTCAAGGTCAAATTACTTGGAAATTTGCATTAAAGTTTTTGAAATATTTGCGTTAAACTTTTTGGCTACCCAATATCTATGTAACCTTAACTTTGATTGACTTCAAACTTCATGTATTTCTTTCTCATCTTCCATATTTTCATTCTATACAATATCCATGTGGCCTTCATGCCCAAGGTCAAAGCCAAATTACTTGAATATTTGTGCTTCCATTGATTGCTGTGTCCAGGAGGTGGCCGGGTATACGTGAGCCCCCCCGCTCACTGATTGCTCTAGTTGAATATATGCTCAATTATTCCTTGGTTAACCTGGTTTATGTGAATGGGACATTAAACATCATTTTAATTTTCTATATTTCCATAAAAACATACATTATGTGCCGGAATATGCATGCATGTATTGATAATTATGAGTCATAGGCCTACCTACTGGTATAAATTGTTGACCTCTGTACAGTTTGTGTCAGTGCAGCCAGTACAGCTTTGGATTTAATGCCCATAATTGGCCCGCAGTCCTTACATGTTGATAAAATCCTAACGGTCAATGGCCGTTGACCCAACTTTTTGAAATAAAGTGGGTAACAATGTGAAAGCTTTAAATGCTGCTAGAATGTGAAAATGGTTTTAACCCGACTGCTGCATGTACAACAGCAGTTCTGTATGAACGGCATGTGCATATAGTATATGCCTACATGTACTGGTCACAGCCATCATCAGGTCCCTTTTCCCAATAGTCTGTTGTCCAACGTGTTCATTCCGACAGTGAGTCTACTCGGGACTAAATTGTTGTGTAGTGGCGTACTCCGAGCAGAACTACATGTATGACTGGATCAGTTGTAGAGACGGTTGCTTCTCAGATTCCTAGAATAGTCCGCAGTAACTCCGGCTTGTCATAAAACAAAAATGTGGACTGTTTTGCAGCTTATTATTCCACAAATGTGGCGATGACTGGAGAAATGGGGATTATGGGTTACGCGACCAGTGTAGCCCCAGATCAGCCTGCGCAGTCTGATCAGGGCCTACACTGTTCGCCATTACAGTCAGTGAAACATTCATCATGTTTCTATAACATACATTACTTAGGCATTTTACAAATGTTCACCTTGTGCGTTTAAGTCTATTTTACACTACCTTTTACACCTACACTCACCAAACTTGCACACATTCATCGCCCAATGCTACTTATCGGAAACACACCAGCATATGACCTTCATTTGACGATCACCTACATTTCCGCGGAATTTACTTTAGGCATTTTACATGTTTCCTTATTTGTCTAATTTCAGAATGCCACGCAAACGCAAGTCCAGTACCGGTGCCCGGAGAAAACATGATCGTGTGCGACCATATCCAGCATCGTCTCATGAAGCAGACGTATCAACCGACAATTCGGAGCTCCGTGGAACTGATCAATCAACCGACACGTCGGAGCTCCGTGGAACCGATCAATCAACCGACACGTCAGAGCTCCGTGGAACCGATCAATCAACCGACACGTCAGAGCTCCGTGGAACCGACCAATCAACTGAGACTTGCGACCTTCATGGCGCATATATTGGAAATTTTGATGTATTGACCGAGTTTGAAACTTTAAGACAGCAGCTACAATCTTCAGTGGAATATCCGTTCACATTTGTCACTACTGGAAACGGTCATAGATGTATACAGATTATTCAACTAAACCAAAGTGATGATAAATCAGCAGTACGACTGAAGCTCGAGATCGACCAATATTTTGTGCCAAAACTTCATGTTCATAACAAGGAAGTGCCAAAATCTCATGCAGTGTGGGACTCTGTACCTTTCCAGTTAAACAGAGAATGGCATGTGTTGAAGCTACTTGCAAATATCAAGAAGTTCCATGTATGCATAGGTAATCCAGAATGACGAGTTTACTGCTATTACTGCAGTTGGAACATCCCTCAGTGACAATAAGGCTCCAGTAGTCTTAGCCTACCATGAAGGAGACTTTTGTGCGCGTCAGGGAGATTTTGCATTCAGCTCCACAATCAGAACAGTAAAGTGCTCCTTACTTGCCAATGGCGTTCGGTGCCAAATCTGCCAAGAGTATAGGCGAAATCTCCGCAAGCGAAAAGAACGCATTGATGAAATCAAGTTGTCGTACAAAGACTTCACAAAATCAACCTTCAAGCATTCTGACATGCCCAGAGAAGTTTTAATTAAAAAGCTATATCAACAGAAGGCACAAATTAAAAACCCTGGCGCATGAAGTGGACAAACTGAACCGCGACTTAAGGAAAGAAATAAAAAGGAAGGGATTTCAAGCGAATGAATACGAAACAATTGAACTCACGACTTGATGTCCTCATGTAGAAGTGAAGTGGAGTCAGCCTTTCCAGATCCCAACAGTTACCAACGTCTGTTTTGGGACCAGCAAGTGAAATATTCACAGTCTGGAAAGTTTGGTATGCGTTGGCACCCTATGATCATTCGCTGGTGTCTGTATTTAAGACATAAATCTGCCAAAGCGTACGATGCTCTGAGGGAGTCCGGTTTCGTGAAGTTGCCAAGCAACAAAACTCTTTTCGACTATTCACATTATATTAAATCTGAACTTGGTTTTCAAGCGGATGTACTAGTGATGTTAAGAGACGAGGCGAATAAGCTTGAAATGTTCGAGAAAGACGCCGCCAAATCATTTGTTGGAATCCTCTTCGATGAAATTCGAATTAAAGAAGACCTTGTTTATGACAAACATTCTGGTGAACTAGTTGGGTATTGCAACTTAGATTCAATGGGAAACAGTTTAATGAATTTGGAGAAAATGATGAAGAACTCAAAGTCGAGCGTTGCAAAATATATTTTAGTTTTGATGGTAAGGGGCATAACAACAAGTTTAAAGTTCCCATTAGCTGGATTTGCTACTACAAGTATTACGGCCGACTTTCTGTATCCAATTATTTGGAAAGCCATTTCATATTTAGAGACATACGTTAAACTTAAAGTTCTATTCTTAACATGTGACGGAGGTTCAGCAAATAGGCGATTCTACAATCTCCACAGAGCGAACAATAATGAGTGTGTCTTCTTTGTCGCAAACCCTCATGATTCTGAGAGAAATATATTTTTCATCTCGGATGTCCCACATCTCGTGAAAACAACGCGAAATTGTTTTAGCAATTCATTTTCTCATAAGAAAACAAGACGGATGTGGAAGAATGGTAAAGACATCTCATGGATGCATCTCGTACGGTTGTTCGAGGAACATTGTGAGATGGACTTATACAGTCCATGCCCCAAGTTGACTCGTCACCACATTGACCTGAAAGCCTTCAGTTACATGAAAGTCAACTTGGCTGCTCAGGTACTTAGTGACACAGTGGCAAATGCGCTGGAAGAATTCTACGACAACAATGTTTCAGAAACTGTAACATTTTATTCCGCCAATTCAATAAGTTTTTTGACATTCTTAATGTTCGGAGTCTCTATGAAGCTCGTAACAAAAGAAATCCAAACATGAAGCCTTTTGTCAGTGTCGATGATGAAAGAATTGATTGGCTCGCTGAGGATTTCTTGAAGTACCTCGACTCCTGGTACGATGAAGTAATGAACAGAGTTGGGGTTTATAATGCAAAGAATCGTGCTGGTATGTACTAAGTCATCAACACTAACTGGGTTGCATATGTCTTGCCAGTCAATTTCAGAATGCATAAAGTTCATGCTTGTAAACGGTGCAAAATTTGTGTTGACACATGCATTCAACCAGGATCCACTTGAACAACACTTTGGTCACTACCGACATAAAGGTGGGGCGAATAAAAACCCAACTGTGTATGATGTGCGCAACACAATGACTAACATACGCACGGTTGGAGCACAGGCACTGGCACCAAAACGTGGAAACACACAGGGTCACTATGAACTGCCTATTATTGACAACCGTAAGTTGCCTAAGAGGAAGTAAATTGAAATTGTACATCGGTAGTAGCAGAGAATAAAATGTAGTTTCTGAAACATTGTTGTCGTAGAATTCTTGAACGGGTGATAAATACGCAACATCATCACCTGTGACTTGTGTTAAGGCAGAGATATCTACAAGGTCAGGGTATTACAAAAATGTACCTGGACATTATTTTGTAGAAATGACATCAATTCTCAGAGGAATTATTATCTATAAACCTTACCATACAGAATCACTGGGGTTTGCGACAACGAAGACACACTCATACATGTCTGTTTGTGCATGGACTTGTTTCTTATTCGCCTCGTCTCTTAACATCACTAGTACTCCGCTTGAAAACCAAGTTCAGATTTTTTATTTGCTAGACTGGACATTAAACCAAATCATTTATATATAAAGTATGATGGATGCCCCGGTATTCGGCCTCCTAAGCAATAATTTACTCACACCGTGAATAACAATACATGTAACATAATTGACAAAAAACGTAGCGGACAGGGTTTTATTCCGTCCGTTCATCTGTGTCATAGGCTGTACCAAAATAGCACAGCGAATGACACAAACGCCACCTGAGCACCGGCTTACTTAAGCGCTACTCGATGTAAAAAGGAACACACAAACACCAGAAAGTGAAATGATATTCTAAGAATGTGACTCCACTTTTTTTCTGTAAGTGACATTATGTCTACAAGTTTCATTGGTTTTGTATTCATTAGCATGCCATTACCTGGTTACGTTTTTGATTGTTCCTATTCTCAATTAATTATTTCTCATTTATTTGTCAACTTCATGGGACATCTACATGTATATTATATGAGACGCACCATGTGAATTTGAACCTTCAACCATCTGCATAATTTAGTGAAATATGTGTACATTGTATATATGAAATAATTAAAATTATATTCCGCATGTACTCTGAAATTGCTGTGAAACTCTGAAGTTATATACAGAAATTATCATGCCCTCTACGGAAATTATTCAATTTTCTGTAAATAGATTTCATGAAATTACGCATGTGCCCAAACATACAAAATCACAAGGTGCATCTCATGATCGTGACCACAATTTGAAGTTTTCTACTTTTCGAAAGGCGGTCCAAATTTGTGATCACTACATGTAATTTATTCAACACATTTATAGAGTAAGACATATTTAAACATATTTATTGTGAATTTACATGCGTCTGAAATCGCTGTCATGTCAAATCACTAGTGTATAATTATGTACATGTATGTATATATTCTGTACAATGAAGTAGTAATGATCTCATTTTTGTGTCAAATATTTAACCACATCATCGGAGGTACCCTGGTACTTGAGAGCTAAATCCTGTTATGCCACATTAAGAAGTAATAAGCTTATAGCTAATCATGTTACGTTGTGGCAAGAGGTAAGTAACTCTGGTGTGGCATGGATCTGGCACCAGGTTAGGATATTCTAATTTTTTAGGGCTGAATACCGTAATTACCCTAAATATTCGGACACATAACCAATTGCTGTAAATGTCCCAAACCTTGGACAACTTGATTATGTTGCCCAGTGAGGCATCCATTGCATTCTGTCAAGATGGCAAATAGTGCAGACCCTGATCAGACTGCTCCTTCAGGAGCAGACTGCTCTGGGTCTACACTGTTTGCTCAGACACTTGTGTCCGAATACTTAGGGTAATTACAGTATATAGTTTATGTAAATATTGAGCCTTGATTTGCGGAATTTTCCCTCATTTTTTACAGGTTGAATGCGGGATAAGTTCCATCCTGTTGGCCCAGGCTTTAAATGAACATTATATGTTGATAGGCTGTTAAACAACAATAGTCAATCAATAAATAAATAATCTTCAATGGTTGAGTAGTAATCATACTATATGAATGTTTAGTGAGTAGTAGAATTAGAACTTTGGTTTAGGAAAAAACATACATGATACATGCCATGACACACGGTACATTCCAGACTGTAAACCTATATCAGGGAATTACTTATTACTCCTATGTCCCGATTCCGAAGGTTCAAAGTCTCATAACGTGCAAAAGTAATTAATGTTTTCTCCATTTTCAAATGTAACCGTTTACATGTCGGTTTGCATATTTGTGGGTTTAAGTGCTTGTCGAAAGCTGTCTCCTTGCGTGATTGTGAGATGTTTGCCAGTTGTTTTCGTTCTCTTCGAGCAGTAGCATACCCGCGCACTGTCAAGAAAAGGTTGACTACATCGTCGGTTATAATATCCACATTAGTTTCATCTTCATCGGAACTGTCATCAGTACTATGGATGGGAAAAAGTTTATCTCTGCACATTTTTGTTGTGTAATTTTCCAGTACTTTCTCTTTTAGTACACATTTCTGGAGAGAGTTGGCAGATAGATTTACACTGACATTCTTTCTAACTACCAATTCCATGCTGCGAATGAAGTTGAATAAGTCATCTGATGGACGTTTAAGGCCACCCCTATCTTTTTTATCAAGCCATGTAGAATACTCATGGAAAGATCCCTCATTGCTACTTGACAGTAATTTCACACATGCTAACTTTTCATCCCGAATACTCGACTTTATTTTGCTATACTTTTTTTGAGTGCGTGAACTATGTAGCCAGAAATGTAATAAAGCACCTTTTGATCTTGACTACCGAGATCTTTTTCATCCACATCTGATATTTGCTTCATATACTTTCCCAGTTGTTGAAAGAGGCAACTTATAATTTCAAGTAAGAATATTTATATGAAGTCATTGATGCTGTCTTTATGTGGACAGTCATTGTTTTTCATGCTGTCTTGAATATCGCGCATAACGTCATCTGATCGAATTTTGTGGAAATTATTGAAAAACTTTTCTCTGTCGTGAGTTGTATCCAAGTTGATTGGCTGTCTTGTTAGTTTATTAAATACAGACCTTAAACTTTCTTGTACCTCTGTATTATTTGCACAAAAGTCAGCAATAGCAGACATAGCAGGGGTAAATGTGGTATGAAGTGGATTTGATTTTATTTTCACTGATGGCTCCATCATATGCGCACGGAAATATATGTCATAAACACCATCTTCAATGAGTTGTGTAGGTTTTGGTGTCGGTTCACATGCTTGGCTCATTTCTTTATCCGGGACATTTTCTGCACATTTGGGTGATCTGTGCTCTGAAGCTGAAAAACATGTTTAATATGCATTTATGTATGGCACGCGTTCTTATATTTATTCCCGAAACAAGTTATCTACTAAACTTTACTAGATATCTTATATATTATATGAGATCTACTAAAGTTTATAAGATATCTTATATACTTTTTTATATAAGATATCTACTAAAGTTTAGTAGATATCTTATAAACTATATGGTGGGTGGTGGGTGGGAGCATGCGATGGGTAAAATTTAACGATCGGCGTTCATCTTGACTTTACCGAATGCCGATTTACATGGTTTGGCCCTCATTTACCTACATTTCGGCCCCCTGGTACTTGAGAGCTAAATCTGTTATGTCCCATTAAGAAAGTAATATGATTAAAAGCTAATCGTATTGCTTTTGGGTGTGAGCTAAGTGATTCTGGTGTGGCATGGACCTGGCACCAGGTCAGGATATTCTAATTTCAGGGCTGAATATATCTAAGGGTCCCAGGTTCGAATCTCGCAACACCATAATTTTCGGTTTCATTGAGCATCTTTAAGACAACTTGTGAAAGCCTAGTCCTATAGTCTCGACAAGCAAGGTCCTTGAGCCAGTGCCGTTGTTAATACAAGCAATTGGAACTCTGGGGGATGCCTATCCTATGTTTGGAATCAACCCACACAAAGTTCCCTACTGTACATGTACGTCATCGTGTCTTTCATATGCATCATGTCATTTATGTGTCCAGTGTGATAAAATATTTATATGTAAATGTCAAATGAGAATGGTAAACACAATAATACCTCGTTTTCTTCTAATAACAATTATTGAAAGATGCATACCACACATAAATATTTTTTTTACAGAAATTAAATGGATACCTAATTTTGTAATCATTCCACACGTTGTGTTGTGTAAAATACAGTCACTTCTGATGTTGGAAACGTGTGAATGATTACAAAATTAGTATCTGTTTAATTTCCGTAAAAATATTGGTTTGCATAATGTGTGGGTATCCATCTTTAACACAAAATTGTACAATTGTCAGAACATCGTCTTTGTATCCACCGTGAATTATCGTGTATATATATTTAATAGTAATATGATAAATAAATATGTATTGATACACCTATATTTTTGTTTGTCACTTTAATAAGGCCAGGTAACAATAATGTGTAGATGTGAGATGTTTCAAATAAATAAGAGGTTTCACAATGTACGTACCTTTTACATGCAGTCCATGTTTCTTTGAGACATGGGCCTCTGAATCCAGATATAGATTTTAGTTCCTTTGGACATTTTGGGCATTATATATATGCAAGTACTGTCATCAAACTTTGCACCTTTAGATTTGCGTCTGTTGCCAGTCTGTGTTGCAAAGTTCTCTGTCTCATAATCTGTATACTCCTCCAACAGTAAATCCAAATTTATGTCATCATCATCCCATATATAAAGTCTGAAGAAGCCATATTGAAGCACAGCAGTCTATACTTGTGTGAACAAGATACTAAGTATAAAATGTACAGTAGTGTCGGCCTTCCTTGTGGTGTCCACTATATGACTACTTGATAGTATGCTGAAATTGTGCAGCCTACCTCAGTAACCCAGCATATGCCTGGAGATAATTAACACAATTGAGAGTTAATTAATCCAGCCTGTATTGACCATATGTACATGTTGAAATGTACATATACATTACCATGAAACATACTTGTCACCAGATTGTACAATTAGAGCTAGTCACTTGAAATTACAGCGTATCAGCCCGGCCTTAAATGACCTTGGCTGATGATGGGCGGTTAAACAATTTAGAATCATTGGTGTTTGGTGGAGAAATAAGTAAATGCCACCAGAGTTGATCAAATTACGCAGGTTAACTGGAGTTCTGAATGTAAATTTCACCAAGTGTCAAGTTGGGAGTGCTTTAGAATCGTCTCATTTGAGGCCTACCGACTTGACATGTTGGTGAAGAAATAAGTAAATGCCCACCAGAGTTTATCAAATTATGCAGGTTTCACCAAGTGTCAAGTTGGGAGTGCTTTAGAATCGTCTCATTTGAGGCCTACTGACTTGACATGTTGGTGAAGAAATAAGTAAATGCCCACCAGAGTTTATCAAATTATGCAGGTTAACTGGAGTTCTGAATGTAAATTCGTACGTTCATAAATGTTGTCACAGTTGGTTGTTTATGAAATAAGTATTGCTGTTAATGTGGATGTGATTTAAACTACGAGTCGCTCACGAAACGCAGTTTTACAGTCGTGCAGCCGACTATTGGTATGCAACGTCAATTGGTAAATTGGTATGCCGTGTTTTTTTGGGGGGTTGCATCATTGTATGATTTTATTTGTCGGTACGAAGTCAATTGGTTGTTTAAGAAATAAGTATTGCTGTTAATGTGGATGTGATTTAAACTGCGAGTCGCTCACGAAACGCAGTTTTGCTAATCAAAATTATTTATGCGTCCTAGCAACTGACAGCGAGTGCGTAATCTCGCCGAGTCTCGCTACAGGTTTGTCGACAGGAAGTGGCCACGAGAAAGTGCGTTATCTTGTCCAGCTTTCAATCTCCGTACGGCTATTTATATCTCTGGTATATATGTAGATGAATATACGACTATTACATTTTTTTTCTCTGGCCCCAGGGTGAAGGTCAAGGCGGAACAAGGCGAGACATTTGATTCGGCGGAATTTGTTTGTTTGGGTTTAATAACCCATCAACAGCTAAGGTCATTTAAGGCCAGGTAAATGGGTTTAGTACTAAATCCCATATATTTACCTGTACAAATGGGAGGAAAATCCCAAAATCAGAACCGAATATTTACAAGTAGAAAATGTGTTCATAGAACACGGATGCCCCACATAACTTTTTGATAAGAAATGAGGAAAAATTCCAAGTCCAAAAAAGGAGATAATCCATGGCCCAGGGGTCAAATAGAAACTCGAACTAAACTTTGCGCTTCTACTCATCATAAGGAAGCTACATACCAAGTTTCAGGCCTGTAGCTATTAGGGTTTACAAGTTGTACGAGTTACAAGGCAAAATTGCCAAAGTCTAAGTTGAAAAGGGGGAGATAATCCATGACCCTGGGGTCGAATCATAAAATGAAATCAACTTTGCCATCTACTTATCATAAGGAAGCTAAATACCAAGTTGCAGGTGTGTAGCTACCACGGTTTAAAAGTTGTATTACTTACAAGGCAAAATTCTAAGTCGAAAAGGGGGAGATGTTGAATCAAAAATAGAAATAAACTTTGCGCATTTACACATCATAAGGAAGCTACATACCAAATTTCAGGTGTGTATCTAGTACAGTTCAAATTGTTCACGACTTACAAGGCAAAATTGCCAAATGAAAGGGAGATAATCCAATAAAAATAAATTTTGCGCTTCTACTCCTCATAAGGAAGCTACATTCCAAGTTTCAGGGGTATAGTTATTACGGTTTAAAAGTTTTACGACTTACAAGCCAAATTGCAAAATTCTAGGTCGAAAAGGGGGAGATAATCCATTACCTCGGGGTCGAATCAAATGTATGAAGGCGGGTCTGCCCTGCAAACAGTTAAAGACCATAAAATCCCATTATCCCAGTTCTTCTCAGGGTCTCGAAACTGTTTTGTTTGTTTGTTTATTAGTGTTTAACGGCCTATCAACAGCTAAGGTCATGCAAGGCCGGGCAAACAGGTTCGATCCCATTTTAACCAAAATCAGAACGGAATATTTACATCGAGAACAAATATATTCAGCCCTGAACTTAGAATAACCCGACCTGGTGCCAGGTCCATACCCCACCAAAGTCACTTGGCCCCTTCCCCTAAAATAGGATTACGAATATCGTAATACTCACATAAGGGGTATAACCAGATTCAACTGTCGCATACAAAATGCCAAAGACGTATGTGAGGGCCAAAACAGGTCTCCAGTCAGGATTCCGGTAAGGATGAACCCCGATCGTTAAATTACCCATCGTGTGCTCCCACCTGCCGCCCACCCCCACCCCGAAACTGTACACAAACCAGGATGGTAAATGAACAACAAAGCAGCAAGAAAAATTAATAGATTTATACCATGATTGAGCACTGGCGGTCCGAACTGTACACACGATGGAGTGAGCGAGGAGCCACGTGATTGACAGACAGGCTGGTGTATCAGAGCCAGCGACATCCACCTTCACAACGGCTCATCACTTTACAATGTACAAGACACCTAGAACTCGGCATCACAACCAGCCTGCATATGTGGCCACGGCTGGAGAAATGGGGCTTATGTAGTTGTGACCAGTGTAGCTCCTGATCAAATAGCACATTCATGTAGCCTGATAACAATGTGTATTGTTTGTTAGAAGCATAACAAACATTGATGCAAGTGCGAACAGTGCAGATCCTGATCAGACTGCGGATCTGAATCTACAATGGTCGCAAAACCCATAAGCCCCATTTCTCCAGTCATAGCCACGTATTGGGGCAGGATCAGACAAAAACTGAAAGCCACAGGCTGGAAAAAGGTACCTTATAACGAGGATGGCCGCGGCCCGCATGTTGAGCCCACCGAGGCATTTGATGGTCTCGAGAGTGTATTTATTTGAAGTTTGATGCACAATAAGCATACAAAGTTTCAAGCAAATCTGACTTACGGTTACAGAGATAGTAGGTATGCGAAAACTGACATGTCATTTGACCTTGACATAAGGGTACAGGGGCCGCAGGAGTGGGACACAGAATGAATATATGGATGATGAATAAGCATATGAAGTTTCGAGTGCTTAGGACTGTAGAGATATAAGGTATTTAAAAACGCAGATTTCGGACGGACGAACGTCATTGTGATCACCGTCTCGCTTTCCGCAAGCGGGCTTGACAAAAAGTGTGGTTTTGTCAGCACATACACCGTTATGTTTGCCATTCAGTTCATATCTTTTCAAATATACCAAAGATGGTTCAGTTTTGATTGTACAAAAAGAAAAAAGTATGATAGTAAATATGTGATATTTGACACATGATTATTCGTATCACTTATTCGTATCACACACTCTTCACATTGATCATACTCATTTTGCGAACTGAAATGTTGGCAAACTTTGTCCTGTGTTACATAACAAGTTTCGTCATGTAGGACCGTGCTTATAAAACCTTCCGAGTACCTCTAAACCATGCAGATTGACTGGCCAACAGCACAGCTGCTCAGTCTTGGCCATTCAAACTCCATGACAATAGAGGATGTGCTCGGACTGTTTTCAAGAGACGGTTCAAGACGTAGGCGGAGTATGTCCGAAGGTACCTTTTGTCCTGTATGGCCAAATATGACATGAAGACAGAAGAATGAGGAGAGACAAGACAGAAGTATTGGACATCACAATGAGAGAGAGAGAGACAAACACGAGTATTGTCCAGTAGAAGTATAGCACAGGTACAGGTACGACACTAATCTGGCCATGTGATTGAACTGTGGCCCGTTTCACTAAACTTCTTACGACTAAAATGTTCGTAAGCGCAAATTTAGGATTGTCTAGAAATTTCAATTGATGGATTTACATTTATTGAGCATAGGCAGCCTATGCACAATAAATGTAAATCCAATAATTGTTTACAACAACAGTATTGATGTGTAATTTTGCACTTACGAAAATGTTAGTCGTACAAAGTTTAGTGAAACGGCCCCCTGGAGTACAATATAATCACTGGCACATGTATCCATGACAAGTAATTATGTACAGTACATGTTATCCATAACGTCGTATAAATGCAAACTGTTCTTTCTGTTTTTGCAATACAAACCTTACAAGAGAGTTACATAACAAGACACGCACACTGTATATTGCTGTTGATTGTCAGGATTAAATTTATGTTGCCAATCCAAAATCGTACACGATCAGAGTGATTTAGGGTGAATACATGATGATGATGAACACAGGTGTACATTTCACAATGCCGATACATTGCATAATACTGGAGATAGAGCCAATTGGCAGCACTATTCTGACTTTGATTGAATGAGGTTTCAATACAGCATACTACAATTTCATCAAATAACAAGCACCATATACATGTAGAGCACTAGTATAGCGTAATACACAAGCCGAGTTAACCAATTCACCAACCAACTGGAATGGATACTCCCATGCTATTTTTCAGACTATCACACTATCAGAGAGGTATTGTTTATAGAAACAAGAAAATATCCGCAAACGGTGTAGATCATGAGTTGGCTCATCTGGATCTACACCGTTTGCAAACATTATGACGAGGTCTGTAATGTTGAAATGAAATGAATAGGTTTAACGTCCCACCACCAGCTAAGGTCATATAGAGACGAAAGTCTCATCCGACAGACCAGGGATGGAAACACTATGAAAGTATTTTCTCATGCCCTACGATAGGTTTTGAACTCACATCACAACCTTCAGTGTATTATTCTACCCCTAACACACAGCCCATCCCTACGGCAAGTGTAATGTTGAAAGGGTTGAGCTGGCAAATAATGGGTCAATAATTATAAAACCAGTCCATGAACTTGAAGCGCATGCTAGAAATTAATCGGCTTGAATGAGTGAGCACACACTCCTCAGGCTCCGCTAATAAAGCTCAATTTCGAGTATGCCATTTCATGTATAATTCTCAGAAAGTTTATAATCAAATGATTGACAAGATTAACACATACGACGTATGTTCAGCAGCGTGAGTGCTTGCCAAGTAAATTGTGCACCTACTAAACCACGGGGAGCGCTCGTTGTAAATTCAAACTATCTTGTTGGTCGGCTCGTGTGCGCTTCGGCGAGCAATGTCGTTCACAAGCAAACCGTTCGTAAGGGCCAGGGCTGCTGAACATGTTTTACAGCAAACTACCTCGCTGGAGCTTCGGCGAGCAATGTCGTTCAGAAACAAAGCACCCGCGAGCACCAGGGCTGCTGAACATACCTCTGGTGTAATACTAGCGTATTGGTGCATTTATTATGCAAAGGGATAAAACTGAGATAGTTCCACAAGGAAATATCCCTCGTGGTATGGCAGTAACAAGCAACCATGCAAGGACAAAATAAATCCATGCACAGTAAATACATATTAGATGTATAAAATATAGGTAACGACTTTAGAGTGGTCTAGTGCTTGGTACAGTTCAATAGCTTGATCATAGCATTAATTGCCGATATTGTAGATCTAGATGAGCTGGCTTATAACAAAGTAATTTTCATATTTTTTTTTAGAAAAGAAAACAGCCCCTTTTACAAATGGCTAGTCTGAAAATCATTTTTTTTTGTGACGAGAGAGTGTCGGAAAACGACATGTTACAGTCCATTCCCGTTATTTAGGGTTGAAATGGTGATGTATGTGGCGTATATGCGAGCTGCTGGCCGCGTATCTGTGTAGATGGTGTATGGAGGAGCCGGGACTCAGAATGAAAACTGCTGGGGCACGGTGTTGGCGGCAGAGAATTCGTAGCTCGCCCCGTCCGTCGTTGTGGGGGCCAGGCTCTCGTCTTCCTCCTGTAACATATACACAACTCGCATACAAGACATGATACGTGATTTTGTACCCAAGAACATGTTTGTTTGTTTGTTTAATGGTGTTTAACGGCCTATCAACAGCTAAGGTCGGGCAAACGGGTTCAATCCTGTTTTAACCTGCTACATTGGGGGGAAAATCCCAAAATCAGAACGGAATATTTACATCCGAGATAAATATATTCAGCACTGAAATTAGAATAACCTTACCTGGTGCCAGGTCCATACCACACCAAAGTCACTCGGCCCCTTCCCCCAAAATAGGATTACGAATAATCGTAATACTCATATAAGGGGTATAACCAGATTCAACTGTCACATACAAAATGCCAAAACCGTTATGAGAGGGCCAAACCAGGTCTCCAGTAGGAATTCCGGTAAGGATGAACCCCGATCTTTAAATTACCCATCGCATACTCCCACCTGCCACCCACTCCCAAGAACATGTACAATATCTCACAAAAATCACGTGATATCACACATGTAGAAAATCACATGGCGTGTCTCATATACAGACAAACCAATCAGAGGGACTGGCTAGGTGCTTCAGGGTCGTTACCTGTATGGGGGGAACTGAAGATAGTCGAACCTCTGAATAAAGGCTCGTCATGATAAGAGAAAAACCTGGCCTTTGTTCATTTATGCAGTAATAGAATACTTGGGAAAACAAAAATGTGGCTGCTATAGACAGATAATTGCTATTCGGAGATGGCCTTTAGCACAGGTTTGACTATACATCTAGAGCCCACAACACAGTCACCAACCCCACTTCCTAAAAGTAATAGGATTAGTACTAATATAATGTGTATAGCCAGATTTAACTATCACATACCATAAAGCCACAAGTGGCCAAACCAATTATATTGGAATTCCGGTACAGATGAACCACATCTTTAAATCACATTCTTCCAACCAGCCACCGCTGGCGATTTTAAGAACTTTAAAGTATTTAATTTTCACGCGAACCCAGTTTACAATAACCTGCATCATGGGCCCCGTTTCACTAAACTTCGTACGACCAAAATGTCTGTAAGTTAAAAATTATCATAGTCTGTAAATGTCACATTAACAATGTTTTCTTGTAAAGAATTATTGGATTTACATTTATTGAGCCTATGCTCAATAAATGTAAATCCATCAATTGAAATTGCCAGACGATCCTAAATTTGCACTTACGAACATTTTCATAGTAAAAAGTTTAGTGAAACGAACCCCAGGATTGTATACATACACGCTGAAACACAGCATATAAATAATACATACCTCTGAGGAAAAGTATTTTTCGATGAGTTCAAGAGCGGCCTTGTACACATGCTCGTTCTCGTGGCTCTGGAGGGCCTCAATCTTGTCTAGGCCGCCCGCCTCCTCTATCATGACTGTCACCGTCTCCAGCACACTGGACCCGATACGTTCGCCCGCCTGTAACATACAACACTGCAGCTAATGTGGCCGGCCAGGCACTCCCAATAATTCAATTGCCCAAAAGATGAATACCGGTACATGGGCCTCAATGTGATTTGCTCGAGATTCATTTCCCCAGAGGAAATCTTACTCAATCTGTCAAGGTCTGACACCTATATGGATAGCGATCAATGTGAGGAAGCCATTGATGAAGTTTGGTAACAATCCAATTAACTGATCTGAAGATATTCAACTTTTGCAAGCAAGTAATTCAACTTTTGCAAGCAAGTAACGCCAGCGTAATTGTGACAGCTATGTCTCACTTCTTACAAATGTGGGCGAGACAAACTTATATCATACTTTATACAGCACTATTTAGGAGCCAATGTGACGTGGGTGTGTGAACGTACCAGCAGGATGTTGCCGATGGCATCCAGTATAACGAGGATGACCTTGGACTCCTTGACAGAGAGCATGTTACAGAGATGGGGCAGCACGCCCAGGTTGACGAGGATGCCGATCTGCTCCATGGTGCCGCCCGACGTCAGGTTGGTCACCGCCCACACCGCCTCCTTCTGGCTCTTGAAGTCCCCCTGAAACACACGCATATATACACGCATATATACAGACGAGGGTAATAGTGAAAACACATCTAGACATGTTGTTGCTTATGGTCACTTGGATCACTACTCACTAGTATTCATCGACAACTGAAACACACATACGAGTGGGATTTTGTCCAGAAGAACATGTGCTATTTATCATGAAATACATTTACAGACTAGAAATGTGGCCTGTCGGCACACGAATGGCCCTGCTGGCAGTCAAAGAAAATGAGGCCAGTGCTCCAGATAAGGTGCGTATTTGCGTAAATACCCAATTAAAATTACCAAAAACCCAATTGAAACTAGAAATGGACGCTTGTCGACAAGCGCATGTGTATCCCCCTCCCCAGATACACAAGTAGTTTGAAAAAAGGGTGATCGAGTTATGCTCCGGAGACAAAATCGGTGACGGACAAAGGGAGATAACTAAACAATTAGTGATGCAAGAGTTGTCATTCTTGCGCGACACACCTTTAGGGTCTATGCATGTGTGAAGCTACTGGAGCGCAGAATTATTTGTTAATAGTCCTATATTTATGTACATATATCTGCACAGGTGCACATAATGCCACAATATTTTCAACACAGTTGATGGAAATGTAATATAGAATGTAAATAAAAAAAATAATGCTCGCTACAGGAGCCGAGAATTTTTTTTTAATAGTCCTATATTTATCTACATATATCTGCACAGGTCCACATACTGCCACAATATTGTCAACACAGTTTAGGTAAATGTAATAATTTAGCTGTATAAATTACCTGTAATAAGTTAGTGGTCAGTTAAAAATTTTAAAAGAATGTAAAAAAAAAAAATTGAAAAAAAATTGAAAAAAAAAAGTTGAAAAATAAAAAAATAATAATACTTGCTACTGGAGCCCAGAATTTTTTTTTTAATAGTCCTATATTTATCTACTATATCTGCACAGGTCCACATAATGCCACAATATTTTTCAACACAGTTTACGGAAATGTAATATAATCATTTACCTGTATAAATTACCTGTAAGTGGTCAGTGGTCAGTTGCACATGCTAGCACATGCACAGGTGAATAGTCTGTATAAAGCACTTACGACCTTATGCTACTAGACAAAAATTGAAAAATAAATTGAAAAATAATTTGAAAAAAAAAATGAAAAAAAAAAGAAAAGATGAAAATGAAAAAAAGAAAGAAAAAAGAAAAAATGAAAAAAAAAAGAAAAAAAGAAAAAAAAAAGTTTTAAAAATAATAATGCTTGCTATTGGAGACCAGATTTTTTTTTAATAGTCCTATATTTATCTACAAAAATCTGCACAGGTCCACTAATGCCACAATATTTTCAACACAGTACCCAATGTAGTGATTTACCTGTATAAATTACCTGGTCAGCAGTGGTCAAGCACTGGACATCTGACATGCTAGCCCATGCTAGCACATGGTTCTCCCAGTTTTCTTATTGTTTCTCTCTACCAGGTAAGGTGTACAGAGCACAAGAGAAAAAGGTGTACAGAGCAGACGAGAAAACAGGTCTTCATGCATTATTGTCCAGTTTGTCGAGTGCGCAAAACAAAAAAGGGAGATAACTCAAAAATTAGCTACGCAAGAGTTGTCATTCTTGTGCGCGACACACCTCCGGGTCGTGGTCTATGCATGTGTGAAGTTTCATGAAAATATTCCAAAGGGTGGTCGAGTTATGCTCCGGATTCAGTGAGCGAAAACAAAAAAGGGAGCTAACTAAAAAATTAGCTATGCAAGAGTTGTCATTCTTGTGCACGACACACCTTCGGTTCGTGGTCTAATTGAATGTGTTAAGTTTCATAAAAATATTCCAAAGGGTGGTCGAGTTATGGTCAATCAGTGCGCAAAACAAAAAAGGGAGATAACTAAAAAATTAGCTATGCAAGAGTTGTCATTCTTGTGCGCGACACACCTTCGGGTCGTGGTCTATGCATGTGTAAAGTTTCATGAAAATATTCCAAAGGGTGGTGGAGTTATGCTCCGGACACGAAATCAGTGCGAGAAACAAAAAAGGGAGATAACTAAAAAATTAGCAATGCAAGAGTTGTCATTCTTGTGCGCGACACACCTTCGGGTCGTGGTCTATGCATGTGTGAAGTTTCATGAAAATATTCCAAAGGGTGTTCGAGTTATGCTCCGGACAAGAAGTGTCTGCGGCGGACGCGGCGCGCTGTCAAATCTATAGTATCCCCCGACGGAGTCCGGGGGATACAATTAGAAGTAGTGAGTATCAAAAAGCAATGAAAACTTTGTGGTATCTTTATCATGCTACAGAAAACAATAAACAGACCACAAATATAGCATATTTTCTTATTTTTTCCCATGAAAACACATCTTGGTATTTCATTAGAATCGTCTCTGAGACAATTCTAATGAAATACCAATTCAATAATTGCTGTCTGTTGATGTGTAAACAGTGTGTGATTCTATGTTACACAATTAAAATTTTGAAATACTCAATTGCTTCAGAAATGATGGAGTGACAATACTCAATTACCTTATCTGGAGCGATGTGAGGCACATTTAAAAACACAGAGGACCAGAGAAGCGTGGATTTGTCACAGCATGAAAGCAGACCATCAGAGCAATGCAAGGAAACAGACATTATAAGACACTTACCAAGAGTTTCGAACGCACCAAGGGGGGCACCAAGTACCTGGACCCTGGGCTTAGGGGGACGGGACGATCATGGATTCGTCACAGGACAGTAGCAATGTGTGTGTGAAATATCAAGCAGATCCAATCAAGGAAACAGACACAAGACATTTACCCTGGTGTTCAGGTTTTAAACGCACTAAGTATGTGACCTTGAACCTGGGCTTAGTGGGTGCCGGACGATCATGTATTTGCACAGGGAGGTAGAGAAACATTAGAGCAAAATAAGTCAGTGAATGGGTTTAACGTCCCAGCAACAGCTAGGGTCATATAGAGACGGGACCACATTTAACTCTGCATGTTAGCGGCGAAAATATACGCCAAACGAATTAAGAGTATATGTTTTATTTCTCTGTAAATATGTCTTGAAATTTCCATTAGAATCGAGTCCTCAGGACTCGATTCTAATGAAATTCCAAGATATATTCATGATATTTACAGGGAAATAAAAGAAAATATGACAAATTTTTGTCCGCTAGTTTTGAACTATTTATAGCCCACAAGTTTCCCAGCATGCAAAGAGTTAACCAAGTCTCATCCGACATACGAGTGGGATGGAAATATTACGAAAGTATTGTTGATGTCTAAGGTGAGGTTTGAACCTCTATTTTGCAAGTCAGGTGTTCTAACCCCTAGTCCACAACCCATCCCTGACTTTTCACGAGATATCAAACATGTTGTTAGGATCAAAAAGATTGTTAACATTTCTCTAGTCCGTAGCATTAACGTTACTTTTCACATACTTCACTTGGTTCCCTGCGAGTTATTTTTCACATTTTCTGTGGGATATATTCAAGTTGACCCAATTACGAACAATTGCACAGGTTTTTCATCCATGTCAGATGCTGCAGGCATGTACTACAGTACATTCAGTCAACCTATCAAACTGCCTGATTTGAGTACATGTTCTAAATAAGTTGCAAACACAGACCCAGAAGATTGGCCATTTGCCCACTCGCACATACAGGTGTGTGTTAGCCCACTCGCACATACAGGTGTGTGTTGTGGTAGATCTACGGGTGTATGTTACCTGTTTGAGGATGTCGACAACGAGGGGCAGCAGGTTGGCGTCGATGACGGCCTGGATCTGCTTGGAGTTGCCGGCCGTGATGTTGGAGATGGTCCATGCAGCCTCCTTTTGGATGTTGGTCTTCGCGTGCCGCAGCAGGTGGGGGAACACCGCCAGGGCGTTGTTGTCTATCACAGCCTACAACAGACACGTACCAGTCACGCCATTTGGTGGAATAGTGACAAAATTATACACTTATTTAATTCCTATAAAGAACATTTTGTGCCTGCTGAGTGGGCATGTACCTTTAATATCGGACGTATATTTCCACACTGATATCAGGGGCGATAACCGTGTTTCCTTAAAATGTTAACAGACATTACTATTTATTCTATGTATTTATTTTGATGTGAAATTATCATCCTTTAGAATCTGTCGAAAATATTACATTTTTCGGGCAACACATTTAATTAGTATAAATAATTAAAAAAATATCGTGCCTCATTTGCATATGAAAATAGCCCAATAACACCACGAGTCACATAAATATTACTAAATGATTATATCAGATAGCCATTACAGGTGGCATGTCCAGTCTGTTCTGGTCCATTCACACTAATTAACTACCATATAACAGTTTAACTAAGGAGTGAACTATGAAGAAGACAGAAAAAACCATTGAGTGGTAGTTACGCACCTGAGTTTGGTGGTCGTCACCGGTGACTATATTGCCGATGGAGCGGAGGGCAGGAGTTATCACGGAGGGCTCCTTGCTCTGGAGCAGGTTGATTAGCCGAGGCACCACACCTGTAGGGTGGACAGTACTATGGTTTATCAGTCTGGGCCCGGTCGCTCAAAACCTGTTAGCTTAACAGACTGTTAAATCCTTAGCATTCTAACAGAAGCTTTGAGCAACCAGGCCCTGTTGATATCAAGTTTATCAGGCTCGGCTCAGAAATGGCAGGCATGCGTCAAAATTCCTATGCGTTTCCTAGCCTTGCCGGATACTTGATAACAAGACATCTGGGCACTGTTTCACTAAACTTCGCCTGACTAGCGGCGTGCGTTGTGTCCTTGAGCAAGACACTTTATCCACACTGCTCCAGTTCACCCAGCTGTAAATGGGTACCGATAATTCGTAGTTGCTCTGTAAATACGAATTACCGGCTTCTCTCAAAAAGTCTCTACCTCCGTTCATTCTCCCATTCTTGGGAGACGGCATGCAAGGTCCTAGAGCCAGTGCCGCCGTTAAATATAAGCATAAAAAAAACACTAAACTTCTTACGACTAAAATGTTCGTAAGTGCAAAATTATAATTGTCCGTGAATTTCACATTAACAATATTTTCTTTAAAACAATGATTGGATTTACATTTATTGAGCATAGGCTGCATATCCAGCCTATGCTCAATAAATGTAAATCCATCAATTGAAATTTCCAGACGATCCTAAATTTGCACTTACGAAGATTTTAGTTGTACGAAGTTTAGTGAAACGGGCCCCAGACTTTTATCTCTACATATTGATGCTGGATTGTACATCAATTACCTACGGAGCTACACATAATTGACTAACTGTTGTTGTCAAGCAACCTGTCGACAGCTAGGTTATCTGAATCTGACCAGGGGTTTCACTAAACGTTGTACAACTAAAATGTTTTTAAGTGCAAATTTAGGATTGTCTGGAAATTTCAATTGATGGAGTTACATTTATTGAGCGTGTGCAGCCTATGCTCAATACATTCTAAATCCAATAAATGTTTACAAAACATTGCTAATGTGAAATTTACAGACTATCATAATTTTGCACTTGCGAACATATTAGTCGTACATAGTTTAGTGAAACGCCCCCCAGGTCTACAAACTTGAATAGGACATTTACACCATATGAGGTCCTTATGATCAAGATGAAATTTAGTCTTAATGTGTACAAATACACAATATGATGTGGCCTGCACATAAACTGTGTTATTATACCCACTTTTTGAAACAAAAATGGGTGTATTGTTATTCAAAGATATTTCTAAGTACAGGATTGAATATGTTGATAATCTAAATGTGCTCAAATGGATGAGCTGATGTAACTTTCTAATTTGTACTCGAACTTGGGCAGTTTGATTGGCTCAGACAATCAAAATGAGGCAGTTTTTCGCAAAGTTGAAAGACCGAGCATAGCAGTGCTCCAGATAAGGTGCATTTTTGCATAAATACCCAATTAAAATTACTAAAAACCCAATTGAAATCAGAAGTAGTGAGTATCAAAAAGCAATGAAAAATTTATGGTATCTTTATCATGCTACAGAAAACAAATAAACAGATCACAAATATAGCATATTTTCTTATTTTCCCATGAAAACACACCTTGGTATTTCATTAGAATTGTCTCAAAGGAGACAATTGTAATGAAATATCAAGATGTGTTTTCATTTAGAAGCAATCTATTCAATAAGTGCGGTCTGCTGATGTGTACAGAGTAGTGTGATTCTATTTTACTCACTTACAATTTTGAAATCCCCCAATTGCTTCAGAAATGATGGAGTGACAATAATCAATTACTAATTCCTTATCTGGAGACCTGGAGCAAAGTTCAGCCAAGACGAATCAAAGTTGCTGATTTTGAGCACAACAATGGAACACATACTCCTGTTTCCAGAGCCCGTGCTTAAATAACTTACTGAGCACCTACAAATTCATATTCAAAATCGTGCAGTTTGATAGCAAGCCTCGACCAATGAAACGACTTACCGCGGTCTACGTTTCCAGGCTAATTCTGAAAGTTGGCGAGCATCTTCATATTTGTATTCAAAATCAGGACGTTTGATTGGCAAAGACCGAGTATTTTGAGCACGATACCGGAGCAGGTACCCAGTTAGGCGACTTACCCATGCCTATGACATGTATACAATTGATTGATTGATTATTGGTTTTTAAAGGCCTATCAACAGCTAAGGTCATTTACGGCTGGACCAACAGATTGGATTATTCCGTATTTAACCAGTCTATAATGAGGGAAATTCCCAAAATCAGAACTCAATATTTACAGAAAAATATAAATTCAGTCCCGAAATTAGAATATCCTGACCAGGTCCATTCCACACCAGTCATTTATCTCCAACCCCAAAAGTAATATGATCAGCATTAATCGGATTACTTTTTTAATGGGGTATAACAGGATTTAGCTCTCATGTATCCGAAGGCCGAAACTGTACATGAGGGCAAAACCATGAACCCCGATCATTGAATTACTCTTCTTGTGCTCACGACCAACCACACACTACGAGGCAACTTACCGCTGTCTATGACCTCCTGGATCTTATCGTTGGTGCCGTCCGTGAGGTAGGACAGGGCCCAGCATGTGTCCGTCAGTACGTCCTTGTCCTGGTTGTACAGCAGCCGGTTCAGGGTGGGCAGGAACTGCTTCACCACCTTGAAGTTCGGCGCGGGATTCTTGTTGCGACACAGATTAGACAGCGACCACGTCACGTTACGCAGGAATGAAGGCTGCAATGACATGGTTCATACACACTTATGAGAACAAAATTCAAGGACTTTTCAATGACCTTTTCAAGAAGTGTTTGATTTTTACAAACGTGCCTACTGTACCAATTCCAAATTTACCCTTGTTGTTACTGACATCTCCGCGCTTATTTTTGCAGTCACACCGCATAATGAACTCCTGATGCATATTTTTTTCCGCAGACACGGCCGTAAATTGGTAAATTTTAAGGAGTTTTCCCCAGGACTTAAGGACGAAAACGACAAGGACCAAATTCCAGGAGTTTTCAAGGACCAAAATCAAGGTCTCTGCGAACCCTGAATCAGTAGCCATTTTATATTAAACAAAGATAATCAGGCAGCCGCAGCATTAACAACATTTGGAAATGCGATTATCATGGCGTGCATTCATGTTGTATTATCATGGTGTGCATTCATGTTGTATTATCATGGCGTGCATTCATGTTGTATTATCATGGCGTGCATTCATGTTGTATTATCATGGCGTGCATTCATGTTGTATTATCATGGCGTGCATTCATGTTGTATTATCATGGCGTGCATTCATGTTGTATTATCATGGCGTGCATTCATGTTGTATTATCATGGCGTGCATTCATGTTGTATTATCATGGCGTGCATTCATGTTGTATGATTATGGTCAAAAGTAAAAGGGTAACGTCCCAGCAACAGCTAAGGTCATATAGAGACGGGACCACAGTTTAAAGTCTCATCATGGAAATACTATGAAAGTATTTTTTGCCCTAGGCGAGGTTTGAATCCACAATCTCCGGATTGGAAGTCGTGTGTTCAACCCCTAGGCCACAATCCATCCCTCGATTATGGTTAAAAACTTTTTGTTTAGAACAAGGCTTCTTCAGTGACAAAGAAAAACAGAGTAACCCTTGATAAGACTTGAATTTCAAGAATGTACTCAAAACATGCATTAGGGATAACCTTCATCACTTACTGATAAAGGTTGAACAAGAGTGCCGAAGGTCACGATACACGCCCGTCGAGGCAAGGCCAGTTAACAAGGGGAGATAACTCACTGAAAACTAAGTGTTCTTGCCGTAATGTATATTGAATTTGGTTACGATCCGTCAAGTAGCACTTGAGTTATTGCGTGGAAAAAGGATAGTCAGAAAATTAAAAATAGTAGCCAAGGGGAGATAAGTGATTGGAAATTTTTAAAAATCAATAGGCTTCTTCGTCTTGTCGTGATAAACAGGTATACCGAATTTGGTTAAGATCAGTGAAGTAGAACTCGAGCTAGTGCGTGGACAAGGTACAGTGCGAAAATTAAAAATGGCCGCCAAGGGGAGATAAAATCAATAGGCTTCTTCGTCTTGCTGTGATAAACATGTATACCGAATTTGGTTACAATCCGTAAAGTAGACCTCTAGTTATTGCGGGGACAATCTGTGCCCCCCCCCCCCCCCCCCCCCCCCCCCCCCCCCCCACCCCCCCCCCCCCCCCCCCCCCCACGCCCGTCGCACAAGGTGAATACATAACACGTCCCATTTTTTCAAACGGGCGTATAAAAATGGAATAATTTTTTGAAATTGAAAAATGAAATAACCTAATATATCATTCTGCATAATGCAGAATGATATATTAGGTTATTTCATTTTTCAATTTCCTACAATATGCCGATTAAAGTTTATTGATTGTGAAGCGAGGTCGTACGTTTGTGTCATTCTGGATGAGGCGGAGGAGAGGTTCCACAATCCCGCAGTCTGTGACGTAGTCGCGCAGATCTGGCCCGTCACCTACAACCAAAACAAAAAATGTAGGCAGGCAAATATGGAGCTCAGGCCCGTCACTTAACCCGTTGAACACGAAAGCCCAAAATAGCGGTTTATGCAGTGCAGATCAATGTGAGCTGGCTTGTAACGAGCCGTCTCATCAGGATTTACACTTCTTGAAAGTAATTTTCATATGTTTGAGAACAAACACCTTCATAAATGGACTAGTCTGAAAGACTCCAATGACTATTATCGCCTTGTGAGGTCAATACATGTACCTGGCTTTATCGACCCGATATCACTTTCATCGGGTCGATAAAACCATGTATCGACTGATATGACAAGATGATAATTGTTTTATTATCAATTGAGAAATTCCCATATATGTCCCCTTTTCAATAATATACCATAAATATCCATTTACACTTTGGCGAAGTTCATAATCATCATGTTCAGCGATGTTGCTGGTGAAGAGCTTGATATGATTAGCAACGTCATGAATTTTAATGACGTCAAAGAGACGTTTAGCCAATCCATAACGTCGCTCCGCATTTAGGTCAATATGACATTTAAATAAAGTTTCTTGGTCAATATACATTCATATTGAAGATCACGTGACCAGCATCCGACAGATCGCAGACAGATATTTCTCGATTGATAATAAATATGGGTGATAGGCAATATTGATTTTGTTTTTTTCATAGTATCAGCAATACATGTAGATTATTCTAAATCGTTGGGTATGATACATTTGTTGTTCTCCACGAAAGTACATGTTCGTATAGGCAGTGACAACACGTATGAACGTCTGCAGGGCTCCAGATAAGGAATTAGTAATTGAGTATTGTTACTCCATCATTTCTGAAGCAATTGGGTATTTCAAAATTTGAATTGGGTAAAATTAAATCACACTACTGTTTACACATCAACAGACAGCAATTATTGAATAATTTGCTTCTAAATGAAAACATGTCTTGGTATTTCATTAGAATTGTCTCCTTGGAGACAATTCTAATGAAATACCAAGATGTGTTTTCATGGAAAAATATGCTATATTGTGGTCTGTTTATTGTTTTCTGCAGCATGATAAATGTACCACAAAATTGTTATTGCTTTTTGATACTCGCTACTTCTGATTTCAATTGGGTTTTTGGCAATTTTAATTGGGTATTTACGCAAATACGCAGCTTATCTGGAGCTCTGCGTCTGGATGAGACTGTTCCAATGACTGATATGACGTATGAATTCCGCATTCGCTATGCAAATTCTGTGAACTTCCGACGTCATTATTCCAAATTTGCTATGCAAATTTCGTAAACTTTCGACGTCATTTACAGAAAATACTGTAAATATTTTTCATGACATATCACAAGTTCTAGGGCACAAAATCACATGGCTTGTCTCAAGTTTGTGCCTCAGCGATGACCGTCGTACCTGCGATATTGCCGAGTGCCCAGACGGCCTGCTCACATACATTGCTGTTGTCAGAGGAGAGCAGCTTTACAAAGTGGGGCACGGCCCCCGCGTTCACCACTGCCTTTGTCTGGTCGTTGGATCCCGAGGCAATATTGGTGAGTGCCCACGCAGCCTCAAACTGGATGTCTGGCCTGAAACAATGTAGAGGCTCTACTGTCAAGCCCATCCAGCAAATGCCATTGGTGTGTATTGCACTCTAGCTGGGATGTTAAACCCTTTCACTTTTCCACCAGTGAAGCTATTGTATTGGATTATAGCCGAGACCAGTGGAAGAAAAGTGAAAAGGTTAAGGTCGCAGCAACAGCTATTAAAGATCATGTCGTACAGAACAACCGTCTCAATATAGTGTTTATTTATTTAAAAATGAAAACTATCCACTGTGCAGATACGGATATGGCTCGTTATTGGTGTCCGACATACATTCAACAGTATTGGGATAGAGGTCTACAACATTGACAATGTTAGCCTAGTGTTGTGTCTAGATGCCCATTCAAGGGAACAATTTCAGGTGCTGGTCCCATTTCTATTCTACTGTTAACTGATAGTGGTATTCTTAATTTTTGAGGCGCATTGTCATTTGTGGCTGTGATGGGGCTTATGGGTTTGCGACCAGTGTAGATCCAGATCAGCCTGTGCAGTCTGATCAGAATTAGCACCATTCCCCATTCCATCAATGAAACACAATTCATGCTTCTAATAAGCAATAGAAATCGTTATCAGGCTACAGGAGTGAGCTATTGGATCAGGAACTACACTGGTCAAAAATGTCATAAGCTCCATTTCTCCAGTCATAGCCACATTTCAAGTTATGATGATGTCCCCCAAGGGCTCACTATAGGCACAACACTGGTAGCGAACGTGTCCGACTCGCTCTTTGCTCACTTGGAATATCCAAATGAGTAACGAGCGATCGACGTACCTATCGCTGTGTGCGAGGAACTGCACCATCCTGGGGATGACGCCCGCCTTGATGATGTCGTCTATCGGTGGGTTCTTCTCTTTGGACAGCAGTTTACGGGCAGCCTGAGTCGCGTGGAACTGCATCACTGCGTCGTCACCGTTCATACTCGAGATTATCTCCGGCAACGTCATGCTCAGTGATTGCTGCAGAAAGCCGCAAAGAAGATAAATACTTGCAATAGCAAGGACATCATTTTCACTAAAGCTTGTGTCCACAGAGACCTTGACCTTGGGAGTTCAGACGTGTGGTTTATGCGAAATAAGGCAACACCCCTAGGCACACATAGTGGCCAGATATTATTAAAATCGGTGAAGGTTCAGAAGTTATTAAGAAATGAAAGGTGTTACTAACGCACGCACGTACACATACAAGGACTATACATACATCACTATTCCCTTCTGCCTATCGGCGAGGGGATACGAGATCCTGTTATTGTTGCAAGTGTAAACGTATTTTGCAAATTCAAGTATGTTAAACTCCAGGCTTGTTTGTCGATAACACATTTCAATGACAAAATGGCAAACAGTGTACGGTATGTGTCTTAACAGAGCAGGGTCATCTTGTAAAACATGCACACCGGTTGCATGGTATCTTCACTCAGCCAGGGACATATTTCCTTCCATTGGTATACAAACGTGTCCACGGCATACAGATGCCCTCACTGGCAGCATATACCAACTATATATCGACAACCAGTGGGCCATAAGAATCCAGGACATTATCTCTACCCATGTGTGAAGTGTCTTGAAAATATTTGACTGATACACGGTTTATGTACCGAACAAGGACCTAAACCAAGAAAGATGAAGCAATTGATATTGCTGCATTACAACTGGCTGTAATAACTATAAATATACGGACACACTTTGTTTTGGGAAACCCCTATAAAATAGGGGTTTCCCAAAACAAACTGTATCCCAATATGTCATTATTTTGCTGACCCCGCACAGCCATATTAAACCTAAATATTGGGGCACTTCATGTTTTGGGAAAGCACAAACTAGTAATTATACACGTTTCTCCGAGTAAAGTGTATACAAATATTTCTGGTTATTACAGTACCTTGTTGGAGATTTCCTGCAGTGGACTGGTGGGTTCATCTCCCACTTCAACATTTCTCCGCTTCTGCAGCTGGTCATCTTTCCGTTGCTTACGTAATTCTACGGACACATCTGTACGGCGCCTGCGCATTTCCTTGAAAGAACAGTTTGGAAATAAAATAAATTTCCGGTAGATAGACGGCCGTGGCGTGCATGTCCAGCCCGCCGAAGGATTTAATGGTCTCGGAGTGTACTTACTTTATGTAAATCGGAGTGAGGATTGTGGAGATCGGTTTGTAAAAACACAAATTTCTGACCTTGACTTTGGGCGGGCTAAAGAATGACAGTACATGTATTTTACGCCTTAAACTATCTGTCACTGTCGAAATTAGTGAGTGAGTGAGTGAATAGTGTTTAACGTCCGCTTTTCTGACATAGAGGTACAAGCCTCAGGGAGTCTACACGCAGACGGGTCAACGGGGTCGAGTCCTGTATCCACCTGTCCAAGGGGGGTAAATCCCAACTTCAGAACTCAATATTTACAATCAAAATATATATTCAGTCCTGAAATTAGAACAACCTGATCTGGTGCCAGGCCCTCGCCACACCAGCATCATTTATCCCATCCCCTAAAAGTAATAGGATTAGCGCTAATCTTACTTTTATATATGGGGCATAGCCCGACTCAACTCTCACATACAAGAAAGCCAAAAATGTACATGAGGGCCAAATCCGGTATAGTGGGTTCCGGAAAGTATGAACCCAATCGTTAAGCCAGTTTAGTCGCCTTTTACGACGAGCAATGTCGAAATTAGATTTTCAGAGAGCATTTCACCACCAACGTGCAATGTAGTAGTGAAAGCTAAAACATTATTCCAACCATTCATTCATAAGCTGTTAACTGAAGACATACACAAATATGTTAATCTGTACTCGATACTTGTAGAAATAAGGGTGGTGTACGACAACATATTTTCACCTGCATGTTTCTAATGCTGAAATGTCAATGCCGGGGCCTGTTTCACTATTACTGTGTACGACTGAAATGTTTCTAAGTGCACATTTAGGATCATCTGGAAATTTCAACTGATGGATTTACATTTATTGAGCATAGGCTGCATATGCAGCCTATGCTCAATAAATGTAAATCCAATAATTGTTTACAAGAAAACATTGTTAATGTGAAATTTACAGACTTATCATAATTTTGCACTTACAAACATTTAGGATCATCTGGAAATTTCAATTGATGGATTTCTATTTATTGAGCATAGGCTGAATTGAATTCCATATTTGCTATGGAAATTTCGTCAACTTTCGACATCATTTACGGTCAATATAGTAAATTTTGTAATTGCACATGTACTTAGATTCAAAATCACATGGCACGTCTCATATGTGAAATTTGATCAAATGAAATCGTGCATTTGTTCGATATAGGTCAGTTGCAGTTCCTACAGAGATACACTGAATAGCAGCAGAGTCCAATACACAGTGCCTTCAAAATGAACTCACATCAGCATCTCTGCCCTTGTTCTTGTAGGCCTTTAGTCTAAGAGTTGGATTTTCCTGAGATGGCATCTTGTTGTGCGTATGAAAGAAGTGGTGCAGTCAAGTGTAATCAGATACTTGTAGATATCGGTATACGTTCTGCTTGCAAAACACAGCCACTGCTTAACCTGAAACAATAATGGCTGATTATTATAGGAATGAATGGCCTTTTTGTGGAATTTATCGGGGTATAAACTTGGAAAAGTCGCTGGATAAAAAATTACAATTTTCGAAAAAAGAAAAAACATTTTTGATTTTTTTCTCTCTCGAAAATTGTAATTTTTTAAGGCCTCGTCCAGTATTCCCGCGACTTTTCCAAGTTTATATCCCCGATAAATTCCACAAAAAGGCCATTCATTCCTTATAATTCCAGCATTTGAAATAAATTCATCAAGAAAATGTGTTTATTTTCCGTTTTCTTAAATAATTATTTTAACTGCGCCTCACGGTTAAGGAAAGTAGTTTGGTGTGGGAGTTTACTGGGATATAAATTTTGGACAGAGACTTGCTACAGGCCAATCAAATGTTAGGGAATTGTGCAAATATTTTTGTGCTGGAATTATATTAGAATGTCAGTAAAACATGGGCATCGCTATCACAAAGCTAATACCCTCGCTGACAGCCTTGATAATAATGCCGCCAACAGCATGTATCCCATCGCTGTGGTGGTTGAATGAATAAACTGCTTATCAAGTTTCAAGCCAATCACTGATATGGTAAAGAAGTCATTTGACATTGACCGTGGGCACGGGAGGAGCATGGCAGATAGAAAATATTGACAGGGATTTCCCTAGGATTTATTTTAAATGTGGGTCCCATGACTCCCAACTTTACTATTTTGGGGGTCCCTGGTGATCTTTTAGGATCCAAAAGTTTCATTAAATAATATCAAAATTTATTGATAGTCCTGAATTATCTGAACTGTTTTCTATAATTATCTGAACTGTTTTCTATAAAGAACAGCCACACAGGTTCTCCCAAAAAGTGTAAAAATGCTGTAAACTTTTGAAAATGATTCATTTGTACACACAGGCATTCCACGTAACTATAACAATACATATACATGTATATGAACTAGGCTTCCAACGTTGGTCGATATACATGTATATGAACTAGGCTTCCAACTTTGGTCGATATACATGTATATGAACTAGGCTTCCTAACGTTGGTCGATACATGTATATGAATAGGTTCCACGGTTGGTCGATATATGTAATATGAACTAGGCTTCCAACTTTGGTTGGTCGATATACATGTATATGAACTAGGCTTCCAACGTTGGTCGATATACATGTATATGAACTAGGCTTCCAACTTTGGTCGATATACATGTATATGAACTAGGCTTCCAACGTTGGTCGATATACATGTATATGAACTAGGCTTCCAACGTTGGTCGATATACATGTATATGAACTAGGCTTCCAACGTTGGTCGATATACATGTATATGAACTAGGCTTCCAACGTTGGTCGATATACATGTATATGAACTAGGCTTCCAACTTTGGTCGATATACATGTATATGAACTATGGCTTCCAACGTTTGGTCCGATATCAAATGTATAGAAACTAGGCTTCCAACGTTGTCGATATACTTGTATATGAACTAGGGTTCTTCCAACGTTGGTCGATATACATGTATATGAACTAGGCTTCCAAGTTGGTCGATTATACGGTGTATTTTGAACTAGGCTTCCAACGTTGGTCGATATAATGTATATGAACTAGGCTTCCAACTTTGGTCGATATACATGTATATGAACTAGGCTTCCAACGTTGGTCGATATACATGTATATGAACTAGGCTTCCAACTTTGGTCGATATACATGTATATGAACTAGGCTTCCAACTTTGGTCGATATACATGTATATGAACTAGGCTTCCAACTTTGGTCGGATACGACCTCGTATCATAACAAAATAACACGTTTAAAATTGTAATTTTCTTTGCATTCTATGTACGGTATTTCTGCAGGATAACAATAATTCTCAAATGAACTTCAATATTGACGTTAGAGTCTTAAATACATTATTAAATTTGTTATGGTAACGAGGTTGTGTCTGAACTAGGAAAAGCAACTGTAATTCGATATTCTTTGCATAATTTAAATGTTCTAACTATGCTATTTCAGCAAGATAACAATAATTCTCAAATGAACATGTGCACTTTCTGCAAAAATATTCACATTAGCGTTAATAAAAGTGCGGAAATTGTTATCATACGAGGTCGTGTCTGGCCAAAGTTGAAAGCTGAAACATGCCAAATGCCTGTGTTTGCACCGCCACGTTTTGATGGTCCACGGGATGAAGTGCCAATTGTCAGTGTGGGTCCTCGGTCAATAAAATGCATCAGGGATGCAGTTTGTGTCATATTGTAGAATTGTCTCAAAGACACAGTGGTTAACATGTAATATGATGAATATTTAGCATGAATTTACTTCTACATTGTATGAATGCATGTAGTATATGGGCAAGAATTCGCTATTCTGGAGAATGCATATTTTTCTTGTCAATTCCATTTAAACACTACATACAAAGAGAAATATTGAGATGGAACACTTTTACGACTTCAGTTATATGAATACACATATGGACTATCAAGCAGTACCAACAAATATGTTACTGAAGTCGATTGAACAAGCTGTACAGTTCTTCAATATGTATGTATCTCACACTTTTTAGGTGAAAAAGGGGGACATTTTTTAACATGTCCTAGTATGTGCAAGTATTTCATATTGATCTTGCCCTTTTCATTGCGTCGAAAGAGATCGTACGTTTCTGTGAGCAGTCTAACTATATTTCAGTACAAAAATTATTTGTCCATCAGAAGTATAACCATTGAAAAAAATATAACCAAAATTAGTGTGTGTATGTAACATTTTCTTGTCAAACCCTGTTACATACGTATAACCAGTCCAGTACAGTAGCTTACAATATGGAACCTGATTAATTTCTTTACCGACATATGGAACCATCTGGCAGTGAGTCTTAAGATGCAAGTAAGATTTTTGTTTTATCTTAAAAGAAACAAAAATGGTAAAAGTGTATTTAATATTTATAATATTTCTTGTCAACAAACTGTTACATACGCAGAAGTTGCTTCATATAAACATAGAAAACAACAATCAACAGCCAGGTTTATTTTACTACATTTGTTAGAAATCAGCATATTCTCACTTTTGGCACCAAAACATAGAGGATATGGCCAGTTAGAAAAAAAATGATAGGAGGGATAGTTTTTCATGTCAAAATGTTACATACTGCTGTAAATCAGATCAAAGTGTTTTAACGGACTGGTCATGGCAATATATAAGCAAAATAAATGCATTTAACATAAAGCTGCTCCTAATAGATTTGTTGCAAACCAAACATCTTTTATAATCTTATTTACAAAATAAGTAAAGGAATTTCAATAATGTGTATGTAACATTGACAAAATTGTTACATACATCAATTGCCTCAAATGTTGAAATAGTCCTTTCATGACAATAATTAATTTATAAAAAGTTTATAAAATAAATCCTGTCCCTGTAGGTTTATTATACACTGTAAGTTGTAAATGGCTCATGTAGTGCTCATGTAGTGCTATTTGCTGTATAAATAAAGGAAGGTATATGATATGTACGTAACATTGACGAAAACATGTTACAGTACCTTAAATATGTTGCAATGAAGTATTCAGGGTATTTTAAATGATCAAATTGTGGATTTAAACAAAATTTGGTGATAATGGGATGGTTGCAAACTATAAACTGCTCATGTAAACGTATTACGAATATAAATAAATACGGTAAACCTGAAAAATGTGCATGTAACATTTACAAGAATAACATATTGCAATCTATTTATTTATTACACGTTAATCAAAACATTTTCTGTGTAAACACTCATCTTATCTTTATACAGTTTATTGTCTTACAAGAAGAAATTCCAGTTGCCACATAGTAATAAGCATCCAGTCTCTAAAAAAAAAGTAGTGCTTGGCATATTTGTCAATGTTACATACGCGACTTCGATCAAATGTCACAATATACTTCTCAAGGTAAGGCATGATTTAAACTAATGCCTCTACAACAAATAAGGTCCAAATAGGTTTGTTACAACCCATAAACATATAGTATAATCTCATTTCTAAAAGTTTAAAATGAGCATGTAATATGTGTATGTAACATTTGACGAGAAAAATATATTGTTGCCATTTTTTCATCAACCAATAATCAATGCATTTTCTGGTAAAGGTGATTGTTAGTGCACAGTAAAACACGTCTTTACACAACAAAGAAACTAAAATGCCATTTGAAAGCAACATAGGATCACCAAATTGTTATTACCTCTTTGTCGTTGTAGTTTTTCTAACAAAGCACAAAATCCAAACAAAATCTATTAAATGTCCCCCTATTAGGCCAAATACTGAATTCTGGCCCATATATTCTGGGCCTGAAGTTATAGATCATTGGACAATGGTCGGGAGCCTGTGATGTATAATTTAACTGAATCCTGACTTGGTTTGGCTCTCATGTACTTTAATTATACATAATGTTAAATAGTTTTGGCTTACATTTAAGCTTGGGAATTGGCTCACACCATTAACACCTTCCATACTACGAATAAGTGACAATGGGTTTATATATAGATTATAAATATATGTACCGGTACATGTATACTGAAAATTAAACCAAAAGGCCAATAAATGGAACATGATTATTCAACATACCCTAATCCATATCTCAGTGCACAGCATCTCATTCATCTAGTTTGATGATACTTATATTCTCTGCAGATGGGACTTTGGTATGAAATTATTGCAATTCTTTTGAAAATGATTCTATTCAGTTATTGCGTCATTTCCTATGTTAAATATATGTAAATTCTGCAGTGCCGCCACACAAACACGCACTACCCATGGGAATGATTAGAGATCTTTGTTTGGCCACATGCAAATCAATCCCGGGAAATCAGGCTGTAGCCTATTTCATCAACATTGCAAAGTATACTTTACTAGCAAAGTATACTTTGAGGGAGTAATCATTTATTTTTCCAGAAATGCATTATTTCACATAGAACTAACAAATGCATATATTTCATGATTAAAAGTATGTAGAATTATTATACTGAATTTATTACATTATCACAGCCATTAAATGGCTGTGATAATGTAATAAATTCAGTATAATAAAAATTAATACATTTTTAAAAAAATTGAAAATTTCTCCCTCAAAGTATACTTTGCTACTAAAGTATACTTTGCAATGTTGATGAAATAGGCTACTGGTCTTCCCAAATTTGAGCGCAACAATTGAGTCACAGGTGACAGAAAATTGTACCCTCTCTATGTTTAGAGAGAAAGGGTAAATTTTTCTGTCACCTGTGATTCTATTTACATGTTATCTATGCTTAAAGTTTCACTTCATTGCATGCAGATGTACCGTATTCAGTATTTGTTGTGTATGTTTCTGTGGCTATTTTGTGTGTGTTTTATAAATTGAATATTATCATAATCATGAAAATGTAACGTACAATACAAAATATGGATAATATATTGAAAATAAAATATATACAGTTAAACATATATTACGTCTTTCATTGATAGTGGGTGGATGCTTAGATAGTAGCTGATGGGTAATTCAGAATGCCGAATTTACATGGTTTGGCCCTCAGGTACATTTGCTGCCTTCTGATACTTCTGAGAGCTAAATCCTGTTATACCCCATTAAAGTAATACAGTTAGTTCTAATTCTTATACTTCTGGGGTTGGAGCTACGTGATTGTGGTGGCACCAGGTCAGTTTATTCTAATTACAAGGCTGAATATATATATTCGCCGATCTAAAAAACACTTTTTTCTATAATTTCGTTCATTATCTGGAACTGGGTCAATGCACTATCTTCCATAATACAACCACCTTTTCAGGGTTTCCGGAAGACATAATCTGATAGTACGCGAATCATGAAAGAAAGTCAATAAAATTAGAAAAAAGTGTTTTTTAGATCGGCGAACGATCACAATTGGACGAACTTTGTATGGTTGGAGTCTCTAATGTATATGATCATGGTGCACGACTTTAGTTTGAGCTGGCGATCAGCTATCGGCCAAATATGACCGATAATCCAGCCGGACGGCCTCCGATTCTGTGTGAGATTCTTTCGTACACGCAACTTTCGCTTTGGATGGGGTAATCAAAACGTGAATAACTCAATAAATACTTGAAACAGCGATTTGAAGTGAGTATATTCACACACCTAATACCTTTCGATTGCCAGAGACATATTTCATACATTTAATCGATGTTTATTGTGTTTGTGCGAGCCGGAAAAAAGAGGGCTCTTTCTATAATAGCGCTATTTATGCTCACCTTGAATTAACGTTATGTACTGTACGAGACCAAGTGGGTGGGGTAATGGGATTTTTTTTAATAGGCATTTTTTTGGTGTCATAGGTCCGAGTCTTCCACCTGTGATCTAGCTAGGTTTCGGAGTCAATTTCCAAAATATTTCTTTTTTCGACTCCTCCCACAAATCCTCTACCTTTTTCCCCCATGTTAAATTCCCATAGACAAATAAATTTTTCGTAATAAAATCAATATTTGACCAAATTTCACGAAATAAAAAGGCTCATTCTTAAATTTTCCTTCAATTTAATATTATCGAAAAAAATATTGTTTTTGAATTGTTTATATGGCCGTAAAATTTGGGCAGGTTTCGTGAAACACAACAGTACTCAGTAGGCAGCAACACTTCTTTATTGTACGAGTGATCAAGGAATGTCACTCAAATGTGAAAAAGGTTGTAGGGCACGAACCCGAGAAGTTTCAAGATCAATTAAGTGACTTGGGTGGGTTATTTCTATGGACTAAGACATGCATAAACAATCATTTTGGTGAATTCCTTATGTGCACTCAGTCAAGTGTTTGAACTTTATGTTGATGTATACATTTTCAGGAATTAATCAGAATATAACGCACAATATGAATGTATGTGCTATGGGGCACGGATCCATGAGGGATGTTGGTCGTTTCGTCTAACTGCCATGCCAGTTCGTCTACCTTATTTTGTATAGTAATTGAGAAGTCGTTTCGTCAACATGTATTTGTATAGTGACCATTATGATTATCGATTATTACCTGTAGGCTGTAGTTGTTTGCTACAAGGTGTTAAGACACTGTGGACATGGTTGACAAACACCAATTGTCAATGTTTGGGTTAGGTAAAACACAACAAAACACATTCAAATTACTACTTTTATTAAAGCACTTAATTTAATCTCGTAATCATATCCTGGACTGCTCATAATTCGAGACTCTAACGATATTAAACAACATGCGTAATAAAGTATAGAGTATAAACCTTTTTTATTAGTTACATGTAAATATAATCCAATTATCTGTATATATATTGCGTTTACTGGCTTCAAAAGCACGGACAAATGCAATTGTTTACTTTCAAAACACGCTCGTCTACAAATGGCCGCCTCCAGCTTACCGTGAAAGGTCGCGACCTCTGACCCTATGACGTCATATGCTCTTCCGGTGCAGGTGTCCGGTTGGAAAACACCACAAATTGTGTCTGCATAATGTACCATTGCGTTCAGGGGTCACGATACATATTGTTTCGAACTTAAATGATTAGACAAAACGATTGCCAACTTGGAAAATATATTTGCTAGATGAAACAATTAAACAATATGAAGTTTCAACTTGTTGGTTTTAATACTTTTTTAAAGTGGTAATGTCTATTTTTGGAGTAAGACATTTCAATCCCTTCTGCATGTGGTACTCGTCCACAATGGGAATAACAAAAACAGAGACCAGATTGCATATATCTGCTGATAAATGGAGGTATTGAACTGATGTGGACGAACTTAAAAGTGACAATTTTAAAAAAAATAGGATAAGGTGGTGACTGAATGAAAATCCATATTCCTACATTATTAGTGCCTTCTACCTACAAATATTTACGTGACCTCCATTGATAAACATGTAAACAACGTACGGGTTCAAGCGAACTCATTTATGTGTAAGTTTTCCTATCGAAATCCGGATTTTAATGGAGGGGGTAAATGGGATTAGTGGAAAACACAACATTTAGGTGTGTTGTGTTGTTTGGCAATGTATTAGTCCTGTTTAAATCGCATTTTTCTAACTTGGCATTTGTGACCTTTCATCTGGCTTCGGTTGAACGCACAAGTGTAATGGAAGTGACGTAACACGTAAATCTCGCGATAGAACGAGAAAATAAAAATGGCCTCGAATCTGTGCGGCTATCGAAGTTAGAGGATCGTATGATACATCAATAAACATCATCAATCAATTTACAATGCCGTATATGAAAACATCTGCGTAAGGGGGGGGGGGGGGGGTGGGGGGGGGGGGGTTTATCAGTATAAAAAATTGGGGGGCGGGGGGCGGGGTAATTTCCGTAGGTAAAAGTCTCTTCCATAGGGGGGTACTTATATAAACTGGAGCCCAATATCATGGAAAATCCGCGAAAACACATGACAATAGAAATTGGGGTCAACAATCAAGAACTCAACGCATTGACAAGTAGTATAACACATGTAAAACATTTATTAACCGACATGAGTAAGGGAATATGGGCTAACAACATTATCAAATGAATAGAAACTCGATTAAATTCATATTTTACCCTTATAAATTTCTTCCGTTCTTCTGTCAATTTCGAAATGTGCGGGGATGAATTTTGCAGTCAAGGTAAAATACATTTGATTGGTCGATGCGACACCATTGCAACATTTCATTGGTTGTCGCTCTAGCAACATGCAAAATATCTACACTCCAAAAACATATTTTAATTACTTCAATAATAAAAAAGTATTTTTATTTTTTATAATATTGTTGCACAAATAATTAATTATAGTTTCAAATACCTATATCAGTGTTTAAAAATAAAACATAATCATTTAACTGCTAATCGGTCTAAAAATCTCCAAACATTTACAGGTGCTCGAGCATGCGCACATCATTTGTTGTCGCAAATCCAAGATGTCTGCCGACGAAGATACAGAACTGAGAGATTTGGTGGCCCAAACACTTGAAGTGAATGGGGTTCTTGGGAAAATAAGGGTGATTATTGTTTAAAAACAACAGTTCTATTTAATAGGTCGGATTGCAGTAAATGTGCAAACAAAACATTCTGTAGGAAATGAGAGAAGTTTTCATGAAATTTACTTGCTGAGACTTGCGGAGTTACAAGCTGATTAAGTGGGTGGGGTACACGTGATTGTATGGTACATGGTCAATTCGTACCCATACCATTTCATATCCGGTTTGGCCATTTCGTACAAAATTCGTATCTATAGCAAGTCATTTTGTATGCAGTTTGGTAATTTCGTACTCGGTTTGGTAAATTCGTACCCATTTTGGAATTTGACTATTCACGTGACTTGATATGTTTGGCGGATTGATAGTTTTATCATCCGGGTACTTTAATCGGTAACTGAAGTTATCTGAAACTTATTTAATTTCCGGTCTGTCTAAATCGACTGCGTAATACACAAACATGATACAACAGGTGCAACAATAACACGTAAATCATAGATGGTAAATCAAGTCGAAAGCAATTATATGCGTAGCTTGAGGCTGCAACAGCCACAGGCCCACAACATGCAGGCAAGAGACCTCTGCTTCTCCCAGTTCAGAGATATGAAAAATAATAGCAAAAAAATGTTCTAGCAATTAGTCTTATGTTAACTCAATTCCAACCAAAAAATTCACCCATCATAACGGCACACGCCCACCCCAGCCCCGACCTACCTGTACACATCCAGAAGTAACAATCCAGTGATTAACACAATAGAAATATAAGTTAATTTTCAATAGTAATAATGGCCGCCGCCGGTAAGCGTGATATAATTGCCGGTTGATAAAAACACACCTTTGTCTTTGACAGAATAAAAAAAATGAGGAATTAAGTGTTAATTAAATTGGTGTTATTTTTTTTTTACAAAATGCCGACATAATATCTTTGTCTTTTCGTACATTGATTATGCAATGTTTTGCAGATATGTGTCGGTTAAGCATACTCGTGTTGACAATTTCGAGATGAATTCTTTGTTTGACCCGCCATAATCATTTACACGCATGTGTAGCTACACTCAAACGGATGCTGTCGGATCTCATTAATAATGCGGCAGGCACATCTCTAAAATCAATGAAGCCACACATATTCTATGCTGATTGGTTGAATCCACTGTTTTTATCTACTTACTTGTTTCAAATAAACAGAAAATTATTGGACATGATGTCAAAAATAAATAGCTTGATCCGATATGTGGCTGGAGAAATGGAGCTTGCTTGATTTGTGACCAGTGTAGGTTTTGATCAAATAGCACACTCCTGTAGCCTGAAAACGGTAGAGATTGTTTCTTGGTGTGTTTCAGTGATGGAATGGCGAAACGTGCAAATCTTGATCTGGATCTACACTGGTCGCAAAAGCCCCGGGCCAATTAATCTCTCTGATAAGTACAGCGGATGTTGACACAAGCATAAAACAATTGCCCGGGGTGATATTCCGTCACTGGCCCTCCAGTGCACCCCACACCCGTGGCAATTAGAGTGACTAATTTCCCTGCGGCTGGCCCCTCATAATGACCCACATGAATTACCTTATGACATTTTGACCAGCATAGCACCAGGTCTATCTACGCATCTGATAGCTATGACAAGTGTCTACTCTGTTAACCGTTGGTCACTTGGACCATACATACGTATCATTATGCTCATTTTAAAATGACATAAAAGATTCATAGTCCATCAAAGTGCGATATACTCCTCAGGGGTTGAAATTTCACTCGCCCAGCTCGCCATGGCGAGTGCTTTTTGTGGCAGTCGAGTACTTTCTACAGGCACTCGCCCAGTTTGGCGAGTGAAAGATTTGGTCAGGATATTTTTTTTCTGCCAATTAATTCCATCGATAACGGCCAACAAATGGTGTTAATTCAGCGACCATTTGTTGTTTACAGTCTACATCAATTTGCCGGAAGTAAGATTCAAACAGTGTCTATGTACACGGTTACGGGTAGAATCGCCATCGATTTTGAACACGGTCCATATTGGGCAAATTAATTCACGGATTATTTGTCGGCTGTACGCGGTCGGGCTAACAAATAATATGACTGAGAGTATAGACTAGTGTATACGTGGCCACATATATCGTCTCTGTATACAATTGGGTTAACGCGCATTTCAGACGCCGAACATAACGACTTGGGACGAAACAGTCGGCACCGGGTCCGAAACCATTGAATTTAGTAATTAAGGCAGCTGCTCGCATGCAAACATACATGTAGCCACTATAAATCAAACAAAATCTATGTCACTCAACGCTTATAGAAAATAAGAAACGTGCAAGGCTCTTGAGCAAATTCGCTGCTAAAAACGTTGTTGAAGAAAAAACTCGACAAAGTTTATCTCCCGATAAATAATATATATTTGTTTATGTTCATTTAATAATTAAAATATAAATAAAAATAATAATGAAAGAGTGTCTGATCCGTTGTGGTAATGATCATATATATGTAAAAGCTTTTTATTTTTAAATAAGATGCAACATTACAAATAACATTTTATTTAAAAAAAAATGGGCAAGTAACTTTTTGACCTGGGCAAGTACTTTTTATTTGTACTTGCCCAGCTGGGCGAGTGGAAAAAAATGATTTGTTCAACCCCTGCTCCTTTGAATTGACGAGTCTTTGTTGGGAACAATTTCGGTAACTAATTATGTACCGGCGTAGTTAGTGAAGACTCTTTGATCAGTGTAGTCCTTGTATGCCATGGGTTCAATAAAAGCAAACACGTATGACAAAGTTCAAATAAATACATATCATTCACGGTTGTAATTAATGTTGACCTTCGTACAACAAACATCTGCATGCCACTAAATTCATGTGCATGTACATGTTCACACTTTTATTTATCATAATAACTGAAAAAATAATCATACATTATTTATACTCGATACGTTTTGCTCTAAACTACATAATTTTTGTGCCAAAATATTTCACATTTGGAACTACATGTACTAAAATACTAAATTGGATAAGAATATTTTTTAAATGCCAAAATTGGCCATTTAACATTATACATATGCATTTAAATTTGATTTAGCGATTGGAATTTTGTTGTTTGAAGCATTCAAAAATGATGAAATTATATAGGAAAATGGGTCAGATTTCCCCCAGCACTCCTCGACAGGGGAGATAATTATAACCTGCTGGTGCATGAAATGGAGGAAGTCTGACTTCCAGAATAGTCAATTCATAGCCATACTTGTTTGATCATTAGAATGTACATGTATGTGTCTTTTACATAGCTAATACATGCAAATAGACTGGAGGACGGCATATGTCAATAATGTTGTGATGCTACTTTACACATTTTAAACACTTCATCACCTGGTTCTGGCCAAATTATATAACAGTACATTGTACACACCACGGAACCAGCTTTCCCGGATTTCGTTATGCACACACGGTTTGTTGACATCAGTCACACATGTGTCATCTCTTCTCTCTTTCTGCACTAGTTGCGGGAAGTAACTCTACAGAATACTCTTGTATCGTCCGTACCCAGAGTTATGGTGCTCTCAATAGGTTTCCACTGCAGAGTAATGAATCAGATCTGATTGGCACATTATCTGTTAATTGTGACATATTTTCTGTTACGTGTATTTTGCAATTGAAAGAAATGTCAGTATTGTAAAAGTAAAACAAACTTGTAATTCTGAAATAAATTATATCATTGTAGTACGAATAGAAAATTCTATATTGCCTTGCCAGTAACTGGATCCCAGCATGAATGTTCAGTCTCCGCGAAACTGCCAAAATTTTAGAGGACATTCGTTTTTTTGTCTCGCCCGCGAAGCGGAAAACGAGACATAGGTTTTGCTTTTCCGGAGTGTTACGGTCATTACTTCAACACCTTGTCAGCTACAGTCATCAAACTTTATACATATGTTTACTATGATATGTACATGAATATACGACTATTAAATATTTTTGGCGGGTCCCAGGGTCTTCAGGGTCAAGGTCAAACTATTTGTTAATACATTCAATGTTAAGTTATCGTGTTACGGTCATTTAAATACTTCAACACCTTGTCAGCTACAGTCATCAAAATTTATACATATCTTTACTATGATATGTACATGAATATAGGACTATTAAACAAAAATTTGGCGGGCCCCAGGGTCTCCAGGGTCAAGGTCAAACTATTTGTTAAACTTTCAATGTTAAGTTTTCGTGTTACGATCATTACTTCAACACCTTATCAGCTACAGTCATCAAACTTTATACATCCTAGGATTATTAAAAAAAATATTCTCCGGCCCCAGGGTGAAGGTCAAGGCGGAACAAGGCGAGACATTTGATTCTGCGGAATTCTTGTTTTATAAAAAATAAAAATATATATGTAAACTGGGGTTCTCAGACCCTGTGGCTAGTAATTTTGTGTATATTTACCGTATTCATTCTAATAAACGCCCATACTCTAATAAACGCCCACTCCCCATTTTTGGGCAAAAAAATGAACATTTTCTGCCCGATTTTACAAAAATTGGGACCTCTAATAAACACCCATGGCCTCCTCTGGAAAGAAAAATGGACATACCTGTCAAACTGTAATTTTCCGTATTTCCCTTTTTAGTAACGCACTGACATGTGCCTTTCGTTCTTTGCTTCCAAATATTCTGTAGGAACATGTAATTTCAAGGCCACCTCCCCTTGCAAATGTCCCGATAGAGGAGGGTCACTGTTCCCCAGAAGTAACTGCGATCACCTGGGTGATATCTCCCCACAACAGTTTCGCCTTGTTTAACAATTATTGCAGTCACTATAGTCGTTATCTGGTTCTAATATACAATCCAGTTCCGCACCTTAACTGGAGCGCTGCCTAGCATTTTCCTTATTCGTCGTTGACAGCCATCGGTACCCGGTCACGGTTTAACACACAATATTGTACAGCAAAACCGGGAACCAGATGTGATGATGGGCTTGCTTGATTATCAAAAAAATTATAAAAAAATACGATTTGGTATGGGGACGATTTTGTCTGGGGACGATTTGACCAGATAGTATATGTTACGTGAAGAGTGATGTCCCTTTGTTATTGTTGAGATATTTTGAGAAATTTACGGATTTGGGGTATGTCCGAATACTTACTGATCCTAAGGTAATTATTCTAATGAGAAATGGACCAGTCCAAACATACAGATTATCTGAATACAAATGTCCGATATGGTAGTAATTGCTAAGACTACACCGTGAGTACATAGAACGTCTGTAAGGTTTACAAATCCAATCGTTTTCTTCACTTTTTGACATTTTTTACTCGGACCAAAAACCATTGCCTCTATTAATCGCCCACCCCCGACCTGTGACTTACCGATGATTCTAATAAGCGCCCGGGCGTTTATTAGAATGAATACGGTATGTACAAACGTACAAAACTTTGTCATACCGCAGATAAGTTTCTCGGCTTTTGATTGGCTAGCTTGCCTGGTCATATATATTATATGACCTGCCAAGGCCGTCGGACATAGAGAAATTGCGATTCCCCTCCGGTGCCTCGCATCCAATGAAGACACAGTTTGCAAGCGTCTAGCGATTGCGAATTGTATTCCTCACTAAACACAATAAAACCCCGAATTGATCAAGAAAAGTAACAAATTGTACACTCAAAACCAGTATTTATTGTTTATTTTTCCATAAATATTCTTCGCTCATCAAAATATGAGCGAAAAATTAGCCAAAATAACGAAAATTGCAAAAAGGAGCAATTTTGTAGCGGTTCGCCCCCATGTAATTTCGCACCGCTGTCTACCGTCTGCCGTTTATTAAAGCAAGTATAAGCGCAACAATGAAGCGATTTGCAGTCCATTCGTCCAAGGAAATTCACGCAAAACGGGCAAATGTCGTGCCGAAGAACACTGTTAACATGAATAAAGGTGCGTCGAACGTGTTTAGATGTTATTTACAAGAGAAAAGGCAAAATTCAAACATTTGATGCAGTTCAGCTTGCAGACTATTTGAGCCATTTTTACATGGATATCCGCACTAAAAATGGTGAGCTGTACAAGGCAACATCTCTGGAGGGAAGTAGACACTCGTTGAACCGTTACCTTAAAGCGCCGCCACACTTGCGTCCATTTGACATTATCGCCATGGCCGAGGTGAAAGCGTCCGGCAAAGGTGATATAGACCACTACCCAGTTGTTAACATTACGGACTTGCGTAAACTCTACAACAGTGTGCATTTCTTGCCAAACACACCAGCAGGCCTTCCCAATCGTGTTCAAATGAACATCCGTTTGTATTTTTTCCGAAGAGCAAATGAAAATATGGAAAAAATGTCAAACTCAACATTTGCTGTGAAAATCTATCCAGACACAAGACAGACAGAAATATGTTGTGAAAGTGATTGATGAACTGTCAAAAAACCACAGAGAGTCAGATAAAGAAAAGGTCTCTGGACATATGCCGTCAATGCCAGAATTACCTGATGTGTGCCCCGTCGCAACATTCAAAAAGTTTTTGGCAAAACTGAATCCTGCTATGGCAATATCCCAAAGACTCATTCCACATAACTGATGACTGCTGGTACCAAAACCGACCAATTGGTCGTGATTCATTGAAAAAGTTCATGAGCACACTGAGCACGAAAGTAAACCTTTCGCAGATATACACCAACCACTCGATTCGTGTGACAGGGGCCAGTATCCTCAGCACCGGGAATTATTCTGCCTCGCAGATAATGTCTGTGACCGGCCATAAGTCTGTATCATCGCTGGCCATATATCAGCGGGTCTCGACCACGAGAAACACGCCATGGGCAACGCCATCTCCGATACTATCACTGGCCGTGAACAACAACTGGCTCTCCCACCGGCACGTAACATGATGAGTATTGCTGCAGGACCGAGTTCCCGTGACCTGATTCCCAATCCCAGCAGCACTTCTTCTGTAGCCCATTTCATCAACATTGCAAAGTATACTTTACTAGCAAAGTATACTTTGAGGGAGTAATCATTTATTTTTCCTGAAATGCATTATTTCATATAGAACTAACAAATGCATATATTTCATGATTAAAAGTATGCAGAATTATTATACTGAATTTATTACATTATCACAGCCAAATTGGCTGTGATAATGTAATAAATTCAGTATAATAAAAATTAATAAATTTATCATAAAATTTAAAATTTCTCCCTCAAAGTATACTTTGCTACTAAAGTATACTTTGCAATGTTGATGAAATCAGCTACAGATCTTGGTATGTTGGACGGCATAGACATCAATGATCTGCTGTGCGACTTTGATGCAGTGCCTCCAACACAGAGAGTATCGAACACAATTAATTCAGTTCAGTACGAGAGAATCACCCCTGTATTCCACAATTGTACAATTCAAAACGTTAATTTCTACACTACTGGTAATGGCCAGTAATTATCATTGCATTTGAAAATGTGTTCAAAGATTCAGAGCTCCAGTTATTGAGACGATTCTAGAGCACCACCAACTTGCCATTTTTGGTGAAGAAATGGAAATGAAAAAAAAAATCCCCCAAAATTACTGGAGCACTGAAAAGACTATCACTATTATTAGGCGGTGTTGGTACAAACTATAAAATATTTCTAAGAAGACAGACAGATATGAAAATGTGGTTTACAGTCAAAACAATGAAAACATACATTTTACTGACACGTGACATATGCTGCTGTTGATGCGTATTCTTTTATCGTTGAATGTTAGATTGTACTGTACATTTCTCAAAACATATTGGCCCAGCTCCACAATGATATCCTGTATGTACCGTGATACGTGTATCAATATTAACTTTAAAATACAAGTTAAATATTTTTCATAAATAACAAAGAAAAATGACGATAAACATCAGAACTGATTTTGCAATGTATTATACTATTATGTCATTTACACAACATATTGATGGTTTAGTATTATATTAATGCCGTAACTGCTATGACAGTAGACAATTGTATAATAGCCTAAATAGGCCAGTGTTTATAAAACTTTCCGAGCCTATTTCTTTAATTTTCAACTAAAATACTCCAACTCATGAAGTGTTTGGTTTCATTTGAGGGAGGCACCAAGGTAGAACCATGAAACTATCAATGATTTGAAGAACCGAGTACGAGAACGTGCACAGAACAGTTTAATAGTACAGTGATAGTACATATAAAAAAAACTGTCATAAAGTCGTTTTCGATGGATATTGTACTCCATATTTCGTTTAATAAAAAAACAAAATGTTCATTTACGCCTTTATATTAAGACGGATGGTAGAAAATCTAATCTCGGATTATTTTTCTTCCTGAAAAAACGCAAAGATCAAAAGAAGAGATATGTTTATACGGCCAAATATAGGATCTGCGGTATGACAAATACATGGTGTAATATTGCCCGTCTGAAGGTATGTTCACCCTCGGCTATCGCCTCGGGTGAACATACCTCCAGACGGGCAATATTACACCATATAGCCTGTGTAGAATCACAATAACTTATAATATAGTAGTTTTGTACGTTTGTATAAAAATGTAAAACCATTTTACTGTTTTAGGCTTCTCAGCCCCTGTGGCTAGGAATTTGTCATCACGTACACTTTCATTGGGAAATTAATCTTCAATGAAATTTAAGAGTGTATTGTACTCACCATTTACCATTTCCCATATATATGTCAAATATGCTTGTTGTACACTATATAGGTGTTTTGTACAAAAACATACTAATATTGAATATTTCTTATCTTGTGGCTAGGAATGTTATATATATTGATATGTACATCAAGCGCCTACATGTAATCCTTGAATTGACACACATGTCACTTTATGGATAACACCCTTGTGTTATCTCGTGGGGAGATAAAGAACACAGTATTTGTAAACATAAACCGAAAGTACAAAGTCATACCATCCTGTACGGACTTGTGATAACTTTAAAAAGTTGTTGTTGTTGGTTTTTTCGCTCCCGCTTGCGGAAAGCGCGATATAGTCGACATTTTGGCGTACGTACGTGTGTCCGGTTAAAGTTTTTGGTTAAGTTGTTTGGTTAAGTTTTTTGGTTAAAGTTTTTGGTTCAGTTCTTTGGTTAAAGTTTTTGGTTAAGTTTTTTGGTTAAAGTTTTTCGTTATACTATATCTCTGCAACTGCTTTGTCCATTACCTTGAAACTTCACATGGGTGTTTATCATCATCTATATTTTCATTCTACCCCCCTCCCGTGCGGCCCCTGTGCCCAATGTCAAGGTCAAATTACTTTGAAGTTTTTGGTTAAGTTTTTTGGTTAAAGTTTTTCGTTATACTATATCTCTGCAACTGCTTTGCCCATTACCTTGAAACTTCATATGGGTGTTTATCATCATCTATATTTTCATTCTACCCCCCTCCCGTGCGGCCCCTGTGCCCAATGTCAAGGTCAAATTACTTTGAAGTTTTTGGTTAAGTTCTTTGGTTAAAGTTTTTGGTTAAGTTTTTTGGTTAAGTTTTGTGCTTAAAGTTTTTGGTTAAGTTTTTTGGTTAAAGTTATTTGTTATACTATATCTCTGCAACTGCTTTGCCCATTACCTTGAAACTTCACATGGGTGTTTATCATCATCTATATTTTCATTCTACACCCCTCCCGTGCGGCCCCTGTGCCCAATGTCAAGGTCAAATTACTTCGAAGTTTTTGGTTAAGTTTTTTGTTGGTTAAGTTTTTTGGTTAAAGTCTTTCGTTATACTATATCTCTGCAACTGCTTTGCCCATTACCTTGAAACTTCACATGGGTATTTATCATCATCTATATTTTCATTCTACCCCCCTCCCGTGCGGCCCCTGTGCCCAATGTCAAGGTCAAATTACGTTGTAGTTTTTTGTTAAAGTTTTTTTCGCGCCCGCTTGCGGAAAGCGCGATATAGTCGGCACTTTGGCGTACGTACGTGTGTCCGGTTAAAGTTTTTGGTTAATTTTTTTGGTGACATACATACAAGGCGCGACATGCAGGCCGCGGCCATCTAGTTTAAGGATCACCGCGCTTTTCTTTATGCCCCCGCCACCGAATGGTACGTACGTCCCGAAACCTTAACGCTCGGGTAAATGGCTTATAATTTTCCTTGCTCGGATCTGCTTGACATTTCACACACGCATTGCTCCAATGGTCCTCTATCGTCATGTGACAAATCCACATTCGTCCCGCCCCCGCTAAGCCCAGGGTCAAGGTCACAGACTTGGTGCATTCGAAACCTTAACGCTCATGTAAATGGCTTATAATTTCTGTTCCTTGCTTAGATTTGCCTCGTTTCTTGTTTTTACCATGACCTATTATTTCTACGTAATTGACTTAGCCATTTTCAACGTTAACTTTTTAACGTACGTCTGGTTAAAGTTTTTTGGTTAAAGTTTTTCGTTATACTATATCTCTGCAACTGCTTCGCCCATTACCTTGAGAAACTTCACATGGGTGTTTATCATCATCCATATTTTCATTCTACTCCCCAACCGTGCTGCCCCTGTGCCCAATGTCAAGGTCAAATTACTTTGAATTTTTTTGTTAAAGTTTTTTTTGTGTTCTATATCTCTGCAACTGCTTCACCCATTACCTTGATACTTCACATGGGTGTTTATCATCATTGTCGCGCCCGCTTGTGGAAAGCGCGATATAGTCGGCATTTTGGCATCCGTCCGTCCGTCCGTGTGTCTGGTTAACGTTTTTTGGTTAAAGTTTTTCCATCTACTATATCTATTTTTTTAATGTCCATGCCTCGCCCCAAGGCGCGACATGCAGGCCACGGCCATCTAGTCTACAAAAAGTGGGTATAATTATGTTATCAAAGTGTCTATGCTTGGAAAAAACCTGGCCTTCGTGGCTTTGCCTCGTTTCTTGTCTTTATTTCATTTATAAAGTATATGTTGTTACCAGTCGTTTGAACCATCTCAACGAGACGGTTTTTTACAACTGAAATGGGTTAAAGAAACAAATAAATACATGTACATGTATATTGTGTTATAGGCACAGTTGAGGGCGAGTGTATTCTTGGCGTTAGAAGAGCAGGAATCGGTGCAGAATAAAACTCCCTTCCTCAGTCAGGACCTGAAGCGATTTCTTTCCACAAATGAAGGTAAAAACAGCACAGTGTGACCTTATACATGGGTGAGAAATCATTGAAATGTCACTACATATTCCGCTGTCTTACACCTCACGTTGAAGTAACGGACCGAGGTCTATAAATACATTAAATATACCTAATAGCTAAAACAAGGGCGTCGGAACAGGCCCGGCAGGTCCGGCGACTGTCAGATCAATAATTTTGACATATTTGGAATTCATATAATGTACATGTATAAAAAAAACCGGAATGTAAATATTTTTCTGCATTTTTTCTCTCATTTGTCATCAAAAGTGTATGCCGTTAGCCTGTTACCACTCAGTTGAACCAAATGGTAACAACATACACTTTGAATGGGTAGCGCGAGCACACATTCGATTCGCCGGACCAATCCTATGATGCTGCCGGCTTCCCTGTAAAAATAGAGATATAAGCTAAAAAATTCTTTACTCCCACCTATACACATTAACCATGTATATAGGAGGGAGTAAAGCAATTTTGTAGCTTCTCTTATTGATGCTTTTAGGTATATTTAATGTATTTATAGACCTCGGTCCGTTACTTCAACATGTGTCTTACACGTGATCTGCTGGTGCGGTATACTCGTTGTCTGATACTGTTGATGCTGATTGTTATAAGCATGGCATGTACATTGCTGGCTGAATTGGAATCGGTGCAAACTATGATCCGACTGCATGTACATGTGTGACTGGAGAAATGGGGCTTATGGGGGTTTTGTGATTCGAAAAAAGTAGTTTAAGTGTAGTTTGTATCATATCTCTCGTCGTGACTGAAAAAATGGGGGTTTTGCGACCAGGGTAGATCCTGATCAGCCTGTGCATCCGCACAGTCTGATCAGGATCTGCACTGTTCGCCATTCCATCAACAGCACACCCGTCATGCTTATAACAATTAATACACATCGTTATTAGGTTACAAGAGTGTGCTATTCAAGATCAGGAGCTACACGGGTCAAATCATATGAGCCCACTTTCTCCAGTGACAAACTGTCAGCCACAAAGACTACGTATAGTTCAGATATTACATTCTCTCATTTCACATCAGATATTGACTTTTGTAATACAAATATGTTAAGCTTTTGTGACTGGAGAAATGGGGCTTATGGGATTTGTGACCAGTGTAGCTCCTGATGAAATAGCACTCGTGTAGCCTGATAACGATATTTTGCTTGTTAGAAGCATGACAGGTGTTTTATTGATGGAATGGCGAACAGTGCAGATCCTGATCAGACTGCTGATGCACAGGTTGACCTGGACCTACACTGGTTGTAAAACCCATAAGTTAAAAACTAGAATAGTCCAGGATGACAATCTGTGAGTGAGGCACAAAGACAATCAGTTCCATTACTGTAATTACCATAAATATTTGGACACACATTGCTTTGGGAAACCCCTATTAAGAAGGGTTTCCCAAAACAAATTGTATCCAAATACATTGTTATTGTGATTAAACCAGTACTGCCATACTAACCCTAAATACTGGCAATCTCACTGTTGTACGGAAATCATATATTTTGTTTGTGTTTCTCCAAATAAATTGTGTCTGATTATTTATGGTTACTATGGTAATACCTGTACCTGTAGTGATAGCAGCCCGTCCTATCATTGTGTTATAGGAAGAGTGGTGGCAGGGCTGGTACGGGAGTTTCTCGAGCACTTCGGCTTGGAATTCACACAGGCTGTCTTCGAGCCCGAGTCCGGCTTTGTAAGTATTCTACCCTCACTGTACAGTGTTCATGGCATTTATAAAGCACATGCGCCTTGTTACCTACGTTGGCACTAGAATTTTGAAATTAGTAGCCAAACTGAAAAGATAATGCAAAAAAAAGACTATGTTTCATTTGCTCCAATATTTGTAAAAACATAGTATGTTTTCAAATAATTTCTGAAATTTTTACTAACCAAAAATGTCCGATTGTGAAATATTAGTGGCCAAATGACCTTCATAAATGTGCATGTAAATACTTATTTGGTTAATTAACATTGCCACAGTTTCTCCAATATGCCACCGCGGGCATGCGTGTGCCGACAGGCCACATTTTTTGTTTGTTATAAAATGATATTACTATACCAAATTTAGTTAAATAAAAATGATAGTTATTTTTTAGCATTATAAATATTTTTATGCCCCACCACGATAGTGGAGGGGGCATTTAGTGTTACCCTTGTCCGTCCGTCCCTTCTGTCCGTCCGTTACCAACCTTGTAACTCGTAAAACCTTTAAAATATACTAGCTACAGACCTGAAACTTAGTATGTAGCTTCCTTATGATGAGTGGACGCACAAAGTTTATTTTGATTCGACCCTCGGGTCATGGATTACCGGTATATCCCCCATTTTGACATAGAATTTCCCAATTCTGCCTTGTAACTTGTACAATTTTTAAACCGTAACAGCTACAGACCTTGATACTTGGTATGTAGCTTCCTTATGATGAGTAGATGCGCAATGTTTATTTCGATTGTTTAATCGACTCCCGGGTCATGCATTATCTCCCCATTTTCGACTTAGAATTTGGCAATTTTATCTTGTGACTTGTAACACTTTTAAACCGTACTAGCTGCATACCTTAAACTTGGTATGTAGCTTCCTTATGATGAGTAGATGCGTAAAGTTTATTTAAATATTTTATTCAACCCCCGGGTCATGGATTATCTCCCGCTTTTCGACTTTCTAGCCAGGTTTTTTTTTAAAAAAATCCAGGCTATTGGATTGGCGAAAGCCGGGCGGGCGGCGGGCGGCGGGCGGCGTCCACAATCAATGTTAAGTTTGAGTCCATTTCTTTGTTACTGTACCACCTAGGACCACCAAACTTTCACAGCTTCATAATCAAGGGGTGCCCACCACATATCACTATCCAACATGTTACTTTTTTTTCAACTTGACCCATTTTTTCCGCGCCGTCGACTTAGCCATTTTCAATGTTAAGTTTTCGCGTTTACAATGTTAAGTTTTCGTGTTTAAGTCCATTTCTTTGGTACTGTACCACCTAGGACCACCAAACTTTCACAGCTTCATAACCAAGGGGTGCCTACCACATACAACTATCCAACATGTGACCATTTCTTTACCTTCACCTATTATTTCTACGTAATTGACTTAGCCATTTTCAACGTTAACTTTTTAACGTACGTCTGGTTAAATTTTTTAAAACTTTTTCGTTATACTATATCTCTGCAACTGCTTCGCCCATTACCTTGAAACTTCACATGGGTGTTTATCATCGTCCATATTTTCATTCTAACCCCCAACCGTGCGGCCCCTGTGCGCAATGTCAAGGTCAAATTACTTTGAATTTATTTGTTAAAGTTTTTTCGTGTACTATATCTCTGCAACTGCTTCACCCATACCTTGATACTTCACATGTGTGTTTATTGTCACACCCGCTTGCGGAAAGCGCGATATCGTCGGCATTTTGGCATACGTCTGTCCGTACGTCCGTGTGTCCGGTTAAAGTTTTTTCGTTAAAGTTTTTCCATCTACTATATCTATTTTTTTAGTGTCCATGCCTCGCCCCAAGGCGCGACATGCAGGCCACGGCCATCGAGTCTACAAAAAGTGGGTATAATTATGTTGTCCAAGTGTCCATGCTTGGAAAAAACCTGGCCTTCGTGGCTTTGCCTCGTTTCTTGTTCTATTTTGCCTTGTAAATTGTAAAACTTCTAAACCATAATAGCTGGAGGCTTGATGCTTGTAACTTCTTTATGGTGTGTAGATGCACAAAGTGAATTTGTATTTTTGCTTTGGCACTGAGCCATGAATTATCTTCCGCTTTGGGACTTGGAATTTTGCCTCGTTTACTATCAAAGCGATATGTATGACATCTGTGTTCTATGAACACATTTTCTAGTTTTTAATAATCAAAAAAATATCACGGCAAGAAGAAGAAGCCCATTCATTCGATCGGTATGTACAATTTGATCCAGAAATACGATACCATCTAAAATTAAACTAGTTTTCTCTATTCTGTGGCATCACTTTCTAGACATATCTGAGACCCAGTGCCTTTAACGTTCACATGTCTTGGTGGGCTCGACATTCGCACCATGATCATCTCGTTCTTATTCATAGTTAATCATACTGGTGTTGTTCTATCAATTTTATATTGTGTTCTATACAGGGATCAAGCTATGAAGGCCGGAGTGGTTTGGCCCGGGAACTCAACTTACCGGAAACAGATGGCGCCCCAAAGTCCCCACTTCTTCTGGAGCTGCTCCAGGGGTCAAATGGGGTCAAGGTCATGGCTGGCAGGCCGACAGGAGTCGAGGTTGGTGGCTTACTATTGTTGGCCACAATAATGATTTGGTGCTTGCCATTTCATCTTCCCTCTAAACAAAAATAGTTTGTGTGTGAGTTTGGAAAATATTTGTGATTCAAGTTTTTGTGATTTTTAATTGGTGTTTACTGTAATAACCCTAAATATTCGTACACAATTTGCTTTGGGAAACCCCTATTAAATGGGGGTTTCCCAAAGCAAATTGTATCCAAATACATTGTTATTGTGCTTAAACCAGTACTGCCATATTAACCCTAAATATTGGCACACTCACTTGTAGGGAAACCATATATTTTTGTGTATTTCCCCAAATAAATGGTGTCCGAATATTTAATGTTATTACATTACTCGATATATATCCGTAACTTCACAGTTCTAACAGTGATATCTAACCTGGCATATTTTCATTGGCACATCTATATTTATTTTAGTGTATATGCAACTATTCTAGTGTTTGTATAATGTCAATAATCACAGCAGTCGAGTAGACCAGAGATGTGTATCCTTAAAGGTACATGCCCACTCAGTAGGCACAAAATAGGGAGACAGATAGTAAATGTATATTCAATAGATATGACATGTTCTGGCAAAATAAACATTCATTCACCATTACCCCACGTATTGATTGGCATTATTATACATTTTATATCAGATGGAAATTTCCACACTCATATCAGGCGCGTCACGTCACTATCAGTAAAAGAAACATTACTAAATGATTATATCCGAATATCGGGGACTCGTAAGTGTTAGAACAGGTGGAATAGTGACACAATTATACACTTATTTAATTCCTACAAAGAACATGTTGTGCCTACTGCGTGGGCATGTACCTTTAATGCTTATTTACAATTAATTTATACTTGCCATAGCAATATATCTTCGAGCAAAGTCCAACAGATATTATTGGTATTTGACCGGAAATATGTAAATTAATTACAAGAATGGATTCTAGTACTAACTAAGATAGCATGCACATACTTTTATACATTCTGATCAGGACCTATTTGGTTTTATCATGTCGTCTTGTGATCCATCAGTGACGCTGCTAACAAACTTCTAGATCCATATCAGATCGCTGACTTAGCTTTTCTGGCCAAGGCGTGACCTTCATTTGACGTGAGACTATTTCAGGACACACTGACCATCCTTTGTGGCTGTGACTGGAGAAATGGTTGTAGTCTGTGCGACCAGTGTAGATCCCGATCAGACTCTGATCAGGATCTGCACTGATCACCATTCAGTCTGTGAAACACCCGTCCTACTTCTGACAAACAGTATCTACACTTCTCCGGGTGGGTGGGAGCATGTGATGGGTAATTTAACGATCGGGATTCATCCTTTCCGAAATCCCGACCTGAGGTATGGTTTGCCCGCAGATACGTCTTTGGCATTCTTGTATGTGAGAGTTGAATTTGGTTATATCCCTTATATTCATAATCCTATTACTTTTTAGGGGAAGGGGCCAAGTGGCTGGTGTGATATGGACCTGGCACCAGGTCAGGTAATTCTAATTTCAGGGCTGAATATAATTATATTTATTTCGATATAAATATTCTGTTCTGATTTTCCAGCAATGCAGCAGTTTGAATGCGGGATTGAACCTGTTTGCCCGGCCTTAAATGATCTTAGCTGTTGATAGGCCGTTAAACACCATTAAACAATTAAACAAACACTTGTCAGGTTGCTAGAGCATGCTAGCAGACCAGAAACATTGCTGGCTATCAATCCTATAAGCCCAATGTCTCCAGGCACATCCACATAAACCTCCCCCATGTACCAGCAGTTACCTACATTTAATCTTATTTTTGTCCAGAATGGGCCCACCACGGTAAATATATAAACTATATTGTTTGCTAGAGAACCGTTGTTTCTCTCTTGTTCTGCCCCTATCCACCCCTGCTAACATAACAATGAAGTCAGCTGATCAGACAGACAATGGACACAATTGTACATTTATACAGTGAAACCTCTCTAAATACAGTGAGGTCAGCGTGTAAGTGCACACACGAACGAACACGACAGGTTGGAACCAACCTGTCGTGTTCGTTCGTGTGTGCACTTACACGCTGACCCCACCTACAGCTGACCCCACCTACAGGGGTAACGGGTATGATCACTCTCAGAAATATTTGGCTAGTGAGCATGACAATCGTGACATTACCATGAGGTTTAAATTTCCTGCAAACCAATCAAAATTCTGTACATATGAGACAAGCCATGTGATTTTGTACCTTAGAAGATGTGTGATTTTCATGGAAAATATTTACAGAAATTGTGATACTTTCTGTAAATGACATGAAAAGTTGACAAATGTTCACAGCAAATGCGGAATTCTCTTCCACATTTGCTCTGGAATATCTCATTTATGGAAAATATCGTAAATTTTATAAATATGTTTCACGAGATATCGCACATTTTCTAAGGTATAAAATCACATGGCTTGTCTAATATGCACTTAACCCTTTCAACACCACAGGCCTGTAGTGTGGTATTGGAAAACAGTGTAGATCCAGATGAGACGGCTCGTGACGAGCCGTCTCATTAGGATCTGCACTTTTTGCAAGTAATTTTCACAATCCATTAGTTATTTTGGGGTTAATCTTGATTCTAATTGCCCATTTTGTGAGTTCTGATTCTCTGACTTCATTGTTTCCAGTTACCGTAGATCATGTAGTCGTTTATATACATGTACAAGTCATGTTCCAACAGAGTTATTGTATCTGTCACCAGTACTAGTATTTGGTCACATGTGGAAACCTCGGACCTAGCTAGCAATCAGACAATGTCCAATTACAAACGTTACCCCACCCAGGGCTCCAGATAAGGAATTAGTAATTGAGTATTGTCACTCCATAATTTCTGAAGCAATTGGGTATTTCAAAATTTTAATGGTCTTAAATAGAAACTCACTACTGTTTACACATCAGCAGACCGCACTTATTCAATCGTTTGCTTCTAAATGAAAACACATCTTGGTATTTCATTAGAATTGACAATTATAATGAAATACCAAGATGTGTTTTCATGGAAAAATAAGAAAATATGCTATATTTGTGGTCTGTTTATTGTTTTCTGTAGCATGATAAAGATACCACAAATTATTCATTGCTTTTTGATACTCACTACTTCTGATTTCAATTGGGTTTTTGGCAATTTTAATTGGTATTTACGCAAATACGCACCTTATCTGGAGCTCTGACCCCACCCACACATTTCTATCGGCTATTCATCGTATGCGATTTATCGTCTATAGCAATGTGTGGGTGGGGTAATATTTTGGAATGAACCATTTTCTGGGTACTACAGTAGGTCCGAGTGTTCTTTCCAGCACACATAGGATTTACAACTATTTGGTAGATGCTTTAAATATTCATCATTTACTGAATGGCAAACACTAGTTGTGAATCTGATGCACATGCAAACATATTTGTTATGAGAAATTGGTCCATGTACATGTATATAACCATGTGTTATAACCATCATTGTATTATTAGACTAGAAGTATCACTACTACAGATTAGTGGATCAACACAAGAATAACCCATTTAATCCATTACTTTCAGAATATGCTTTTATTTTTCTGTTTTTCTTGTTTTTCATCGAAAGTATTGGTATATATGTGCATATGAATCTCACAGTTAAGGCAACTAGACTGTTCAAGTGGTTGTCACAACTTATGTGTTCAAGAAGAAATGAGAAAACTATTTAGAAGTTTTCACCAGAAAAGTGATTTGAGGCTGTGACTGGAGAAATGGACCAGTGTAGATCCAGATCAGCATGTGCATCCACACAGTCTGATCAGGATGTGCACTGTTCGCCATTCCGTCAATGAAACGCCTGTCAGGCTTCTAACAAGCAATACAGGGGTCCGTTTCACTAAACTTCTTACGACTAAAATGTTCGTAAGTTCAAATTTAAGATCGTCTGTAAATTTCAATTTATGGATTTACATTTATTGAGCATAGGCTGCATATGCAGCCTATGCTCAATAAATGTAAATCCAATAATTGTTTACAAGAAAACATTGTTAATGTGAAATTTACAGACTATCATAAGTTTGCACTTACGAACATTTTAGTCGTAAGAAGTTTAGTGAAACGGGCCCCAGGATAAAACATTATCATTATCTGGTTACACGAGTGTGCTATTTGACCAGGAGCTACTTGTGGGTTGCAGGTGGGAGCATGTGATGGGTAATTTAATGATCTGGGTTCATCCTTACCGGAATCCCGACTGGAGACCTGGTTTGGCCCTCACATACGTCTTTTTGTATGTGACAGTTGAATCTGGTTAAATAACCCTTATGTGAGTATTATGATTAGTCGTAATCCTATTTTAGGGGAAGGGGCCAAGTGACTTTGGTGTGGTATGGACCTGGCACCAGGTCAGGTTATTCTAATTTCAGGGCTGAATATATTTGTTCTTGATGTAAATATTCCATTCTGATTTTGAGATTTTCCCCTCAATGCAGTAGGTTAAAATGGGATCGAACCTGTTTGCCCGGCCTTACATGACCTTAGCTGTTGATAGGCCGTTAAACACCAATAAACAAACAAACAAAACCAGGAGTTACACTGGTCACAAATCCCATAAGCTCCATTTCTCCAGTCACAGCCACATTTATGCTCAGATAGAAATGGGTTAAGTATCAACTGCGTTTTATCTTGGGGGCCGTTTCACTAAACTTTGTACGACTAAAATGTTCGTAAGTGCAAACTTATGATAGTCTGTAAATTTCACATTAACAAGATTTCCTTGTAAATAATTATTGCATTTACATTTATTGAGCATAGGCTGCATATGCAGCCTATGCTCAATAAATGTAAATCCATCAATTTAAATTTCCAGACGATCCTAAATTTGCACTTACAAACATTTTAGTCCACACCGCTATTGGATGTTGACTGTTTGTGGCTGTGACTGGAGAAATAAGGCTCATGACATTTGTGGCCTTTGACTCCTGACCTGCTATAAACACAACTGCATGTTAGGAACTCTACTGTTTGTTTCACTGACTAAATGGCGACCAGTGTATGCCCTGATCAAACTGCACGGATGTACAGGCTGATCTGGGTCGACACTGGTTGAAAATTCCATAAATCCCATTTATCCAGTGATTCCAGTCACAGTTCAGCTTGCATACTCCGGCCTTTGTCAGTGGATAATGTGAATTTGCACCATTTCAGTAAACTCCATTCCGTTGCAGTTCATTTCAATTACAGTAGTATGAGGACTTATCCTGATTTCTTTATTTCTTCTCAAAAATATATGTTGCTACCACCCATTTGAACAGTTCAAGTTCATAGTAACAACACAACTTTTATACACTAATACATAAATAATCTGATTTTTTCAGCCAAAATAGGTATCCATGTAATTATAAAAAATTGATCAACACTATTTTCGCATCTATTTGAAACGTGAAAATCTTATCTACAATGTGATGTGATCGAGATGAAACCATTAGTAATTCATCAGCATAACCTATTTTTACAGCACATGAGAATCGTCTCCAGTGGAGACGATTCTCATGTGCTGTCAAAACAGGTTTTTTGTCGAGAAATATTGAAAATAAAACATTTGCAGCTGACGACAAAATTTAATTCAGCATAGTAAGGGTTAAACTCTGGTCCCATCTCTACATGGTATCTGTTGCTGGGACGTAAAAACCCACTGACTCACTTTATATATCATCACTGCACTGTCTTGCACCAATACTCATGGTTATATAACTGAAACTGTTCACAATAGCCTCACTGGTCAGTTGGTTGCTACTGAATGATTGAGATGCGTTTGTGAACTGAGAAGTTATGTAACCATGGGTGTAGCTCTGTATCATATTTTCTGTTATACTAGGTCTTGTAGCATGAGTTTCAATCCAATTTTTTTACATTAAAAAATCCATCAGTAAACATTAGTCATTAATTAGCCTTTTTCTTGAAAACAAATATTTGAAAATACTGTTACATTTTAATATCGGAATACATATGTATATAGAGAATAGTAGGTTAGTGCCGTGAATGGGAAAAAATATCTGGCAAGGCTCAGGAAACGGGATGGGCGAGGCTCTGCCGAGCACATCCCGTTTCCGTGCCGCGCCAGATATTTTTTCCCGTTCACGGCACTAACTTACTATTCTATTTATCCCGTCAACACCTTCAAATGACTGTAAAATGCAAAAATTGTATTGACTGGATATCAAAAATGTTTCACGGCACCGTGTTTCACGGCACATACGCACCGTGTTGACGGGATAAATAAAAATTCTGAACCATATCACTGAAACAATTCTATTGATGGTCGTAATATACACTTTGATAAGAAAACAATATGGAGCTTTTTTTCTATTACCAATTCAGTTAATGCATTTAATACAGCAACAATATAATCATATAATAATATAATCATATAATAAGATAATCATTTTGGGATAACAGTGCATTATGGTGTATACAGAGCGGAGAGTTGGGCACGATTCACCTTAACCTTGGGCCCAGACTCGTCTGGGAGAAGGTTAACCCTTTCACCCCTAAATGTAGTCTGTTCCATGTTCACATTGGACTATTCCATTAATAAACAGGTCTTGTTTCAAAATATTAAAAATGATGACAAACACTGCAGATCCTGATGAGACGGCTCGTGACGAGCCGTCTCATCTGGATCTACAGTGTTTGCACATGTTTGCTTTATTGGTTGAAAGGGTTTATTTGTTGATGCACCTGGCACTTGTAACTACGTAACCAGTTCTGTTTTTTTCTGCTAACAGGGTACCGGGAGTCATGCAGCCCTCCCACAGGTAAATGATCCGTTTGTGTTGGCCAGCTTACTTGGCATGTTGGTTTTGGAGTAGTCAAACTGATTATACATACCCCCATCTGATGGGTATATAATTTTCGCCTTTCCGTCCCATCGTCCGTCCGTAACACATACACTTTACATTTTGTTTTTTGTTCCAGTCGGTGGCTGGGGTATCCATGAGGTGAGCCCCTGCTCACTTGCTCTAGTTCCCTTGTGTTCACATTTAGGTCTCGATCTAAAAATGTAAATCCTTTGATTTAACGATGGCACTGACTCGATGACCTTGCATGTCGGGACCGACTATTTAAGTCCCCATACGATAGGACTAGGCTAACACGAAGTTGTCTTGCCCAAGGACACGCCGAATCGGCCATTCGGAGCAGGTTGAGGTGGGAATCGAACCCGGGGTCTCCCGATCCGCAGTCCGGCGCTCTACCTACTGAGCTATTCCAGCCACCTTAGGAGGTCTCGATCTGCAAAAAGAGACATTATAGTGCAAACAGTGTAACACCAGATCAGCATCTGGCCACAGCAGTCTCATCAGGCATACGGTCTATAGTTTTCACCATCCGATACCTACAGTTGCCAAACTGACTGAATTTGCACCATGAGCGGGATCTACTCGTGTTATACATGCCTTGTATCAACAGGGGCCAATTTATGAGAACTTGCACATTGTGTTTCGCTAGTGTATTTATATAATAGCTGCTTATTTGACAACTCTGTCTGTATATGAACATTCATTCATCATGCAAGCAGATAAGTTTTTTCTAATAGATGGTACTAATAGTATTATTCTATTAGAGCAATCAATGTGTAATATTTCTAACTATTCTTATGGCTTTTGATTTCTATAATGTGTTAAAATTTACATTTTAACCCTTAGAATGCGGGAACCGAAAATAGTCGTCTGCTGATAATTCATATTTTGTCTTTTCTCTCAGTAAAAACATGGTTTGGCAGCATTTTAGAATCATTTCCATTGGAAATGATTCTAAAGTGCTGCCAAACCAAGTTTTTGATGAGAAAAATGGAAAAATATTCAGTAGACCACACAAATTAATTCAGCATTGTAAGGGTTAAAATGTTATCTAGCGTTTTGTAGCCATATTTATTGTACTTGAATTAATTTTAAATGCAAATTTACAATTTGAAAATTAGTTGACTACATCTGAGATATATTCTGATAATTAAAAAAATAGCAGTTGATTCTGTGGCTGAATATACTGAACGTGACTAAATATTGTTTGTCTATGTCTGTAGGACCTGACCAGTAAACAGTTAGCTGATGCCAGAAGCAAGTTCGAGTATTATGATAAGGTGAGTCCAAACCTGCAATTGTGACTATGACTGGAGAAATAGGGCTTATGGCGTTTGTGGTCATGTTAGCGGGCTTGTGTGGGTCTACACTGGTTGTGCATGCATTACGCCCAATTTCTCCAGTCACAGGCTGTGGTGGTTGGTTGGGAGCATGTGAAGGGTATTTTTCGATGTAAATATTGGGGTCACTTCACTTTTTTAGCTCACCTGAGCGAAGCTGATGTGAGCTATTGTTACCGCAATGTGTCCGTCATCCGTCGTCGTCCGTCGTCCGTGAACATTTTCAAACGTCTTCTCCTCGGTAACCATTGGGCCTATAGTCACCAAACTTCATGGTCATGGTCCTTAGGTAGGGGGATTACAAAATTGTTAAAATAACGTCATTACGTAATCCAAGATGGCCGCCATCTAAAAATAGCACAAATTCTTCAAAAATCTCCTTCTCAAGAACCGCCAACCGGATTTCGACAAAACTTGGTAGGAATGATCGATGTACATTGCTCTTTCAAAGTTGTTAAAATGGTGACCCCGGGGTCAAAAATGGGCGTGGCCCGTGGGGTCAAAATCGGATGGTTATGTCATCCAAGATGGCCGCCGAAAGGTCAAAAGGTCGTTCTTTTATTAGAGATTTCAAAATTCTTCTTCACATGAACCGCTTGGCCCATGGTAGCCAAACTTCACAGTTATGGTCCATGGGTGAAGCCTTTTCAGATTTGTTAAAATGGAGGTCATCGCTAATCCAAGATGGCCACCATCTAAAAATAGCATAAATTCTTAAAAAATCTTCTTCTCATGAACCACCAGCCGGATTTCGACGAAACTTGTTAGGAATGATCGATGTACAATGCTCTTTCAAAGTCGTTAAAATGGTGACCCCGGGGTCAAAAATGGGCGTGGCCCGTGGGGTCAAATTTGGGTCAAATTTTATTTTTGGCCGAATATTGTCATGTTATATATCAAATCGAAGGTAGCAATGAGGCGATCACTTTGGTACATTTTTTGTCGAAAACGGATTGTTATGTCATCCAAGATGGCCGCCGAAATGTCAAAAGGTTGTTCTTTTATTAGAGATTTCAAAATTCTTCTTCACATGAACCGCTAGGCCCATGGTAGCCAAACTTAAAAGTTATGGTCCATGGGTGAAGCCTTTTCAGATTTGTTAAAATGGAGGTCATCGCTAATCGAAGATGGCCGCCGTCTAAAAATAGCATAAATTCTTAAAAAATCTTCTCATGGCCGGATTTCGACTAAACTTGGTAGGAATGATCGATGTACAATGCTCTTTCAAAGTTGTTAAAATGGTGACCCCGGGGTCAAAAATGGGCATGGCCCGTGGGGTCAAATTGGGGTCAAATTTTATTTTTGACCGAATATGCTCATGCCATATATTAAATTGAAGGTATCGATGAGGCGATTGCTCTGGTGCAATATTTGTTGGAATTGGATGATTATGTCATCCATGATGGCCGCAAAAAGGTCCATTTATTCGAGATTTTGAACGTCTTTTTCTCAGGAACCACATGGCCGATGCTGGCCAAACTTCATAGTAAGTTAAGATCCTTGTGTGAAGCATTTTCAGATTTGGCAAAATGAGAGTCATCGCTTAATCCAAGATGACCGCCATCTAAAAATAGCACAATTTTTTTAAAACACATATGAACTCAATGTCACATTCTCCTCTGGTGTTCATGGAGTCAGGTGAGCGAATTAGGGCCATCATGGCCCTCTTGTTTTTATTTCCATTTATTCAAGATCTTTTTTTGAATTTTCAAGATACTTTCTTGAATTTTCAAGATCTTTTCAAGGTCCTTTCTTGAATTTTCAAGATCTTTTTCTTGAATTTTCAAGATACTTTCTTGAACTAGAAAATTCAAGAAAATATCTTGAAAATTCTGAAAATTCAAGAAAATATCTTGAAAATTCAAGAAAGTATCTTGAATATTCAAAAAAATATCTTGAAAATTCAAGAAACGATCTTGAAAATTCAAGAAAAGATTAGAAAATTCAAGAAAAGAACTTGAAAATTTGATCTCGAAAATTCAAGAAAAGATCTTGAATAAATGGAAATAAAAAAAAGTGAAGTGGCCCTAATGGGCTTCCGGATTTCTGCACTTCCTTTGTAAAGGAAACGATTTAAAATAACATGTTGATACAAATCAATCAAAGTCAATGGTTCTGTTATTTCAAATAATTTTATTTTATGTTACAGGATAACAATGATGAAATAGACAGAGATGAGTTACGGGACTTGTTTATGGATATGTTTCCTAATTTTAACAGGTAAGGGTTTTGTATTAACCATTTATACTCGATGGTAATCGTGGTCAATACATGTAGGGCCCAATGCTTTGAAGCTTAATTGACATGGTCCATAGGTGACGTTCAAATGATATATGAGGCAAGCCATGTGATTTTGTAACTAAGAAGATTTGCGATATCTTGTGAAAAAATATTTACAAAATTTACGATATTTTTCATAAATGATGTCAATGTTGACGAAATGTTCAAAGCAAATGCGGAATAGAATTCCGTCATCTTTTGGATTCATTTGCAGAAAGTGTCAGTTTCTGTAAAAAAAATTTGATGAAAAATTTCCGTTAGTTTATGGTCATTAGATATATTACAAATAAAAATATCATTAGTAGACTGATGAAGTATTTATTGACTAAATCCGTACTAATTGAGCACACAAATATGTGGCTGACGCTGGAGAAATGGGGCTTATTGGTGCAACCAGTGCAGATCCAGATCAGCCTGTGCAGTCTGATTCCATCCAATATAAATCATTATCCAACTACAGGAGTGTGCTATTTGATCAGGAGCTATGTTGGTCACAAATCCGATCAGCCCAAGTTCTCCAGTCACATATCAGTTCTATAAATGCTTACAATTAGTTATACATGTGACTCTGTGTAGATGAATTAAGCAATACCATTTCATTTGTTTGCACCACAACAGGTGCAATATCAATACCTCAAGCTGTATCAATACCTCAGCTGTTGACAGGCCATTAAACTACCATTAACCCTTTCAACACCACAGGCCTGTATAGTGAGCGGTATTGGCAAATAGTGTAGATCCAGATGAGCCGGCTCGTCACGAGCCGGCTCATCAGGATCTGCACTTTTTGCAAGTAATTTTTGAGAACAAAAACACCCCCATTTTCATAAATTGACTAATCTGAAAATAATTTTGTGACAATTTGATTGGTTGCAAAATTAACATATCATAATCCATTCCAGTTTCTTAAAGGTGGAAGGTTTAAATAAATAAAATAAATCCATTTGTTTGCTTGCAGAAATATGTTAGACAGATATGTGAATGATGAGTTTCGAGCAGCAGATCGGGACATCAGTAATAGTAAGTACAATGCCACCCTTTATTTTGCTGGCCCATAATGACGTCTATGTCACAGGTGGAAGGCTTGGACCTGTGACATAAACAAAAATGCTAATTAAAAAATCTCATTACCCCACCCCCTGGTGTTCTGTGCATTTTGTTCCTTATATTACCACATTCACCTGTAGCCTATTTCATCAACATTGCAAAGTATACTTTACTAGCAAAGTATACTTTGAGGGAGTAATCATTTATTTTTCCAGAAATGCATTATTTCACATAGAACTAACAAATGCATATATTTCATGATTAAAAGTATGCAGAATTATTATACTGAATTTATTACATTATCACAGCCATTACATTACATGGCTGTGATAATGTAATAAATTCAGTATAATAAAAATTAATAAATTTTTTAAAAAATTGAAAATTTCTCCCTCAAAGTATACTTTGCTACTAAAGTATACTTTGCAATGTTGATGAAATGGGCTACTGGTGTCATACTGTGCGTTACGTTTCCATAAGGTGGGTGGGGTAATGGGATTTTCTTTTCACCAGACTGGTGGGGTAATGGGAATTTTTTAATATGTATTTTTTTTTATGTCACAAGTCCGAGTCTTCCACCTGTGGTCTATGTATGCTTGTGTCTGTCCATCCGTGTGTCTTTTACTGACAATGTCATTACATCCATTTACATATGCATTGAACCTTTTGGGTACCTACTGTACAGTTTGATTGATGCTTCTTTGCCGTTATCCATATTTACTGTAGCAAGCCGTGCAGTAAATTTGCACACGGTCACAGTTCAGTTTGTTGTTTCTCAGACCAGGCAGGCATTGGGTGGGGTATCTGTGAGCCCCTGCTCAATTACTGTAGAAAATACTAATTACATATATATATGTGACTGTGACAGGAGAAATGGGGCTTATGGGATTTGCAACCAGTGGAGATCCAGATCAATGGTGCATCCTCAGTCTGAATAATAGCCGCACCGTTCGTCATTTCATCAATGAAACGCCTATCATGATTCAAACGAGCAATATAGATCGTTATCAGGCTTACAGGAAGAGATCTATTTGATCATGAGCAACACCGGTCACAAACCCCATAAGCCCCATTTCTCCAGATAGAGCAACTTATATATCCTAGCTTCAATATGAGACACGCCATGTGATTTTGTATTGAACAACATGTGCAATATTTCATGATAATATTTACAAACTTTAGGATTGTTTACATAAATGATGTCGAAAGTTGACGCAATTTTCATAGCAAATGCGGAATTGAATTCCGCATTTGCTTTGAAAATTTCATCATCTTTTGACGTCGTTTACAGAAAATATCACATTTACTGTAAATGTATTTCTTGAAACAAAATCACATGGCGTGTCTCATAATTATGTACTAGGCTCATGGGGCCCGTTTCACTAAACTTTGTACGACTAAAATGTTCGTAAGTGCAAATTTAGAAACGCCTGGAAATTTCAATTCATGGATTTACATTTATTGAGCATAGGCTGCATATGCAGCCTATGCTCAATAAATGTAAATCCAACAATCGTTTACAAGAAAACATTGTTAATGTGACATTACAGACTATCATAATTTTGCACTTACGAACATTTTAGTCGTGCGACGCTTCGTGAAACGGGGCGGCCCCTGCTCATGAACATGTATTTGTACACAGTAACAGGTATACGTCTCTAACATTTTAGGGTATTTTTCCATCACTGCCAAAGGTAATAATGTTACCGCATGTTTGTGGTTCAAACTTCTTTGTAGAAGTCTCATTATGATTATGTTTGCTGCGGTACGATGTTAATGGGCATGTTTTGTTTTGCATGCACATGCATTTGTTTGGTTTTGATGGGATTCTCTAGTGTTTCATCTATACTTAACCGACTTATTGACATTATATAGAGGATATTTTAGGAAATAATACACGAGTGTGCGTCGGCTTCCGCGTAAGCAACGAGTGAGTGTAGCGAACGAGTTGCTTGCACGGACACCAAAGGACACAAGTGTATTATTTCCGCTATTCAAACATGTACAATGGAATATCCTATTTATTACACTTCCACGGTGGATACAATGCACATTTAGTCTATTTTTGAGATTATAATCAATGAACTGTGATGTGCGCATGAATAGTTGTACAATGATGTGTTTTCCCGCGTTTTGACTACGTTGTGTGACGTCAAATATGACGTCATGTAAACTTTTTGAAATCCAAATTACGCAGCTGTTTCCATGAACCAGATATATTTGATGCATGTTTGGAATGTGTTCAATAACATTAACATTCTTGATCAGTCAAGACGCTTTCCCAATTTTCAAATAACTTTATTTTGACTGTAATAAAAATTAAACATTTTGCATGGTAGCTCGTGGTTTCCAAGAAAACAGGCACGCAATTACGGGTGTTCTCTTCACGGTGTATTATTTGTAAGGAGTTGATTACGGGTTTTCTCTCACAGCGAAACCTGTGCAAATAATTTTCAAGAGTGCAGTGTTCTGCCAAGAAATCGGAGACATGGGGCCAATGACCCCATGGGTAAAAAAAAGTGGGGACATTTTCAAAAATGATGGGGTCACACATGGTATTTTGAAGAAAAACACTGTTTCAAACTATTAAATATCAGCAATTAAAGTAATTAATAGTTTGAAATAGTGTTTTGCTGAGCCCGACAATGGACTTGCAATAATTAATTCATGTAAATTTTCAGCATGTTGTGGATTGTGAAAAAACATGGAAATAAACATTAAAACATGATCGTGATGTATTTGTAGTTCTTTATCATTCCATCGGCTCCCAGACAATGCGCGCATTTCAAACGGCTTTTCTGATTGGCGGACCAAAATAGTTCGCTTTATACTTGTATCACTTATGTAAATATACCATTCAATGAAAACCGTCGATAGATGTTTAGCTAAGCGCTGTTGCTATACGAATTTTACATTTCCGGTAAATTTCCGGTACATTTCACAAGCGCCCCTAACACAGTTCGGACTTTTTTAATTTCGCAACCCGCGAACTCGGACCGAATATTTAATGCGCCCGTTGGCCCGTCGGTAATTTTTTTCTTGCGCTATTGACGATTTTTCTGCGCCAATGGCGCGATCCCGCGTCCTTGGCAGAACACTGGGAGTGTAATAAATACCTTTTTCCATATGAAAATGTTCCTGGAAATAATCTTCAATATTTACCATATATAACTTTAAATGACGACGACGGTTGAAAAATGTTTAGTGATGATGCGATAAATTAAAAATAAAAAACAAACAGCAGACGACAAAATTTAATTCAGAATTGTGAGCGTTAAGAAAGTTGTTGAACGTTTTACAGCAGACTGATTCAGAACATTGTATCCCTGGTATAGAAGGTCATGAGCCAATTCCTGCACTTAAATATAAGCTACATTACTACACTGTATCTGTCACATGACTTTGGTCTATCATAGTTCTCTTGTATTCCGCATAATAATAAGAATTATTGTTTACCCTAGTTTCTCAACCAATCACATAATAGTATCTTAATTTGAAAGTGCGTTCAGGAACAGCGCTACATTCAAACAAAACATACAGCGCGTGCTGTTTGACCATGGCTATAGACAATGCTCATTCTGGGGCCAAGCCAACACATACGTAATACATGTGTCTCGTGACGTCACTACAATGCGTCATTACGTCACCAAACTAGTTCACAACGGTCGCACTGAAATTTTGAAATTGATGCGGCCCGGAACATGTATGTGTAAATCAGCTGTTTGTATGGAGTAGATTATCAAAGTACCGAAAGAACTGCATATATGCTCAAATTTCATGATATTTCCGAATGTAACAATAACGTTCGACCATGTCCAGCCGTGGGGCGGGCCAAACAATAAGACAGTTATAGTTCACATATTGATTTTTTAAGACTAATTTATGAAAAATTCAGTATGTGAACTATAACTGCTACATAGTATGTTAGGTTAATAGTTTTTGGAACATTTAATACATATTTTATTGCTTTGTTTGTCTTGAACTTCATGCATGCATGCTTAATGTTGAGAAAAAATTATTATTTCTATTTACTAGTAGTTTGTGGTTCTGGAGACTGATAGGTATGCAAGGTTTAGTAGCATCTGGATGTATCCAAGCTGTTTAGTGTTTTGTTTTGCTTGTCTGTCCAATTTGAATTCCGTTTATTTGCCTGAAGTGCATTATTATCACCTCACAAGATAGGCAAGAGGGGATATAGCGTTAGTCCATGTACGTGCGTGTGTTCGTACGTATGTGCGTGCGTTAGTAACACCTTCCATTTTTTGTCGCGCCTGCTTTAGCAGAGGCGCGACTATAGTCGGCGCTTTTTCCGTCGTCGGCGTCCGCGTTGTCCGCTTTTTTTGTAAGGCAAATGTGTTAAAGTTATTGTTTTTTCACAACACGGTCAAATGCCTCGGCAGGCGCGATACCGCTTCCGTGACGGAATTCTTGTGTTATAATGCCCCCTATGCGATAGCTCTTGAGGTTCCGTACGTCCGTCCGTACATCCATCCGTGTACATTTACGTTGAAAAGTAAAGAGTTTCTCCATCATGTAATATCTTCAATAATATTTGAAGGATTGCTTTAATATTTGGACAGTTCATTCACCTGAACATTTGTGACACACTCGCACCACCAATGACATAACCTTGACCTTTGTGACCTTCGAAATTGTACTGAAACACTTAGCCATTTTCTTACGTCGAAAAGTTTGTAAGAGTTTCTCCAGCATGTAATATCTACACTATTACTTGAAGGATTGCTTTAATATTTGGACCGTTTTTATACGATCGTTTTTAAAAAACGGTACGTATTATGTTTTACCGCATGGCGGGCGGGCGGGCGGGTGGGCGGGCGAAGAAAAAGTGCATAGTCATTTTTTTTACATTTTTCTATACAGTTCTATATACGGTACAGAGTTTGTGTACCAACTCCTCCGAAACCGTTCTGTCGATCGATCTGAAACTATGCACACGTCTTCTACGCATATTGAAGATGTGCACCTTGGTGTTTTTATGCCGAAAAAATATTTTTTAACAAAAATATCACCTTTTAACTTACCCATTTTTAAAGGCAACACGAAATATTGAAAAAGAAATTGCAATGAATAGAAATAAGCTCATAGTTCATGAACGAAAATGGAATGTTATCCAATTAGACTAACACTCATTTAGAGATACACGAACCTTCTGATTATACATACAAATATTACAGTTAGGTATAACAGCATATACCGTAATAGTATTGTATCGTGGTGTGTTACTCAATTATTATTCACTAAACCTATTTCACCATACCTCATTTTCAACTCTATTCTCTCACCTACATAACATTCTTTAATAAATCCAACCTAACCATGTATGAACAATACGTTATAATCTATATAACTATTTACAATACATGTATTCATAGTTGATTGTAAACAAGGAGTGTAACATATAAATGCATGTTGTTAAACTGCTTGTAACTCATGTATTGTTTGTATATGAATATGTATGGAAATAAAAAACTTAAAACTGAACTTAGCCATTTTTTCTACATATTTCTGTACAATTCTATATAGGGTACAGAGTTTGTGTACACAACTCCTCCGAAACCGTTCAGTCGATCGTTCTGAAACTATACACACGTCTTCTACACATATTGAAGATGTGCACCTTGGCGTTTTTATGCCGAGAACATATTTTTTAACAAAAATATCACCTTTTTAACGTTAGCCATTTTTTCTACATGATTGTATCCAATTCCTTATCATTTCTACTTTACACTCTACTCTACTTTTCTATCTCTGCCTAAATTAGTATACATGTTTAGCACAACGAGATGAAGAAATAATGCTATAGACTTTCAAATTCTCATTAATGTTTTTTGCCTTGGTGACAGCTTCACATTTCTGCATCTTCACTGTCTGGCCCATATTCGACGGGCGTATTTTGTGACTTGCGGCACTCTTGTTTCACCTGAACTTGTGTGACGGACTCGCAACACCAATGACATTATCTTGACTTTTGTGACCTTCGAAATGGTGCTGAAACACTTAGCCATGTGGTACACTGTTGTCTACCTGACAACACTTAGCCAAGTGGTACAAACATAATGTCTAGTTCAATAACTTATGAACCGCATCACCGATGCCTACAAATGGTAGTTTGTTTTGAATATAACCCCCGTCTGACCGCCCAAGGTGAAGGTCACTGAGGACTTATGTTGTTTTTGTTTTTTTTATTATCATTGCTTGCAGCGAGGGGATTAGCTTAATGATAACGATGCCCTTGTTTCAATTATGATTTTTGTTGATAATTATTGACACATTTGAACCAGGTCGTGTATGTTCAATTGATTGCATGATTTACGCTCTGACGTGGCAGTTTTCCAAACAATTGATATGTTTGCTTACGTAATGTATATTTTCATTGCCTTATTTAATTGTACTAAGCATTTTGAGCTATGTGTCCGATGACCATATATGGTGTAAGTTTTTAGCTATGCATGGCTAATGCTCTGTGTGTTAATTATTCAGAGCATGTACATTTAGTGTATGTTCGTTTTGTATATGTTTTCATGCAGTTTTCACCATCTATATGTCAGAATGAAAGTATTTATTTATGTTTGTCTCTCGTGATCCTCACCATGTGCACATCTGTCACAACCTTTCTGTTGAATGGACATATAACAATCGCATTGAATCAAAAGCATGCTGTGACACAGTCATCCTAACACGTTCATCACTGCTTATACGATTTGCTGAGCAATTGTTCTCCAAATGTTTACTTGAAATCAGACAGCTGAGCTCAGCCTTGAGCTTGAAACTTGGTGATATACTCGGAAAGTTTGATAAGCATATGCCCTGATCAGCTCTTTACCTTCCCAAAAAGTGGGTGGCTCGTCGGGAGTATGTGTATGGTAAATTTAACGATGGGGTTCATCCTTACCGGAATCCCGGTATCCCTGGTAAGACCATTATAGGAAAGAATGGCCTTTTTGTGGAATTTATCGGGGTATAAACTTGGAAAAGTCGCGGGAATACGGGACGAAGCGATACAAAATTACAAGTTTCGAATTTTTTTTTTTTTTTTTTTTTATTTTTTTTTTTTTTTTCGAAAATTGTAAATTTTTAAGGCCTCGTCCAGTATTCCCGCGAGTTTATATCCCTGATAAATTCCACAAAAAGGCCATTCATTCCTTATAATTCCAGCATTTGAAATAAATTCAACAAGAAAATGTGTGTATTTTCCGTTTTCTTAAGAATTATTTTAACTGTGCCTCACGGTTACAGAAAGTAGTTCGGCGTGGGAGTTTACTGGGATATGCATTTTGGACAGAGACTTGCGACGGGCCAATCAAATGTTAGGGAATTGTGTAAATATTTTTGTACTGGAATTATAAGGCTGTGCAGCTTGATCTGGGGCTAAAGAAATGGAATAAATATTCACAAAAAGTCTCATCAAATGATGAGACTTTTTGTGAATATTTCTTCCATCTCTTACATTGTCCCATTTCTCCAGTCACAGCCATAGTGTCAGATATTTTACCCTTGCCCCTGTGATGGCGCTATATCGTGTCTCAAACAGGTGCTGGTGGTTTCTGGATTTTAAGAATGTCATTTGAATCTTCTCTGAATATCACGACCATCACTTTCCTAATATCCAGCAGCTTACTAATAACACCCTCGACAAAACTTGCATTCCTACTGGTGTAGTGCTGGGCCACTTTAGTGTCTTCTTTGACTGATTCTAAAATCTAAATCTATTGGTCAGAGATGAGGCATACCGTATTTATGGATTGTGATCGGCATTTGTTATTCTGTTGTTAAACTTATTTTCTGGATATTTTACGAAGCCACCATTAAAGGTACATGCCCACTCAGTAGGCACAAAATGTTCTTTATAGGAATTAAATAAGTGTATAATTGAGTCACTATTCCACCGGTTCTAAAAATTACAAGTGCCCACTATACAGATCATTTAGTAATATTTATTTTACTGATAGTGGCGCGTGGTGGTATCAGACTATGTTCATATGCAAATGAGGCATGATATTTTTTAATTATTTATACTAATTAAATGCGTTACCTGAATTTTTTTCGACAGATTATATAATATGATCATTGCACATTAAAAAATAAATACAGAGAATAAATAGTACTGTCCGTTAACATTTTAAGGAAACACGGTTATCGCCCTTGATATATAATGTATAATAATGCCAATCAATACATGAGGTAATGGTGAATGAATGTTTATTTTATCAGAAAGTGTCTCCGATGATGTCTCTGATATTGAACATTTTGTGCCTACTGAGTGGGCATGTACCTTTAAAAATGATTTGAGTATTTCAGGGCTCCAGATAATGAATTTGACATTGGGTACTGTTACTCCATACTTTTGAAATCAATTGAGTATTCACAATTTCAATTGGGTATTTCCATTGCAAAAACCGGTTCGGAAACAAATCATAATTTCTTTCTTCCATGCTTGTTTTTTTGGGTCGCCATTTTGTTGCGTCATGTGTCACTAATTTTCGATAAATAAATCCGACACGATCCGATTGTGTGCTACGAGTACATTGTGTATATTAATTGATCAATTCGGGCGTAAAGGTTAAGCACCACCCTTTTGCACATCCATCTGTGCCTGGGATGGGCTGTGGCATAAGGGATATGGCACTGGACATCAACTGAATACCGGTTGTGAGTTCATTCTTCACCCTAGGCATGAACAATACTTACATAGTATTTCCATCCCACTGGTATGTCGTATGAAACTTTAAACTGTGGTTCCGTCTCTATATGACATTAGCTTTTGCTGGTATGTTAAACCCATTCACTTTCACTTTTCCATCTGTGCCAACGAAATCATTTGTATTAGCACTCCCATGCTTGTTTGTAGTCATTGCAATATAAATACAGTTTAACCCTTTCGCCCCTAAGTAACTGGAATGGATTTTGATATGTTAATTTTGTAACCAATCCAATCATCACAAAATGATCTTCAGACAAGTCCATTTATGAAAAGGGGGTGCTCATCTGGATCTACACGTTTTGCCAATACCACAATACAGGCCTGTGGTGTTGACAGGGTTAATACATAAAGCATCTATTTCCTCCACATCACTGCAATGCAGCAGGTTACATGTGAGATTCATTGGCCCGGCTTTAAATGACCTTAGCTGTTGATAGGCCGTTAAACAACATTAAATCAAATATTCCGCATCGTTGCAGGTATCAGCTTCCAGGAGTTTGTGGCCATGTATAAGCGGTTATTCCTCCAATGTCGCAGCGTCGTCGCCGGTGACGTAGCCTGCCTTCTGTCCCCCACCTCGCCCAACAAATCTGTATCGTCTTCATTTACTAAGGTAAGTCACTCCAACCACACCATCAGGCAGATGAAGGAATCAGTGAAGAAGGGGGCTATCTCCACTGAGCAATTCAAATTTGTATGGTGCGCATTTACTAGCAAGGTAAGACACTACAGCCACACCATCAGATAAATAAAGGAATCGATGGAAGAAGGGGGCTATCTCCACTGACCCTTTCAAATATGTATAGTGCATATTTACTAGCAAGGTAAGACACTCCAGCCTCACTATCAGACAAATGAAGGTGTCAGTGGAAGAAGAGGGCTAACTCCATAAGGAGTTAGCCCCCTTCTTCAACTGGCCCCTTCAATTATGTGTAGTCTCCATTTAATAAGGCAGTAATTAAATATTTAATACAGAAGAACCTTACTAAATAATTTTTCTCATATTTGGTACATTTTGATATATTAGAAACAACCTACAAGTAGTTTAATGAATCTGCCTCTCATGTTAAATATTCTCCTGCTTTTCAATCATTGTAAATTTCCTTAGAAGCAACCATTGTTCAATCTAGAAGAGAGCCCGTGTTGGATCTACACTGGTCACCGAACTAGGTCCCATTACTCCAGTCACAGCCACATAGCTGTAAAACTTTGCTGACTAACTGCTTTTATTGGTTCGTAGCAATTGGCTTGAAATCCTTCCATTCATATCTATAATAAATGTGTATTTTAAGTGATATGTATACAGAACCCACTTCTAACAAAAAGCTGATCTTATATGAGACGAAACATGTGATTTTGTACCGAAGAAGATATACGATTTTTCATGAAAAATATTTACAGAAATATTTATTTTTTGTAAATGGCGCCAAAAATTGTTTAAAGATTCAGAGCAAATGTGGAATTCTGAGAGTGTCATCAACAGCGATGTCATTTCCGAAAAATGTCACAGTTTTTATACACCTATTTGAAAAATGGACATATTTTGTATTCACCATGTGCGGGCGGCACAGGTTGTCAACACAATAACTACAATCTACTTGACGGATCGTAACCAAATTTGGTTTACATGTTTATCATGGCAAGACTAAGAAGCCTATTCATTTTAAGATATTCCGATGTCTCGTCTCCCCTAGGCTGCCATTTGTATCATTGTCCATGCAATAACTCAAGTTCAACTTGACGGATCGTAACCAAATTCGGTATAGGTATTTATTACGGCAAGACGAAGAAGCCTATTCATTTTCAAAATTTTCTGATGACTTATCTCCACTTGGTGGCCATTTTTATTTTCTCACTCTGTATCCTTGTCCACGCAATAACTCAAGTTCTACTTGACGGATCGTGACCAAATTTGATATTCATGTTTATCACGGCAAGATGAAGAACCATATCAATGTTCTATGACTTATCTCTCCTTGGTGGCCATTTTTAATTTTCGCACTCTGTATCCTAGTCCACACAATATTACAAGTTTTACTTTATCGATCGAAAACACATTTGGTACACATATTTATTATTGGAAAATGATGAACCCTATTCATTTTCAAAACTATCAGATGACTGATCTCCCCTTGGCGGCCATTTTCCGCTCTCTGTATCCTTGTCTGCACAATAACTAGAGTTCAATTGGACGGATCATAACCAAGTTTGGCACACATGTTTATCATGGCAAGAGGAAGAACCCTATTGGTTTTCAGTGAGTTATCTCCCCTTGTTGACTGGCCTTGCCTTGACGGGTGTTTATTGTAACCGTTACCCTCTTGTAGCTGTTTTTAATGAAAAAGTCGCATGTTCTTAGGTACAAATCCACATGACTAGTCTCATATACATTTTCTTGTATTTTAGGCCAGCATTTCAGAGAAAAACCACATAGATGCAAAAAATCAACGGAATCTAGAGAACTCATTAGAGAACGGTCCAAAACAGAATCAGCAAGACAGCAACACAGATACGGAGGAGGATATATTTGACGAGGCCCTTCCCACTACTCCCACCGGGTATAGGTCGTTTGGCAGGTAAGCTCGTAATGAATATAACAAGGGTGTTCCAAACATACAATGTTGGGTGTCTTGTGAGCTATTGTTAAAATGGCGGCAATTTCATAATATTCAAAATAGCGGCGACTTTGAAATATTCGACAAGATCTGCCAAGCAGATCTTGGCGAATATTTTGAAGTCGCCGCTATTGTCTGATTATATGGGACCCCACACTGACATTTCCAATTGTACTTTGGTCAAGGTACTTGAAATATATTTATTAATTTACCAATTAGTTTAGAAATGGTTTTGACAATTCTGCATCTGTAATTTTTTTTTTAAAACCAGATAGAAGCTTTATACCGTTGAACTTCGTTATAGCGAACTTTGTTATAATGAGTAGCATGCCTATATATATCGAAGTATGTGTTCTGTCCCTGGACACAGCCTGTGTTACATCAAATGTGTAGATTGAACACATGCCTGTATCGAGTATCTGACGAGAGTCTGACGGACTTCGTTATAACGAAGTTCGACTGTATATATATTTGTACATGTATTGGTGTTGTATTAAAGGGAATATCTATCGGTGATATTACTCAAGCCAACCTCACTGTGTTGCATGATGTTTGTTGTGTGACCTCTGTAGTTCAGGAAATAGTTAGGCATACATATGTGTGAGCTTATTGTCGTTACACAGTCTAATTACACTTTTGTTAATTACCCTGTTTCTGTGTACAAACTGGTTTGGTTTCATACATTTTGCCTGCCATCTTGATATAGATAGATGTTTGTTGTTGAATAAAATCTAGGTATACAGAGCAAAAAATTAAAAGAAATATCATGTTTTTATGAAACCCTTTCACCCCTAAATAACTGGAATGGATTTCGTTAATATGTTAATTTTCCGACCAATCCAATCGTCACAAAATGATCAGACTAGTCTATATTATAAAAAAAATAATCTGAAAAGCTATGAAAGTACTTGCAAAGACTGATATAGAGAGGGCTGTAGTGTTGGAAGGGTTAAAGTAGACACATACATACAATAATTTAATTTTACTATGTGGTACTTAATGTTTCACCCGGCGGAATAAAGCTGCTAAATACATGGCTGTGACTGGAGAAATGGGGCTTATGGGACTTGTGACCAGTGTAGCAGCTGTGTATGAAATTGCTCACTCTTGTAGCCTGATAACTATCTATATTGCTCGTTAGAAGCATGACTGGCGTTTCATTAATAGAATTGTGAACAGTACAGACCCTGATCAGATTGTGCAGATGCACTCGCTGATCTGGATCTACAGCGCTCGCAAACCCCATAATCCCCATTTCTCCAGTCACAGCCACGTATGCTTAACCATACAATAGACCGAGACAATACATCAGAGCTCCAGTTAAGGTGTGTAATTTGATCAACTTTGGGGGGAATTTTGTTATTTCTTCACCAAAAATGGCAAGTTGGGAGTGCTTTAGAATCGTCTCATTGAGACGATTCTAAAGAACCCCCAACTTGCCATTTTTGGTGAAGAACAAAGAAAAATATGTCAAATAATTGATCAAATTACGCATCTTAACTGGAGCTCTAATACATGTAGTACAAATTAGATGGTGTTTCATTTTTTTGCTCAGTATATTTGGCATTGTGTTTGTACATATATCAGGGATCATTTTACAGGGCAAAATTCTCTCCCTAAATTGTCTAACTTCTCCCTATTTTGAGTTGGGGGGGAGAAGTTTTTCACTATATAAAACAGAAATTTTGGAAAATATTGACCATTTTCTCAAATTTTTAGTGAAAATTTCTCCCTATTTCGAAGGGCTAGCTTTGACCCTGATATATAAATGATTACCGGTATACTCACTTACAATACCATATATTTGAACTAACTGAATTGTTTTGCTCAGTATATTTAGCATTGTGTTTGTACATATATAAATGTATATAATCACTTGCAATAATATATATTGTAACATAGTGAGTTGTGTCATGGCCTACTATAGCTATTGTATTGTGTATAGACGCGTCGTATAAATACGTTACCAATCTTGGAAAATCAGAAGTAATTATAAGTTCTGTTAGAACAATTGGCGGAAATTGTTGGTTCGACTCCAATGTGGCATAGTTTCTCCAGGCATCGTACAGACAAATTACGCCAATTATAAAGTCAATGATACCCAGGGATTCCGCTGGCGATCGCCACTTTCGCAATTGGCGATAAAAATAAACAATTGGCGATAAAAAATTACAATTTTCGGGGGAAAAAAAAGAAGAAAAAAAAGTAAATTTGTTTTTTTGTATTTTTTTTCGAAAATTGTAATTTTTTATCGCCAATTGTTTTATTTTTTTTGAAGTGGCGATTTTTTTATTTCCCTCAGCGGAATCCCTGGATACCTTGTAAGTAGTTCTAAGTGAAGTTAGTCGTGATTTTTCAAGGTCGGTAATCTGTTTATAATACGGGTGTGATGTACATGTAACTTAACGGTGTGTTTCTTCTTCGACAGGTGTTTGGGCTTTTTGTATAACAACAACAACAACAACAACCATGACAATATGCATGTTGTCTGTCTATCTGTCTGTTTGTGAACCAGTACATGTGATAACCACTACCTATTATTAAAACAGTATAGACCAATATCATTCAGAACCTTGTCCAGACTTGCGAGGTCTAAACTGGTTGTAACGGCCAAGTTACCAGGCCTTGACATATCCGCTCATCCGCTCGTACTTGTGAGCGAATTTTCGATTCGATCGAGTGGTAATTTGATAAGACAGTGCAGCATAAACATTTAAACATATAGTAATGTATGACGAATCTGGACGAATGGAAAATGCAGTATTTGTCGAGGCCTAGTTATTCTTGATTACACGTACTGGATCATACATACATGTTGCAGGACTCTCTGGCTCAGCATCCTCACCTCTTCATGTCCAACCATCTCTATATACCAAGCTCTATTATAACTAAACATTTAATAACCTCTCTAGGGGTATAGCAATTTTAAATATTTTCCACAAATTTTCCTCATTTCTCGTCCAGAATATATGTTGTGACCACTATTTGAACCGTCTCTTCGAGACGGTACAAATGAGTAGTGACAACATATATTTTTGAGAAGAAATGAGATTTTTAAACTTTGCCTTTGTGTATGCTCAGCATGTATAGTGTTAAAATATGTAATTTTCTATATTCAACTTTGCATGGTTTCTTTGCATGAGAGCAACATATATTTCGCGATAATCAGCTTTCAAGAGCATGGGTAATCTCCATCTATAGAAGCTTAATGGTATCTCGTATCATTTGAATAAAAACAAGTACAGCTTTCAGCTTGAGCTGCCATATATTCTGCATATACATATTGCATGGTTTGCCATATATGCATTACAATAATCATTATTGGAACTTTATGTGTAGTCTAGTCATAGTAATTATGTTCCGAGTCATCAGTGATGTTGGCTTGTACATGTTCAAATTGTCAGTATATCAAGTATAAATGTAGATATGATTGCGTAATGTTTACAATCGCTTACTCACAAAGCAATTATCTGATATATGAGACATGCCATGTGATTTTGTACATGCGATTTTTCATGAAAAATATTTATATATTTTAATGTATATTTCGTAAATGACACCAGAAGTTGACATTTTCCGAGCAAATGTGGAATAGATTTCCGCATTTGCTGTGACAATTTCGTCAACTTTTGACGCTATTTACAGAAGATATCACAGTTTCTGTAAATATTTTTTTATGAAAAATCGGACATCTTCTTAGGTACAATATCATATGACTTGTCTCATATGAGTTCAGCACATTTTGACTGTAATTGCTTATAAAATTCACAACTATATGCTCATTTGTACTATCACAGACTGGTGAGAAATTAATAATTGTAGCCCCCCGGACGAAAGTCGGGGGATCTATGGATTTGACACCAAACATCGTCCGCGTCAGTGTGTCCGCGTCCGCCGCAGACACTTCTTGTCCAGAGCATAACTCAAATACTTTTTGGAATATTTTCATGAAACTTCACACAAGCATATATCATGACCCAAAGGTGTGTCGTCCGTAAGAATGACAAATCTTGCATTCATAATTTTCGAGTTATCTCCCTTTGTTTTTTCTCACACTGATTTAGTGTCCGGAGCATAACTTGAACACCCTTTGGAATATTTTCATGAAACTTCACACATGCATAGACCACGACCCAAAGGTGTGTCAAGCGTAAGAATGACATATCTTGCATCAATAATTTTTTAGTTATTTCTCTTTGTTTTTTTGCGCACTGATATCGTGTCCTGAGCATAAGTCGAAAATCCTTTGGAATACTTTCATGAAACTTCACACATTCATAGACCATGACCCAAAGGTGTCACGCAAGAATAACAACTCTCGCCTTACTAATTTTCGAGTTATCTCCCTTTATTTTTTGCGCACTGATTTCTTGTCCGGAGCATAACTCGAACACCCCTTTTGGAATAATTTCATGAAACTTCACATATGCATAGGTAGACCACAACCCAAAGGTTTGTCGCATGCAAGAATGACAACTCTCGCCTCACTAATTTCTTTATTTTTTTGCGCACTGATTTCTTCTCCGGAGCATAACTCAAAACAACCTTTGGAATATTTTCATGAAACTTCACATGTGCATAGACCACGACCCAATTTGTGTCGCGCCCAAGAATGATAACTCTTGCCTCACTATTTGTTGCGTTATCTCCCTTTGTTTCTTAAAAGACTGATTTCTTGTCTGGAGCATAACTCGAATACCCTTTGGAATATTTTCATGAAACATCACACATGCATAGACCATGACCGAAAGGGGTGTCACACACAATAATGACAACTCTTGCCACACTAATTTTCGAGTTATCTCCCTTTTTTCTGCACTGATTTCTTGTTTGGAGCATTACTCAAATACCCTTTGGAATATTTTCATGAAACATCACACATGTGTAGGCCATGACCCAAGGGTGTGTGACTCAAGGGTGTGTCACATGCAAGAATGACAACTCTCTAATCACTCACTAATTTTTGAGTTATCTCCCTTTGTAACTCGAATACCCTTTGGTATATTTACATGAAATTTCACACATGCATAGACCACAGCCCGTGGTGTGTTGTGGGCAAGAATGACAATTATCAAGTTATCTCCCATTGTTTTTTTTTGCTCAATGTCTTTAGCATTACTCAAATACCCTTTGGAATAATTTAATGAAACTTCACACATGCATAGACAATGACCCAAAGGTGTGTTGCGCACAATAATGATAACTCTTGCCTCACTCATTGTTTAGTCATCTCTTTGTATTTTCACAGATTTATTTCCTGTCAATCCAAAACTTGATTTCTCTTTGGAATATTTCCATGTTATTTCCCACTTGCTGACACCATGACCCAAAGGTGCGTCTCATGCAAGAACAACAACTCTCACCGTACTAACATATTAGTTATCTTCCTTTAATTTTTAGTGGCTGCCTGTAGGCAGGGAGGGGGATTCACATACGCTTGTGGACAAGCGTCCATTTCTAGTTCACATATCATTTTTTCCGTTACATAGAAGAAAATATTCCAGTATAAAAGGTTGAGATTATTATGCTTGTTATTGCTAATACTTCATGAAAAAGTATGTCTTATCAACAGACATGATACGTTTTGAAAAAATGCAGGTCCGTACGCAGGAATTAATTTAGGGGGGTGCGTTATCGACGTCGCGAAGGGCTAAACATTTTTTTTTGCACATCCACAGACAGACCTCGACAGATTAACTGTTTCACCCCTAAGTAACTGGAATGGATTTTGATATGTTAATTTTGCAACCCAATTCAATCATCACAAAATGATTTTCAGACCAGGTGTGTTTTTGTTCTCAAAATTATGAAAATTACTTGCAAAAAGTGCAGATCCTGATGAGACGGCTCGTCACGAGCCGGCTCATCTGGATCTACACTTTTTGCCAATATGACTATTCAGGCATGTGTTGTGGAAAGGGTTAAGGGGGTGCGTACGCACCCTTCGCACCCTCTGCGTACGGGCCTGAAATGTGCACAATTTCCATGATTTACATCTGACAAAACTTTTCTTATTAACGTTCAGGTTTTTCATAACTTATGATATGTGTTGCAAAATATCCATGTTGAGCAATGTGGCCCATTTAATCCTTTCAGCCAACAATTCCGTATATCCTATCGCATGTGATTAAACATCCCTCCATTCCAGCATTAGACCGGTCCAACAGAATATAATGGAATGGAGGAACGTTTAATCCCCAGTGACACAATGTATACAATGTATATGCAAAGATGAGCTGCCTTCTAACAAGTCCTCGTCATGATTTACTGTGTTTTGGCAATATCTTATTCATATTTGTTAAAAAAAAAACAATTTGTGTCTGTGAGTAGAGAAATGGGGCTTATGTGTGTAGATCCAGATCAGTCTATCCACCCACACAGTTTGACCAAGATCTGCACTGTTTGCCATTCCATCAATGAAACAATCGTTGTGATGCTAACAAGCAATATATATCATTATCATGCTGCAGGAGTGTGTTATTGATCAGGAGCTACACTGGTCACAAATCCCATAAGCCCCATTTCTCCAGTCACAGTCACATTATTAGTCAATTAACTAGCATGGACGAATTCATATCAGATTGAGACATTTAGGGGTGAAAGGGTCAATAAGGCATAATATGTGACTGTGAAGAAACAGGCTTATAGTATTTGTGACCAGTGTAGCTCCTGATCAAATAGCACACTCCTGTAGCCTGATAACGATCTACATTGCTTGTTAGAAGCACGACGGGTGTTTCATTGATGGAATGGCGAACAGCGCAGATCCTGATCAGACTGTGCGGATGCACAGGCTGATCTGGATCTACGCTGGTCGCAAAACCCATAAGCCCCATTTCTCCAGTCACAGCCACATATCACATGTTTAAGCCTCACTATATTTACATGCTAGCCTCATTAATACCTCATTGCTATCTCTTATCCCACCTATATCTGTAATATAGCAAAGGTACCAACCATAGCCCAACCGACTTTAATTCAAAACGAGGAACATCCCCGGGACGGCCGTCACAAATTCCCGTGTACTCAGCGCTGCGGAGGTTAGTTTGCTCGACCACGATCCCTTGTGGCGATTTCAACAGACTTACCCTTGTAGATTTTTGTGTGGGCTGATAATATATATAGATTTTATTTGACATGTAATTTTCGTACTTTTATAATGGTGTGCAATCAGCCATACATACACCCGTTTAGTTGTCTAAATGTGTCTGTGACTGGAGAAATGGGGCTTATGGGAGTTGTAGCTGGTGTAGCTCCTGATCAAGTATCACACTCCTGTATCCTGATAGCGATCTATATTGCTTGTTTGAAGAATGACGGCTGTTTCATTGATGGAATAGTGAACAGTGCAGATCCTGATCAGACTGTGAAGACTTGCAAGGATCTGCACTGTTTGCCATTCCATCAATGAAACAATCGTCATGATGCTAACAAGCAATAGAGATCATTATCATGCTGCAGGATTGTGTTACTTGATCAGGAGCTACACTGGTCACAAATCCCATAAGCCCCATTTCTCCAGTCACAGCCACACATGAGTTTATTGGTAATTTAGATCAGTGAAGTGATTCTTTAGCAATAGGAACAACGTCAATAGTCTTATATGCATTTATGCTCAATTTAAATTCTGAGAAATACATAAACTTCACATGACACATCTACCGACAACAGATCATCCATGTGACATGCGCTTAAATATTTTCTCAAACCATTCCATTGGTTTGTGTCTTGAGCACAAGCACACATTTTATTTTTTTCATTGCTTTATTGTTTGTTTGTTCTAATGCGTCCATGTAGGGTATGAGGAAACCATGACCTATACTCCCACCCCTTTCAAAGCTTCGCTGTCTGAGTTTATATGCCAGTGTCCGTGTTGCTGTCAATCGCTATTTCCTAATAACGTGGTGGTGACTGGAGAAATGGGACTTATGGAATTTCAGATCAAATCGCACACTCCTGTATCCTGATAATGATCTCTATTGCGTGTTAAATGGGGCATGACAGATGTTTCATTGATGGAATGACGAACAGTGCAGATCCTGATCAGACTGAGTCTGATCTGGATCTACACTGGTTGCACAACCTATAAGCCCCATTTCTCCAGTCACATCGATACATAATAATATTCTTTGGCTATTTTACTAATGGGTGTATATATGGACACTTTATAATGTATTGTTTTTGGTTGCTGATATAACCCATAATGCAATATTAACTAACACGTCATGTGACGAACACTGTGTGTATAATACCCCGAGTGCTTTGGCCACACAATACATGCGATTATGCTTATGTTCTGACATTCGTTTTTGTGAACTGTTCAATTGATCGTACGTGCCTGAAAGAATGAAAAAATAACATGTTGCTATCATGCTATGTCTGCAATGCAACAAATCTCGACAAATTCGCTTGTCTGCTTGTATTTGCGAGTGAATTTTTATCTAGACGAGTGGTAATTTGAAGAGACACTAGTGCGGCATAAACATTAAAACATTTAGGATGTATGAGTTGAAATCCAATCTAGACGAGTTGAAAATTAAGAATTTGTTGAGGCCTGTGCAATATCATAAAGTAGAAAATATTTATCAATTAGCATAATTAAATATAAAAAATACACATTGTGTTTATTTGGTGTCTGAGAAGATTTTGAACAACACAAATGTATTTTGTGACCATATATTACTATATTTACATGTTTTTATTTTCACAGCATTATTTTATAATACACATGATGTACTCATTAACTCCATATTGAATTATGCAAAAACAAATTCCAGGCAAAAGACATTTTTACTTTTATAAAGTGAATGTTTATAAAGTCAAGAAGATAACAAATGTCTGTTAAACCTTAGACTACTACACACAAAACTTGTTGTCTGCTGTTGCTTTATATTTTGCCTTATTTATCAATAAAACATGGTTTGACAGCACTTTAGAATCATTTCCAATGATTCTAAATGCTGTCAAACCATGTTTTGATGAGAAAAAAATGGAAAATAGAAAAAAACAGCGGACAACAAAAATTAACATAGCAGTGGGTTAAATTCTGGAAAAGATTTTTTACTACTTTCACACGTATTATTGAATGTAATTGGAAAGACAAATGATGAGTTTATGAGTTATAATTGTACTGCAATTCCCTGTTTAACTAATACATGTATGCTGTGTGTATAATGCTTACCCCTATTGAGACAAAGTATGTGATTTTGTACCTAATGAGATGTGCGGCACCTAATGAAAATTATTTACAAATTTTACCATATTTTGATAGATGACGCTGTAAGTCGACAAAATGCTCGTAGCAAACGTGGAATAGAATTCCTCATTTGTTCTGGCAGTTTCGTAAACTTTTAGACTCAATTTACAGAAAATATCACAGTTTCTGTAAATAATTTCCATGACAAATTGCACTTTTTCTTAGATACACAATCATATGGCTTGTCTCCCTTGCATTGTTTGTATTTAATCATATGCACATGTACATGTTGTCATGCTTGTGTGTGTTGTATATCTGTTTGAGACGCACTATATCCATCTTTATTTCTGATGCTCCATGGAACAGTTGACACAGGTGTTTAAATTTGGCTGTGACTGGAGAAATGAGACTCATGGGAGTTGTGACCAGTGTAGCTCCTGATCAGATAGCATGCTCCCGTAGCCTGATATCAATTTACATTTTTTGTTAGAAGCATGATTGGTGTTTCATTGATGGAATGGCGAACAGTGCAGATCCTGATCAGACTGTGCGGATGCACAGTCTGATCTGGATCTACACTGGTCGCAAACCCATAACGCTCATTTCTCAATTCACAGTCACAGTTATGACAATTGTTACCCAGCCTCTGTATATGTTGATCATGGCCTACACTGATTGCTATTTAGTTCGTGGATTCGCAGAACTAACAAATGAACAGCGCAGATTATTGGTTATTCATCCATTCCACGTTGCATCCCATAACTTGTATTTTCTTACCATTATTTTACATTTTTCTTCCCAATTAGACATTAGCTATATTGCATTGTGTTTGTCTGCTTATACTTTGATGATGAAATCTACAAAGAACTGGTTTTAAACCATCAGTATCTGGCATGCATGTTATTACTGTAATACGGTGATTGAATAACTGATTTCAGACTAGCAAGCTTAAGTCCACCAATTGAAGGGATAGCATGCATATTGAAGTATTGGTACCAACATTTTCATATGTTATTATTTGATTGAATGTTTGGTTAGATCTATATGTGTATTTTTTATATGTTTTTTCTGTTTATTTATTATGTCATTATTACGGTAGTTGTCGATGGCATTTAGTATTCACCCTGTTTATTCCTCATCAGTCCAGCCTGACATTAGGTACATGTCAGGTGTATGCCTGATCATAAGGAGAAGAATTCACATAAGCTCATACTGAGCTTGTTTTCTAATCCTGATTCACAATTTCTGTCTATGTATGGTGATGTGTACATGCATTCTATTTGGAATAAAATACTGTTTAAAGGTACATGCCCACTCAGTAGGCACAAACTGTTCTTTATATCGGAGACATCATCGGAGATATTTTGTGGCAAAATAAACATTCATTCACCATTACCCCACATATTGATTGGCATTAATATACATTTTATATCAGACGTAACTTTCCACAATGATATCAGGGGCGATAACCGTGTTTCCTTAAAATGTTAACGGGCATTACTATTTATACTCTGTATTTATTTTTTGATGTGCAATTATCATACTTTATAATCTGTCGCAAAGATTATTTTTTCAGGTGACGCATTTAATTAGTAGAAATAATTAAAAAAATACCGTGCCTCATTTGCATATGAAAATAGCCTGATACCACCATGCGTCACTATCAGTAAAATAAATATTACTAAATGATTATACTTGTATAGCCGCCACTTGTAATATTTTAGAACTGGTGGAATAGTGACACAATTATACACTTATTTAATTCCTATAAAGAACAGTTTATTTACACTTTACTTTATTTGTTTGCACAAACTTGTTACTAGCTGTTTATTATTTACAATTTTCTAGTTCATTATTGTAGAATATTGCTAGATGATCAGCCCATCCTTTATTCTATTAGCTGTTTTTATTCTTATGTTAATTTTCGTCATTATTATATTATTAGTATCGTACGTTGAATAGATCATTATTTGGTGCATATTGCAGGTTAACCCTATCCTCATTACATATTTCACAATTTGTCTACCTTTATTTAGGATTAGTGTATGATGGCTATACAGTGCAGTCTCCGTTTTTGTTCCACCGTAGACAACACTTACAAACTCAACGCGAACGCAACGCGAACGCAACGGTTTGCTGTAGCGTTGTATACGTTGTTTAAACGTATAATACGGTTCGTACACGTGTAATACACATTGTCAAACCGTTTAGTTTTAAAGCGTTGTATACGTTGTTTAAACGTATAATACGGTTCGTACACGTGTAATACACATTGTCAAACCGTTTAGTTTTAAAGCGTGTAATACGTTTAGCTTCAAGGCGTATAACACGCTTTGGCGTATACATATGTAGCGAGGTGAAAGAGTTGAAACGTGTACAACGCTTTACCTGGAAGCGTGTAGCTATATGAAAGCGTTGAAACGTGTACAACGGTTACACGTTTTAACACAAATACCTGTTCGGCCCCGATCTCTTCGAGGCGTCCTTCTTTCGTCCCTTTTAAAATATCGCGAATACATATCCTCAGATCGAGTTCAAAGTACATCGGCGGTGTGATTTAGCACTTCAATTGATCCCAAATCCCTGATGACTAATGAGTCACGCTTTTAACACGACAGATGTACCTTGTCGTTTATCAAAATGTTTGAGAATTGTAGATCACGTGAGCCGTCTCATCAGGATCTGCGGCATTCCTATGTACATTTTATATACACAAAAATGACGCCTAATACAGCGTAATGTAACAGTTCCTAACTTAATATGGAATAACCCGGGCCGATAGTCCGTGTCAGTTAATTGGGGTTAAATATTACGAACACAGATAAACACAGTGCATGGTTTCTTTATTTTATTTTTAACATCATCAGAAATGGCGAGTCTAGGAACTCTCGTATTATCTTTACGCTGAAGCCAGTCTATTTCAGTCACTAATCCGCTATACACCTGTCCCACGCGTGTGTTAAGATTAATCGATATTTGGAGAAACTGAATACACAGCGAGCTGCACACTGGTTTAACACGGATATGGCCCGCGGATATGTGTCATAAATTACTTGGTGGTCAAAACCGGTAAATTTACAAGGTTTATAGCGAAATAGCAGCCGACTGGCAATTTTTCTCGGACCGATTTTTAAGACTAGTTTTCAAATCTCAATCGGTCTGAGAGTTCAAAAATCGGTCCAGAACCGGAAAACTGAAAATGTTAGAAGCCCTGCAGTGAGTCTAGAAGTATATATAAACACACGAAGAACGATCAGAGCATGCGCATTCTACGCGATACAAGGTTGGCATACCAAAACGTGTAATGCGTTAAAACCCGTGGAAACGTGTTATACGTATAACACGGTTTCATCTGTACGGTGCTGTGTACATGTAGATGCGTGTAACCGTTCGTCAAAGAAAGCGTTAAATCGTTTAAACGGTTTACCTTAGCGTTGTATACGCTTACAACCGTTGTATACGTTTACAACCGTTGTACACGGATTACACGCTTTTGAAACTCCGTTGTATACGTTTACAACCGTTGTACACGGATTACACGCTTTTGAAACTCAATGCGTTGAACACGGTTTGTTCGACTTTCGCGCATGCGCAAGAGTGGGGAAACGCAACGCATGGCCGAAAACGTATTACACGTAGACGACACACGGTTTGAAACGCAACTAACGGAAACTCCACGGATACGCAACGCACAACACTTTGTACACGTATAAACCCGGAACATTTTGACAGAAACAACTGTACCCACACAATCTTAACCCTTACACCGCTATCTTAATTTTTTTGTCGTCGGCTGTTTATCTTCTGTTTTCCATTTTTATCATCAAAATATGCGTTGACAACACTTTAGAATAATTTACAACATGCTTTGACAGCACTTCAGAATCATTTCCATTGGAAATGATTCTGAAGTGCTGTCAAACAATGTTTTTATTGAGAAATAAGTTGATATATAAAAGCAACAGCAGACGACAATTGTTGTGAGTAGCGGTATAAGGGTTAACAATAGTTGAAGGGGCATTTCACTATTTGCATGCTGGTAAGCTTGTCAAACAATTCATTAATGTTTTCTTTTATTTCTCCCTGTAAATACATGTATCATGAAAATATCTTGGAATTTCATTAGAATTCCAAGACATATTCACAACTGAAATAAGAAAACTACTCCTAACTGCTAGCATGTAAAGAGTAAATTACAGAACTCTTCTAGCAAAGAGCCTGCCAAAGTAATCTCCATACATCATGGTGCCCATGTGTCTTACTGTGCAACAATCATGTATATTCGCCCAAATTATGCACTAAAGTTTTTTCTGCTGGCCACACCAGGGTGGGTTTTACATGCTGACTGCAGCCACCTCACTTCCCCTGTATGTGTAACTCTCTGTAGGATCTTGCTGTTGAATGGACCTGAAGCTCAATTAACCCTTTTTGTGCTGAGGATACGCCATTGTGTTTGCGGAAAATAGTAAATAGTTTCCTTCTATGCGCTCAGAAGAATATGTCTTGACTACCATTGGAACCGTCTTGTTGAGACAGTTAAAATGAGTGGTCACAACATATACTTTCATTATAGGAATGAATGGCCTTTTTGTGGAATTTATCGGGGTATAAACTTGGAAAAGTCGCGGGAATACTGGACAAAGGCCGGAAGGCCTCGTCCAGTATTCCCGCGACTTTTCCAAGTTTATATCCCCGATAAATTCCACAAAAATGCCATTCATTCCTTATAATTCCAGCATTTGAAATAAATTCATCAAGAAAATGTGTTTATTTTCCGTTTTCTTAAGAATTATTTTAACTGCGCCTCACGGTTACGGAAAGTAGTTCGGTGTGGGAGCTTCTGGGATATAAATTTTGGACAGACACTTGCTATGGGCCAATCAAATGTTAGGGAATTGTGTAAATATTTTTGTGCTGGAATTATTGAGAAATAACAAAAATAAAATATTTAATAAATTTCATACCCGTAAAGGTGTATTCCGAAAGGAATGGGTTAACCGTTACACAATGCTGAATTAAATTCTGTCCTCTGTTGGTTACCTTTTAATTTCCAATATTATCAACAAAAACATTGTTTGGAAGCACTTTAGAATCATTTCCAATGGAAATGATTCTAACGTGCTGCCAAATTATGTTGTTATTGATAAAAAGGACAAAATATGAAACAACAGCAGACTACAATTTTCGTTTCCCGCATTCTAAGGGTAAATGATCATCAACATCATCACCAATCAATTATGCACAATCATTATAGAACTTCTGCTATGTAGATGTGCAAAGTGTGTCAGAATTTTCACCCGAGCATCAACTTATGGATTATTTTCAATGTGTCCCCCATGTCTAGGCTTTACCATTATTATCGAGAGGACCTTTTACTTAAGTCACAGGTAAATTATTTATTGAATAATGGAACAATTTTATTTTCATAAAATGTTTATGGTCTTACTAATTAATATAATTGATTAATGAATACATGTAATATAAACATTGATTCTGCCAAAATTTCTCACTGAGGCAAAAATATATTTCTCGACTAACTGATAACTCTAGTTGGTTGTAATGTTAAATAATGCATAGCACTATTTATGCCGTTCATCGTTTTACAACATTCTGATGTTTACATCCACTGGGTCCATGATAATAATATTTGAGCACATGCTCAATTCAGGAAAGTGCAAGAATATATGGTGGCTCGTTAGGGAAGAAATGAAGATTAAGGGGTGTAAATTTACAACCTTATAGGGCGATAATTATCTTCTTGGCGAAGAGATGATAATTAGCATGGAGAAGAGGCGAAGTTTCATTATTAAACTTTGTTTCTTTGTTTCTTCGCCATGATATTTTACGCCTCATGGATGCTAATCTTCGTTCCTTCACCACAAAGGAACGAAGACACGAAATGTCCCTAACGAGCCACCATAAGAATCACAGTCGCTGATGTATGTTTCTATGTCCCGTTCAGTGATGAAAGGCAAGCACCAGAGAAGCCAATGATGAACAATACGGGTAACCAGAAAACCATGGTAACACAGGGGCGTGGCCCACCCAGTGGGGGCATGACCTCCCTGCAGGGGCTTCCATCATTGACAAGCGAGAGACCCACGGCCCGAAAATCACGTAAGTACTAGACACGGCTTCATGTTGCCTGGCCTGGACATCTGGTGATTATAAAATGTTAATTATGTCCGGCTTCACATGACTGAAAATTGCGGTGATTTCAAAATATTTGTCAAGATATACCATGTCCAAATAAAGCAAGTAAATCAGGGGGCCGTTTCACTAAACTTCTTACGACTAAAATGTTCGTAAGCGCAAATTTAGAATCGTCTGCATATTTGAATTGATGGATTTACATTTATTGAGCATAGGCTGCATATGCAGCCTATGCTCAATATATGTAAATCCAACAATTATTTACAAGAAAACAGTGTTAATGTGAAATTTACAGACTATCATAATTTTGCACTTACGAACATTTTAGTCGTAGGCCCCTGATATAGCCTGATGTAGTCGCTGGTGTTGGAGTGCATACATACGGCTTGTGCAACCAGCATTTGCGTTAAAGTTTTTAAGTACCAAATATCTCCACAGTCCGATTGACTTGAAACTTCATGTGCCTATTTATCATCCTCCATATTTTCATTCTATAGCCCACCCATGTGGCCCCCATGGGAAAGGTCATATTACTTTGAACTTTGCTTTAATGTTTTTTTTGTAAAATATTACATGCCCACTCAGTCGGCATAAAATAATTTTCATAAATAAATAAATAACATTTTGTGCCTACTGAGTGAGCATGTGCCTTTAAGAAGATGGAAGATGTTGTAAATTAACCGCCAGCTCTACTGGTAGCTGCAATAGCCAAATGTAGCCATTTGACTACTAAAAGAGCCATTTGGCTACTAATATTTCAGAAATGGACACTTAGACTTATAAAAAAATCAGAAAATATGTGAAAAAGTACTATGTTTTTGCAAATGTTGTGAGTAAATATTAAATTGTATTGTCTTATTTCGTGTTATGAGTTCACTTTGGATATTCAGGGATTCCACTGGCGATCGTCACTTTCGCAATTGGCGATAAAAAATGACAATTTTCGAAAATTGTAATTTTTTATCGCCAATTGTTTATTTTTTATCCTATTGGTTATTCCTTTTTTTTTTTTTTTTTTTTTTTTTTTATTATGCCCCCGCCACCGAATGGTGAGGGGGGCATATAGTGTTACCGGCGTCCGTACGTACGTCCGTACGTACGTACCGAAACCTTAACGCTGGGTAAATGGCTTATAATTTCTGTTTCCTTGCTCGAATCTGCTTTTCACATTGCTCGCATCTGCTTCCATTTCACACACATTGCTCCAATGGTCCTCTACTGCCCTGTGACAAATCCACATTCGTCCCGCCCCCGCTAAGCCCAGGGTCAAGGTCATAGACTTGGTACGTTCAAAACCTTAACGCTGGGTAAATGGCTTATAATTTATGTTTCCTTGCTCGCATCTGCTTCACATTTCACACACGCATTGCTCCAATGGTCCTCTACTGCCCTGTGACAAATCCACATTCGTCCCGCCCCCGTTAAGCCCAGGGTCAAGGTCACAGACTTGGTGTGTTCGAAACCTTAATGCTGGGTAAATGGCTTATAATTTCTGTTTCCTTGCTCGCATCTGCTTCACATTTCACACACACAGTGCTCCAATGCTCCTCTACCGTCCTGTCACAAATCCACATTCGTCCTGCCCCCGCTAAGCACAGGGTCAAGGTCACAGACTTTGTGCGTTTGAAACCTTAACGCTCGGGTAAATGGCTTATACTTTCTGTTTCCTTGCTCGGATCTGCTTCACATTTCACACACACATTGCTCCAATGGTCCACTACCGCCCTGTGACAAATTCACATTCGTCCCGCCCCCGCGAAGCCCAGGGTCAAGGTCACAGACCTGGTGCGTTCCAAACCTTAACGCTTTGGTAAATGGCTTGTAATTTATGTGTCCTTGATCGGATCTGCGTCACATTTCTCACACGCATTGCTCCAATGGTCCTCTACCACCCTGTGACAAATCCACATTCGTCCTGCCCCCGATAAGCCCAGGGTCAAGTTCACAGACTTGGTTCGTTCGAAACCTTAAAACTTGGGTAAATGGCTTATAATGTCTGTGTCCTTGCTCGGATCTGCTTCATATTTCACACACACATTGCTCCAATGCTCCTCTACCGTCCTGTCACAAATCCACATTCGTCCCACCCCCGCTAAGCCCAGTGTCAAGGTCAAATACTTGATGCGTTCAAAACTTTAATGCTCGGGTAAATGGCTTATAATTACTGATTCTTTGCTCGGATCTGCTTCACATTTCACACACGCATTGCTCGAATGGTCCTCTACCGCCCTGTGACAAATCCACATTCGTCCTGCCCCCGCTAAGCACAGGGTCAAGGTCACAGACTTTGTGCGTTTGAAACCTTAACGCTCGGGTAAATGGCTTGTAATTTCTGTTTCCTTGCTCGGATCTGCTTCACATTTCACACACGCATTGCTCCAATGCTCCTCTACCGCCCTGTGACAAATCCACATTCGTCCCACCCCCGCTAAGCCCAGGGTCAAGGTCACAGACTTGGTGCGTTCGAAACCTTAACGCTCAGGTAAATGGCTTATAATCAAATATGCCTCGTTTTCTTTGGCTGCCAGTGGGGGCATTCGTGTGCCGACAGGCCACATTTCTAGTTTATTTTTGAAGTGGCGATTTTTTTTATTTTCCCCAGCGGAATCCCTGGATATTAATTTCAACATATTAGCGCCAACCCAGACCTTGCAGTCATTGAACGAAAGATGATCAATAGATTAGACACTGACTAACCATGGTTACACCTGATAATAGTAGCTATATAGATTTTATTTATCCCGTCAACACTACAAATAGCTTTGAAATGCCAAAAATAACCACAGCCGCATCCTCAAAATCGGGGAATCGACTAGCAAGACAACCGCACATATTCATATATATCAAAAATGTTTCACGTCACCGTGTTTCACGGCACATACGCACTGTGTTGACGGGATAAATGGGACATGTCATCCAATTGCAGGCTTATTGTCATCACTACCAGTCTCGTCTTACATCCTGTAGCCGATTTCACCAAAATTGCTAACCATACTTATCTAGCTAAGTATACTTTGAGAGTGTGATCATTTATATTCCCCGAAATGCATTATTTCATATAGAACTAACGACTGCATATGTTTGATGATTAAATGTATGCAGAATTATTATACTGAATTCATTACATTATCACAGCCAAAATGGCTGTGATAATGTAATAAATTCAGTATACCGGTAATAAAAATTAATAAATTTATCCTTAAATTGAAAATTTCTCCCTCAAAGTGTACTTACCAAGATAATTATACTTTGCAATTTTGGTGAAATTGGCTACTGGCACCGTGCTTATAAATCTAATCAGAATATTTCATAAGCACAGGCGAGTAGTCCATGCACATAGATCAGGGGTCACTGTAATTATGCTGCCCCATGTTGTCATGCCACATGTTAGATATAGTGTAGATGGATGGCACACATCACAGTATTTTACTTAACCCTTTCACCCCTAAGGAACTGACATAGTCTATTTCATTGTAAGTTTGAGATTGTTCCATTATGCAGAACAGGGGGTAATTTTGATGACGGATCGTTACGAGAAAAAACGTTCTTTTTTTATATCGTCTGTCCTGAATGTCTCACTGAAAACATGGCTTGTCAGCACTTTGGAATCATTTCCAATGAAAATTCTTTCAGTCTGAAAATCATTTTGTGACAGTTGGATAGGTCAGGAAATCAACATATCACGTTACATTCTACTGTTTGTTCCACGTTTTTCTGCCGACAAACTTTTGGCTATTAAACATATTAAATCTAAAAAATATTTAAATGTAATTTATTTTTTATGAAATGTATTCAAATATTGATTTTATAGCGAAAAAACGATTTTACTATGGGAATTTAACATGGGGAAAAAGAGATAAAGGAGTCAAAAAACTATTTTTTTTGGAAATTGACTGGCTAGACAGCTTGGAAATGATGTTATGTAGAAAACAAAAGTTAGATTTTGAAAATCGGTCCACTAATGATTTAAACAAATCTATTTTTAGCCCCCCCTGTTCAATTCCCATAGGAAAATCGTTTTTAGCCAGGTTTTTTGAAAAAAAATCCAGGCTATTGGATTGGCGAAAGCCGGGCGGGCGGGCGGGCGGCGGGCGGGCGGGCGGGCGGGCGGGCGGGCGGCGGGCGGCGTCCACAATCAATGTTATGTTTTCGTGTTTGAGTCCATTTCTTTGTTACTGTACCACCTAGGACCACCAAACTTTCACAGCTTCATAATCAAGGGGTGCCCACCACATATCACTATCCAACATGTTACTTTTTTTTTAACTTCACCCATTTTTTCCGCGCAGTCGACTTAGCCATTTTCAATGTTAAGTTTTCGCGTTTTCAATGTTAAGTTTTCGTGTTTAAGTCCATTTCTTTGGTACTGTACCACCTAGGACCACCAAACTTTCACAGCTTCATAATCAAGGGGTGCCCACCACATATCACTATCCAACATGTTACTTTTTTTTTTAACTTCACCCATTTTTTCCGCGCATCTAGTCTACAAAAAGTGGGTATAATTATGTTGTCCAAGTGTCCATGCTTGGAAAAAACCTGGCCTTCGTGACTTTGCCTCGTTTCTTGTTTCTCAATAAAATCAATATTTGATGGAATTTTATCAAATATTTTTTTTGGGGGAGGGTGACTTCTTATTGATGAAAAAGTACTTACATTTAAATATATTTTAGATTTAATATGTTTAATAGCCAAAAGTTCGTCGCTAGGAAATAGTGGAACAGGCAGTAGTTATTTAGGGGTGAAAGTGTTAATCATGATGCAGTACTTATTCACTGGAGCCGTGTTCATGGGTGGACACTAACTGGGGGCCGTTTCACTAAACTTCGTACAAATAAAATGTTCGTAAGTGCAGATTTAGAATAGTCTGTAAATTCCAATTGATGGATTTGCATTTATTGAGCATAGGCTGCATATGCAGCCTATGCTCAATAAATGTAAATCCAATAATTGTTTACGAGAACACATTGTTAATGTGGAATCATAATTTTGCACTTACAAACATTTTAGTCGTACAAAGTTTAGTGAAACGGCCCACAGTTGTCCGGCGGTCCGAGACCACTTGACTTTCAGGACCACAAGAGCCCATGCTTATAGTACTTTCTAAGCATGTTCTCCATTTTCATGCTCGAAATCAGGTAGTTTGATTGGTCGAGGTTGAGCTGTGCTCAGTCTCGGCCGAGGCTCAGTGCTCAGTCTCGGGCAATCCAACTACATGATTTTGGGTATGAATATGGAGAACATTCTTTCATTTATGTGTTCTACAGACCAACTGCTCCAAAAGTTAGTGTCAGCCCCTGTTGGTGCGTACATTGAACTGTGATGTCTGAGGAAATTAACCCAGTTCATATGGGATACCCATTTCAAATATCTAAATCAACATTTTTTATGCCCCCCAATCAGAGCTCCAGATAAGGAATTAGTACGGTAATTGAGTATTTTCACTCCATCATATCTGAAGCAATTGGGTATTTCAATATTTTAATTGGGTAAAATAAAAGTCACACTACTGTGTACACATCAACAGACAGCAATTATTCAATAGTTTGCTTCGAAATGAAAACATGTCTTGGCATTTCATTAGAATTGTCTCCTTGAAAAATATGCTATATTTGTGGTCTGTTTATTGTTTTCTGTAGCATGATAAAGGTACCACAAATTTGTTATTGCTTTTTGATACTCGCTACTTCTGATTTCAATTGGGCTTTTGGCAATTTCAATCGGGTATTTACGCAAATAAGCAGCTTATCTGGAGCTCTGCCCCCAATCTCGGTCGAGCTGGGAGGCATATAGTGTTTTGACTGTGTATCTGTTCGTCTGTTGGTCTGTTGGTCTGTTAAGAAGTTTGCTGGAGTGTCTCCAGTCTGCTACCAGGGAGCCTTCGAGTGCCGACAGGCCACATTTTCTTTCTTCACCTGAATTTGAATTTCAAACATTAAATTTATTTATGTTGATTAATCCAGTACATTCCAAGAATACCCCATATTACTGACGGAAACTTGTAAATAGTTTCTATATTTCTCATCAGAAATATATATTGTGACCACCGTTTGAACCATCTCATCGAGACAGTTCATATGAGTGGTCACAGCATATATTTTCATTGAAAATAAGAAAAATCGGAAAGAAAATATTAAAAAAATGAATACACCCAGAAGTGTATTCCGAACGTAATGGATTAACTCTTTGCATGCTAGTGGCGAAAATATCCGCCAAACAAATTAGGAGTATATGTTTTATTTCTCTCTGTAAATATGTCTCGAGTCCTGAGGACTCAATTCTAATGAAATTTCATGACATATTCATGATATTTACGGGGAGAAATACAAGAAAATATGATGAATTCTTGTCCGCTAGTTTTGAACTATTTATAGACCACAAGTCTCCCAGCATGCAAAGAGTTAATAACTGTATCTATTGTATCACACATTCATTCGCATGAGATCAGTTGTGTAGCAATTGCATGTATTTGTATCAGGGCAGCTCCCGGTGTTTAAAGGGGGATCACCGCGATCGTATCATAGTGTCAGCAATATTAGTACCGTTAGTTACAGCGGTAAGCGCACCCAGCCCCGTGTGGTTTGACTGACGCACTGAGTGAATTGGACTCAACCTTTGATGAGGGCAACAGATTCTGAACTTTCGAGTTGTTTTTACTTAACCCTTTCAACCCATAAAGTCAACATTTGCAAACACTAGATCGAGTTATTTTTCTTTAACCCTTTCAACGCATAAATCTAACATTTGCAAATACTGTAGGTCCAGAAGAGACGGCTCGTAACGAGACGGCTCGTAACGAGCCGTCTCTTCTGGACCTACAGTATTTGTCAGACATTAATAGATTCTGAACTTTTGAGTTATTTTTTGTCTCCCCTCGTTTGCGTAAAGTGAGACACAGCGGTCACAATTCCGGCATAGGCGTCAACAATTTTGGACGTACGTCAAGATGTTGCATATCTTCTGATATGTTTGTCGGATCTTTACCAAACTTCTTCAATAGCTTCCTCACATTGGTGGCTACCGTAATTAGTCTTTGTGATTCGTGTGAACTTAACTCATTGATAGTGGGTGGGACACTCCCCGGTGATCGTCTTGTTTTAACCCATTAGATGTGTTTTCAGACTACACCAAGGCTTCTTGAGTAGCATAAAAATTCTAATAAATGCCTGGGTCTGGTTGTTAACTCGGGGTGGGGGGGGGGGGGGGGGGGGGGGGGGGGGGGGGGGGGCGGGGGGGGTGGCGCTTAAAAGAAGCAATGGGTTTTGGGACGAGATATGATTTTGTTTGTGGAAAATCCTAAATATTTTGTTTATATGTGCTTAGAAGTATATGTCACGACCACCATTTGAACCGTTTCATTGAGATGGTTCAAGTGAGTGGTCACAACATATACTTTCATTAAGGAATAATACAGCAGGTGTAATCTGGGTTAACTGGATTTGAAATAACATATTGCATGCAGCTGTTTTGTGTAAACAGATTGGTTGGTATTAATTAATCTGTCAATCAATCATTCATTCATTCATGACCTCGCTGTTGAATAGAATTAAAGGCTCAATCAATCAATCTAATTCAATTCTTCTACTTTAATATACTATGACCATGTATTTTACGGTATTCGGACAGAACCTCCTCGGACAAAACACCCTCAACCTAAAAATGACTACATGGACATAACCCCCTCAATCGTTTTATCAGGTTGGACAAAACGCCCTCAATGTTTTTTTCAGGGTTTTATTCATATAAAATAAAAATAATCAAGTAACAGTTGTTTTATTCTCAAGCATGCATACATGTACAAAAAGTACAGAACAGTACAAGGCAATGTCTTTTCACCACGATTGTACTGCTCACACAGGGTCTTCATCTTCTTCTGTTGAGAGATGGTAGCCTTCTTCGTTCACTTAAGAATAAAACAACTGTTACTTGATTATTTTTATTAGCTCGCCTGTACGAAGTGCAGAAGAGCTTATGTCATACCCCCGGCGGCGTCGGCGTCAGCGGCGTCCACAAACTTAACGTTGGGTAAATGTCTTATAACTTCTGTTTCCTTTCACGGAACACCTTGTTATATTTCATACATGCATTCCTCAGATGACCCTCTATCATGCTGTAGCAAATCCATGACCCATCACCCAGCCCTTACCCCAAGGTCAAGGTCACAAACTTGGCACATTCATAAACTTAACGTTGGGTAAATGTCTTATAACTTCTGTTTCCTTTCATGGAACACCTTGTTATTTCATACATGCATTCCTCAGATGACCCTCTATCATGTTGTAGCAAATTCATGACCCACCACCCGGCCCTTACCCCAAGGTCAAGGTCACAAAGTTGGCACATTCATAAACTTAACGTTGGGTAAATGTCTTATAACTTCTGTTTCCTTTCATGGAACACCTTGTTTTTTCATACATGCATTCCTCAGATGACCCTGTATCATGCTGTAGCAAATCCATAACCCACCACCCAGCCCTTACCGCAAGGTCAAGGTCACAAACTTAGAACATTTATAATCTTAACATTGGGGTAAATGTCTATAACATCTGTTTCCTTTCATGGAATGCCTTGATATTTCATACATGCATTCATCTGATGATACTCTATCGTGCTATTGCACATCCATGACCCACCGCACACCCAATCGTTACCCACCCCAAGGTCAAGGTCACCTCTTAGCATGTTCATAAACTTAACGTTGGGGTAAATGTTGTGAAATAACTTCTGTTTATTTACAGGGAACGCCTTCATATTTCATACATGCATTCATCTGCTGATACTCTATCGTGCTATAGCAAATTCATGACTCACCGCCCACCCCTTTCCCCAAGGTCAAGGTCACAATCTTAGCACATCATAAACTTAATGTTGGGGTAAATGTATTATAGATCTGTTTCCTTTCATGGAACCCTTGCCTTGTATTTCAAATATGCATTCATCTGATGATACTCTATCATGATAGCAAATCCATGACCCACCACCCATCCCTTACCCCAAGGTCAAGGTCACAAACTTAGTACATTCATAAACTTAACGTTGGGGTAAATGTCTGTTTCCTTTCATGGAACGCCTTGCTATTTCATACATTCCTCAGATGACCCTCTATCATGCTGTAGAAATCCACAACCCACCACCCAACCCTTACCCAAAAGTCAAGGTCACAAACATAGCATGTTCATAAACTTAACGTTGGGGTAAATGTTGTGTAACGTCTGTTTCTTTACACTTTGAACACCTTGATATTTCATACATGCATTCATCTGATGATACTCTATCATGCTATAGCAAATCCATGACCCACCGCCCACCCCTTAACCAAGGTCAAGGTCACAAACTTGACACATTCATAAACTTAACGTTGGGGTAAATGTCTGATAACAACTGTTTCCTTTGATGGAACGCCTTGATATTTCATAAATACATTCCTCAGATGACCCTCTATCATGCTGTAGCAAATACACAACCCACCACCCAACCCTTACCCCAAGGTCAAGGTCACAAACTTAGCATGTTCATAAACTTTACACTGGGGTAAATGTTGTGTAACGTCTATTTCTTTACACTTTGAACGCTTTGATATTTCATACATGCATTCATCCGATGATCCTCTATTGTGCTACAGCAAATCCATGACCCACCCCACCCCTAACCCCAAGATCAACATCATAAACTTAACGTTGGAGTAAATGTCTTTTTATAACTTCTGTTTCTTTACAGGGAACACCTTCATATTTCATACATGCATTGATCTGATAATACTCTATTGTGCTACAGCAAATCCATGACCCACCCCCCACCCCTTTTGCCAAGGCCAAGGTCACAAACTTAGCACATTTATACATGCATTCCTCATGTGAATAGCTATCATGCTGTAGAAAATCACCAACTTAGTGTGTTCATAAACTTAACGCTGGGTTAAATTTTGTTTTCCTTCTCATTTCAGGGAGCGCATTGATATTTCATACATGCATTCATCTTAATATGCTATATCATGCTATATCAAATCCACGATCCACCTTCCACCACTGACCTCAATGTCAAGGTCCACCGCACACCCCTTATCCCAAGGTCAAGTTATATAATATTCATGTTTTTTATACAACTGTGACAAGTTTGAATGAAGGCTGCCAACAGGCGAGCTTCGTTGTCTTACTCTTGTTTTATATGAATCATTGTTTGTTGTATATTATGACTAGTATTATTACTAATTATAATAAACGGCAAACTAATCAAAGGCTGAGTGGAAAAAGGTTCTATCTTCATTATATATATACATATATATGTAATGAAGATAGACCCTTTCTCCTCTAAAAACTCCATCAATCCCAGAAATTGAGGGGGTTTCGTCCACCCTGAGAAAACGATTGAGGGTGTTTTGTCCACCCTGAGAAAACGTTTGAGGGGGTTTCGTCCATGATAAAACGATTGAGGGGGTTTCGTCCACCCTGAAAAAAACATTGAGGGTGTTTTGTCCAACCTGATAAAACGATTGAGGGGGTTATGTCCATGTAGTCATTTTTGCGTTGAGGGTGTTTTGTCTGATGGTGTTTTGTCCTACATTCGTATTTTACCTGTGCTTCTGGGGGTCATTTCACTAAAATTCGTACGACTAATATGTTCGTAAGTGAAAATTTAGGGCCGTCTGGAAATTCAATTGATGGATTTACATTTATTGAACATAGGCTGCATATGCAGCCTATGCTCAATAAATGTAAATTCATTAATTGTTTACAAGAAAACGTTGTTAATGTGAAATTTACAGACTATCATTATTTTGCACATTTTAGTCGTACAAAGTTTAATGAAACGGGCTCGGAAGATAAAGTGTTAAATTCTTTTAATCTTTCCCCTCTCAGCCTATGAGCCCAACTTGGGTTCAGCTATCTTCTCGTGTGTACAGAATACAAATGATGTGTGCTGTGTCTGTCATTGAAGAATGCACACATGGTATTGTTCGTCTCTGATGCCCTCACAAGGTTAATTGTAAATGCAGCAGATTAAAATGGGATCGAACCCGTTTGCCCGGCTTTAAATGCTAAATGACATTAGCTGTTGATAGGCCGTTAAACACCAATAAACAAACAAACCTGTTTGAGCTGGGCCTGGTTGCTCAAAACCCCTGTTAACTTAACAGACTTTTAAAGGTACATGCCGACTCGGTAGGCACAAAATCATCTGGGACATTTTCTGGCAAAATAAACATTCAGTCACCATTACCCCACGTAATGATTGGCATTATTATACATTTTATATCAGACGTAAATTTCCACACTGATATCTGAGGGGCGATAACCGTGTTTCCTTAAAATGTTAACGGCCATATATCTGTATAGCGGGCACTCGTAATTTTTAGAACTGGTGTGACAGTGGCACAATCATACACTTATTTAATTCCTATAAAGAACAGTTTGTGCCTACTGAGTGGGCATGTACCTTTAGATCCTTCATAGTGTTAATGATTTAACAATCCATTAAGCTAACAGGTTCAGGGATTCCGCTGGGGAAAATAAAAAAATCGCCACTTCAAAAAAAAACTTTCGCAATTGGCGATAAAAATAAACAATTGGCGATAAAAAATTACAATTTTCTCAGAACTGTAATTTTTTATCGCCAATTGTTTATTTTTATCGCCAATTGCGAATGTGGCGATCGCCAGCGGAATCCCTGCAGGTTTTGAGCAACCCAGTTGGCCCGGTTGCTCAAAACCTCTGTTAGCTTAACACTTGGAATGCGGGGAAACAAAACTTGCGTCTGCTGTTGTTTGATATGTTCGCATTGCTCAAGAAAAACATGGTTTGGCTACACATTAGAATCATTACAATTGGTAATGATTATAAAGTGCTGCCAAACTATGTTTTGTGAGAAAAATGGAAAATAAACAGCAGATGACAAAATTTAATTCAGCATTGTAAGTATTAACATACTATTAACAGTCTGTTAATCCTTACGATGCTGAATTAACAGTGTTAACCCTTAAACCGCTACTCACAACAATTGTCGTCTGCTGTTGCTTTTATATCTTGCCATATTTCTCAATAAAAACATGGCTGTCAAAGCATGTTTTAAATTATTCTAAAGTGTTGTCAAAGCATGTTTTTGATGATAAAAATGGAAAATAGAAAATAAACAGCAGACGAAAAAAACAGCCAGTTCAGCTAACAGAGGCTTTAAGAGCAACCGGGCCCGGGTGAAAAATCATTGTTGAGCAAAACCCCGAATTTCACATTTTCATATTTCAGCACATTTTGCTGTAGATTGTTACTAGTGAGAGCACATGTTTGCATGCATTGTTTTTGGGCACCACTTATACAGTTAGTTGTCTGTGTTGGTTTCAGCACCGGTTGCCGATTCCTCGGACACATTACGCGCCATGGATAAACGAATGGCCGAACTCGGGCTTGATGGTGGTGGGTGTATTTTGCACTGTTTTCACGTTTTGGGCGGCGAATGAGAAATCAAATTTTGATACGCAGACAAAAATGGCTTTGGTATATTTTAAACAGTGTACCATAATAACCCAAACTATTCGGACACAATTTATTCTAGGAAACACATGTAAATGTCTAGTTTCCTACAGCAAGGAATGACTCAAACTTTAGGGTTAGTATGGTTGCCGTGGTTTATCATAATACTACGAAACCCCGCAGGTGACGTAGAATTATTTTTTTTATTGATTCGTTCCCACGAAATAACAATTCGTTCCCACGAAATAACAATTCATTCGCTCAATTTTGTTCCCTCAATTTAACAATTTGTTCCCACAAATTAACAATTTTTTCCCTCAATTTAACAACTTGTTTGTTCCCACAAAATAATTTTTTCCCACGGGAACAAATTGTTAATTCCTGGAAACAAAGTGTTAATTCGAGGCAACAAATTGTTAAATTGAGGGAATGAATTGTTATTTCGTGGGAACGAATTAATAATAAAAAATCCATGTCCCCGGCGGGGCTCCGTACAATACCAATGTATTTGGATCCAATTTGTAGGTTTGTAGGTGTCCGAATATATAGGTTTATTACAGGTTTTATGTGCTAGTGATAGTAATGTCCCTTTATTGACAAAATGTAGGCCTGGATTGCACTACATACTTGCAAAGCCTTTGTGTTGATCTGGGGCTACCATTTTCACAACATAATATCTTTTTTTGTGATTTATATATTAAATACATAAATAATGTGTAAAATAAAAAGTATCTAAATTTACAAAAAACACAACATTCAGTGTTTGTGTTTGTTATGTGGCTGTGACTGGAGAAATGGGGCTTATGTGTCTTGCGACCAGTGTAGATCCTGATCAGTGTCGCCATTCCACTAAAGAAACACTTGTGATGCTGCTAACGAGCAATATATATCGTTATCAGGCTACAGGAGTGTGCTATTTGATCCTGAGCGCTGGTCACAAATCCCATTAGGCCTATTTCTCCAGTCACAGCCACACATGACATTATCTACCTTGCACTGACTGTTGGTTTGTGTTCTGCTGATGGTTTGATTTTCTCATCCGCTGTCCATTACGTGTTATTACATGATTTGCCTATGCACACAAACAACACATTATGCACTTAACCAAAAGCCTTAACCCTTACACCACTATTGTAATTTTTTGTTGTCTGCTGTTTATTTTCTATTTTCCTTTGTTATCATCAAAAACATGCTTTAACAGCACTTTATAATAATTTACAACATGCTTTGACAGCACTTCAGAATCGTTTCCATTGGAAATGATTCTGAAGTGCTGTCAAAGCATGTTTTATTGAGAAATAAGACAAGATATAAAAGCAACAGCAGACGAAAATTGTTGTGTGTAGCGGTCTAAGGGTTAATGAAAAGCCTGAAACCTCACATGTCCCATGCTTGGCAATAATTATTCCCCTGGCCTGGTGAAGTTTAGTGCCATATAGAATCATCTCATTCAGACGATTCTATCTGACCATAACTTGAACCTACAAATACAGTGGAACCTCTCTAAACCGAACACCCTGGGAGGACCCCAGGGTGTCCGGTTTAGAGATGTTCCACTGTAAATCAGACATATGACTATGCGAACGTATGCGGCTGTTCATTGTGAACTTGAACAGGCATTATCATCATAAATATACACCAATGAAACCCATACAATTAAGGATAGGCGGACTGATTAAAATAATCATATAATAAAACAAAATATGCACAAAGAATAACAGTACTCTGCCTGAATTCTTCTGAGCATTCTATTGGTTAATTCCCAAACCAAAATATAGTCACGTTGTGGTACATGGGCCGCAGATAACCCTCTGTGCTTGCTCCATACAATCCCAGTTTCTGGAGTTAACGTCTGCTTTAAGCCTTAAATGGCGGGAAACAAATATTGTCTTGTGTTGTTTTTCAGTTTCAACTTAATTTTTATACGCCCGTTTGGAACAATGGGACGTTTTATGTATTCACCTTATACAGGTTGGTGGGCAGTCGGGCACAGCTTTTCCACACAATAACTGAAGTTTGACTTGACGGATTGTAATCAAATTCGGTATACATGGACATGTTTAGCACAAGACGAATGCTATTGATTTTCAAAAATATTGGAAGAATTATCTCCCCTTGGCATAATTTTTTATGTTCGCATTCTGTATCCGTGTCCGCACAATAATAATAACTCCAGTTCTACTTGTAAAATCTGAACCAACTTCGCTAGATATGTTAACATGGAGACAGCAAGAACCCTATTGATTTTCAGTGAGTTACCTCCCCTTGTTGACGAGGCCATGCCTCGATGGGCGTATATTGTGACCTTCGGTACTCTTGTTCATAATAAAAAACAAGTTTTGGCAGCATATGAGAATTAGTGGAGACAATTCTCTTGAGCTTCCAAAATATGTTTTGGAAACAATAAAATAAACAGCAGACGACAATTTAATTCATGGTTAAAGTTTTCCTATTTCCATTATATGTCTTCATATTAAACCCATATTACATTCTGAATACAATTCTAGGCATTTGCAAATGTTTTATTATAATCTATTTTCTTTTTTTCATATTTCTCAACAAAAGGATATGTTGTAACCATTCATTTAAACTGCTACGACAAGATGATTCAAATTGTGCTCACCGCACATATTTCTTGCGAGAAATAAAATACAAATATGTTTCGTATTTGCTAACAGTTAAATAGTGTATCATCAGAATATAATTGATTAAAAAAGTTCCACTGATTAGCTTCTATATTTTACTGATGCCTCAAGACACTGGGTTTCAGTTATGTTCGTAGAAAAGGGAGTAAAAACGGTTGATAAAATATTTTATCAGGTTATGAACATTTTTTACCCTATGGGTGATCTGACAAAAAATATATTTCAATTTTAATAAAAATATAAAGATTGAACTTGTATTTCACACAGATGAGCTTGATGTTGATAGTCATGTGATGAACTTGCCTGTCGCTGGGGATTCCATTCAATTGTCACCTTGTTCTATTTACATACAAATGTAGTTACTTTCGCTTATCATGGTTACCACAAATTAAGATGTTAGGCCATAAAAACAAAGTACTTTGGTTCTCAGATATCGCCACGTCTGAATAATCCCTGCGCGTTGAGCATTTTATCGTCATGGAGAAATAAAATTGTATGTAAATTCGCCACATGATCAATTAAAACGCTACCATGCAAAAATATGTTAAATCCAATCATTAGCTGATCTTGTTTGTTCACGTCTAAAGAGGTTATAGTAACTTTATAGAACTTTGAGATAGATGTTCGTCTCTGATTTTTTTCAAGTTGCCATATCTGGCAACTTGAAAAAAATCAGAGACGAGCATCTCAACAAAACAATCCGCCCTCCTGCTACATATTCCGCAAACCCTGTGTCTGAGAACCAAAGCACTTATTTTTGACTACCTTAGACTGTTTATGGTGATTATATCGCAGTAGACAATGCTGGACATGGGTTGTCTTTGTATCATACATTCAATGACATGGTAATCAGTGGTAACTATGAATCTGTGTAAGAAATGACGACCAACTAGGTGGAAGTGGCATAGACGTCCGGTAGTTCAATTCAGACAATAGTCATTGCTATATCTCGGCCTATTTTAGGTGAAGGGGCCAAGTTACTTTGGTGTGGTATGGACCTGGCACCAAGTCAGGTTGTACTAATTTCAGGGCTGAATATATTTTTTCCGTTCTGATTTGGGGATTTTCCCCGCAATGCAGCAGGTTAAAATGGGATGCGTTTGCCCGGCCTTACGTGACCTTAGCTGTTGATAGGCTGTTAAACACCAATAAACAAACAAACAAACATTGCTATATCTCAGCAATTTTTTTTTAAATTCTTTTGACACAGTGCCTTTAAGTTTATTTTGGTTACTACCCATATAAGTCACCCATTGCCATTTGACTTTCTAGATGCACAAGACTACTCATATGAAGATGACTTCCAGAGTGAGGGGTAAGTGACTGTTTCATGTCGCCCACTGTGCCACAAGTATGTGTGGCAGGAATTATGTAATAGTAGCCCATACTCAACTAGCATACAGATATATTTAATATAGAACAGGAGAAAATGAAGGACCATTTTTGTCTCACCCAAATTAGTGGAAAGTCAGACATAGTAGTCACAATTCCGGTGTCGTAGGCATCAATAATTTTGGACATACATGCGAATGTTGCATATCTCTTGATACGTTAGTCCGATCCAAACTTCATAAATAGCTTCCTCATATTAATGGTTATCCACCTAGTATCGTTCCGGTGACCTTGACCTTGGTGACATAGACGTTCGTAGATCAGCTACTCGCCAATCAACCAACCGGCCAACCAACCAACCAACCAACCAACCAACCAACCAACCAAAAAACAACCAACCAACCAACCAACCAACCAACCAACCAACCAACCAACCAACCAACCAACCAACCAACCAATCAGTGAGCCACTCTTACACAAATGTAATGCGACCTTGTCAATGACCGTACCCACCCCTCTGCAGGCACAGTTTGAGCCAGAAGAGCCAGCACCTGAGGTCGGAGGTGCGATCCCAGAACGGTAGCTTGGCAGAGGAGATTGAGGAAGACATCGATGATCTCTCCATCGAGGGGGACGACTTGTTACGCAGCGAGAAAAGTGGAGTAAGTTCACCTCCCACTCTCGGCCATGTTTGTAACACTTTCTCAGTGCAATGAAAAAAGTGTAGTAAGTTCACCTCCGTTTCTGGACACATTCCAAGTGCATTCTCCATTCTCCATTCTCATACTCAAAATAAGGAGGTGACAGTTATATAATAATGACCAATATTTTATATGTGACAGAATATTCACCCTTTCACCCCTACGTAACTGGAATGGATTTTGATATGTTAATTTTCAGACCAATCCAAATCATCATAAAATAATTTTCAGACTAGTCCATTTATGATAAGGGGGGTGGGGGGGGGGGGGGGGGGGGAGGGGTTGTTCTCAAAAATATGGAAATTACTTGCAAAAAGATGAGACGGCTCGTCACGAGCCGGCTCATCTGGATCAACAGTTTTGCCAATACCACTGTACAGACCTGTGGTGTTGAAAGGGTTAATGGTCACTATTATACGTTATATTGTAACTATGTTTGAACCACGAGCTAACTGTTGATGTAGAGTCTAGAGAAAGTGTCTAGCATATTGATCAACTCACCAACCAATAACAGGGTATGGGATCACGTGTTTTCCGAATGGCGTGACATCATGTTTTTTGTCGTGCCCGCTTGCGGACAGCGCGATATAGTCGGCACATTGTTGTCCATACGTGCATCCGGGTTAAAGTTTTTGGCTAAAGTTTTTCGGTATAATAAAAGCCTCGGCGGGTGCGACATGCGGGCCGCGACCATCTAGTTTAGATGTGTTTACAGTAGATTTCCTTTAATATCTTTCTAATGGAATGACGGCTTATATGAAAATGGGGAACAAGTTGCATTTTATTGTGTACTAGTAGTTTGCTTTAATCTCATAATTCTGTCATTTTGACGAAGAATCGTTTACCGTCAATGTAAATAAAAATCTAGAGCATGCGAATGCAAGAACTAAACGGTACTCGATCATTCGTGAAAGTCATTGTAAAGCACTTTTAGAACACCAATACAACACATGTCATCCTCTTTGTGCGCTACATATCATTAAAATCCGTCCTTTTCTTAGTACGATTTAAAAAACAACTAAATGGCCGCGGCCTACATGTCGCGCCCGCAGAGGCTGTGATAGTATACCGAAAAACTTTAACCAACAACTCTAACCAAAATATTTAATCCTGACGACCTACATACATACGTACAGATGGACGGACGTATGCCAATGTGCCGACTATATCACGCTGTCTGCAAGCGGGCGCGACAATAAACTGTAAAAATGATGTCGCAGATTATTTCGCGTCGGAAAATCAGGTTTCATAATGTTCGGAAACCACGTGATCCCATACCCTGAATAATGCTTTCATAATGGATCAGTCGAATAAGGGGGCTAACTCCATAAGTCACCATAGCAACTGTCACCACAGAGCTCCATTTAAGGTGCGTCATTTGACCCACTTTTGTTATTTATTCATCAAAAATGGCAAGTTGGGAGTCATTTAGAATCGTCTCATTGAGACGATTCTAAAGCACTCCCAACTTGCCATTTTTGATGGAGAAATAAGAAATTTACCTCCAAATTACGCACCTTAACTGGAGCTCTGTAACCATGGAAACTCCATAAGGGAGTTAGCCCCATTATGCCACTGACCCATTCAGTTGGTCACGTGTACGTTACTTCATATTTCAGTTTGATGACATGACTACAGACAGAACAATATCACAGCATGAATCGGGTTTTGACTACATAGAAGATTTGCAGTCACCATAGCAACTGTAACCATGGAAACAAACGTGTATATCCATTGTGACAGCTGCCTTGCAGATCGGCTAATTACTGGTATCAGCTACTGCAAATTGACACAGGTTGTTGCTTATGTGTAACCACGGGGATAGTGTACCACATAGCAACGGTTACTATGCAATTCTATTTTCATGTGTAGTCATGAAAACTAAACTAGTGGATGGGGGTGAATGCGTAATGCTGCCCTTGCTTTTATAAAAGAAAGTACCGTGTGCAAACATTAAGATTTTAGCTCCGTTATGTAAAGGACAGAGCTCCCAATGACTCCCAAAAAGGAGTCAAATACTCAGAATTTTAGGAATTGACTCCTAAACTTGATTGGCAAGGAGTCAAAATAACTCCTTACCAATTGAGTCATTCAGCTGTCGGTCATTCAATTTTAAAAATTGCATTTGCTCTTAAAAAATGCAGATAGAGGAGTTAAATGACCCCTGGCATAAACTTGTTAACAGGGAGACCTGAAGGACATGGCATGTTATCATTCCCAGTATTGACAGAACACCAATGTTGCGATTGTGTATTCTGTCATTAAACTGGCTATATACAGAACTCGGCTTACATAGTCAGATATTATGTTTTCCCATAAATCAATTATCTTCGTTTTAAGACAGTCCTCGAAGTGTTCAACATAATTTTGAGTCAATTGAGGACTTTATAGCTAATAAAATTATGAATGTTTATATCCCCAAATATTGTGTGACTAGTGATTTTCAATATTGATTTTCAAGCCAACCAATCAATATCACATACTGCATTAAGTTGTCTAATAATAGATTTAGAAAGTCAACACTCTGTTCTGTGTTGATTGACATACACTTGTAACAGAGTCCTACATATTGAAATATCATGTATTTATTTTGCTACTGAAGGTTGCTTTTAACCCTTTCACCCCTAAGTAACTGGAATGAAATTTGGGACATGTTCATTTTGCAACCAATCCAACCGTCACAAAATGATTTTCAGACTGGTCAATTTATGAAAAGGGTTTGTTTTTGTTCTCAAACATATGAAAATTACTTGCAAAAAGTGCAAATCCTGATGACACGTTGAAAGGGTTAAATAGTAAATCATTCAGCAAATCCAAGTTTTCTGCAGGAAAATGGCAGATATAAGCAGAGTTTTGTTTACGTGGGATATTGATGCATTTCTGAGCATGTAATCAAATATTTTCATGCTCAAAAGCAACCAATTTGTTTCCTCAGTCAATGAAACTGATTTCAAGTACTACTTTGGGATGGAATAGTATGTGCTCTGTAGCCAATTTCACCAAAATTGCTAAGCATATTTATCTAGCTAAGTATACTTGAGGGAGAAATCATTTATTTTTCCCGAAATGCATTATTTCATATAGAACTAACGACTGCATATATTTGATGATTAAAATTATTCATAATTGTATCCCCCGGACTCCGTCGGGGGATACTATGGATTTGACAGCGCGCCGTCCGCGTCTGGTCTCCAATAGCAAGCATTATTATTTTTAAACTTTTTTTTGTAATTTCTTTTTTTTTTTTTCATTATTTTTTTTCATTTTTTTTTTCAAATTATTTTTTAATTTGACTGGAAAAAAAATCTGGGCTCCAGTAGCAAGCATTGTTATTTTTAAACTTTTTTTTTCCATTTTTTTTTTCTTCATTTTTTTCATTTTTTTTTTCATTTTTTTTTTCAAATTATTTTTTAATTTTTGTCCAGTAGCATAAGGTCGTAAGTGCTATATACAGACTATTCACCTGTGCATGTGCTAGCATGTGCAACTGACCACTGACCACTTACAGGTAATTTATACAGGTAAATGATTATATTACATTTCCGTAAACTGTGTTGAAAATATTGTGGCATTATGTGGACCTGTGCAGATATATGTAGATAAAAATAGGACTATTCAAAAAAATTCTGGGCTCCAGTAGCAAGCATTATTATTTTTAATTTTTAAACTGTTTTTCCAATTTTTTTTTTCATTTTTTTTTTCAAATTCTTTTTCAATTTTTGTCTAGTAGCATAAGGTCGTAAGTGCTATATACAGACTATTATCATATAATAAAACAATTATTGACTAGTGAGCCATAGAATATAATCTGATATTCTATGGTTCACTAGTCAATAATTGTATAATATGTTCGGGCCAGTGAAAATTGCTTTCGGGCCCAGGCTCGAGGTCAAGGCGGGACAAGGCGAGGCATCTGATTCCGCGGAATTCTTGTTTACTTATCTCCCTTTGTTGTTTCGTGCTCTGATTTTGTATCCAGAGCATAACTCGAACACGCATATACGCATTGCTCTCTAATGGTCCTCTACCGCCCTGTGCCAAATCCACGTTCGTTCTGCCCCCGTCAAGCCCAGGGTCAAGGTCACATACTTAGTGCTTCAAAAACATTAACGCTTGGGTAAATATCTTATACTTTCTGTTTTCTTTCATGGATCATGGATCATCTTCATATTTCATATACGCATTGCTCTAATGGTCCTCTACCGCCCTGTGCCAAATCCACGTTCGTCCTGCCCCACCAATCCCAGGGTCAAGGTCACATACTTGGTGCTTCAAAAACTTTAACGCTCAGGTAAATATCTTATAATTTTTATTTCCATTCACGGATCAACTTCATATTTCATATACGCGTTGCTCTAATGGTCGTCTACCGCCCTGTGCCAAATCCACGTTCGTCCTGCCCCCGCCAATCCCAGGGTCAAGGTCACATACTTGGTGCTTCAAAAACTTTAACGCTCAGGTAAATATCTTATAATTTTTATTTCCATTCACGGATCAACTTCATATTTCATATACGCGTTGCTCTAATGGTCGTCTACCGCCCTGTGCCAAATCCACGTTCGTCCTGCCCCCGCCAAGCCCAGGGTCAAGGTCACATACTTAGTGCTTCAAAAACTTTAACGCTCAGGTAAATATCTTATAATTTTTATTTCCATTCACGGATCAACTTCATATTTCATATACGCGTTGCTCTAATGGTCGTCTACCGCCCTGTGCCAAATCCACGTTCGTCCTCCCCCGCCAAGCCCAGGGTCAAGGTCACATACTTAGTGCTTCAAAAACTTTAACGCTCGGGTAAATATCTTATAATTTCTGTTTTCTTTCATGGATCATCTTCATATTTCATATACGCATTGCTCTAATGGTCCTCTACCGCCCTGTGCCAAATCCACGTTCGTCCTGCCCCCGCCAATCCCAGGGTCAAGGTCACATACTTGGTGCTTCAAAACTTTAATGCTCAGTAAATATCTTATAATTTTTCTTTCCATTCACGGATCAACTTCATATTCATATATGCGTTGCTCTAATGGTCCTCTACCACCCTGTGCCAAATCCACGTTCGTCCTGCCCCCGCCAAGCCCAGGGTTAACATCATATACTTAGTAGTGCTTCAAAAACTTTAACGCTCAGGTAAATATCTTATAATTTCTGTTTTCTTTCACGGATCAGCTTCATATTTCATATATGCATTGCTCTAATGGTCCTCTACCGCCCTGTGCCAATCCACGTTTGTCCTGCCCCCGCCAAGCCCAGGGTCAAGGTCACATACTTGGTGCTTCAAAAACTTTAACGCTCAGGTAAAAGAAAATTTTGACTTGCAATTTGGCCTCATTTATTATCAAAGCGATATGTGGGACATCCGTGTTCTATGAACACATTTTCTAGTTTATTAAACTTCACACATGCATAGAAGACGACCCAAAGGTGTGTCACACGTAAGAATGACAACTCTTGCGTCGTTAATTTCTTAGTTATCTCCCTTTGTTGTTTCGTGCACTGATTTCGTGTCTGGAGCATAACTCGAACACCCTTTGGAATATTTTCATGAAACTTCACACATGCATAGACCACGACCCTAAAGGTGTGTCCCGCAAGAATGACAACTCTTGCATCACTAATTCTTTAGTTATCTCCCTTTGTTTTTCCGTCACTGATTTTGTCTCCGGAGCATAACTCGAACACCCTTTTTTCAAACTACTTGTGTATCTGGGGAGGGGGATACACATGCGCTTGTCGACAAGCGTCCATTTCTAGTTATTATGCTGAATTTATTACATTATCACAGCCAAAATGGCTGTGCTAATGTAATAAATTCAGTATAATAAAAATTTATAAATTTATGCTTAAATTGAAAATTTCTCCCTCAAAGTGTACTTAGCAAGATAAGTATACTTTGCAATTTTGGTGAAATAGGCTACTGATCAGTGGGTATTGCACACTAAGGTTTTAGCAGCATTCTGCCATTACCGTCGTGGCATTTCACAGGAATCCTAGCTACAGCCTCATTTGAGACATGCCATGTGATTATGGACACTAGAGGTGCGAGGTTGTGGGTTCAATCCCCACCAGGCGTGAAAAATACTTCCATAGTATTTGCATCCCTCTGGTCCTCCGGATGAGACTTGAAGCCGAGGTCCTATCCCTACATGACCTTCACTGGGATGTAAAACCCATTACAGGGCTCCAGATAATGAATTAGTAATTGAGTATTGTTACTCCATCATTTCTGAAGCAAATGGGTATTTCAAAATTTTTATTGGTTTTGATACTTCGGATTTCAATTGGGCCGTTTTTTGGCAATTTTAATTTGGTATTTACGCAAATATGCAGCTTATCTGGAGCTCTGCCCATTCACTTTAACTTTTTTTTCATATTTTACTGATTGCTGAAATGTACATTAGTCATTTCCTAAAATCCATGGTCAAAACAAATGTTATTAAGCAACTTACACTTCTGAAGCATAGTATGTAAATTACGGTACTGGTTGTTTTAAATGTATAATGTGTTGTAAACCAGTCAAAATTCTTGCCTCAGAAATAAATATTTCCGCAGGTCGTGTCGTACATCTGTGACAGTGGAAATCTCTATCCGACTACAGGACACTGCCTGTGAGATCATGAACTACTGTCTGATTCATGAAACCTGCCCAAATTTTACGGCTATATAAACAATGCCAAAACTATTTTTATTTTGATAATATTAAATTAAGCATTTAGCAAAATTTAAGAATGACCCTTCTTTTTATTATGCCCCCGCCACCGAATGGTGAGGGGGGCATATAGTGTTACCGGCGTCCGTACCGTACGTAACGTACGTACGTTACGTTACGTACGTTACGGTCCCTGAAACCTTAACGCTGGGTAAATGGCTTATAATTTCTGGTTTCCTTGCTCGGAATCTGCCTTCACATTTCACACACGCATTGCTTCCAATGGTCCTCTACCGCCCTTGTGGAACCAAATCCACATTCGTAGCCCTGCCCCCGCTAAGGCCCAGGGTCAATGGGTCACAGACTTGGTGCGTTCGAAAACCTTTAAGATCTGGTAAAGATGGCTTATAATTTCTGTTTGCCTTGCTCGGATCTGCTTCACATTTCAACAACACGCATTGCTCCAATGGTGCCCTCTACCGCCCTGATGACCAAATCCACATTCGTCCCGCCCCGCCCCCGATAAAGCCCAGGGTCAAGGTCCACTGGACTTGGTGCGTTCGAAACCTTAACGCTGGGTAAATGGCTTATAATTTCTGTTTCCTTGCTCGGATTCTGCGTTGCACATTTCACTCACCGCAATTGCTCCAATCGTCCTCTTACCGCCCTGGGTGACAAATCCAACATTCGTCCTGCCCCGCTAAGCCCAGGGTCAAGGTCACAGACTTGGTGCGTTCAAAACCTTAACGCTGGGTAAATGCCTTATAATTTCTGTTTCCTTGCTCGGATCTGCTTCACATTTCACACACGCATTGCTCCAATGGTCCTCTACCGCCCTGTGACAAATCCACATTCGTCCCGCCCCCGCTAAGCCCAGGGTCAAGGTCACAGACTTGGTGCGTTTCGAAACCTTAACGCTGGGTAAATGGCTTATAATTTCTGTTTCCTTGCTCGGATCTGCTTCACATTTCACACACGCATTGCTCCAATCGTCCTCTACCGCCCTGTGACAAATCCTCATTCGTCCCGCCCCCGCTAAGCCCAGGGTCAAGGTCACAGACTTGGTGCTTTTGAAACCTTAACGCTGGGTAAATTGCTTATAATTTCTGTTTCCTTCCTCGGATCTGCTTCACATTGCACAAACACATTGCTCCGATGGTCCTCTGCCACCCGGTGACAAATCCACATTAGTGCCGCCCCCGCTAAGCCCATGGTCAAGGTCACAGACTTGGTGCGTTCGAAACCTTAATGCTGGGTAAATCCCTTATAATTTCTGTTTCCTTGCTCAGATCTGCTTCATATTTCACACACACATTGCTCCAATGGTCCTCTGCCACCCTGTGACAAATCCACATTCGTGCCGCCCCGGCAAACCCAGGGTCAAGGTCACAGACTTGGTGCATTCGAAACCTTAACGCTGGGTAAATCTTATAATTTCTGTTTCCTTGCTCGGATCTGCTTCACATTTCACACACGCATTGCTCCAATGGTCCTCTGCCACCCTGTGACAAATCCACATTCGTGCCGCCCCCGCCAAGCCCAGGGTCAAGGTCACAGACTTGGTGCGTTCGAAACCTTAACCCTGGGTAAATGCCTTATAATTTCTGTTTCCGCCTTGCTCGGGATCTGCTTCACATTTCATACACGCATTGCTCCAATGGTCCTCTGCCACCCTGTGACAAATCCACATTCGTGCCGCCCCCGCTAAGCCCAGGGTCAAGGTCACAGACTTGGTGCGTTTGAAACCTTAAAGCTCGGGTAAATAGCTTATAATGTCTGTTTCCTTGCTCGGATCAGCTTCACATTTCACACACGCATTACTCCAATGGTCCTCTGCCACCCTGTGACAAATCCACATTCAAATATGCCTTCTTTTCTTTGGCTGCCAGCGGGGGCATTCGTGTGCCGACAGGCCACATTTCTAGTTTCATTAAATTTGGTCCCATATTGATTTTATTGCGAAAAAAATCCCCATGTTAAATCCCCAAAGACATCTTCAGAATGAAGATGTCTATGGGGATTTAACATGGGGATTTTTTTTCCTGATTTCAGAGATAGTGGACCGATTTTCAAAATTTAACTTTTGTATTCTTAGTTAAATCATTTCCAAGCTATCTAACGAGGTTCTAGCGAGGTTTCAGTCAATTTTCAAATTATTTTTTTTGGTTTTCGACTCCTTCTTCAGGTTCTCTAGCTTTCTTTCCCCATGTTAAATTCCCATAGAGAAATCTTTTTTTCATAATGCAATCAATATTTGACAAAATTTCACGAAATAAAAAGAAGACTCATTCTTAAATTTTAAAATTTAATGTTATCGAAGTAAATATTGTTTTTACATTGTTTATATTGGCCGTAAAATTTGGGCAGGTTTCGTGAAACAGACACATTTTTTTTAATAGACTGAATGGCAACTTACAGCGGCCTTTCAGTGCAATCATGGAGTTGTTACTGGTACGGGTAGAACGTGAACATTTGTTATTCTAATACTGAGAATTTGTAAGAAGGTAGTATGCACTGCTGGCTGCGAGTGCCTTTATGTAAATACACATATGTGGAGTTATTACATTTACAACCAAACAGAATAGCATCAAAATTTAGGTTAGACTGTAGAATATTCTTGTTTACATGCACATATCGATGGTCTAGTAACATAAGGTCGTAACTGCTATGCTTTAGCATAGCAGTTACGACCTTCCGTTACTAGTCTAGACCATCGATATTATTTGGAGATTTGTATTGTGTAGACGTAATGTTACAAATTCATCTCTGACCATTAAATAGTATGCAGGCCTTTATAATTTAGTAATACATGGTTCAACGGCAAAAGACAAACCTGAATATATTATAACAAGTGGGTGGCAGGTGGGAGAACGTGATGGGTAATTAACAATTGGGGTTCATCCTTACCAGAATTCCAACTGGAGACCTGTAGCCGATTTCACCAACATTGCAAAGTATACTTTTCTAGCAAAGTATACATTGAGGGATTAATCATTTATTTTTCCCGAAATGCATTATTTCATATAGAACTACCAACTGCATATATTTGATGATTAAAAGCATGCAGAATTATTATACTGAATTTATTACATTATCACAGCCATTTTGGCTGTGATAATGTAATAAATTCAGTATAATAAAAATTAATAAATTTATCCTAAAACTGAAAATTTCTCGCTCAAAGTATACTTTGATAGAAAAGTATACTTTGCAATGTTGGTGAAATAAGCTATTGGTTTGGCCCTCACATACGGCATTTTGTATGTAACAGTTGAATCTGGTTATACCCCTTCTGTGAGTATTATGATTAGTTTTAATCCTATTTTAAGGGAAGGGGCCAAGTGACTGGTGTGGTATGGACCTGTCCATTTTTTTCTTTATGTAAATATTCCGTTCTGATTTTGGGATTTTCCCCCCAATGCAGCAGGTTAAAACGGGATCGAAATCGTTTGCCTGGCCTTGCATGACCTTGGCTGTTGATAGGACGTTAAACATCAATAAACAAACAAACAAATCGTAACAACATAGCAATGGTGGAATAAAGTACAGTGGAACCTCTGTAAACCCGACACCAACAAAACACCTGTGAACTTATTATTGATGAATGTGTTTTGTCATTTATTTCGGGTGATTTTGTATGTTCGTGATCGCACAACACACAACTATGGCTCAGAATGATCAAACGCCTGATTTACAGTGAAACCTCTCTAAGCCGGACACCCTGGGGAATCCGGTTTAGAGAGATTTCACTGTAATAATAATAATAATAATAATAATAAAAAAAAAAAATAAAAGTTTTTTTTTCCAGAAAATGTTGCTGATCTGTGATTCATATGTAATAATGTTTATACAATATAGACTATCAATGAAATCATATTTAAAGCCATAAACACATGTTTGTCTTTCGTAAAATACAAAATGATTGTGTTTCTTTTTACCGTGTATCAACTTGTTTCGTATAAAATTGAAAAGTTCAGCAATATTAGAAAACACATTGGCGTCTACAACTGTGATTTTCAGTGTTGTTGCCTTAAAATCATACGTACATGTACAAACTATTAAATATGTAATGTAAGATATTTGATCAAACAGCCATACAATTGTAGTGACAACATTGATATTATTTTTAATGTAACTGCCATATTATCACCATGTTCATGTTAATTATATCCATCTGGGCCGGCCCCGTGCAGGCACCGGGGCGGGATCAACTGATCCTGAGAATAGTGCTGCAGTAGCCATTGCTTGTCGTAAAAGGCGACTAAACTGGCTTAACGATTGGGTTCATACTTTCCGGAACCCACTATACCGGATTTGGCCCTCATGTACATTTTTGGCTTTCTTGTATGTGAGAGTTGAGTCGGGCTATGCCCCATATATAAAAGTAAGATTAGCGCTAATCCTATTACTTTTAGGGGATGGGATAAATGAAATGATGTGGTGTGGTGAGGACCTGGCACCAGATCAGGTTGTTCTAATTTCAGGACTGAATATATATTTTGATTGTAAATATTGAGTTCTGAAGTTGGGATTTACCCCCCTCGGACAGGTGGATACGGGACACGACCCCGTTGACCCGTCTGCGTGTAGACATCCCTGAGGCTTGTACCTCTATGTCAGAAAAGCGGACGTTAAACCCTATTCACTCACTCACTCACCATCTGGGCCGACACGGAGTCCGCGACAAGTATAAGTTATTGTTCACCTATTGGATTGTTAACCCTTTCACCCCTAAGTAAATGGAATGGATCACGATATGTTGATTACCAGACCAATCCAATTGTCACAAAATGATTTTCTGACTAGTCCATTAATGAAAAGGAGGTGTTTTTGTTCTCAAAAATGTGAAAATTACTTGCAAAAAGTGTAGATCCTGATGAGCTGGCTCGTGACGAGCCGGCTCATCTGGATCTACACTATTTGACAATACCATTATACAGGCCTGTGGTGTTGAAACGGTTAAGGAATTAAATGCCAGTGAGCGATAGCGCCCACAGCAGTTAGTTCCTTAAAAATCCAAAATATGTGAATAATAACCTATTTATAGTTCGCCAAGTTTACAATACAGTCTCCCATCCGAGTATTGATTTTCCATTTCCTGTCAAACAGGTAGTCATTAAATCTGGTAATATGTAAGTTATTGGGGTTAAATCTTGCAATATGTGAAGCACGATACAGGCCAGTGATTGGTTTAGAAAGTAGGGCAAACTGTATATAGTTCCTTGTCTTCCTGCACAGTCACATATGAGACACGCCATGCGATTTTGTACCTTCGGACATCTGCGTAATTTCATTAAATACGTTTACAAAATTTACAATATTTTCCGTAAATGGCATCAAAAGCTGACACAATCTTCAGAGTACATTCCGTAACGTATTTGAAATGAAATTATGTCCGAAGGTACAAAGTCACATGGCATGTGTCGTGTTTGTAATTAACCCACACTTATTTTAAGCATACTGTAGTACATTATGTGATAGCTGTCTAAGGTCTTTTATCAAGTTTATCAGGCTTGGCTCGGCAACTAGCAATTTCGAGGCTAGTTTATCAGGCGTGGCTTGTCAACTAGCAATTTCGAGGCAATTTCGAGGCTAGTTTATCAGGCGTGGCTTGTCAACTAGCAATTTCGAGGCTAGTTTATCAGGCGTGGCTCGGAAACGGTAGAAATTCTTCCCGTTACCTGATAAACGATATCAAAAGACACTCGCCTGGTATTCTCTATTAACCCATTAGCGATGGGATACAATTATAGTAGTACGAAAGTTTTGAGGAACATGTTCCCTATTTTCTTTATTTCATCTCAGAAGTATATGTTGTTACCACTCATTTGAACCGTCTCGACGAGACGGTTCAAATGAGTGGTAACAATATATACCTATTTGGAGTAATAAACATATTATTGAGATTTTTGTCAAGTAAACTTATTACGTCCTTAGGCTGAAGTCGGTTAAGTATCCTGATCATCACTCAGTCAGTTTAACAGTGTTTGACTTAGTTTGGAATTATTTATTTATTTATTTTATCAGCTCACTCATCATGCGGCTGATAATCCATCTTACGATGAATACTAAAGAGGTACCTAAATATATATGAAAATACATCATTTAACTCTTCTCATTGAAATGGTTTAAACTTAGTTTGTTGCATGTAAGTACAATGGACTTGGGCTAAAAGTTCTCCCAACATTAGTTACAGCCGGTACCCACAAGTATTTATTATTTTCCCTATTGAGCAAAATGTTTAATGATACAGAAAAACAATACAAAATGAAAGCTGAAGGTACGGTTTATCTGTCTCTCTGAATCACTTTATTGTTATTCCAGTAGCCGATGTCATCAAAATTGCAAAGTATACTTATCTAGCAAAGTATACTTTAGGGGGTAATCATTTATTTTTCCCGAAATGCATTATTTCATACAGAACTAACGACTGCATATTTTTGATGATTACAAGTATGCAGAATTATTATACTGAATTTATTACATTATCACAGCCAAAATGGCTGTGATAATGTAATAAATTCAGTATAATAAAAATTAATAAATTTATCCTAATATCTCCCTCAAAGTATACTTTGCTAGATAAATATACTTTGCAATGTTGGTGAAATAGGCTACAGAACTAATTAATCAGCCATCTGTTACCATGACCATGTATATCAATACACTGTTATTCATGTACATACAGTCATTAGCTGTTGTATTCAGAAGAAATACAAATTTACAGACGGAAAATGTTGAATAATTGCTTTTTTTCAGGTCGGAGGTATATGTTGTGACAACCATTTGAACGTCTCATTGAGACGGTTCAAATGAGTGGTCACAACATACACTTTCATTGGGAATTAGGAAAATAAATGTTTCAAAATTTGCCTACGCCTACAAGGTATCTGAATATATTGTCTTAAGCATATATCTGAAGATTCCAGATTGCGGATAGCGTGATATAGTCGGCACATTCGCTACGTCCGTATGTACGTACGTTCGTGCATCCGGGTTAAAGTTTTTGGTTAAAGTTTTTGGTTAAAGTTTTTGGTTAAAGTTTTTCAGTATGCTATGAAAGCCTCGGCGGGAGCGACACGCAGGCCGCGACCATCTAGTTATTCAAGTCGGAAGTGTATGCTGTGGCCACCATAGTACGAAAGTTTGGAGGAACATGTTCACTATTTTCTTTATTTCATCTCAGAAGTATATGTTGTTACCACTCATTTGAACCGTCTCGTTGAGACGGTTCAAATGAGTGGTCACAACATATACTTTCATTGAGAAATAAGAGAAATATGAAAATATATTTTAAAATTTTGCCTACGCCTAAACAATATTGTGAATATAATATGTTAATAATATATCACCAACTGACGGTGCCGACCCATGTTTCTGCTGATTAATCTGGGTCTACATCTCTACCTTACTTTGGCCCTAAATGATTCTCTTCTGTGTTGTTACATGACTGCCGTTGTTTGACACCGCTTACAGCCGTGTTCAAACATATAGCCCCGTGCAGGCACCGGGGCGGGATCAACTGATCCTGAGAATAATGCTGCAGTAGCCATTGCTTGTCATAAAAGGCGACTAAACTGGCTTAACGATTGGACTCATACTTTCCGGAACCCACTATACCGGATTTGGCCCTCATGTACATTTTTGGCTTTCTTGTATGTGAGAGTTGAGTCAGGCTATGCCCCATATATAAAAGTAAGATTAGCGCTAATCCTATTACTTTTAGGGGATGGGATAAATGATGCTGGTGTGGTGAGGACCTGGCACCAGATCAGGTTGTTCTAATTTCAGGACTGAATATATATTTTGATTGTAAATATTGAGTTCTGAAGTTGAGATTTACCCCCCTCAGACAGGTGGATACGGGACACGACCCCGTTGACCCGTCTGCGTGTAGACTCCCTGAGGCTTGTACCTCTATGTCAGAAAAGCGGACGTTAAGCCCTATTCACTCACTCACTCAAACATATAGCACGTGCTGTTTGACCATGGCTGTACAATACTCATTTTGGGGCTAAGCCAACACCTCCATAATGCATGTGTCTCATGATGTTACTTGAACGCGTCATTACATCACCAGACAAGTTCACAACGTTCGCACTGAAATTTTGAAATTGATGCGGAGGACGGGGCACCTGCAGCACACGACCCCGGAATATGTATATTTAAATCAGCTGTTTGAATTGAACAGGTTAACGAAGTGCCAAAAGTACTGCATATATGCTCAAATTAGACAATATTTCCGACGGAAATGTAACAATAACGTTCGACCATGTCCAGCCGTGGGTAAACATTTGCTGTGGCACTTGGGACCTGTTTGAACCCAAGGCCGTAGGCAGTTCCCTCGAGTTATAAATCTATTAGAGATGTGGCATGCAAAAGGGCAAGCCGACACATTTTGGGATATGTTTCTGTCACTAATTTGTGGATGATTTATATCTCACTTTGAGCAAAGCATTAGTAAATTGCTTCAATCAGTGCAATTTTTAAACGGGCTCATTTCTCGGACGTGTGGTTCAACCGAGTCTAAAACATTTTAGACATATGATCTATATTGCTTGTTAGAAGCATGACGGATGTTTCATTGAAGGAATGGCAAACAGTGCAAATCTTGATGAGGCTGTGTGGATGCACAGTCTGATCTAGATCTACACTTGCAATACCCATAAGCCCCAGTTCATCCTTACCGGAATTCCGACAGGAGACCTGGTTTTGCCCTCATGTACGTCTTTGGCATTCTTGTATGTGACAATTGAATCTGGTTATGCCCCTTATGTGAGTATTACGATTATTCGTAATCCTATTTTAGGGGAAGGGGCCAAGTGACTGGTGTGTTATGGACCTGGCACCAAGTCGGGTTATTCTAAATTCAGGGCTGAATATATTTGTTTCGATGTAAATATCCCATTCTCATTTTGGGATTTTTCCCCCAATGCAGCAGGTTGAATATGGGATCGAACCCGTGGGCCCGGACTGAATGACCGTAGCTGTTGATAGGCCGTTAAACACCAATCAATCCATATTTATGACATGTGGTGGTCGTAGCTCATTCACTTGGGTCCTTCTTTATATGCCCTTCTGTAGCCGATTTCATGAAAATTGCAAAGTACACTTTGAGGGAGTAATCATTTATTTTTCCTGAATTGCATTATTTCATATAGAACTAACGACTGCATATATTTGATGATTAAAAGTATGCAGAATTATTATACTGAATTTATTACATTATCACAGCCAAGATGGCTGTGATAATGTAATAAATTCAGTATAATAAAAATTAATAAATTCATCCTTGAATTGAAAATTTCTCTTGTCAAAGTATACTTTGCTAGATAAGTATACTTTGCAATGCTGGTGAAATAGGCTACTGGTGTAACCAAATGTTGGGGCCTTACTGTGGACCTATTGTTAATGGATGCATTTATTTTATATGTACATTATTGTTTATGAATATTATGTTGCATGCCTGTGGCCACAGGTGTTCGTAGCCACTTGGCAGCATGTGTTATGTCATGTCACTGCTGGGGCATACAGCACGTGTAGACCCAGACCATCACACTCGCAACCGCATAAATTAATGGTAGGGGTTCCTCCTATAGGAATCGCGATTTGCTTGGTTTCAGTGGCCCTCCGATACGTTTTTATCTTTGGCTCTGTTGTTACCTGGGAGTTGAATTGGGTTATTGCCCATTATAAAAGTAGTAAGATTATTACTGATCCTACTGCTTTTGGGAGGGGGACAAGTGATCTGGTGTGGTGAGGACCTGTTGTCCGATTATTCTGATTTTAGGGCTGAATATATAGTTTTTTTATTGTAAATAGCCTGTTCTGATTTTGGGATTTCCCCCCCCCCCCATTTGTACAGGTAATAAATGGGATTTAGTACTAAACCCATTGACCCGACCTTAAATGACCTTGGCTGTTGATAGGCCGTTAAACCCCAACAAGCGAACAAACAAAAAAACGCACTCCTGTGGAGTGATTTTAGTTATTGTCCACATATTGGATTTTTAAGGAATTAAATGTGAGGGATCGCTAGCGACCGCAGCATTTATTTCCTTATAAATCCAATATGTGAACAATAACATACTTATAATTAGCCAGGTGTATAATGCAGTCTCCTATCTGAGTTTCGATTTTCCATTTCCTGTCAAACAGGTCTGGTAATATGTAACTTTATAATATTAGGGTTAAATCTTGTAATATGTGAAATAAGTGGAGCGCGATACAGGGCAGTGATTGGCTTAGAAAGTAGGGCCAATTATAAGTCTTCTTGTGTGGTGGTTGGTTGATGTGTATCTTAACGATCAGTGGGCCGTTTCACTAAACTTCGTAAGACTAAAATATTCGTAAGTGCAAATTTAGGATTGTCTGGAAATTTCAATTTATGGATTTACATTTATTGAGCATAGGCTGCATATGCAGCCTATGCTCAATAAATGTAAATCCAATAATTGTTTACAAGAAAACAGTGTTAATGTGAAATTTACAGACTATCATAAGTTTGCACTTACAAACATTTTAGTCGTAAGAAGTTTAGTGAAACGGGCCCCAGGATTCAATCTTACTGGAATCCCGACCGGAGACCTGTTTTGCCCCTCAGGTACGTCTTTGGCATTCTTGTATGTGAGAGTTGAATCTGGTTATACTCATTATAAGAGTAATATGATTATTTCTGATTCTATTACATTTTGGGGAAGGGGCCAAGTGATTTTGGTGTGGTATGGAACTGGAACCAGGTCAGGTTATTCTATTTTCAGGGCTGAATATATTTTTGTTCATGTAAATATTCTGATTTTGGGATTTTCCCCCCAATACAGCAAGTTAAATGCGGGATCGAACCCGTTGGCCCCGACCTTAAATGACCTTAGCTGTTTAACACCAAAAAATCAAATGAAATACAAGTGATCTTGGATATTTGATATTGAATGCTATTTCAATATTTTACCATGTTATGACTGATCGTATGATTTTTAAACCTTTCAAGCGGGCAGTTGGTTCGGAGCATGCGATGGGTAGATTTAATGATGGGTTTCATTCTTACCGGAATCCCTATGTCCCTGGTTTGTCTCTCAGGTACATGTTTGGCTTTCTGGTACTTGAAAGTTGCACTCGGTTATACTCATTATAAACGTAGTAAGATTAATACTAATCCTATTATTTTTAAGGAGTGGGGCTAAGTGATTCTGGTGTGGTGAGGTCATGGCACAATTCGGTTCTGATTTTGTTTAGTGAAACAGGCCCCAGGAGTCTACAGAAGTGTGCTAGCAGATCACATGTAAGACTGAACACACATGCCATAAGATCCATTTCTCACAGCCCATATATTGTCTTGTCCTATATGTTTACATTACAAATTTAGCATTACACAGCTGTCTGTAACTTACAGTATACATGTACATGGTTCTCTTGTGTTTACTTTGTCCATCCAATCGGTGACTATGTATTTTCATTGACCTACAATTGTAGGCATGCCCTGACAAAACTGACCATACTGTCTTAGTGACCAGTGTAGACCCAGACCAGACAGTCTGATCACAGTCTACTAAGATCACAATGCAGTCAATTGGTCATTCACTATAAATTTTGATGTACACTTCCGGTTTTACTGTGTAGACTCCGGTCTGATCAGGGTCTACTCTGATCACAATTCATTCAAATGATCATTCACTTCAACCTCAGATGAACAATTTTCAGGTTATTTGAGTGTGCCGACTAATCAGGATCTACACAGGTCTGAAATGAATTAACCCTTAGACCGCTATCTTAAATGTTTTGTTTATTTATTTTCTATTTTCCATTTTTATCATCAAAAACATGCTTTGACAGCACTTTAGAATAATTTACAACATGCTTTGACAGCACTTCAGAATCATTTCCATTGGAAATGATTCTGAAGTGCTGTCAAACCATGTTTTTATTGAGAAATAAGGCAAGATATAAAAGCAACAGCAGACAACAATTCGATGATCTAGTAACATAAGGTCGTAACTGCTATGCTAAAGCATAGCACTTACGACCTTATGTTACTAGACCATCGAATTGTTGTGAGTAGCGATCTAAGGTTTAAACCTTGTATATATAAGGGTATATTTAATGTGCTTAATCCTTGACAGAGTCCCGATATCCCTGGTTTAGCCCTCGTGTACATTTTTGGCTTCGTTGTTACTTGGGAGTTGAATCTGGTTATACCCATTATGGTGGGTGGTGGTCGGGCGAGTGAGACGGCGTAAATTAACAGAATGGGTTCTTCCTTATAGGAATCACGATTTGCCTGGTTTGACCCTCAGGTACGTTTTTATCTTTGGCTCTTTAGTTACCTGGGAGTTGAATTGGGTTATTGCCCATTATAAAAGTAGTAAGATTAATACTGATCCTACTGCTTTTGGGAGGGGCCAAGTGATTCTGGTGTGGCGAGGACCTGGCATCAGATCAGGATTACTCTGATTTCAGGGCTGAATATATATTTTGTTATTGTAAATATTATGTTCTGATTTTGGGATTTTCCCCCCATTTGTACATGTACTTGAACATGTACATGTACTTGTACAGGTAATATATGGGATTTTATTTAGTACTAAACCCATTGACCCGGCCTTAAATGACCTTAGCTGTTGATAGGTTGTTAAACCCCAACAAACAAACAAACAAATATACCCATTATAAAAGTAGTAAAATTCGTACTAATCATATTACTGCTAAGTGATTCTGGTGTGGTGATTACCTGGCACTAGATATTTTTTTTTTCTGTAAATATTTAGTTCTGATTTGGGGATCACCCCACACTCTCCCAAACCTGAAATATGGTATTCGACCCTGTTAACCCGGCCTAAAATTACCTTAGCTGTTGACAGGCCGTTAAACACGATTAAATAAATAAGCCTGGTTTTGTGGTGACAGATGTTACGCATAGGATTTTCTTCACCGACCAACTGGCTCAAGTCGGAAAGCCCTCGTGACAGATGTTATGCATATTATTTTCTTCACTGGCTCAAGTCAGGAAGCATGTTATCAGAAAAATGATTATGATATCTGTTTCCACCAATTCATAAGGCAATAATTCCAGCACAAAAATATTTACACAATTCCCTAACATTTGATTGGCCCGTAGAAAGTCTCTGTCCAAAATTTATATCCCAGTAAACTCCCACGCCAAACTACTTTCTACAGATGCGCTCGCTGTCCATATAAACAAATGGCTGCCATCTGTCTGTCAAAATAAACACATTTTCTCGATGAATTTTTTTCAAATGCTGTAATTATAAGGAATGAATGGCCTTTTTGTGGAATTTATCGGGGATATAAACTTGGAAAAGTCGCGGGAATACTGGACGAGGCCTTCTGGCCTTCGTCCAGTATTCCCGCGACTTTTCCAAGTTTATACCCCGATAAATTCCACAAAAAGGCCATTCATTCCTATAATATGTATTAAGTGTGGCATGGGTGATATTTGCAAATGATAATTAGAAAAGTATATCTCTGTAGCTCATGACAAATTTTGGTGTCGATGTTGTTTTCTTTTGGTTTGGAAACTTTCACAAACTGAAATACCAGTATCATTTTTGACAAAGATCACCGATGCTGAATGATTTGTTTGCTACCAGTGTTCCATATATTAATTGATTTTAACTCATTCTGCTGTTGGCCTGTGTAACAGCCTCAAGGTGCATGATCACGTGGTTACAACAACAACAACAACAATATATGAAAGAGTTGAAATCTCGCCCACTCTAAAGTAAGTATTATTTGATATTTTCCTTAATATGCAACGGATTTTGATGAAATTTGGTGCAGCAAACGCATCTTCATGAGCTGCATTTGTTGGTCCCAGGTGTTTGGCACATACTTATGTCGTTTTTGTGAAGAATCGATTTCCGTGTCAATAGACACGGAAATCGATTCTTCGCAAAAACGACAGAAGTTTGGGCCAAAGTACAGAGACCACCAAATGCAGCTTAACAAGACGCATTTGATGCGCCATATTTCATCAAAATTCCATAATAAGGACAGAATAAAAGTACATGTATTTTGAATTGAAGGGCTTCTGGAAGTTTCAGTACTTGTTGTTGTTGTTGTAACCACATGTTCATACACCTTGAGTCTGTTTATTGTAGGGATACTCGTAAGACAAAACACACTTGCTCAATGGTTTCATATTATTTAATAATCCCCTCATTGTGAAATAACATGTGGACCCATTTCTCATGCATGTGTGTGTAACTGTCTACTGGCAATTACCCGGGGGCCGTTTCACTAAACTTTGTACGACTAAAATGTTCGTAAGTGCAAAAGGATGATAGTCTGTAAATTTCACATTATACATGTTTTCTTGTAAACAATTATTGGATTTACATTTATTGAGCATGGGCTGCAAATGCAGCCCATGCTCAATAAATGTAAATCCATCAATTGAAATTTCCGTACGAAGTTTAGTGAAACGGACCCCAGATGTTACACATGTGACATTGCCATGCATTATTGTAGTCAGTTCATTATATGCCGCAGTCTGGCTACCATATACTATTAGCATGTTGCCATTTGCTTATTTGTGGCTGTGACTGGAGAAATCGGGCTTAAGTGTAGATCCAGATCAGCTTGTGCATCCGCACAATCTGATCAGGATCTGCACTGTCCGCCATGCCAATAATGAAACGCCCGTCAGGCGTCTACGAAGGAATATAGATCATGATCAGGCTACAGGAGTGTGCTGTTGGATCAGGATCTACACTGGTCACAAATCACGTAAGCCCCATTTCTCCAGTCATAGCTACTACATTTACACCTGATGCCACTTCGATATTGACAGTGTCTGAATGTATTCATTTTGCCATGTGTTTCCTAACATGTTCTGTACATGTATATGTAACATAGGTTTGTTTTTTACCGGGACTACTAGCCATTTTTAATTTAACGACTGGAGACCTGGGGGCCGTTTCACTAAACTTTGTACGACTAAAATGTTCGTAAGTGGAAATTAATGATCGTCTGAAAATTTCAATTGATGGATTTACATTTATTGAGTATAGGCTAAATGTAAATCCAATAATCGTTTACAAGAAAACATTGCTGATCGATGTGAAATTTAGTAACTATCATAATTTTGCACTTACGACCATTTTAGTTGTGCGAAGTTTAGTGAAACGGCCCCCTGGTTTGGCCCTCACATACGTCTTTGGCATTTTATATATGACAGTTGAATCTGGTTATACCCCTTATGTGAGTATTATGATTATTCGTAATCCTATTTTAGGGGAAGGGGCAAAGAGACTTGGTGTGGTATGGACCTGGCACCAGGTCAGGATGTTCTAATTTCAGGGCCGAATATATTTTTTCTCGATGTAAATATTCCGTTCTGATTTTGGGATTTTCCCCCAATGCAGCAGGTTAAAACGGGATTTAACCCAATTGCCCGGCCTTACATGACCTTAACTGTTGATATGCCATTAAACACCAATAAAAAAACAAACAGAATTACAGTGAACCGTCTCTAAACAGGAACCCCTGGTAGTTGGCAAACAGTGTAGATCCAGATGAGACGGCTCGTGACGAGCCGTCTCATCAGGATCTGCACTGTTTGCAAACCTCCCAGGGTGTCCGGTTTAGAGACGTTCCACTGTACATTCTTAAATACATTCTTGTCTTCAATCGTGTTCAATTTAACTGTTTGTATTGTCATTTTAGCCATCTTGTTTTATTATCGATTTCTTTTTGGTGTCAAAACAGTTTTATGGGTATCTCATTTCATTAATGACATTAATGATGTATAAATTGCCATTACATGTATATAAAATTCTGTAACTATATAAGTAAATACTATTTTATTATTATATCTTCCTTGATTTTTTCTTGTATGTGAGAGTTGAGTCGGGCTATGCCCCATATATAAAAGTAAGATTAGCGCTAATCCTATTACTTTTAGGGGATGGGATAAATGATGCTGGTGTGGCGAGGGCCTGGCACCAGATCAGGTTGTTCTAATTTCAGGACTGAATATATATTTTGATTGTAAATATTGAGTTCTGAAGTTGGGATTTACCCCCCTCGGACAGGTGGATACGGGACTCGACCCCGTTGACCCGTCTGCGTGTAGACTCCCTGAGGCTTGTACCTCTATGTCAGAAAAGCGGACGTTAAACCCTATTCACTCACTCACTCACTCACTCCTTGTTTATTTTAAAGCCTCGTATCTGCTTTATAATTATTATATGAAATTTTCTGAGTGTGCACTCACTTCTCTTCTTGAACTCGGGATGTTTGATTGGTTGAGGCTCAGCTGTGCCAAGTCTCGGCCAATACAAATGCCTGATTAAGACTAAGAGTACACACATGGAGATTTGACTCAGAAAGTTTGAAACCATAATAACAATGTATTTGGATACAATTTGCTTTGGGTGGGTGGTGGTTGGGGAATGAGACGGCGTAAATTAACAGTATGGATTCCTCCTTATAGGAATCACTATTTGCCAGTGGTTGGCAGGTGAGGGCACGCGATGGGTAATTTAACGATCGGGGTTCATCCTTACCGGAATCCCGACTGGAGACCTGGTTTGGCCCTCACATATGTCTTTGGAATTTTGTATGTGACAGGTGAATCTGGTTATACCCCTTATGTGAGTATTACGATGTTCGTAATCCTATTTTAGGGGAAGGGGCCAAGTGACTTGGTGTGGTATGGACCTGGCACCAGGTCAGGTTATTCTAATTTCGGGGCTGAATATATTTGTTCTCTATGTAAATATTCCGTTCTGATTTTGGGATTTCCCCCCCCAATGCAGCAGGTTAAAACGGAATCGAACCCGTTTAACCGGCCTTGCATGACCTTAGCTCTTGATAGGCCGTTAAACACTAATAAACAAACAAAACTAAAAACACTCTTTGCCTGGTTTGGGCCTCTGGTACGTTTTTGTCTTTGGATCTTTTGTTACCTGGGAGTTGAATTGGGTTATTGCCCATTATAAAAGTAGTAAGACTATTACTGATCCTACTGCTTTTGGGAGGGGCCAAGTGATTTTGGTGTGCCAAGGACCTGGCATCAAATCTGGATTATTCTGATTTCAGGGCTGAATATATAGTTTTGTTATTGTAAATATTCAGTTCTGATTTTGGGATTTTCCCCCCATTTGTACATGTACTTGAAAATGTACATGTACTTGTACAGGTAATATATGGGATTTAGTACTAAACCCATTGACCCGGCCTTAAATGACCTTAGCTGTTGATAGGCCGTTAAACCCTAACAAACAAACAAACACACACAAAATTTGCTTTGGGAAACTTATTTGTGGCTGTGAGTGGAGAAATGGGTCTCTTGGGATTTGTGACCAGAGTAGATCCTGGTCAAACAGCATTCGTTCGTCTTATCATTCGGCTTATATTTAAGGGTGGGAATTGGCTCGAACACCTTCCATACCCGGGATTTAGCCCAGTAAAAAAGCAGGCTGATGGTTGTCGGCTGTTTATATTTCCGAATTTTGATAAATGTTCAGGCTCCAAAAGTGTGCGCCAAATATAGGAGAATAATTCCAGCACAAACATATTTACACAATTCCCTAACATTTTATTGGCCAGTAGCAAGTCTCTGTCCAAAATTTATATCCCAGTAAACTCCCATGCCGAACTACTTTCTGTAACCGTCAGGCGCAGTTAAAATAATTCTTAAGAAAACGGAAAATAAACACATTTACTTGATGAATTTATTTCAAATGCTGGAATTATAAGGAATGAATGACCCTTTTGTGGAATTTATCGGTGATATAAACTTGGAAAAGTTGCGGGAATACTGGACGAGGCCTTAAAAAATTACAATTTTCGAAAACAAAATGAGTTTTTTGCGAAAATTGTAATTTTTTATCTCTTCGTCCCGTATTCCCGCGACTTTTCCAAGTTTATACCCCAATAAATTCCACAAAAAGGTCAGCCCCGTGCAGGCACCGGGGCGGGATCAACTGATCCTGAGAATAGTGCTGCAGTAGCCATTGCTTGTCGTAAAAGGCGACTAAACTGGCTTAACGATTGGGTTTATACTTTCCGGAACCCACTATACCGGATTTGGCCCTCATGTACATTTTTGGCTTTCTTGTATGTGAGAGTTGAGTCGGGCTATGCCCCATATATAAAAGTAAGATTAGCGCTAATCCTATTACTTTTAGGGGATGGGATAAATGATGCTGGTGTGGCGAGGGCCTGGCACCAGATCAGGTTGTTCTAATTTCAGGACTGAATATATATTTTGATTGTAAATATTGAGTTCTGAAGTTGGGATTTACCCCCCTTGGACAGGTGGATATGGGACTCGACCCCGTTGACCCGTCTGCGTGTAGACTCCCTGAGGCTTGTACCTCTATGTCAGAAAAGCGGACGTTAAACCCTATTCACTCACTCACTCCACAAAAAGGTCATTCATTCCTATAATGGTAACTACTATAATTTGGGTCCAACAGTACAGTTCTGTAACCTGATCATGATCTACAGTCGAACCTGTGTTAAGACCACCTCCGAATACTTGACGGATTTTAACCAAATTCGGTATACATGTTTATCACGGCAAGATGAAGAAGCCTGTTGATTTTGAAAAAATTACAATGACTTATCTCCCCTTGTCGGCCATTTTTATTTTTCGCACTCTGTATCCTTGTCCACGCGATAACTCGAGTTCGACTTCACCGATCGTAACCAAATTCCGTATACATGTTTATCACGGCAAGATGAAGAAGCCTATTTATTTTAAAAAATGTCCAATTGCTTATCTCCCCTTGGCGGCCATTTTTATTTTTCGCACTCTGCATCCTTGTCCACACAATAACTCAAGTTCTACTTCGCTGATCGTAACCAAATTCGTTATACATGTTTATCATGGCAAGACGAAGAAGTCTATTGATTATGAAACATTTCCGATGACTTAGCTCCCCTTGGCGGCCATTTTTAATTTTCGCACTATGTATCCTTGTTCACGCAATAACTCCCGAGTTCTACTTTATCGCTTCTAACACAATTCGGTATACATGTTTATCACGGCAAGACGAAGGAGGCTATTGATTTTAAAAAAAATTCTGATGACTTATCGACCCTTGGCAGCCATTTTTAGCTCGGCTGCACGAAGTGCAGAAGAGCTTATGTCATACCCCCGGCGTCGTCGGCGTCGGCGTCGTCCACAAACTTAACAGTGGGAAAAATTTCTTATAACATCGGTTTCCTTTCATGAAACGCCTTGATATTTCATACATGCATTCCTCAGATGACCCTCTATCATGCTGTAGCAAATCCATGACCCACCACCCAACCCTTACCCCAGGGTCAAGGTCAGAAACTTAGCACATTCACAAAGTTAACGTTGGGGTAAGTGTCTTATAACTTCTGTTTCTCCTTTCATGCAACACCTTGTTATTTCATACATGCATTCCTCAAATGAACCTCTATCATGCTGTAGCAAATCTATGACCCACCACCCAACCCTTACCCCAAGGTCAAGGTCACAACCTTAGCACATTCATAAACTTAACGTTGGGGTAAATTTATTATAACATCGGTTTCCTTTCATGGAACGCCTTGATATTTCATACATGCATTCCTCAGATGACCCTCTATTATCCATGACACACCACCCAACCCTTACCCCAAGGTCAAGGTCACAAACTTAGCATGTTCATAAACTTAACGTTCGGGTAAATGTTGTGTAACTTCTGTTTATTTATAGGGAATGTCTTCATATTTCATAAATGCTTTCCTCAGATGACCCTCTATCATGATGTAGCAAATCCACGACCCACCACCCAACCCTTACCCCAAGGTCAAGGTCACAAACTTAGCATGTTCATAAACTTAACGTTGGGGTAAATGTTGTGTAACTTCTGTTTCTTTACAGGGAACGCCTTCATATTGCATAGATGGATTCATCTGATGATACTATATTGTGCTATAGCAAATCCATGACCCACCGCTCATCCCTTACCCCAAGGTCAAGGTCACAAACTTAGCACATTCATAAACTTAACGTTGGGGTAAATGTCTTATAACATCTGTTTTCTTTCATGGAACGCCTTGATATTTCATGCATGCATTCCTGAGATGACCCTCTATCATGCTGTAGTAAATCCACGACTCACCACCCAACCCTTACCCCAAGGTCAAGGTCACAAACCTAGCACATTCATAAACTTAACGTTGGGGTAAATGTTGTGTAACTTCTGTTTATTTACAGGGAATACCTTCATATTTCATACATGCATTCATCTGATGATACTATATCGTACTATAGCAAATCCATACCCACCTCCCACCCATTTTCCCAAGGTCGTCACAAACATAGCACATTCATAAACTTAACGTTGGGGTAATTGTCTTATAACATCTGTTTCCTTTCATGGAACGCCTTGATATTTCATACATGCATTCCTCAGATGACCCTCTATCATGCTGTAGCAAATCCATGACCCACCACCCAACCCTTACCCCAAGGTCAAGGTCACAAACTTAGCATGTTCATAAACTTAACGTTGGGGTAAATGTTGTGTAACTTCTGTTTCGTTACAGGGAACGCTTTGATATTTCATACATGCATTCATCTGATGATCCTCCATTGTGCTACAGCGAATCCATGACCCACCCCACCCCTTTCCCCAAGATCAACATAATAAACTTAACGTTGGAGTAAATGTCTTTTTATAACTTCTGTTTTTTACAGGGAACGCCTTGATATTTCATACATGCATTCATCTGATGATACTCTATCGTGCTATAGCAAATCCATGACCCACCCCCCACCCCTTTCCCCAAGGTCAAGATCACAAACTTAGCACATTCATAAACTTAACGTTGGGGTAAATGTCTTATAACATCTGTTTCCTTTCATGGAACGCCTTGATATTTCATACATGCATTCATCTGATGATACTCTATCGTGCTATAGCAAATACATGACCCACCGCCCACCCCTTACCCCAGGGTCAAGGTCACAAACTTAGCACATTCATAAACTTAACGTTGGGGTAAATGTTTTATAACATCTGTTTCCTTTCATGGAACGCCTTGATAGTTCATACATGCATTCCTGAGATGACGCTCTATCATGCTGTAGCAAATCCACAACCCACCACCCAACCCTTACCCCAAGGTCAAGGTCACAAACTTAGCATGTTCATCAACTTAACGTTGGGGTAAATGTTGTGTAACTTCTGTTTCTTTACAGGGAACGCTTTGATAGTTCATACATGCATTCATCTGATGATCCTCTATTGCGCTACAGCAAATCCATGACCCACCCCACCCCTTTTCCCAAGGTCAAGGTCACACACTTAACACATTCATACATGCATTCCTCATGTGAATAGCTATCAACCTGTAGAAAATCACCAACTTAGTGCGTTCATAAACTTAACGTTGGGTTAAATTTTGTTTTACTTCTGTTTTCAGGGAGCTCATTGATATTTCATACATGCATTCATCTTAATATGCTATATTATGCTATAGCAAACCCACGACCCACCTTGCACCACTGACCCCAATGTCAAGGTCCACCGCACGCCCCTTAACCCAAGGTCAAGTTATATGATATTCATATTTTTTTATGCAACTGTGCCAAGATTGAGTGAAGGCTGCCAACAGGCGAGCTTCGTTGTCTTCTGACAACTCTTGTTAATTTTCGCACTCTGTATCCTTGTCCACGCAATAACTCAAGTTCTACTTCACCGATAGTAAACAAATTCGGTATACATGTTTATCACGGCAAGACGAAGAAGCCTATTTATTTTGACAGATCGTGACCAAATTCAATATACATGTTTATCACGACAAGAACCCTATTAATTTTCAGTGACGATAGCTGTTAATAGGCCGTTAAACACCAACAAACAAACAAACACTTGTCATCAGAACAGGATACTAAAGTCTTAGAGCAGTATCTTGAAATTTCAGTGCTGAATCATGTTAACCCATTTGCTAAAGGATACTGTGAAAGAATATACTGCTGTGATGAAGTTATAATTTGTACAAAACTGGGAGGTTGATCGGGAGCACGCGAAGGGTAATTTAACGATAGGAGTTCATCCTTACCGGAATGCCGACTTACATGTTTCGTCCTCATGTACATTTTCGGCCTTCTGATAATTGAGAGCTAACTCCTTTTATACCCCATTAATTAAAAAAGATTAGTGCTGATCATATTACTTTTGGGGTTGGAGCTAAGTGACTGGTGTGGAATGGACCTGACACCAGCTCATGATATTCTTATTTCATCGCTGAATATATAGTTTTTTGTAAATATCGAGTTCTGCTTTTGGGAATGTCCCTCATTATGGACAGGTTAAATACAGGATAGGCCGTTAAACACCAATAATAAAAAATTGTCAAAAACTGAACAATTGTATTCATGTGTGTGCCACTGTCTTTGGTTGGCATTTTAAGACCTTACTTTTAACCCTTGCTATGCTAAATTAGATTTTGTCGTCCTCTGTTGTTGCTTTTTTAAAATTACATCTCAAGAAAAGCATGGTTTGGCAGCATTTTATAATCATTTCCAATGGAAATGATTATAAAGTGCTGCCAAACCATGTTTTTCATTAAAAAAAATACAAAGTATGAAACAACAGCAGAGAACATTTCGTTTCCCGCACTCTAAGCCATAAGGACTGACTTCATAGAACACCATCCTTCTTTTCGAAGACAATAGCTTTGTAAATGTGCTTGCATATTTGTATTAAGTGTAACAAATCATATCCTTCTTCATATCTACTATACTGTGCATTGAGTTGCCATCTGAGCCATCTTAGCATGAACAAGCTATCGGCCAGTTTGACCTCTTGTGGAGATTGACATACACAGACAGCTCAGAATTTGATAAAGTAATACAATTCGGTGCACTATGTTTTAAAAAGAATTACTTACAACGCCCTATCCGTTATATGTAGACCAAGTCAATACCAAGTCTGGTTTCGTACGATACATGTGCCCATTTGTTTTAAACACAGTACTCTTTACACTAGCTATCAAGAATGCACGGTCATATAGACTATATTTCCTGTACACAGACTACAATTTACCATGTATACTGTATTGAGTGCAATAAGGAATATTGATTGTGTATGGACTTGCGCTGCTATCATATACGTGTTGCTAGCAGACTATATGTGGTAATGTCATACATGTAGTTCTAAAATTAGGTGAGTGAATTGACCTGATGAACTACACAGTGTAACATGGCCATTGTAGATTTTGGAAATGACAACATTTATAACCAATTTATTATAGGAATGAATGGCCTTTTGTGGAATTTATTGGGGTATAAACTTGGAAAAGTCCCGGGAATACTGGACGAAGGCCGTAAGGCCTCGTCCAGTATTCCCGCGACTTTTCCAAGTTTATATCCCCGATAAATTCAACAAAAAGGCCATTCATTCCTTATAATTCCAGCATTTGAAATAAATTCATCAAGAAAATGTGTTTATTTTCCGTTTTCATAAGAGTTTACTGGGATATAAATTTTGGACAGAGACTTGCTACGGGCCAATCACATGTTAGGGAATTGTGTAAATATTTTTGTGCTGGAATTATCATGGTGTATACATTGACATGAGATCATTGATAGCACGTTGTAAATGATTATACTTGTAACATGCTGTACCAAATTGCATTCATTTTATCTGTCACATTTTGCCCGCTATACACATATAATCATTTAGTAATATGTATTTTACTGATAGTGACTCGCGGTGGTATCAGACTATTTTCATATGCAAATGAGGCATGATATGTTTTAATTATTTGTACTAATTAAATGCGTCACCTGAAACAAATAATAGTTCGACAGATTATAAAGTATAATCATTGCACACCAGAAAAAAAATACAGAGAATAAATAGTAATGTTCGTTAACATTTTATGGAAAAACAGTTATCGCCCCTGATATCAGTGTGGAAATTTACGTCTGATATTAAATGTATAATAATGCCAACCAATACGCTGGGTACATGTAATGGTGAATGAATGTTCATTTTGAAAGTAAATGTATTCGATGATGTCTGTGATTTAAAGAACATTTTGTGCCTAATGAGTGGGCATGTACCTCTAACAGTCTGGGACTACTTACAACGCTTGTCTTATCACCCAGTAAACATTATTGCATTATGATCACCCTGGAATCACGACACCACAACCATGGCCGGCTTACTACCGCCTCTGCACGCCTCCGCCAGCCGAAATAGCACCAGACAGATGACGAGAATCACACCCACTATCTGCAGCCCGTACAACACGGCCGTGGGGCCGTACGTGTCGTAGAGGCTGCCGGAGAGCCGGATGTAGGCCATGTCCCCGAGGGAGCTGCTGAAGGCGATCACCATCAGGCAGATCCCGCTCATCTCGATCTGGGTGTTGCCGTACGCGATCCCGCCCGGGTACAGCGGCGAGATCAAAAACCCTTCCACGATAGTGCATAACCACAACATTGACGCACTTTTAGTCGCATATATGTTCAAGAATGTCGTTGCTATGGAATGAGCGATGATTTGTAGAGCGAACAAACGTTTAACGGACATGTAATTTGATATAACCGATGTGCATAGTCTTGAAATAGTTAATGCTAGCCAAAATGACATGTTCAAATAAGACGCCAGATTTCTGTCAAATTTCAGTTTATCCACTGAGAAAGATCGTATAAAATTAGCAAACACTTCTTCCCCACCTGTCAAATTGAAGAAGTAGATGAACAGAAGCACAAATATACTTGACCCAAAGATAAACGAGCCATTGGCGTACGTTGCTGGGTTAACCATTTCTACAAATGATTTTGAAGACTCCGCTGCTTTCGATGTGGTAGAGTTAATGGATAATGGCGTGTACTGAATCTCGCTGCTTCGCACTAGATGGAAATAATAAAACACCACTGAGAACATGAAGGACAATCCGCCGACGAACATGAACGCGTACTGGACACGCGATTCCGTGACGACAGTGTACGCGGAGACCTGCTGGTTTCGTGTCACTGTGTCGGCGTACTGCAGGACGGCCAGGAATGGCGTGACGAGCAGGGGAACCAGCAGGGCACCAACGCCGTACCCCATGGCCAGAAGTTGCAGCGTAACGGCCGTCTTGTCCTTCCACAGGCAGATCACGTCTCGTACTCCGGCTGTCAACGTAAAACGTACATTAACCCTTTCACCCCTAAGTAACTGGAATGGATTTTGATATGTTAATTTTGCAACCAATCCAACCATCACAAAATGGTTTTCTGACGAGTCCATTTGTGAAAAGGGGGTATTTTTTGTTCTCAAAAATATGAAAATTACTTTCAAAAAGTGAAGATCGCCAGCCAGGTTGAGCACGTCTCACTGCAGTAAGTCTGAAATGTATTTTATCCCGTCAACACAGAGCGTATGTGCCGTGAAACACGGTGCCGTGAAACATTTTTGATATCTAGTCAATACTATTTTTGCATTTTACAGCCATTTGTATGTGTTGATGGGATAAATAGAATAGTAGGTTAGTGCCGTGAATGGGAAAAAATATCTGGCGCGGCACGGAAACGGGATGTGCTCGGCAGAGCCTCGCCCATCCCGTTTCCTGTGCCTTGCCAGATAGTTTTTCCCATTCACGGCACTAACCTACTATTCTCTATAACTGTAAGCATCGCATGAAAATATATTTTAACTTTTACTCCACTCATAGTCATGTTGGTGACACGCACACACCAATGTCCCAAGCAAACGTTGATATATAGATCCTGTTATGAGTACAGTTTCGATACTATACAACTGCACAATGTTCAAATATGTTATAATTATGATCAACCACATTAAACTATCTATATGCATGATCTCTAGCGGGCGTGGTTTGTGTATTACCTATGCTGATGATGCCGCCGCAGGCTCCCAGTATGAAGTAATGGAACCACAGAAACGTCACATCGGGCGAGAACGGCACAAAGAAAATAGCGACCGCCGCGATGGTTTCTGGGACGGCGACGAAAATATCCAACAGTCTCTCATACCTCTCCACGAGTAATCCGCCAATCAAGGCGCCGACAAACCCGCCGGCTCCCCGCCCGGACACGGACCGGGACACTGCGTCGTATGACGCACCGAACGTCAGCTTGATGTCAATAAGCGTGGGTCCGGGGATTTCCAGGTACAAGCCCTGCAATTTGTTTAGTTTAGTAATATTTTATTGCAAATGTAAGCGGCATGGATAAAACTGCAACAAGAAAACGTAATGTATAAATATCATGCAAATGTGTTGGACTACAAGTTAAATCAGCATTAGAAAGAAAAAACCCTAAAATTGGCAGAGTGGCCATGTTAAATTTGAAGGGGTCAGATGAAGAAGGGGATAGGAACAGTACGGTCGCTGCGACATCGCCGGTGCTTGAACGAGAAATGTTCTTTCTGTGATATCTACTCTCAACAAAAAGGTTAGGTGATATTAAGAATGAGTCGTTCAAAGAGAATACATTGAATAATAAAGATAATACGTTGATGTCATGAACGTGACGCTGTTTGTTTTCGCCGAAAAAAATAAATGAAAAACTGTATAGAGGGCTAAGCTATGGTGGCATAGAGGTGACATTGTCAACATTTATTTTATCTCGTGGCCACGACATAGTATCTCGTGGCCACGACTTAGTATCTCGTGGCCACGACTTAGCTATGAGGCAACCTTCAAAATAGGGGCCCCTTACATGAAAAATAGGCGCCTTACACCTGCCACATAGTGACATGGTTTCAGCCTGCACACTAGGGGCCAATTGCTTGCAAAATAGGGGCCTTTACCTGTGGAATAGGAACCTTTAATCTGCTGTATAGTGTTGGCAAGCTGCAAAATATGGGCCCATTACCTGCCGCATAGGTGAGGTTTATATCCTGTATAGAGGCATGGTGTCATTGACTTTCTGCATAGGGATATGGTGGCCACCTACACAATAGGGAACCGTCACATGTACGTAAACATTGCAAAGACCTTCAATATACACCGGGATAACGAGCCCATATTTGTCAGGAAAGGGGCCCCTGTTTTGGCAGGTTGGAACTATGCCACTACACAGCAGATGAAGGCACCCCATTTACATGTGACGGTTCCCTATTGTGTAGGTTGCCACCATATACTAAAGAAAAAGTCTATTCCACGTTTTGCTGCCGACGAACCTTTGGCTATTAAACACATTTAATCTAAAAAATATTTAAATCTAATAAGTAGTGTTTTATAAATAACAAAAAGTCACCCTCCCCCAAAAATAGTTATTTGATGAAATTCCATCAAATATTGATTTTATTGCGGAAAAAAAAGATTTTCCTATGGGCATTTAAAGGTACACGCCCACTCAGTAGTTTATAATATAGTGAGACAGATAGTTTTGTATATTCTGTAATTATGACATTTTCTGACAAACTAAACATTCATTCACCATTACCCCACGTACTGACTGACATTATTTTATACATTTTATATTAGACGTAAATTTACACACTGACATCTCTGTATTTATTTTTTATGTGCAATGATAATACTTTTTATTACCCATGAAATACATAGTTATACAATGTAAATAAAAGTCATATGTTCTCATCGATGAAATAAACAGCTTCTGGTGAAAATACGACTACTTCCGCTATCTATATTCATAACGCGCACCTGCAGTGCCGGACTACAAATAGACTGCAAATACACATTCATTACCGTATACAGTCTAAAAAACTGCTAATTTCCATGGAGCGGTATACAATAAATAGAATATTCATATTTTTGCAATGAATATGACATAATAATTATGTTCATCTCGTGGTGTGAAATGTCCATATTTCACGAGTGCCTAACCACTCCACACCACTCGATGAACATATATGTCATATTCGTTGCAAGGTACGAGTGAAATATGGACATTCCACACCACTCGATGAACATATATGTCATATTCGTTGCAAGGCACTCGTGAAATATGGACATTCTACACCACTCGATGAACATATATGTCATATTCGTTGCAAGGCACTCGTGAAATATGGACATTCCACACCACTCGATGAACATATATGTCATATTCGTTGCAAGGCACTCGTGAAATATGGACATTCCACACCACTCGATGAACATATATCTCATATTCGTTGCAAGGTACGAATGAAATATGGACATTCCACACCACTCGATGAACATATATGTCATATTCGTTGCAAGGTACGAGTGAAATATGGACATTCCACACCACTCGATGAACAATGTCATATTCGTTGCAAAACTATGAATATCCTCTATATAATCTGTCGAACATATTATTTTTTCATGTGACGCATTTAATTAATATAAATAATTAAAAAATAGCATGCATCATTTGCATATGAAAATAGCCTGATACCACCGCGAGTCACGATCAGTAAAATACATATTACTAAATGATTATATCTGTATAGCGGGCACTCATAGTAATTTTTTAGAACTGGTGGCATAGTGACACAATTATACACTTAATTACTTCCTATAAAGAACAGTATGTGCCTACTAAGTGGGCATGTACCATTAACATGGGGGTTAACATATTTATTTTTTTAAATAATGTTTCAATTGGTGGACCGATTTTCAAAATCTAACTTTTGTTTTCTTAGTTACATAATTTCCAAGCTATCTCGCCAGGTGTCGGAGTAAATTTGTTCGTTTTTCAACTCTCGCCGTCGTTCTTAACCTCCTTTTGCCCCATGTTAAATTAAAATTATGATTTGATGGAATATCTTCATCAAATAACATTTTTTGGAGAGGGTGCATTTTTTGTTATTGATGAAAAAGTTCGTCGGCAGCAAAACGTGGAACAGACTCTTTTTTTAGTAAGTACTACGCTAACGACGCTTTCATATATGGGCTGTGACTGCAGAAATGGGGCTTATGGGATTTGTTAGCAGTGTAGTTTATGATCAAATAAATAGAGAATAGTAGGTTAGTGCCGTGAATGGGAACAAATATCTGGCAAGGCTCAGGAAACGGGATGGGCGAGGCTCTGCCGAGCACATCCCGTTTCCGTGCCCGCCAGATATGTTTTCCCATTCACGGCACTAACCTACTATTCTATTTATCCCGTCAACACCTACAAATGGTTGTAAAATTCAAAAATCGTATTGACTGGATATCAAAAATGTTTCACGGCACCGTGTTTCACGGCACATACGCACTGTGTTGACGGGATAACACACTCATATAGCCTAACAACGAGCTGTATTGTTTGTTAGAAGCATGACGGGTGTTTCATTGATGGAATGGCCGACAGTGCAGATCTTGATCAGACATGCGGATGCACAGGCTGATCTGGATCTACACTTTTCGCAAAACCCATAAGCCCCATTTCTGCAGTCACAGCCATATATAAGATTTGACGGTGTCATAGTCAACCACGCTTATCCTTACCATCGAAATCCATATCAGGAAGAGTGCCGCGGATTTGAAGACTTTAAATCGAAATGAGTGTCCATCCATCACTGGAAATACAGTATACACTCGTTACCTCGAACAATCTTAAGTCAAACTACTGATAACTCAAAGTCAAATTCTGGGTACCAAGTACATGTTTTCCTACGGTGGGGTTAGCGCGTAATTGCGCACACGAACGAACACGACAGGTTGGTTCCAATAATAACTCTCGTTAACTCAAAGTTTCGTTAACTAATGTATTTTCCTTAGTCCCGTGGGCTTTGAGTAAATGAGTGTAGACATATTGCGTAAAATCCAAGATAACGTGGTGAATACCTCGTGGCACTGTCAACACCACTTTTCTTTATATAACACTGTTACATTCCCTCGTATATGCACATATTCGGAAATGTTGGCAAGTATGAGTTAAACGCTAGAATGAGCAACTACACCGCGTAGTCATGTGGAGCTGTATGTAGTGTGTATACACATTTTATCAGTAAGTATCTAACATTGTGATTAAAATCTGAAATGAATTTTCACCACGTAAACACAATCTGTTGACAGGTGGATTAATAGCGACAGATGTGCCGTGTATACCATATATGTGGTCGGTACCTTGCCAACTCAGCTTTATGCAGCCTATCGACCTGCATATCTATGTACACACGTATGTATGCATGTAGCATAGGCGGCGGAAGCCGAAAATTATTGGGGGTGCCCAATGTTGAGGGCCCGAAGGGCTTGATAGCGCTAGGGGGGTCCGGGGGCATGCCCCCCTTAAATTTTTGAAATCCAAGTTAGCCCCCCCCCAACAAAATTATTGGGCTAGCCCCCCCCCCCCCCCGCCCCCGCTCCCGCCCCCGCCCCCGCGCTTCCGTCGCCCCTGTGTAGTCGTTTGGAATTTAATTTGTTGTAAAAGACTTAATTGTTACACGACGAAATGCACTTGCAGTGATATCAAGGTGCATGATCACGTGGTTACAACAACAACAACAACGTCGCCCACTCCAAAGTCAGTATTATTTGATATTTTCCTTAAAGGCCCAACAATCGGTGCCCTGGTACCGAATTTAGAAGGAGGGGCATATCCAATTACTGATAGCGTCCCTAGCCTGTCAGTTATACACTGGCTTTATAAAAGGCTGCAAGGATGCACCAGCTGATCCGGGGATATGCATGTCGTAACGTGTACACGTGTCCGTTACTTAGAGTATGTCACCTACATATAGTGAAACCTATATTGTACTTCTGGACCTGAACAAGGTTCCTATCTCCAATGTATTTTGTAAGTACATGTAGTAACCAATATATCAGAATATGTGTTTGTAATAAGTTGGTATTTGATAAAAATGTGTATCTATGTCATGTCATTCCACAGATAACCCCGTCCCAGTTAGACTGCATTGTTGCAGATACACTGTATAATATATGCTGACAGCTAATTAGAGACAAGTGTTGAAATAGCCATACTGGCATAACTTATGTTAGGATACAGGAAATAAGGCTGCTAGCAAACGTGAATTCATGTACCGGTAGTCATGTAAATTCCAGATCGGACTGCACATACATGCTGTTTTGTGAATGTGCATACTAACCCAAGTATATGCTGTTTATAATTAGTATATATTGCATTTTCACAGCTACTGTATCAAGTTTCTAGGCGACATATTTGTCTTGCTGGTCTATTAAACCATGGTTTTGTTTCATTCACCTTATTATGTGCATACCAAACACATATTTAATTTTATATTACTGTCCAAAATCAAAGTTGTGCAGCTGGCACACCGACTGATGTTGACCATACAGGCAGTTATAGCTGTTAGCTGTTAGCATGGTTAGCGTTATCACTAAAGTTTAAACTCGTGGGGTTGTTTACAATGTCGGGTCATGAACTCAGCTCTTTGAATGAATTACATACGTGACAGCTACGCTCCGCCCGGCAAGTTTGAATCAGTTGTCAGTTGAGTACATTGTATTACTTCAAAAGCACATTTACATTCGTTTTCTTAAATCCAAATGTTCCTAAACCTTTCATAGTTGTATTATCTATCTCCGTGTGAAATAGTCACGGTAATTATTTGTTCAGTGGTATTCCGAAAATGTCTGAAAATGTGTCCCTGAAGTGAAGCATGCATAAACTTATCAAAAAGCCTGCCCAGCGCCATCTGGTGGCTTTTATACCCCAGTTGGGCCTTTAATATGCAACGGATTTTGATGAAATATGGCGCAACAAATGCGTCTTCATGAGCTGCATTTGGTGGTCCAGGGAGTTCGGCCCAGACTTATGTCGTTTTTGCGAAGAATCGATTCTTCGCAAAAACGACATAAGTTTGGTCGAAAATACAAAGACCACCAAATGCAGCTTAACAAGACGCGTTTGATGCACCATATTTCATCAAAATCCGTTACGTAATAAGGACAATATAAAATAATACGTACTTTGAATCAGATGGATTCTGGAAGTTTCAGTACTTGTTGTTGTTGTTAGTACCACGTGATCAGACACCTTGGATATGGACGGGGGAATAATGCGTGGCAGGGATGGTAAAATGGTTAAACCTGTAAGTATGTCAAAAAGTCTGAGAAAGCAAAATTGCCATGAAAACAAAGAATCGATTATAAAGCTATATACTACGGAGCCCCACAGGGGACGTTCCCATTGTTAATTAGCGAGAACGAATTGTTAATTCGAGGGAACGAATTGTTATATCGTGGGAACGAATTGTCATTTCATGGGAACGAATTGTTAATTCGAGGGAACGAATTGTTAATTCGAGGGAACGAATTGTTATATCGTGGGAACGAATTGTTAATTCGAGGGAACGAATTGTTAAATTGAGGGAACGAATTTTTATTTCGTGGGAACGAATTAATAAAATAAATACATGTCCCCTGCGGGGCTCCGTAATAGACCTATTATTAGACCTGTATATAGAGGCAATTTTTGTTCTCATTGCAAATTTTATTTCTCGGACTGCTGGTTTGTAAACATGATTAGGATTTTTAGCCAGTTTACCATCCCTGCCACGAGTTTTTCACCTGAAGATAATAGTGTGATTTTGTATGTCTGGAGCATTATCATAGTTTATCCCGTCAACACAGTGCGTATGTGCCGTGAAACACGGTGCCGTGAAACATTTTTGATATCCAGTCAATACCATTTTTGCATTTTACAGCCATTTGTAGGTGTTGACGGGATAAATAGAATAGTAGGTTAGTGCCGTGAATGGGAAAAAATATCTGGCGCGGCACGGAAACGGGATGTGCTCGGCAGAGCCTCGCCCATCCCGTTTCCTGAGCCTTGCCAGATATTTTTTCCCATTCACGGCACTAACCTACTATTCTCTATAATTACGTATTCGTGTTACATGTATGTGTCAAGGTTAGTATGCCCCCTATGCGATAGCAGGGGGCATATTGCGTTGCTCTTGAGGTTCCCTCTGAATTCCACCCGTCCGTCCGTGTACATTTACGCCGAAAAGTTTGTAAGAGTTTCTCCAACATGTACTATCTTTAATATTACGCGAATGATTGTTTCGATATTTGGACACTTGAATCACCTGAACATGTTTAACACACTCGTGTCACCATTAACACGACATTGACCTTCGTCACATTCGAAATGTCGCTGAAACACTAAAGCCATTTTGTTACGTCGAAAAGTTTGTAAGAGTTTCTCCAACATGTAATATCTTCAATTTGACACGAATGATTGCTTCGATACTTGGACACTTGAATCACCTGAACATTTGTAACACACTCATGCCACCATAACACGACTTTGACCGTGGCCACCTTCGAAATGTCGCTGAAACACTTAGTCATTTTGTTGCGTCGAAAAGCTTGTAAGAGATTCTCCAACGAGTAAAATCTTCCCTATTACGCGAATGATTGCTGCCATACTTGGACACTTGAATCACCTGTGCATTCGTCACACACTCGCTCCCCATTAACACGACATTGACACCTTCGATTTGTCGCTGAAACACTTAGCCATTTTGTTACGTGGAAAAGTTTGGTAAGAGTTTCTCCAGTTTCAGTCCAGTAGATCTATGCCACGGGGGCATATCCATATTTTACAAACATAATGTCTAGTTTCAAACGAAGTCATCGAGGACGTTCCAAAATGTCGTTCCAAGTGATGTTCATGATGAGCGACATTTCTTTTATGACTATTCATTTACCCGGGTACAAAGTAGGAGTCCAATTTCCGTTGGCTTTTATCTTTAGAGTTTGTCATGATGCAGACAAATTATTGTTGTTGTTGTTGCTGTTGTTGTATGTCTATAATTCAGGCGCTTATTTTTCGCCACAATCTCTCAACAGCCACAGAGACCGGAGTTAAATTGGAGGGCGAAGCCGATTCTAGACTAGTTGGCATCGCGATCATACATATTCAACATGTATTCCTGAAATAGAAACAGTCTATATCCTATAGCAGAGACGTATTATGTACTTTCCTTACCAATAGTCATATTTGCATCCAAAAGTTAAAACTGAAAAGGGGGTTCGTTCGCACCCCCCGAACCACCCCCCCTGGCGACGCCTATGACTATAAAGTACAACATGACCCGTCAAGTGTAATATCACCTACTAAATTGTCAATTGTATCACCTGTAAGCGTATGTCAACTTATTGTCACCAATATATCTGCATTTACGGATCAGATCTTCAACCTATCATATATTCCCACACAGTGACAGAACTAGAAATGGACGCTTGTCGACAAGCGCATGTGTATCCCCCTCCCCAGATACACAAGTAGTTTGAAAAAAGGGTGTTCGAGTTATGCTCCGGAGACGGACAAACAAAGGGAGATAACTAAAAAATTAGTGATGCAAGAGTTGTCATTCTTGCGTGACACACCTTTAGGGTCGTGGTCTATGCATGTGTGAAGTTTCATGAAAATATTCCAAAGGGTGTTCGAGTTATGCTCCGGGCACGAAATCAGTGCACGGAACAACAAAGGGAGATAACTAAGAAATTAACGACGCAAGAGTTGTCATTCTTACGTGCGTCACACCTTTGGGTCGTCTTCTATGCATGTGTGAAGTTTAATAAACTAGAAAATGTGTTCATAGAACACGGATGTCCCACATATCGCTTTGGTAATAAATGAGGCCAAATTCCAAGTCACAATTTGCTTTTACCTGAGCGTTAAAGTTTTTGAAGCACCAAGTATGTGACCTTGACCCTGGGCTTGGTGGGGGCATGACGAACGTGGATTTGGCACAGGGCGGTAGAGGACCATTAGAGCAATGCATATATGAAATATGAAGCTGATCCGTGAAAGAAAACAGAAATTATAAGATATTTACCTGAGCGTTAAAGTTTTTGAAGCACTAAGTATGTGATCTTAACCCTGGGCTTGGCGGGGGCAGGACAAACGTGGATTTGGCACAGGGGGGGGGGGGGGGGGGGGGGGGGGGGGGGGTGGTAGAGGACCATTAGAGCAATGTGTATATGAAATATGAAGGAGATCGGTCGAAGGATGAAGAAATTATGAGACATTTACCCGAGTGTTAAAGTTTTGTGACGGACGGACGGACGGGACGACGGGAGGACGGGAAGCACGTTCCTACGAATGAATACTTGTTGGGTTTTTACTCTATAAAAATACCCAACAAGAGTACCCAACACTATCCTAACCCTACCCAATAAGATCCCGGTACACTTACAACAAGTACCCATTCGTGTGTGCGGACGGACGGACGGACGGACAAGGGTAACACTAAATGCCCCCTCCACTATCGTGGTGGGGCATAAACATATTCCAAAGGGTGTTCGAGTTATGCTCTGGATACAAAATCAGAGCACGAAACAACAAAGGGAGATAAGTAAACAAGAATTCCGAGGAATCAAATGCCTCGCCTTGTCCCGCCTTGACCTCGAGCCTGGGCCCGAAAGCAATTTTCACTGGCCCGAACATATTATACAATTATTGACTAGTGAGCCATAGAATATCAGATTATATTCTATGGCTCACTAGTCAATAATTGTTTTATTATATGATAATAGTCTGTATATAGCACTTACGACCTTATGCTACTAGACAAAAATTGAAGAAGAATTTGAAAAAAAAAATGAAAAAAAAAAATGGAAAAAAAAGTTTAAAAAAAAAGTTTAAAAATTAAAAATAATAATGCTTGCTACTGGAGCCCAGAATTTCTTTTTAATATTCCTATATTTATCTACATATATCTGCACAGGTCCACATAATGCCACAATATTTTCAACACAGTTTACGGAAATGTAATATACAATGTAGTAATTTACCTGTATAAATTACCTGTGGTCAGATAGTGGTCAAACTGGACATTTGCACATGCTAGCACATGCACAGGTGAATGGTTCTCCCAGTCTCTATTGTTCAACCGGAGAAGGCTATTGTTCTCTCTACAGGAAAGGTGTACAGAGCACACGAGAAAACTGGTCTTCATGCATTATTGTCCAGTTTGTAGAGTGCGCAAAACAAAAAAGGGAGATCACTCAAAAATTAGCTACGCAAGAGTTGTCATTCTTGTGCGCGACACACCTCCGGGTCGTGGTGTATGCATGTGTGAAGTTTCATGAAAATATTCCAAAGGGTGGTCGAGTTATGCTCAATCAGTGCGCAAAACAATCAAGAGGGCCATGATGGCCCTAATTCGCTCCCCTGACTCCATGAACACCAGAGGAGAATGTGACATTGAGTTCATGTGTTTTAAAAAAATTGTGCTATTTTTAGACGGCGGTCATCTTGGATTAAGCGATGACTCTCATTTTACCAAATCTGAAAATGCTTCACCCAAGGATCGGAACTTCCTATGAAGTTTGGCCAGCATCGGCCATGTGGTTCCTGAGAAAAAGACGTTCAAAATCTTAAATAAATGGACCTTTTGGCGGCCATCATGGATGACATAATCATCCGATTCCGACAAATATTGCGCCAGAGCAATCGCCTCATCGATACCTTCAATTTGATATATGACATGAGCATATTCGGTCAAAAATAAAATTTGATCCCACGGGCCACGCCCATTTTTGATCCCGGGGTCACCATTTTCACAACTTTGAAAGAGCATTGTACATGGATCATTCCTACCAAGTTTCGTCGAAATCCGGCTGGCGGTTCATGAGAAGAAGATTTTTTAAGAATTTATGCTATTTTTAGACGGCGGCCATCTTGGATTAGCGATGACCTCCATTTTAATAAATCTGAAAAGGCTTCACCCATGGACCATAACTTTTAAGTTTGGCTACCATGGGCCAAGCGGTTCATGTGAAGAAGAATTTTGAAATCTCTAATAAAAGAACGACCTTTTGACCTTTCGGCGGCCATCTTTGATGATATAACCATCAGATTTCGACAAAAAATGCACCAGAGTGATCGCCTCTTTGATACCTTCAATTCGATATACTTGACCATATTCGGTCATATGACCCAAATTTGACCCCACAGGCCACGCCCATTTTTGACCCCGGGGTCACCATTTTAACAACTTTCAAAGAGCATTGTACATTAATCATTCCTACCAAGTTTCGTCGAAATAAAATTTCGCTAGCGGTTCATGAGAAGAAGATTTTTTAAGAATTTATGCTATTTTTAGACGGCGGCCATCTTGGATTAGCGATGACCTCCATTATAAGAAATCTGAAAAGGCTTCACCATGGACCATAACTTTTAAGTTTGGCTGCCATGGGCCAAGCGATTCATGTGAAGAAGTCTTTTGTCTCTATAAAAGAACGACCTTTTGACCTTTCGGCGGCCATCTTTGTGATATAACCATCAGGGATTTCGACAAAAAATGCACCAGAGTGATCGCCACTTTGATACCTTCAATTCGATATAGACTGACCATATTCGTCAAAAATAAAATTTGACAAATTTGACCCCACAGGCCACGCCCATTTTTGACCCCGGGGTCACCATTTTAACAACTTTCAAGGAGCATTGTACATTAATCATTCCTACCAAGTTTCGTCGAAATCCGGCTAGCGGTTCATGAGAAGAAGATTTTTTAAGAATTTATGCTATTTTTAGACGGCGGCCATCTTGGATTAGCGATGACCTCCATTATAAGAAATCTGAAAAGGCTTCACCCATGGACCATAACTTTTAAGTTTGGCTGCCATGGGCCAAGCGATTCATGTGAAGAAGAATTTTGAAATCTCTAATAAAAGAACGACCTTTTGACCTTTCGGCGGCCATCTTGGATGACATAACCATCAGATTTCGACAAAAAATGCACCAGAGTGATCGCCTCTTTGATATCTTCAATTCGATATATGACATGACCATATTCGGTCAAAAATAAAATTTGACCCCAATTTGACCCCACGGGCCACGCCCAGTTTTGACCCCAGGGTCACCATTTTAACAACTTTGAAAGAGCATTGTACATCGATCATTCCTACCAAGTTTTGACGAAATCCGGTTGGCGGTTCTTGAGAAGAAGATTTTTGAAGAATTTGTGCTATTTTTAGACGGCGGCCATCTTGGATTACGTTATGACGTCATTTTAACAATTTTGTAATCCCCCTACCTAAGGACCATGATCATGAAGTTTGGTGACTATAGGTCCAATGGTTACTGAGGAGAAGACGTTTGAAAATGTTCACGGACGACGACGGACGACGGACGACGACGACGAACGACGGACGACGGACGACGACGACGAACGACGGACGACGGACACATTGCGGTAACAATAGCTCACATGAGCTTCGCTCAGGTGAGCTAAAAAGGGAGATAATTAGCTATGCAAGAGTTGTCATTCGTGACGTGGTCTATGCATGTCTGAAGTTTCATGAAAATATTCCAAAGGGTGGTCGAGTTAATGCTCAATCAGTGTGCGAAACAAAAAAGGGAGATAACTAAGACATTATCTATGCAAGAGTTGTCATTCTTGTGCGCGACACACCTTCGGGTCGTGGTCTATGCAAGTGTGAAGTTTCATGAAAATATTCCAAAGGGTGGTCGAGTTATGCTCCGGACACGAAATCAGTGCGCAAAACAAAAAAGGGAGATAACTAAAAAATTAGCTATGCAAGAGTTGTCATTCTTGTGCGCGACACACCTTCGGGTCGTGGTCTATGCAAGTGTGAAGTTTCATGAAAATATTCCAAAGGGTGTTCGAGTTATGCTCCGGACACGACACGAAGTGTCTGCGGCGGACACGGACGCGGACGCGGCCCGCTGTCAAACTACAGGCCAAGACACTCAAACCGAAAGTACACAAGACTAAACTGTATTGTACACATGCGGTTTAACACAGTGCGAGCAATATGCAGTTATTTACATGAATACAGACAGCCTTAGATTCGTTCACTATGCTGGAAATCTGTCATGTCAAAGATCAATTCAAACATGAATAGTACATGAATGTTTCAAAACTGTTCAATGTTTACAAACCATCTCTGGAATTACCAGGTCTATTTATAGACAAGTCACAACACACACAATACACAGCCAGGTGCCCTTGTGGACACAATTCATACAGCGAGTTTGTATCACTGCAACTTTTGTCAATTCCGACTTTAAATCGGAATACATCACTTTAAAGTACACGTGGAGATCGTACGTCTCTTCCTTCGCGAATGTAGTCGACGAATTTCCGAGAATACCATCGTGTCAGAAATTTCTTAAGTCCCATTTCTCCATTCACAGCCACAATGAGGACTGAAATTCATCAAGGTCTTCTTCAACTTCCATAAATAGTGTTTTGGTCGGCATGCGTTTGCTATACGGCATATCCAGAATCGCGTTTCGCCCCTGGGGGCCGTTTACTAAACTTCGTACGACTAAAATGTTCGTAATTGAAAAATTGGGATCGTCTGGAAATTTTAATTGATGGATTTACATTTATTGAACATAGGCTGCATATGCCAGTAATTGTTTACAAGAAAACAGCGTTATTGCGAATTTTATAGACTATCATAATTTTGCACTAACGAACATTTTAGTCGTACGAGGTTTAGTGAAACGGCCCCCAGAATCGCGTTTCGCCCTGGTCTCCTGGTGTCATGGCTACGTCCCAATTACAAACCCACCGACAACGGTAGTCAATATCAGGACTGAAACATAAACAAGGAAAGACTGACATATATGAGGCACCATATGGGATTTTGTATGTTCGGTCATCTACGTACTTTCATTACATACGTTTAGAAAATTTTACTATATTTTTCATAAATTAAGTCAAAAGTTGACGCAATCCTCAGAGTGCAATCGAAATATAATTCTACATGTACACTGTAAATTTCGTCAACTTTTTCCGCCATTTACGGAAAATATTGTAGATTTTGTAAACGTATTTCATGAAATTACGCAGTGCAAAATCCCATGGGGAGTCTCATATGTGGCTGTCACTGGAGAAATGGGACAGATATGATTCGTGACCAGTGTAGATGTTGGTTGGGTGCACATGCTAATCTGGATCTACGCTGGTCGCAAAACCCATAAGCCCCATTTCTCAAGTCACGGCTACATACAAAGCTCGATTTCAATCACAAGCGTTATTATTCCGTACAAGAGTCCAGCACAGAGTACTGTACTGCTGGAGGCCGTTTCACTAAACTTCGTACGACTAATATAGGAATGAATGGTCTTTTTTGTGGAATTTATCGGGGTATAAACTTGGAAAAGTCGCGGGAATACTGGACGAAGCGATAACAAATTACAATTTTCGAAAAAAAAATAAAAAATTTGTATTTTTTTGGAAGGCCTCGTCCAGTATTCCCGCGACTTTTCCAAGTTTATATCCCCGATAAATTCCACAAAAAGGCCATTCATTCCTTATAATTCCAGCATTTGAAATAAATTCATCAAGAAAATTTGTTTATTTTGACAGACGGCAGCCATTTGTTTACATTGACAGCACTGACAGCGCACATGTAGAAAGTAGTTCGGCGTGGGAGTTTACTGGGATATAAATTTTGGACAGAGACTTGCTACGGGCCAATCAAATGTTAGGGAATTGTGTAAATATTTTTGTGCTGGAATTATAATGTTCGTAACTGCAAATTTAGGATCGTCTGTAAATTTAAATTGATGTATTTACATTCATTGTAACATAGGCTGCATATAACTAATAAAGTAACTGTATAACGTAGATTACAGTATGTCAGGAGGGCGGGGCAATGGGATTTCTTAATGGGCATGTTTATGTCATATGTCTGAGTCTTCCATCTGTGGGTACGTACGTGTCCCAGGGACCACTCCAATGGCCCCGCTCCGTAACAACTGCCACACGTTGTCAAGTGAACCGTTGTTAGGGGCCGCAGTGACCCCGAGTAGGTGACACATCAGCGGGTAAATGTCGACCATGTCGAACGGCCGCGCAGTAAACCCCTGCTTGAACGCGGGACCTAGCGCCATCAAGAAAGGCCTGGAATTGTTCACCCTGAGCGGATTGTGGCCATGCATTCCCACTGAAATAACATCATCTCTGTATACACCCACGGCGGCGTAAAGGTGGGATAAGAGTATACCACAGGTGGAAGACTCGGACCTGTGACGTAAACAAAGCCCAGTAAAAAGTTCATTACCCCACCCACTTCGTCTCGTATAGTACTATGCTATATTTATACAAATATAAAATATTACTGTACGAGACCAAATGGGTGGGGCAATGGACTTTTTTAATTTGCTTTTGTTGGGTCACATGTCCGAGTTTTCTACCTGTGAGGTATACTGGAGTGTGATCGCCCGTGTATTTTCTATGTTAATCAGGATTCCATAATGGTGACTGTGACTGGAGAAATGTAACTCCTGACCAAATAACACACTCGTGTAGCCTTATAACGACATTCATGCACATTGCTTGTTAGAAGCATGACGATTGTCTCTTTGATGGAATTTCGAACAGTGGTGCAGATCTTGGTGAGACTGTGTGGATGCACAGGCTAACCTGGATCGACACTGGTTGCAACACCCACAATTCCCATAAATCAAGTCACATCCACAATTCTACATCGCTCCTGTCAACACTAATGCTAAGATCAAAGGGTTAGTGCGTTAACACACGCCACCACATGCCATACACTACAAAAATTACAAACTCCAGTCGTAATGAACGTGTCATGCATTTACAGGGTGCATGATCACGTGGTTATAACAACAACAACCGTGGCTGAAAGTGTTGAAATATTGCCCACTCCAAAGTAAGTATTATTTGACTATCTTCCTTAATATGAAACGGATTTTGATGAAATATGGCGCAGCAAACGCGTCTTCATGAGCTGCGTTTGGTCGTCCAGGGAGTTCGGCACAGACTTATGTCGTTTTTGCGAAGAATCGATTTCCGTGTCTACCGACACGGAACTCGATTCTTCGCAAACACGACAGAAGTCTGGGCCAAAGTACAGAGACCATCAAATGCAGCTTAACAAGACGCACTTGATGCGCCATATTTCATCAAAATCCGTTACGTAATAAGGACAATACAAATGAATACGTACTTTGAATCGGATGGTTCTGGAAATGTCAGTACTTGTTGTTGTTGTTAGTACCACGTGATCATACACCTTCATTTAGATAGGACGTGAGGCGTTTTACGTTATGAAGACACAATAAGTGCCGTCCAGTTAGATTAGAACCAATACGGTGGCCGAAACTTGTTTTAGTTGAAATCTGCCTTATTTTGTGTATAGTTACAAGCGGCACCACACTATTTATCCCGTCAACACAATGCGTATGTGCAGTGAAACACGGTGCCGTGAAACATTTTTGATATCCAGTCAATACAATTTTTGCATTTTACATCCATTTGTAGGTGTTGACGGGATAAATAGAATAGTAGGTTAGTGCCGTGAATGGGAAAAAATATCTGGCGCGGCACGGAAATGGGATGTGCTCGGCAGAGCCTCGCCCATCCAATTTCCTGAGCCTTGCCGGATATTTTTTCCCATTCACGGCACTAACCTACTATTCTCTATCTATTTTCCTTATTTCTGAACCAAAGTACATGTTGTGACCACTCATTTGAACCGTCTCGGCGAGACGGTTCAAATGAGTGGACGGTTCAAATGAGTGGTCACAACATATACTTCTGATGAGAAATAAAGAAATTCTTGAGCCTTGCCGGATATTTTTTCCCATTCACGGCACTAACCTACTATTCTCTATATTGTTTTCTGAATATTTATACCTGTAGGACAGTGGTTGTTTATTTCGTAAAAACATTCATTTCTAAATGAATATATCGCTTACTGTAGAAACAAAACAAACCACAGCGTGTCACTTACTTATAGTCTGGTTGCCGGTCATATTGTTTGTGAAGATGAAACCTTCGTCGGTCTCCAGCACTATGGGCGATATGCGCGGGTTGTCACTGTAGTGCATGCTTCTCATCACTGCTCCGCCCTTCTCGTATACGTGGACATTCTGGACATTCGCTAGAAGTTCGATAATTCGGTCGTGCTGTCCTTAAATGTGATAAGAAAAGTCGTTTGCATTCATAGTCGTATTCTCAACCGTATGCTAGTATGATACGAAGAATGTATGCCTTATGTTGCCGGATTTTCGCTTAACTGTTTGGCTGACGCTACACGTTCTACCTTTATCAAATCAATCAATAATGATCGACGTGAATTTCAAATTGCATTCGGTGTATGTACTTAAAGTTGAATAAATCAGACAGTTGCCATCGTAATTGCATAAAGCCAACATCAGCATGTCCGGAAATCAGCTCTGCATTGGAAATGTCAAAAACTCAAAATGTCACAATTGTGCCATAAGGTACCTTTTCTGTAGCATGTGCGGTCTACATTTGATTTACTATTCACATATTCTGCCGTTATTGAATGTTATTGAAATGCGTCCGTTGACGGAAAAACGGTATTTAGTACTACCATACTAGATAACCTACACGGATTATAGTTGCCAGCGAGCAGTATAATGAGGATGACGTCTGCGCATATTATCTACTGCATTTGTAATTGCGAACAGTAACTCTGCAAAGCCCCCATGCCGGTACGGGAGCTTTGCAGAGTTACTTCCCGCAACTAAGTATCTACCTTCCTTTGGAAAGATGTTAATGTTCAACAATCCCCACCAGTTCGCTTCCGTTGTATACACGTTTGGATCGAGATGTGTGTCGATATTCACAGCGTGTTCTACTGCTGACATCCCATGGTCGGAGGTCAGGATGATATTCGTCGTGTCCAGTAGACCTGCGTCTCTGAGTTTCTGTAGAAGACGTCCCAGTGCATTATTCAATATCCCTGTGATTGCGTCTCTCACCTGCGCGGATTCCGGTCCGTATTTGTGTCCTATCTCATCCGGCTCGCTGAGGTACAACAGACCCAGATTGACCGGGGTTTGTTTGTCAGTCATCCACCTCATTAGATAGTCCACACGCTCGTTTAACGGCATTGACAGATTGTTCATACAATCGGCATTGGGAATCACCATATCTGGTGCTATACCCTTTACCCTGGCCAGACCCGTTGGCCATAAAGCAGAGCCCGCACGCCGCCCCAGGCCCGCCTTCTTATTGGTCACGTAAATTGGCTCGGCGCCGTTATCGTACCATCTGGCATCAACATTGTCAACCATGCTGTGGAAGTCAAACCAGGCCTTGTAGGTGCTGTCATAGAAGACATTATCGACGACGCCGTGGCTCTCGGGATAGAGACCGGTGATGAGGGTGTAGTGGTTCGGGTAGGTGACGGCCGGGAACACGTTGTTGATCCAGCCCGCCCGCACACCGTGCTGAATGAAGAATGTAATTAAGCACTCGGTGGCCAATTTTTGTCATTTGCAGTCATGAACAGACAGGACAATGAAAAAAATTAAACTGAAACCCGTCTAAATTAAGCATGATGTGGTCCCTATTGTGTCCGGGTTAGAGGGTTCCACTGTAATTAAGCATCCGGTGACTAATTTTTGTCATTTTCAGTCATGAACAGGCAGGAAAATGAAATAAATTAAATTGAAATCCATCTAAATTAAGCATAATGTGGTCCCTAGGGTGTCCGATTTAGAGGGATTATGCTGTAATTAAGCACTCGGTGACCAATCATGAACATACATGAAAATGAAATAAATTACATTGATGAAGTACTGAAAGTTGGCCGTTTCTGTGGCGGGAATCGAGTCCAAGTAATCGAAGCGAAATCCGTCCATTGTGATCAGTATCAGCCGCGGAATGTCGGCGGTACGCGCTATCACGGTCACCATGGAGACGATGACGAAGCAAACTCCAATATGCATCGCGGAACCTCCTGTACTGAACAAATACTCAAATATATATATGTTTTAAAACAAGATTTACAACCATAATATGTGTACAATAAATATACATAAATATTAGCCGCCATCTTTGAAAATATCGAATCACGTGACACGCAGTGATTTGTTTAGCTAATGGAAAATGACATCAGTCACCAGTAACCAACCAAACCACTGCGTGCACGTGATTGAAATATTTTCAAAGATGGCGGCTAATATTTATTGATAATGAGGAAGTGAATGTGTTTGATTTTAAAAAGCGAATTTAGGTCAGTGAGACGCTTTTTTAGTACAGTTTACACTCGAAATCTTTGAGATTTATCTTAATGTATCAGCAACTGTAAAATCTATACTATGCCGAAAACCCACCCCGAACAGCGGTTTCGACACGCTGCAACATTTTATTGACTAGTAAAAACTACCACTTCGTGTAGCATTTTCTTACAATGGTGACGAATGCCAGTTTAGTACCTTTCATAATTACACAATCTTCAGACCCGGGCGTATTTGAATTGTTTTGTACATTGTTTAGAAACGTGTTTCATGTATATACACACAATACTTGACCATCCAAGACACGCTAGAATCACCTGTGTACTTATCTTGCTAAGTACACTTTGCGGGAGAAATTTTAAGTTTAAAGATAATTAATTTTTATTTAATGAAATAAAATATTTTCTGCCCAAATTATTATACTGAATTTATAACATTATCACAGCCATTTTGGCTGTGATAATGTAATACATTCAGTATGATAATTCTGCATACTTTTAATCCTCAAATATATGCAGTCGTTAGTTCTATATAAAATAATGCATTTCAGGAAAATTAAATGATTACTCCCTCACAGTGTACTTAGCTAGATAAGTATGCTTAGCAATTTTGGTGAAATCGGCTACTGAAGTAGGCAGTTACCTTCTATTGAAACAAAACTTCTTTGTAGCACTCAACACCAGCCCAGTCCCGTGGAAGCCAAAAGTATTACAGGAAACCAATTATGGTGATCCCATTCCGGTAATGAACTATAGTAGATAGTGTCATGGGATAGTTTTGCCGCTGAAGACGTTTTGACTGATGGATAACGGGTGTTCACACGTGACACGTTCTATTTATTATATGTAGCTGTGACTGGATAACTAGAGGTTATGGGTTTTGCGACCAGTGTAGACCCGGTTCAGGCTGTCCTCCATTCCTTTCAATGAAATACCCGCCATGATTCATACAAAATTGATTGATTTGTTGGTGTTTAACGGCCTATCAAGAGATAATGTCATTTAAAGCAGGGCAAATGGATTCTATACCGCATGTGACTTGCTGTACTGGGGAGAAAATCCCAAAAATCAGGACGGAATATTTACATAAAAATAAACATATACTCAGCCCTGAAAGTAGAATAACCTCATCTGGTGCCAGGTACATACCACACTAAAGTCACAATAGCCCCTTCCCCTAAAAGTAATACGAGTATGAGTAATCGTATTACTCATACAATAATTCCAGCACAAACATATTTACACAATTCCCTAACATTTGATTGGCCCGTAGCAAGTCTTTGTCCAAAATTTATATCCCAGTAAACTCCCACGCCAAACTATTTTCCGTAACCGTGAGGCGCAGCAGTTAAAATAATTCTTAAGAAAACGGAAGATAAACACATTTGCTTGATGAATTTATTTCAAATGCTGGAATTATAAGGAATGAATGGCCTTTTTGTGGAATTTATCGGGGATATAAACTTGGAAAAGTCGCGGGAATACTGGACGAGGCCTTTCGGCCTTCGTGCAGTATTCTCGCGACTTTTCCAAGTTTATACCCCGATAAATTCCACAAAAAGGCCATTCATTCCTATAATGGATATAACCAGATTAAACCCTATTTCTCCAGTCATGGCTACAGATTGCGCAGGTAGCCCCATTCAGAGTCGACACGACAGAAGAATCCCAGATAGTAGTGTCAGAACATTGTCGACAGGTACATCCATACTAATATACGAGGGGTGATCATAAAATACCCGGACAAGTGCCAGCGTTTTGTCACCTGCTATCGCATTTCGTGCTTCGTGTGATGTATATGCATATGCATGTATATATATTATTTTCGGACCATAATGTGAAACACGTACTACATATTGGATATTGGAGACACCAAGGGCCCGTTTCACTAAACTTCGTACGATAAACATGTTCGTACGAAGATTTCTATCAATTTGCTTCTCACATTAACGAGGTTCGCAAAAGCTACCATTTTGTACCTACGGGTTAGTGTAATTAGTTTAGCACATCCACGAAAGATTTTCCAAAATCCAATGTCAGAACAAATGTTATTGTGAAGTTCAACTTTACACTTACGAACTTCTTAGTCGTACGAAGTTTTTGAAACGGACCCCAGCTGAGGCACATTGATCAATCCCACCATTAGCCGTCACTTGCATAATTATAATCATCCGGACAGCTTTTCTTATTGATCAACAATGTTTGGCTCTTGCCGACACGCAAGCTCGCTCTTTGAAACTTGATATTCATGTGTATCGCCATCTATATATATATACATGATAACAAAAGTAAAATGACAGACGATAATAAGTTGCTGGAGGTCAATCGATGAGTTCAAAAATAGGTAGACCAGGTATATTATCATATCATAGCCTCGTGTTCGTGAATAATAAATACCTGATGGAGTGCACGTGCATGCATGTCACTATACTAGGGTATCTTGGTGCTCAAAAATAGACATGTAGTGTGCCTCAGGGGTATGGAAGCGGGAGAATATCCATGTTTTTGCAGAACTTTTGTTCATTCTATCTGGTCGAGAGTTCGAACCTCACAAAACGCATTTGTCGATAGTATTGTGTTTTTTTTATGACTGGTTGCCGGAGAGGGAAATAGGTGAGTCTGCGATGGTTATCACAATTGCTTTATGACCTCAATGTGACATGATCGGCGAGAACATACTCCCAGAGTCATCATGTAGACACATATGAAATGTGCATTTAGTTATTAGTTTTCTTCAAAGTGAAACTAACGTTCTACATGTAATTTATCGTATGCTTAGTTGAAGTAATTTGTAAGAGCAACACACATACAAAAGAAACATTAATGACATAAGCAAATAAAAATATATGTATGAAAAACGAAGATTCGAACTCAATACCTGCGGCATTGATATCCGTCACTATAATCTCTGGACTACATAAGACTCGGATGACAAATCTCAAAATCAATATTGAAAAGGAATACAGGCACGGGTATATTTACCTGTCTCACCTACTGTTAATTTCCGATAAAGTGTCAAGGGCACGTGACGCTATGTCTATTTTAGATTTTTAGGGATGTAGCCAGTAACTTTGCAGTCATTTAGGTGGTCGAATCGACGCCTTATCTAGAGAAATTTAGAGCTTGAAAATGTATGCTCCTTATAGCTTGGGAGATCATTTAAATTACCGACTGGTTGACTGGTGAAACAGTTGATTTTAACAACAATAAATGCCATATTTGTAAATGTGCCTTGTGATCGATAGTTGATTCATTTTGATTGACCAGTATTGTACAAGAACAAGCATTATTGTCACTACAGCTCAGATGGTAACGCGCTCGGTAAATTCATTTGAACTGTCTTTCCTTTGTGAAAGTTCGAGCCTCAGAACAATTATTATTTGGTTTTTAATTTTTAGTCATAACCGATTCAACGTTTTCTCACATTTTATATGTATTTTATAGAGATTGACAAAGGGTCCTTGTGCCATGTGCACTGGGTCAACTGCGTCATCGACCACGCAGTCAGATCGGGACTTACGGTATTCATAAATAACTTACTAACAACATCTTGTATATCAATCAACGTGAAACAAAACCGGGATTTAGACATATTCTAAAAGTGTCGCCTGTCGGTATTTCATAGAAACAACAGTACGAGACGGGTAGAGGGGCGGGGGGACTCTTCGGGGCGTCAAATATACACATCCTCGGTGTTATTGGGCTCCTAATTTTCTGCCGTTGGAAATGTTTGTCTGACTAAACCCACGCCACACGTTGTATGTCCATCGCCATGTGCACTGGGTCAACTGCGTCATCGACCACGCAGTCAGATCGGGACTTACGGTATTCATAAATAACTTACTAACAACATCTTGTATATCAATCAACGTGAAACAAAACAGGGATTTAGACATATTCTAAAAGTGTCGCCTGTCGGTATTTCATAGAAACAACAGTACGAGACGGGTAGAGGGGCGGGGGGACTCTTCGGGGCGTCAAATATACACATCCTCGGTGTTATTGGGCTCCTAATTTTCTGCCGTTGGAAATGTTTGTCTGACTAAACCCACGCCACACGTTGTATGTCCATCGCCCCCAGAGCGGGGAAGATATTGGTTGAGCGTATACGTGTGGTCCAGACAGACGTATGGATGTAACTAAGACGATTCAAATGACATTATGCAATATACGTGCATGTATATATCAGTTTTCGAACGTACATAAAAAAATGTTTCTATAAGCTACATTAAATAATATTAATAAAATAAACGTATTACCAACGGTAGATATGTGGGAGTATGAAGTGTGGGAAAGATACAACAATAGTGGTGTCGAACCCACGACCCACAACGAAAGATTAATACAAAAAAGTTAACTGTAACTACTACGCTACATGCATGAGATACGAAATAATATATATGTCTTGGTCACAGGTCGATATAGGTGCACGTATGTATAACAATGCTTGTATGTTCTAAAATTATATAATGCAATCACAGGTGCATTGTTATCGATTAATATGGACTTGGTCATGCATGCATTTCCCATGGAGTGCTTGCCGTATGTTGGTGTGATACACATACAATTCGAGTGCATGTGCTCACTACTTTCATTTTTAACAAATACGTAACACAAAAGTGGCAAATTGATTCAGAATATGCCGAAAGGTTGTTTGAATATATTTCGGGCCAATATTGGTCACATACTTGCTACATCGTCGAGCCAATGTCAGTTTTGCACTTTTTACACACCTACTTTACCTATTATAGTGCCATATGGAATCTCCTGTGACCTTTGCCCTTGCCACTTTATCGGCAACCAACAGTAGTCTGTGTTTTGTTTATGACCGGTTTGTTTGTAAACAAGTAGCAAGTTATCGTCTGCGGACTATAATTACTGGTTTCGTTAATAAGTATTAAATAAGTCATGAAACCTGTAACTTAGAGTTATTACTTTCTTAAAATTATACTTGCACTTAGACATTCTACAATTTTGATATATACATACATATATATATATGGATATATACTTCGTGTTCGGTGATATATATTATTTTCAGACAATTTCCAGGCCGAAAAACAGGGGATGAGAACACAAGTCAATACATGCAGCAGGCATGGTTTATTGGATAAGGCATCCGCCTCGCCACTGGAAGGTCGAAGGTTCGAGCTTCAGCTAGGGCTAATATGGTCTGTTGGTGAGCCGCAAGCTAGTTAAATAAATGGTACCGATCATCTACTTGCCTGGTGCCTGGCATATAGGATAGGAATTGGGAAGTACTGATGTTCAGAGATTAGATCGTGTGTCTCATGAGTCAAAACTGGCTGGCCCTTTCAATAGAAGTGACAATATATGAGCCGCGTCGTGCGAAATGGTACCGTATGGCGTAAACAACGATGTATTTTGCATATCATGCCTATAGAGGAAAATGTTAAACAGAACTTTACTTACTTACACACAATAAGCCGCATGTGGAGATTTCTAATTTTATTACGTACCTCTGACCAAATTATCAATATATAACAGTATGCAATGTACTATCACAGATGTCCACGTATTTTAACACAGATAAACAGTTAGTATATACGGCGAATTCGTATGTATAAATTGAGTCTCTAGTTTACTAATTAACATTGGCGATCGGAAGTTCCAAAACAGCGGTAAAGGTCGGTCTGCTCGCTATCGAGTTCAAAACTAGTCTATCTTCTTTCTCAAAGAAATTAAGTCGGACCCTTTCATTCACCCGTCCATTAATCAATATTAACCGATCATAATGAGCTAATGAAAAATTAGTAAACAAAAACACTATTTTAGAATTTGAAGATATGGCAAATTGCACACACATGTTACATAACAATTATTCAACAGCATGACACAATAATGCGAAGCACGTACTACATTTGAATATCGGAGACACCAGCTGAGACATCGTGCTCGAACCTCACCATAAACCATCACTTGCATAATCCTAGACATCTGAACAACTGTTCTTATTGATCAACAACGGTTTCCTCTTGACGCACGCACGCAGCACGCACAATAACATAACATGTACACATGTATAATTATTATTCCGTTCCAAGGCTGACCATTGCTGCTAAAGTGCTCACACTGTTATTCTCACATAATATTCGATATTATGTACTGTCGATGTCTTCACACTGTCTTCAGCGTGGATCCTACAAGATGGCGGCGCCTGCCTCGCAACCCACGTTACGTCAAACCGCACCAAGGCCTCACGGGACAGCCATAATCTCGCGAGCTTCGCACCCTCGCTCGTTCGTCCCGATGTGGTCTCGCGTTAGCAGGCACATCCACTACACCCACCCCACACACTTTATGTGAAGGAGTGATGCATGATCGTCACGTGGTATATCTGATGATGTTCCACCTGGTCAGTGACGTTCCCGCTGAAGATCCAGCAGGGTATTCTGATAGTATTGATACATTCCCGCTGAATATACAGCAGGGTATCCTGGTAGTGTTGATACGTTCCCGCTGAAGATCCAGCTGGGTATCCTGGTAGTGTTGATACGTTCCCGCTGAATATCCAGCAGGGTATCCTGGCAGTGTTGATACGCTCCCCTGAGGATCCATCAGGCAATCCTGTCTGTGGCACGGGGTGTGTCCTACTGCTCGCCGAGGCCATACAACCTCTTCGTGTTTTCCAAGGTTGCTTCTAGGACATGCTCCCAGGCTTGGTCTCTCACCCTTGTCATCATTGCAGTACCATATCGAGTCTTCCGGCCATTATAAAGTATTGCGCATCTGTGTTCAAGAGTAGTTAATCGTCTGGTATGCTCATGAGCGCTTCCTGTTCCATTTGGCTGGACGCGGACGCGGTAAATCCGAGTGTTCGGGAACCCACTACACCAGGCGCCCACGATGGCGTCTCTGCCCCGGAAACAGCCAGTGTTAGGCCCCCTGGCGTGGAGGACGAGGACCTTATTCGGGCTGAGATGCTGCAGGACACGACCCAGGAGCACGTGTTGACTTCCCCATCTGGTTTCGGTGCTGTAATCCAACCCCACCTGATCCAGGGCGATGACTCCGGAAAAGGTGAGGTGCTCCACAAACAAAGTCAGATCATCCTCCGTGTACTCTGTGGCAGACTTCGGATGCAATCCCATGGAGACTCCAATGCCGGGCTCGCTCAGATGCGCAATCTCGGCCCACGTTGAGTATGTGGGTGGGTTGCAAAACACAGAAGCCTCGCTGACCAATCACACCTGGTGGGCTACGACCACCTGTACAGCTCCTAGGACCTCCTGCAGCGACCCTTCGCCCATCCCCAGCTTTGTTCGGGTACGGTCCAGGTGAAAATGACTGTCGGCGGCTAGCGGAACAGCCACTTCCCGTCATGAAGCCCCAACTGCTGGACCGATGGAGTACTGCTCTTCTAGCCGGGCCCGGTCCTTCTCACTCAAGCAGGCCAGTAACAGCATCAGTACCCTCCAGTACACCATGACTGTTGATCGGCGCAGCACTCGGAGTCTCCGGTGCCTCCACCCTATCACTTCGCAGGTAGCCTGGTGATCGCAATCTCTCCCGGGGCAACGTGGTGCAGCTGGTTGAGGTATCGTACCAGTCCCTCCATGTCATTTAAGGTGCCCAAGATGAAGCTGGCGCCGAGTTTGAGGAGACTTATCTGCCGTCGTGGCATCTCTTCCGACAGTCCCAGCTCCTCGTCAAATATCCCCGGCAGATGTTTCTTAAAGGTGTGGCACCGACTCAAAGGCTCCGATCAGCCAGAGAGCGGACACTTAATTGACGATCCAACCCGGTCCAGTGCAATCGCCTGTGTAGCTGACGTTCGCGGCTTCTGGTATACGTTGCGCTGAATGTTGACCAGCTTGAGCGCTTTAGACGGTCCCGTTGAGATGGGGCGTTGTGGCTTATTTTCCCACGGCACCTGATATTTGGATGCATTTCCGGTGGCCACCACCTTCCCTCGGACTCGGATATATTGGGTGCGCCGAGCCCTCACACCAGATAGATACTTGGAGTTGCTCGCTGACTTGTGTGGGTCAGTCTTTGGCTCGTGCTGCGTAGACTGGGGTGGGTCGAGGTCTTCACACCGGACGGCTGCTTGTTGGCTCTCGGTGACCGGTGTGAGCTCCTCCGTGTCCGGCTCGTGATGCGTGTACTCGAAGCGCGCCGATACCTTCACACCCAGACGGCTGCTTGTAGGTGATGTCTCGTCCATGTCTGGCTCGTGCTGCGTATACTGGGTGGGTCGAGGCCTTCACCCCCAGACGGCTGCTTGTAGGTGCCCGGTGACCGGCGTGGGCTCCTCCATGTCCGGCTCCTGCTGCGTGGACTTGGATGGGCCGAGGCCATCACCCCATACGGCTGCTTTGAGGTGCTCACTGACGATCCCGGTGACAATGATAACAGTTTCTCCTCGTCATCCACCATCAGGATGAATTCGCTATCATATCCACGTACATCGGAGTTTCCGTCCCAGGATCGGGTCTGGACGACGAAGATGGCCCCGTCTCTGCCACAATATCCGTCCGCTGCACTTGCAGAGACGGATCATCCCGCAATAGGATGTCTCGACAAAGTGAGGTGGAAATATTCGGTATGTCGCTCTGCTTCCTTGCCGCTAGAGTTCCCCACGCCTCGTGCTCCAACTCCCACAGTACACGCGTATACCATGTCACCTGGAAGTAATAGAGGGAAGATACGGTTGAGTGCTAGCAGTTTACGACAGCATATAGGAATACTCCCATACGGTCACTGCTTACGGGTCTTACACCAGTATTTCTCTACCAGCAGTGCCTCAGACGCAGTCACATCCACGCACGATCCATGGAACCATTGGTCGCATCCGTCGCACCGGATCATGAAGCGTCCCTGCCATGTATTTCGGCAAGAGCAATGCAGCTTGTCATCGCCGTTCGGAGCCCCCGTCCCTCCCTCAGGTTTGTCTCTCCAGTCACGGATCCAAACTGGTAGCTGTCGGTCACGGCAAGGCTTGATGCGGTCGTGGTTGACCACGAATGTAGACTTGCGCAGCCTAATCCGGAATAGCGAAGCCGAAATCTTCTCAACAACCACCGCTGGTCCCTCCAACGGAGAGCATAACTTCCTGCATTTCCCCTTGATGGAGGCGGCATCCAACGGGTAGACCACGTCGCCCACTGCGTATGTCCGTTGGAGGATCCTGTCATGGTCCCTCTTCATACGGCGTAAGGTTTCCTGAGTATTACCCCTAGCAGCAGTGTGCGCCATCTGTATGTTCTTCAACAGGGTTGTCACGAATTGTAGCCGACTGTCTTCTTTATCATCAATCATTTGTAACACGGGTTACACAATACTCGAGCATACTACTCGAATAACCTTGTAACGACTATCGAATAGGTATTCGTGTGTGAAATATCGCTCCCGTGGAATACACCGCTGGAGAGAATAGCGCTTTATCCGAAACAGTACACGTACCACCAGTATTGGAGTTTGCACCGGTTATGTCTGGGTGATTTACACTGTTTATGCAGACTTGGATGCTAGCCTGAATACCGAGTAGGTCATATCTACTGATGACTGAATTATTTCAGATTAATTCGCCAGATATCTCATGGGCTAGACTGACTGTTAGAACAGTAGTTCACTTACGCAGAATTGTAAGCCAAATGTTGGCACGGAGTTTTTATATTGACACGCGGACAATCAGAGGAATATTATGCACTAGAGTATGTATATAAACTATCGTATCCATATTCTAGCAGCGGACATTCAACCATTCTTGTGACACAAGTTTTCACTGGGAACTGGTAAGTACATATGTTTATTATTTAAATTCAAATGCTGCAAATAACGTCTGACTCATGCCAAGACCGGCAATTCACCGCATTATTATCGTATCCTCGATAGTACTGCCCTATTTCGTTTACCTGAGTTATTTGGACCCATTTCGAACAAATGCTTGGCCAATAACAGCCGTATGGCATGTATCCGCTGGTGTAGATTATCTCCCTTGATCAAATCGAACTGAATCATTAATAATTCGTGTTTACGTGTAAATGATAACGATTACAGGTCTCGCATGTGGGAGCATTCCGTGAGTATTGTAATGGCATATTATTCTCATGTGTTTTTTGCATGTCACTCCAACTATTTGCAGTAGCAATTTATTATATTTGTAAACGAAGGGCGAACACGATTGAAATGTATACTAAAATTTAGCTATGCATTTTATATTACGATTCAGTCCAATATCAGTCCTGCGCCCTGTACATTACATGAGAATGTTGCCAATTTTAACCTGTAACAATTGTAACGTGATTTTTCCGGATGACTTTCATTCACTCTATGTTGGACAAATGTAAAACTCCAATCCACGTCGTCTGTACATTCATTGTATTAAGTCATGTACGTTCACAGTGAATTGTAAATAGTAAAAATCCTATTGCGACCAGGATAGACCAGATCAGACAGTTCTGCTCTAAATGCACTGATTTATACGCTGTAATAAGGACATGATGTGAAGTATAATTTAGTTCAATCACTGATGCTTTAGGTCAGCCTGTGGAATGCTGCAGTCTGATTAGAGTATACAGTGTTTATCATTAGTAATGTAATGCTGTGAGTCTGCACAGGAAAATAGTTGGCATAGTTGCTCTTTATTAAATTAGCGCAGTTGGCTACGGGCAGTCTGATCAGGGTAAGGCCGGTCGCAATTAAATGTTTGTTTACTAATGGTAAGTAACTGTGAATGACGTCGATATTCACCTGTATGGCTGTGAATATATATATTGCTGTGTACATTAGATATAGTGGCTGTTCATTAATGTGTTATATCGTATTCTCCGACTTATTAATTCCATCAGCCCCCTTCTTCCAACTAGTGAAAATATCTGTGTGTACATTGCAATCTATCATGATTCATCATTGTAATTTACGGGTTTTTTAGTATTTCCATGCAATCAGGGACTGTGCTCCGTGTGCTCCGTGTGGACCAGGGCGTAACGAGCGGGGTATTATTCCGGTGACGTCATTCCGTCCAAGGACGAGATGAGGCTTCAGCAGTCTGAAACAACCAAGTCGCATATTGGCTTCATTTTTCAATATACAAGTAGGGGATCTTGCATGCGTGATGATTTAATATGATATTTATTAAACAAGTTTACTGATTTCATAAGAAACAAGGATGTTTTTGGATACCGTATTCTATATGACATATAGCTGTGTTTCAATACACACTGCGACTAACTATTTTTTCCTGTCTGACACAATTTACAAATAGTGGAAAAGCTTTTAAAAAGGTCATGCATAGCGTCATGAATCGTTTAGAATCGTTTTCATTCGTAAACACCAAATCGCTTCGCTACTCGTGAAAATACCTCGTTTGGTGTACAACATCACTCGGTAACATTCGATCTTGAACTAAAACAAGCAAATATCTTCAATATATTTCTTGTTTCGGCTAGTTGTCACTTCAGATTCATACATTTTATCATAAACATGAATAGATGAAATGAATTTTCTATGTAATCTTACCGTGTGTCTTTTGGATTGCTCCCAGTCCGTGTTTAGTTTGACGCTCTGTGTCAAGTTGTATGTACTCTCGACCACAGCTTTCATCAAGGCTCAGAGTTGTATCTCCCCACAGCAGGTTGTAAACTTCCTGCCCGGTCCTCATGCCGAACTATGTAGTGCATATTAACCACATGCTGTGCAACAAGGCTCTGGGATTCTGATATCTGGGAGAGTATGTTTTGGCCCCTCCAATAATTGCACGAAATTGTGTGTATGTATCGTCATTTATACTGTTCATATATATATATATGAGACAATGTCAAGCTAGAGTTTGTGAATAATTTCACGTTCGTGCGACAGTTCTTGTTTCATGCAGAGACTGACACAGGAGAGCAGGCGTTTACTAGAAGTATGTTGGTGCCGCGAAAAATAAGTGCCGGTTTTACACAGACATGTAGATCTCTACAACAACAACAACACAACAGTTTTTAGATAACATTTAGGCCTATGCTTTTTAAAAATCTTAGTTGCAGCCGAATTTGTAATAATTAATTACTTAGAGTATCTTCAAGCACAATAACATATGACAAGGAGTATCTGTCAGTTTTATAACAATAATAGTAACAAGAAAATGTGTTCATAGAACACGGATGGAACATCACGTGGGGCTTAATGTAATGCACTGGGATATAAACGCAATACGTTGAATGGGCGTTTCCATTATGAATTTAAGGCCAGTGTAAATATTATGAATTTGACGTGGTCAAGCAGTCACGTCTGGAGACATTTTCTTGTCTGGACCATATTAACCCTTAGACCGCTACGCACAACAATTGCCGTCTGCTGTTACTTTTATATCTTGCCTTATTTCTCAGTAAAAACATGTTTTGACAGCACTTATTCTAAAGTGCTGTTAAAGCATGGTGATAAAACTCGAAAATAAACAACAGACGACAAAAAATTAAGATAGCGATGTAAGGGTTAAGTTGAATAGCGTGTGCAATATTTTAACAAAACTTCACACACGCATACACGATATTGAGTCAAAGGTGTGTCGCACGCAAGAATGACTATTCTAGCATCGCTAATTTGGATAATTTCATCGCTATTGTTTTAGTTGTCGCTCTTTTTTCTTTTTTTCATTTCTTGTCCGGAGCATAAGTTGAATATCGTATGGAATATTTAAAAAAAAAAAACTTCACACATTCATAGATATCGTGTCAAAGATGTGAGATATCTCTTTTGGAGTTATGTCCATTTGTTTCTTTTTACATAGGATGTTTTTTGCCTGTGTTATAGTTTCGTTCATGTGAACCAGATTGAAGGACTACTTTTTGTGGAGATTCGGATGAATATTTTCAACGACCTGTTTTTAAATTTCACATTGACACCAATGTGTTGAAACTAACCTGTGCAATATACTTATTTGAAGAATTAAGCAACCGAGAATCTCGTTGCGTATATTACGCTCTATTTCATAACAATATGTGGAATTATTGTGTTGCCCATTAAGGACCTGTTCTATACATGATCATCGTTTAATTCAAAGATAATTGCTTTGTAAATATGATAGAATATATGTATAACATATATGTGAATACTGCCTTATTACTGTATCCTATACGGCACATGGAATGGCCAAGTCGGCCGGCCATCTTTGTGTGTTCCAGCCATCAGCCATTTTCACCTGTTCTGCTGTTTGACAAAGAACTCAAAATGTGAAGTAGAACATATGGTATAATGTAGCTAATAACATGTAGAACAGCCAGGAGAACAGACTCCTATCAATTATATGACACCAAACTGTAAAATATGTCAGTTTTCTGGACAGGTTTGTGCCTGTGTTTTTAAAAACATGAACCACCATTATAAATAGCCTCATACACAGAAAATCGTACAGTGTGTCACTTTTACCTGGCTGGCCAACCACACAACACATACCATATATACCCACAAAACACACACCATATATACATGTACCCACTACTGTACTCTGTTATTAGCTATCAAATCCAGTGATATGTAAGCAGTTATCTGAGTGTTTTGTCCCTGGTGTCTACTCACCTACTATGCGAGTAGATATGGCTTTACATATGTATAATGTGTACACTAGCAATAGGCTGTGCACTAGATTGAAAAGTGTACTCATCAACATTTATTTTGAGATTGATGGGAGAAATGCTCAAGATATTTCGTCTTTCGTACAGTTTGCTGGCATTATATTTATAGCTTGCCCTTGACACAGATGGCGGAGATGGCAACTCAATGCTCCATATAGTATATAGCAACAAGACAATATTCACATATGTTATATTAATATTGGTGCAATGCATAATACACACATATGACAACGGAAAGCTATAACTATTAGGTCAGCAAATTATACAAAATACGATTTCTCCCATCAATGTCATAGTAGGTCGAGGATGTTGATACTTTTAAATAAAAACAAATCAAACTGCATATGTATTCTTTGTCATAATTCAGCATTTATTAGTATAAAGACATGTATTTCTAAAGCAAAATATCTTCAGAAATGTTTATATGCCCCCTATGCGATAGCAAAGGGGTGGGGGGGGGGGTGGGGTATATTGCACTGCTCTTGAGGTTCCGTATGTCCGTCCGTCCGTCTGTGTACATTTACGTCGAAAAGTAGAAATTTAGAAGAGTTTCTGCAGTTAGAGTCTAGTATGCCATGGGGCCATATCCACGTTTTACAAACATAATGTCTAGTTATGCAATGTATTTGTATTTCCTTTTGTTAAGTTGAACGCCAGTTAAAGGTCATGCAAATTGAAAATAATGTAGTATTGTAGTTATCAAAAGAACAACAACAGGATAAATACCACATAATGGTCATCTACTGAATATGTGTGTCAGGTTTCATTAATTAAAATGACTATTAAAGCACAATCCTTATGCAATTATATTTTCAATGTCTGATGCCTCATAACGTTTATATTTACTCACTGTGACCTACTTATTTCTAATACATGCATATTCGAACGCAGTTCATCCTGACTCATGCAGGGCTACATGCGATAGTTAATGTATACACGTGTCACATGAACACGTGCCATGCTGATACCAGTGTGTATTATGCTAGATATATGTGTTCATGGGTTCCTTGGTCTCCTCTGTGTATCTTCTTTTATTGTTTTGATAAGGTCATAGATCTAAGGTCGAAAATCTAAACATATAGGATTGTATTCAAGGTTTGTGGTAATGTAGTATAATCATTAATAGCTGCAAGCCTCTAGCAGCTTATGTAGCTGGTTCTCAAAATACAGTCAGATATCACGGCGCTATTTTTCCTGTGGCAGGTATGTATATATCTTGTATCTAGGTAATTGTTAATCACTCGCTTTATGCTATTTTGCACTTCACATTTGTTAGAATGTATATCTTTGGTACATACTTAATTGAAGAAAAACCAATCGAACCTCAGATTTAGCCGTTCATTTTCCACAAATAAAACGGACTATTTTGGTCGCGCATTAATGGTGTGTAAACCCGAATCACACCTGTCTGGCACCTGTCTGGATTTGTTCATTCACAACTACGGCGTGTACAAATTTGCATAAAACAACACTATAACCACAGGTGTTTGAAGAGTGAATCCGGATATGGAATTACCACCTTTATCGCATCGCCGTATTTCGCCGATATTGATTTTCATTAAATGATGTTGAAAATTGATAAAAGTTTCCCATAACACCATTTACTACAATTACTCTATTTGAAATATTTAAAGGAGAATATACTAAAACAATGTTTACCACCCATTTCAGTTGGGCTCGCAGCTCAGTACTTTCAGTACTTTGATTATTATTGGTGGGACCGTACTCAGTTACTTCCATACAGGACCCACATTGGGATAGCATCTCCCCCATAATATATAACCGTGTCTAATTCTCCGAATAAAAGGATATGTACGAAATCCAAATGATGATGGGTTCACTGTTAACCAGACACCATACTAGAGGATCTACCTGGTCAGCTTCGTTCATGTAATACTATATAAATAGCAACTTTCACATAAGATATGACAGAAACTATGCATTACAATTATCTCTAGCTAACAAATAATACAGACCAGCACTTATCTACAAATGTCTTAGCTTTCATCATCATAATGATATGAGATCATGTATCTTTTCTAATATATACTGGCTACCACCCGTCTGTTGTGCCACCGGACTATGCACAATAATCGTTTATTGCATAAACCATGATAACAAACAGACGAGCACTATGAAAACACAGGAATGATGACAGTTAATGGACACGATTAGCACATGGTATGACATATAAGCAGCATACATTGTTTACATTCTCTGCTGTAACGAATATCATAGAAGACCGTGGCCAAGCCCACAATCAGCTCTGAATACAGAGCATGCTGACATATTATGTTACTTATATAATATAAGATCATAAAAATATCATATATATAATGGTTAAGTGTGTCGTTAAAAAATGCTGTCCTCCTACCATGCGAATTTTATAGTATTACCATATTGACATTATTTATGGTCCATATGGTTTACTGCTTTCTATTATACACTTAATAATAAACATGCCATGCATGTGACCTTCATTATGAGGAAACTTATCATTACTGGAAGTATTAAATTACTTAAAATAACCAGTGTCAAACTCACTAACTGACTTCTAAAAAGTGCATAGGATATGCAAATATATTGTCGGAATTGTTCTACTTTTTCTGAATGCAGTTTATGTATCAGATTCAGCTTAACCCGAATATTAATTTCACATTATGCAAAAGATTATATCGCTATAACTATGTATACTATAGTTATGTATATACCGTACATATTGTATTGATGAAAACTTATTTAGTCCATGCAAGTTTCATGAATATCACCACGTTCAAAAGTGCTATTCATTCATACTGCCCATAAGCAGAGCCGTATAACCAAACTATTAGTAACTATGTATAACCACAATGACAATTAGTTTAGTATGTTCGAAAATCTGTGTAAATATTCCGATTAAGTCATATCCTTGTGCAGCATGTTCACAAATTAAGGAGCATGCATGTATACATATTGTAAAACCTCATCGAGTATGTGACATAATTTGCATATGTTAGTCGCATAATGCTGTATTATTAGATACCGAATACATGTATGTGGGTAAAGCACACTATGTTCGAACACATGTGTATACGCTTACAAGTATGCAATATATGTGTGAGATATGCATATACTTGACTAGCAAATGTGATATAAACCACGACAACTCATTTAATAGTTGACACATTTATTTCTGATGTACTGTTATAATCTTTGAGATGGAAGCATGGATTAAAGCATCCACATGAAGTTCACTATTTGCCTTTTTCACTGGTCTATACTTGGTAAATCGTTTTATTTTGGTGGCCGTTTTGAAGGTAAACATGATTGACGTGATTATTATGTCGTTGCTAGCAAATACATTATTATCAATAGCAGATCAGGTTGGCTGATTTCACTTTCTTGAGCAAAGTAATGGACGTGTGCACTGACATCACTACCTATATTCATAAGAAAAGGCAGTTTGGCGGCCATTTTGAAAAGTAAATATGGTAAATCATAAGAAACGGCATCACTACATTTTTTATACGATACTTGGAACCACAAATGTATGTATATATACATGAAATTACGCTCATACGTGTCTTACATACCAGCCTATTTGAAAACGTAGCTTTTTGGCGGCCATCTTGAAAATATAACCGCCATGAATTGAAAATAATTGTGTGTTTCTGCTAGTAAGATGCAGAATATATATTATTCCAATCTTCTGAGAAACTTATACGGTTATCCGTTACATGAGAACTGAACATTAGCCTATCCATATCATTATTCGGACACCAAGCATACATGAAGTTCAATGACCTTGAAATGACATTGACCGTGGTTTCAAAAAAATGGCCACCGGATTTTTTGGATACCTTATACATTCAAGTTTATAAAATCATCGGGTGCCAAAAATTAACATGAGGTACCGGATTCGTATACGTATATGTAGATATTCCACCGGACTAATAGTACAGAAGTGGGTATATATGGTATGTGTTGTGTGGTTTGCCAGGTAAAAGTGATACACTGTGTGATTTTCTGTGTATGAGTTATTTATAATGGTTTTCATGTTGTAAAAAAAACACAGGCACAAACTTGTCCAGAAAACATATATATTTTACAGTTTGGTGTAATATAATTGATAGGAGTCTGTTCTCCTGGCTTTTCTATATGTGATTAGCTACTTTAAGTCATATGTTTTACTTCAAATTTTGAGTTATTTGTCAAACGGCAGAACAGGTGAAACTGGCTGATGGCTGGCACACACAAAGATGGCCGATTTGGCCACTCCATGTGCCATATAGGATACAGTAACGAGGCAGTATTTTTACATATATGGTATACATACATATATTCTATCATATTTACGAAGCAATTATCTTTGAATCAAACGATGATCAGGTATAGACGGGTCCTTCAGGTTTTGTACCTATCCATTTGGCATGTTTTTTTAGCAGGATTGCTGCTAAAACGCTAATCAAAATAGAATAACGCATAGTTGTCACAAAACATCTCACTCGGTCACCAATTCATTACAACGTACCCTCTCGGTATGTAATACATTGACAAATTTCACAGCCTGCAAACGTTTATTCATCCAATAATGTATCGTTTAACTTAGAGGGAATTACAAACAGTTATGGTTACATGTTACGCTATAATAAGGGCATAGCATAAAACTAACACAATCATGCGGTATATTTAATTGCATCACTACATCATGTACATGTATATCTTTGCTATATATACATGTAGTACATGACACTGTACTGTAGCATATTAAGCAAAGACATACCGAACATATATACTTTTATATGTAGCAAGATAGTCCCCCCCCCCAATAATTGAAACGCTCATACGCCTATGAAATATGTTCATTTAGGATGTCTGGTGATATGTACTGTACATTCCTCTTTTCTCCCCTACTGATTAGAAACTTCTGAAAGATTGTAACGTCAGCCAGCGTCTTTCGTCTTGTTTAGCATTCCCTTGAAGTAGTGTTTCTACAGCTTCATAACTTATTTCTTTGAATGTCCTGTCCTGGATTAGAGGTGATATCACAAACTTCCCATATTTAATGGCAGGATTTTCAGCACAGTTGGTATCTAATTGCGAAAGCAAATTGTCTATGTCCGCATCTTCGGACAAGAAATCCAGAATTTCCTCCTCTATTTTGATATTCGGTAGCAGACAACAACAGTTGCTCGCGTGCCAAGTGCGCGCATCCAGCAAGGGAGATAATCGATATGTGCAAGGGCCATAATCGTGCAACTAGGCAATTCCCTAGTTGGACGGAGCCTAAGAAAGTAGTTCGGCAAAACTGTGACTTTTCGAAATCGATATTTCACGGGCGGATCTGGTATTTCACGGCTAAAAAAAGGTATTAGATGGATGTTGATTTCACTGGTAAACTTGAAACACGGTAATTCATGGATAGTCATAAAATTTACAGTTTGGTGTAATATAATTTATAGGAGTCCGTTCTCCTGGCTTTTCTACAAGTGATTAGCTACTTTATATCATATGTTCTACTTCACATTTTGAGTTCTTTGTCAAACGGCAGAACAGGTGAAACTGGCTGATGGCTGGCACACACAAAGATGGCCGATTTGGCCACTCCATGTGCCGTATAGGATACAGTAACGAGGCAGTATTTTTACATATATGGTATACATACATATATTCTATCATATTTACGAAGCAATTATCTTTGAATCAAACGATGATCAGGTATAGAACGGGTCCTTAAGGTTTTGTACCTATCCATTTGGCATGTTTTTTAGCAGGATTGCTGCTAAAACGCTAATCAAAATAGAATAACGCATCGTTGTCACAAAACATCTCACTCGGTCACCAATTCATTACAACGTACCCTCTCGGTATGTCATACATTGACCAATTTCACAGCCTGCAAACGTTTATTTATCTAATAATGTATCGTTTAACTTAGAGAGAATTACAAACAGTTATGGTTACATGTTACGCTATTATAAGGACATAGCATAAAACTAACACAATCATGCGGTATATTTAATTGCATCACTACATCATGTACATGTATATCTTTGCTATATATACATGTAGTACATGACACTGTACTGTAGCATATTAAGCAAAGACATACCGAACATATATACTTTTATATGTAGCAAGATAGTCCCCCCCACCCCCCAATAATTGAAACGCTCCTACGCCTATGAAATATGTTCATTTAGGATGTCTGGTGATATGTACTGTACATTCCTCTTTTCTCCCCTCCTGATTAGAAACTTCTGAAAGATTGTAACGTCAGCCAGCGTCTTTCTTCTTGTTTAGCATTCCCTTGAAGGAGTGTTTCTACAGCTTCATAACTTATTTCTTTGAATGTCCTGTCCTGGATTAGAGGTGGTATCACAAACTTCCCATATTTAATGGCAGGATTTTCAGCACAGTTGGTATCTATTTGCGAAAGCAAATTGTCTATGTCCGCATCTTCGGACAAGAAATCCAGAATTTCCTCCTCTATTTTGATATTCGGTAGCAGACAACAACAGTTGCTCGCGTGCCAAGTGCGCGCATCCAGCAAGGGAGATAATCGATATGTGCAAGGGCCATAATCGTGCAACTAGGCAATTCCCTAGTTGGGCGGAGCCTAAGAAAGTAGTTCGGCAAAACTGTGACTTTTCGAAATCGATATTTCACGGGCGGATCTGGTATTTCACGGCTAAAAAAAGGTATAAGATGGATGTTGATTTCACTGGTAAACTTGAAACACGGTAATTCATGGATAGTCATAAAATAATATGTATTTCTAAACCTAACTGGACATACAAAATGGAATTGGTAGGGAAAGTAAAATACATGTGTTAACTAACATTGTGAATGCTACTTTTTCAGTCACATAATTAATGGTTACTAGTTTAATTTTATATAAAACATTACATCAGTGTCTAACAGTTTTATAGTATAATCATTTCTGAACAATCATAATTTTATTTCACAAAGTATCCTTACCGGTACATGTACATTATATAGTGAAAATAAATGCAGAACCAAATACTCACAGTATCTGATAGTACATACCTGAAGATAATGCAGATGCTTTCAAATTGGAATTTTATGAAGTGATACGGTGTGATTGGTTGATAAACGTTATGTCCAGTACATCGTGCGAAAAACAACATATTGAGTATCTGAAACATCATCTGAGACACAGTACCTTTAATAACTGTACATAGTATTACTGATGATGGGTGTCTGTTAACCTCCAAAATGGCTCAATATAATTACAATAGTTCAGAAATTTCAAGTTGAAATAAAAAAATACTTTTGATTTCAATAAACTGTTTCGAGAACGACCCATTATCAATTATTTTACCGTATCTTCATGACAATTAAAGGTGTAAATGTAGGTCAAGGTCATGACCCTAATGATAATGTAATTATGTAAAGTGTATATATGCAGTGCATAAATAAGCAGTACTAATTGCATCTGTGTATGTACTGATATTAGTGAAACACTTTAAATTAAGACATATACACGACACATGCTTTAATGAGCTAAACATGCTGACCACTGAAGGTCAAGGTCATGACCTTGATGATAATATCATGTTATGCTCAGAAAAGAAAATACCTCAAGGATATTTTCCTTCATTGCAAGTAAATTGCTGAATTTGAAATCATAATATCAAGTTTTATAACAGATTTTTAAAAAATCATTCCGAGTTACGACCGTATTGCGCTGAAATATTTCAGCATTTTGGCTGTTATTTTCAGCGCAATACGGTCGTAACTCAAATATTTTTTAATATCACTGTTTTATTTAATTGAAACAAATTTCATCAGGTTATTTATTTTTCATGTATTTTATTACAGAATATAAGTGAAAATGGTAAATAACAGAGTGTAATTGTTAGTTTTAGAAATATGTGTGGCTCTCCTGAACATTTTACAAAAAGTGAGTTACGACCGTATTGCGCTGAACCCTCGACGTGCTTTCGATTTCGACTCCATACGTGAGGGTAACACAAGTGCGAATGGCATAATATGACTTGGATAGCAAACCCAATCTCCATCTCCATACTCTTGGAGGCAAAGCACAGTTGGGTTAGGACCAATATAATTTCGACAAATCAATCAGCGTAGGCCCGCGCCGGACTACGTGCTTGCGAAGGCCGACCTGGGACTAGACTGGTCACACTGGTCATAATACACCTTTTGTCAGCATCCGGACCGTAATCGTTGTGCCAATAGTACAAGTATTAGACGTACACACTGTCACAAGAAACACGAATGTAATTTCATGTTGCAATGTGACATCTATATACTCACTAAAATGACATTCTTACCAAATACATTTACACGTAAATATTATTTAACAACAAACAATTATTTCATGTACATGTACAATACCATTCTCTAGACTATATAGTATCTGTGTAATTATTTTTGCCTTGTTAACCAATGAAAATGGCCATATACTTGCCCATATACCACTAGGTGGTCTGGTATTCTGTTCAAATAAAGCTTATGTTCTGTTTTTATGTTCTGTACAGTGACGCCCCTGGGGATTGTGTGGGACTTTCCTTGCATTTGCTTTATTGTCATAAATGTGGCTGTGACTGGAAATGTTGAGCTTATGGGATACGTGACAAGTGTAGCTCCTGTAGCCGATTTCATCAAAATTTCAAGGTATACTTTTCTAACAAAGTATACTTTGAGAGAGACATTTTCAATTTAAGGATAAATTTATTATTTTTTATTATACTGAATTTATTACATTATCACAGCCATTTTGGCTGTGATAATGTAATAAATTCAGTATAATAATTCTGCATACTTTTAATTATCAAATATGTGCAGCGATTAGTTCTATATGAAATAATGCATTTTGGGAAAATAAATGATTACTCCCTCAAAGTATACTTTGCTAGATAAGTATAATTTGCTAGATAAGTATACTTTGCAATTTTGATGAAATCGGCTACTGGTCAATTAGCACTCTGCTGTAGTCTAATAACGATATATAGTGTCTATTGGAAGCATGACGGACGGTACGTTGATGCATTGGCGAACGGTGTAAATCCTGATCCGACTGTGCGGATGCACAGGCTGATCTGGATATACACTGGTCGCAAAACTCATATGCCCAATTTCCCCAGTCATTCGTACTGATGGTGTTTGTTTTGTTTGGGACCGTACACCGCTGGTCGTGGAGTGCATGTAAATAGAGAATAGTAGGTTAGTGCCGTGAATGGGAACAAATATTTTTTTATTTTTTTTTAATTAAATGTTTTTTATTCTCTTTGCTACATGTACATGTACAAACACAAGATATACAAAACAGTTCAATGAACAAAGTACATATATATGTCAGTTCATACGCATGGCTACATTTCAATGAACAGTCTGAATAATAACGTATTGATGCTTGTCTACATGTAACATTGAGTTTTTTAAATAAATAATAGGGTTTTTATAGGGCGTTTTGGCAATGAGACTGTTATAGGTCGTGTATTTTTATGAAAAAAATAAAATAAAAAATACGTGAAAAAAAGGTTATCAAAATGTTATAACAAAAATAAAATATAGGAATGGACGTTTATTACATGTTTTGTGCTGATATAGGTATATCGATACACATAGCAGGTGAATGTTTATTTATTAATTTCCATAAAGTCACTCCATTTTGAATGGAAAATATCTAGTTTATCCTTGATAGTGGCGATAGTCTCTTCTATTATTATTGTTTGATTCAGATATATTTTAAAACGGCCTATCGATGGTTGCGTTTCATCATATTTGCACTTAAAAATAAAATATTTTGCTAGAAGAATTAAAAAGCTGATAAGCATTGTTTTATTTTTGCAGTCAACCCTCACGTTACAAAATGATATGTTTTCATATGTTAAATTACTGTTGTAGTCTAACCTACTTGTTTGCAATAGCAGGTTGATATCCGACCAAAAAGGTTGTATGACCTTGCATTCCCAAAACATATGCTTATTAGAATCCACATTCATATAACAGAATTCACATAAGTTAGATGGTTTTAATTTGCATTTGAACAGAAAGGCATTGTTTGGAATTAGTCTCATCAAATATTTGTACTGAAATGCTCTAAGTTTTGTACTTATTGTGCTTTTATATGACAAAGAAAAAATGTATTTCCATTCTATATCTTGTTTATTTAGTTCGTTTTCCCATTTGATTATATGTTTTTGTTGTGCTAATCTTGATTTTCTAATCTGTATATTATATACTATTTTATTTATATGCTTCGATGACAAACATAAATTTATTGCATATTTGGGCGTTTCATTAGTCAATGGTTCGGTTTTCATTTCTAGTTTCCATTCGGTTTTAATTTTACTTAATAATTTGTAATACTTCAAAAAATCTCCAGTATTTATGTTATATATATTTTTCATATCGTCGAAGCTATAAAAGTCTTTTATTCTAAAATCATATATGTGTTTTAAATACGTAATACCTTTATCATACCATTCTTTATAGAATATAGTTATATTTCTTTCATTTTTTATGTTTGAGTTATGCCACAAAATTTCATGTGATATGTTAGCACATGAATGATTAAAATTTACTTTGCACCAAGATGTTAGTATATTGTTTAGGAACGTATATTGTTTTACAAGATGTTTGGTGTCATTTGAATTTAGATTGCTTTTAAATAGTATATCACCACCATATTTATTTAGTTCCTTATTGTATGCAAGTTTTAACTGACTCTGTTTACCCTTTAAACGTTTTATCCATGAACAGTTAAGTGAATTGATAAATGCATGGATATTAATCAATTTTCAATCCACAATTTTCATAGCTTTGAATTATAGTTTTTCGTGCTATTTTATCAGGTTTACCGTCCCAGAGAAAGTTATACATCAAATCATTGATGTGTTTGATTGTTTCTTCAGCGGGATTCTCAAGCACTGTTAATGGGTATATTAATTTAGGTAACGCGAAGGTCTTTAAAACAGTTATTTTGCCAATTAATGTCAAGTTCCATTTTTTCCAGTTTATTAAACAGTTTTGAAATGACTTAATTTTTGGTATTAAGTTTAATTCATGTAGCCGTGTTTTGTTGTTTGTGAATATTATTCCAAGGGTTGATGCATGGTCGTTTGACCAAGTATATTGCTTGTTGTTACACCATGGACTTGGGTTATGTCTAAGCCCCCCGATATTTAGTGCTGTGCATTTTGACTTATTTAGTTTTAGACCAGATATTAGTGCGAAAGTGTCTAGTGTATGTATTAGTTCCTTAAATGATATTTCCGATCCATCCAGCGTAAAGCTTGCATCGTCTGCAAATAATGTTTGTTTTATTTCATTTTCACCTAAAAATAAACCTTTAATCTCTACATTTGCGTTTATTTGTCTAGATAAAAGTTCTATGCAAATAATAAAAATATATGCTGATAGCGGACAACCTTGTCTGACACCTTTTTTAATACTGAAAAACTTTGATAGATTACCATTATTCGAAACACAACTTTTTGCATATATATAGAATAGAGATATCCATTGTATTAGTGAATTACCAAAGTTAAGATTGTTGAGACACTTACTTATAAATCTATGGTCTAAGCTGTCAAACGCTTTCTGGAAATCTGCAAAAAATATTAGACCTGGTGTATTGTTTTCATTTGCTTCATTTATTAGTTCCATAAGTGTTCTTACATTTTCTCCTATATATCGACCTTTTTATACCAGTTTGATTCATGTTTATTATTGTGTTTAATACCTTTTTTATTCTATTACCTATAACTTTTGTTGCATTTTTATAGTCTACATTTAATAGCGAAATTGGCCTCCAATTATCGATTGAAAGTGTGTTTTTATCTTCTTTTGGCAGTAACGTAATGATTCCTTGTTTTTGCATTTCAGTTAGAGATCCATTTTCGTATGAGTAATTAATCGATTTTATGTAGTGCTTTTTTATGTTATTCCAGTATAGCTTGTACAATTCGGCAGTTAGACCATCTGATCCTGGGCTTTTCATGTTTTTCATTTCCTTTATTGCTGTTACACATTCATATTCATTAATGTAACCCTCACAAGACTGTTTTTCGTTTTCGTTTAGTTTGTGGTCAATGAAGTTGAAAAATGTGTCGTTAGTGTGATTTATATTATTATCTTCTTCATAAATATGCATATAATAGTGTTGTATATGGTTTAGAATATCTGTTTGGTTGTTTTCCAGTGTCCCATTTATAATTAGTTGTTTAATTGTTTTTGCTTCACTTCTTTTCTTTTCCAAGTTTGTAAAATATTTCGTATTTTTTTCTGACCCTTCAACCCATTCAGCCTTTGATCTTAATAGTATGCCTTTAATCTTCTCGTTAATGATTTCACTAAGTTTATTTTTTTCGACATTTAATTCGTCTAATATATCTGGATTGTTTGGGGCATTTGCTAAGTTTTGTTCTAACCTTTTTATATTAAGTTCTATTTCTTGTTCATTTGCTCTATCTTTCTTCTTCACCATACTTGAATATTTTATTGATTCATTTCTTACAGTTCCTTTTATTAGTTCCCACATAGTATTTGGGTTACAACCTACATTTTGATTTATTATTTCCTGAATTGAATGTTTTATTTTTTGTTTGTATTCCTCTTGTAGCAAAATACTGTTATTTAGCTTAAAATATCCTGGTCCTCTTATTAGTTCGCATAAATTTAACTTTAGCAATACTGCTGAATGATCAGACAAAAACCCAGGTAAGATATCACAATGTGTTACTGCATTTAGTAAATTAGCTGATATAAGAAAGTAGTCCAGTCTGCAGAATATTGGTGGTCTATGATTAGAATGCCAAGTAAAACGTTTGTGGTCTGGATGTCTGAGTCTGTATATGTCATACAATTCATTTTCACTTATAATGTCATTTATTTTGTTGAACATCTTTTATTTGTATCTCGTCTGCCATTTATCTTATCTAAATTGAAATCGATGACGTTGTTAAAATCGCCTTCCAATATTAGAGATTCGCTATTATTCTCAATCACTAAATGTTCCAATGTAGTAAAAAAATATATATCTTCAATATTAGGTCCATAAATGTTTATTAATGTTAGTGTTGTACTGGCTATACATATTTTTAGCAATTGCAGTCGTCCTGGAATTATATCTTTATATTCTATAATATTATATGAAGAGTTTAAATTGAGTAGAATTCCGATTCCTATACTATTTGAGCTGTTACCAGAAAGAAATATTTCATTATCCCATTCGTTTTTCCATTGGTCTAATCCCATCCATGTGTACAATGAAGCTCTTGTAGAAAGCAGACAGCAAATTTATTTTGTTTCAACCATGAAAATAGTTTTGTGCGTTTGGTTTTGTTCCCAAGCCCGTTTACATTGAAGCTACATAATTTCGAGTCCATTGGTTATGGTGTTTTTATATTTTTTATTATTTTCACAAACTACATGACATTCATACCTACTAGTATATTCACTTCCAATGAATAGGGGTCTTTTCCATGAGGTATCATATGTAGGATTGTTAGCTTTATCTTTATATAGGCGGGGATATGATATATAGGGAAGAGGTCGGTATGGTGAGGGTGTAGTAATATTTTAAATAGTTTCATTCGGATTGAGGAAAATGCATTTTTTACTGACAACTTCCAAATTCAATAATAGTTGGCTTTCATTAACGATAATTGTGTGATGTCAATGTTTTGGACTATAATACGAAAGCTGACTGCGTGTTCCTCAATCTTAAAAAAATATCTGGCAAGGCTTAGGAAACGGGATGGGCGAGGCTCTGCCGAGCCCATCCCGTTTCCGTGCCGCGCCAGATATTTTTTACCATTCACGGCACTTACCTACTATTCTATTTATCCCGTCAACACCTACAAATAGCTTTAAAATGCAAAAGATAACTCCAGCCACATCCTCAAAATCGGAGAATCGACTAGAGTGATAACCGCATCACAACTTTTATTGTTGCTACGCACACACAAAATAAGTCTGTGCCTTTTGGAAGCAAACATCGCTTAATGTCACGGTAGTTTGGCATATTTCACACAAAAACATTTTTACACGTATTTCTACTTTTAATAATGTCGAGAATCATGAATATTAAAGTATATTTAATAATTACACAGCTGTGTAAACACGTGTGTTCATGAAATTTTGGAGCGGCAACTTACTCGTTGGGTTTCAAACACACTGTCACTGGGCAGATATTTTACAATTAACAGCATGTACAGTTACTGTTTGTACACATGGCAGTTGTTGATGTTCAGTGTGGCTCCGGCAAATAGTGACTGGACATATTGCTGATTCGTATTACTGGATATTGTCAGCGATTGAAGTGCGACACCACTCTGCCTCTGGCCAGTCTGGGTATGTAAAGTTTCATTTTCACACGTGTTTACACTTGTCATTAAACACTTGTCATAGCCATAGCAGAATTCCCATTGCAGCACACACGTCAGCACTGATCTCTACTACTTCAACACCAACATTTTCAGCACTGCCACTACCACTAATGTCGTCCCAGAAAATTTCAAATATTCCTGGATCTAAATAATCAGACATCTTTTTTTTGGAATACTTTTCCAAACTCATGTAGAATTTATAATTTATCAATGTTTTTGCTTTTTCCAATTTTATTCTTGCTCGCAGAAGACGGCAAAATACAATGGATTGTGGGACTTGGAAGGCTGCCAGTTAATGCAGCAAAAATGTAAACAAATACTCTTAATTAGATGCATTTTAATTTGTTTTTGTTTTCTTTCTTTCTAGTACTTTTTTATTATCATTTTACATTATTTCATAAGTAAGTGCCTCAAATGTCAGCGCTTTTCTCAAGCGTATCATTTTGTTTACAAGACTTCACCTAAATGTCAAAGGTTACTGTGTCAAAGTAGTTCTAAAGCATTATTGAAACACATATTCATACGTAGTGATTGGGTCGTATTGACTGGATCTCAACAATGTTTCACGGCACCGTGTTTCACGGCACATAGGCACTGTGTTGACGGGATAAACGTTTTTATCCCGTCAACACAGTGCGTATGTGCCGTGAAACACGGTACCGTGAAACTTTTTTGATATCCTGTCAATACGACATAATCACTGCGTACGAATTTGAGGATGAGGCTGGGGTTATTGTTTGCAATTTAAAGCTATTTGTAGTCTTGACGGGATAAATAGAATAGTAGGTTATTGCCGTGAATGGGAAAAATATCTGGCGCGGCACGGAAACGGGATGTGCTCGGCAGAGCCTCGCCCATGCCGTTTCCTAAGCCTTACCAGATATTTTTCCCATTCACGGCAATAACCTACTATTCTCTATTTTTAAAGAGTTAGTTTTATCATTTCAGCAGTCGAAACGGAGCCCCGCAAGGGAAGAAGAATTCATTTTTTTATTAATTCGTTCCCACGAAATAACAATTCGTTTCCTCTATTGTAACAATTCGTTCCCGCGAAATAACAATTCTTTCCCTCAATTTAATAATTCGTTCCCACGAAATAACAATTCGTTCCCATATGTTGATAGGATATTCTATTATACTTTTTTAGACATGTAGAAACCTAACAATGCAGTTATATCAAAGTATTATATAATCAAGGCATTGAACTAAGTGCGCCCCAATTACACCATCACCAGTTTCAGGACTCAGTAATATATTTTATATTTCTCATACAATCACATTATTCCCAGTGCCTATGCAGAGCTAAGGTCCACATGTGCCTAATAAAACCGACAAAAAAATCAGCATTTTACACGCAGAAACCTGACACAAGTCGCCCGACTACGCTAGGTCGGACACGAGTTCGTATCGTGATTTAACTCAAATTCTCAAGACTAAACTGAACAAACCAGATCGGGATGTGTACACTATTACCATGGACATTGTCAAAACTTCAACACGCATATCGCGACAATACACTATCGCCGGTTTGTATCATCGCTTTGATATGTCCATTGTGGGTGTTGATGGGATAAATAGAATAGTAGGTTAGTGCCGTGAATGGAAAACATATCTGGCAATGCTTAGGAAACGGGATGGGCGAGGCTCTGCCGAGCACATGCCGTTTCCAGTAGGGTTGGTAGCGTTACGGTCCCTATGGGGGCACTCGGGTAACATGGTCCGTATAGGGGCACTAAAATGGTCCAAATAGGGGCACTTATAAACATGTATTTTAAAGGCTTACATCGATATATAACACTGATAAGTATATACAGGAACCATTGTATGTGCTACAACAGGTGAGAAAAGTATCTTACGACATCTGTCACCATTGTAGTCCCAGATCAGCCTGCCTCAAAGTACTAGTGCGACATGTCATGTAAAGGCTCTCATCGAGTGGTATAACACTAAATAGTATATAAGGAACCAGTTTATGTGTACCAACACTTATGGAGGAAGGACCTGACGGCATTTGTCACCAGCGTAGTCCCAGATCAGCCTGCTAACAGCCCAGTCCAAGACAACTGTATCATATTTATACTGTGTTATACATTGTATGTGACGCATACTGGCACCTGTTTGTATGCTATTTAGATACTTTATAATATGCGACTGGTGGTAACGTTACTGGGCCATATAGGGGCACTCGGATAACATGGTCCGTATAGGGGCACTAAAATGGTCCAAATAGTGGCACTTCCATATATATTCTATACCATACTTGCTGCGACTGGTGGTAACGTTACTGGGCCATATAGAGGCACTCGGGTGACATGGTCCGCATAGGGGCACTGAAATGGTCCAAATAGGGGCACTTCTGTTCATCTTCTATATCATACAAGATGCGACTGGTGGTAACGTTACTGGTCCCTATGGGGGCACTCGGGTAACATGGTCCGTATAGGGGCACTAACATGGTCCAAATAGGGGCACTTCTGTACATCTTCTATATCATACAAGATGCGACTGGTGGTAACGTTACTGGGCCATATAGGGGCCATATATGGTCCAAATAGGGGCACTTCCATATATAGTCTATACCATACTTGCTGCTGGGCCATATACTGGGCCATATACGTTACTGGGCCATATAGGGGCACTCGGATAACATGGTCCGTATAGGGGCACTAAAATGGTCCAAATAGGGGCACTTTCATATATATTCTATACCATACTTGTGCGACTGGTGGTAACGTTACTGGGCCATATAGGGGCACTCGGATAACATGGTCCGTATAGGGGCACTAAAATGGTCCAAATAGGGTCACTTTCATATATATTCTATACCATACTTGTGCGACTGGTGGTAACGTTACTGGGCCATATAGGGGCACTTTGGTAAGATGGTCCGTATAGTGTTGGGTTTTTATTTTGTTTGGCTAACTAATTGTCTCGGACTTCAGCCAGACCTGTGTAAACGTAGCAAGCATCGGCACAATCGTATATTATCTTTAAGCCGGTATACGGCGATAGTACCTATGCGCTACCCAAAGCAAGTATATGAGTGTATATGCTATTGACAAGCCCTGTAAATTCGTTCCCTGGTCTACCAATAATAGTGCAATCATAATATATTATTAGAAAAATACAGCCTGTCCACACGACCACAGAAAGGGTTATAACACAACAAATAGGTGTGTAATAATTTTATACCAACAACTTTATTAAGGAAATTTGATATTATAATTCATTGATAACATAAAACTGTCTACATATATGCAATGTGACTAATTTTAATATTTACCATACAACCAATACACATAGACATGCATTATCAACAATATAGTATTTTAGCTCACAACAGGTTACTTATAGTATCATACCATGTTGGTAAGTGTACCATGTGGTAAGCGTACATAGTTATAAATATAACAACAACAAATCAAAGGTGCATGGCTATATGATAAAAAATATGTATTATCAGCCAGTGTAATTGCCGAGCTCTGTGCATGAATTATATTAGGTTCCCATAGCAACCACTCACAACACATGCACAAAACAAACCAAAACCACTTCGCTGTCAATATCATATTTGTCACATGAGGTATTGAGCACAATAATTGAAATTACATTTATATTTGCAAAACAATAAACATCACAAAAGTTAACATGTAACGCAACTGTTCCAAATAGGTATACTAGGATATATTATAGATAATATTAGTTAATATATTATGCTTAAAAGTGGCATTTAAGTAAATACGGTGGTACAATGCCATGTGAACAAATAAATAGTGGTTAAAGATGGTCAATCGATGTTAGTATTTGAAAATGTACAATGTTAGCAGGAGTTGCATGTTGTATTGTCAACATTTACGGTGAGTAGTATTGGAAATTAGCATAATGTATATCAGGTGGTTAGGATTGAAATAGGGTTTAAATGCTGGAACAATCACGTTACAAACTTACATTCATCGATTATAATATATTGTATGTTACAATAATATAATGTCAAAATAATATAAACTTCACTTCCGTTGCTTCTGTGATCATGGTAAAGGTCAGAAATTCCTATGTAAAGGAGTAACATTTCTCACATAACATAGCCAAATTTGAAATATCGTACAATATCACAATATATGGCAATATTATGTTGAGAACAATAACATATATGTATACATGTATACGGTTTTGTCCTTGGGAGACAACAATGGCGTGTTAGACGTTTTATACGTGCACGAACCCTCCACGCCACCGTTAGATATTACAATTAGTATGCAGGTGTAGTGAATAAATTTAAATGTACCATGATCACACTGAATCAGTTACAAATGACCAGAAGTTAGAAATAAAACCGATTGCATTATAAATAATCCAATTACATTGTAAATATTCCAAACAGGTGCAAAACTATATGTTTCAAATGTTAAGATTAATAGGTTAAAAACGTGTGATCACAGATAAGCGGATCAGCAGTTCAGTGATTGATACTGTATCTATGCATACAAAGTAAACTAAGATTGTTTAGTAAACTACTACTAATAATAATAATATGTCACGTGTTTAGTAACACATTTGACGATAAGTCTTAGGGGATGAATAGCATTATAGTTATGAATAGTCAATATTATGGGAAGAATAGCTTTAGGATAAGGTCAGTAGACAGTTATTGAGTCATTTCCCAAAAATATATTGTATAGTTAGATCTTGTCAAAATTGTTGAGTACTAGTAATCCTAGGTCTTGTCAAAATTGTTGAGTACTAGTAATCCTAGGGGATGTGTCTAGTAACACATGTAGGGAAAGCCTTAGGGAATACATATTACTAGGGTTAGGTCAGCAGTCAAAATTAGGGATAAACCTAAGGGGCTGAAAAGCATTAGGATTAGGTCAGCGGTCAAAATTAGGGAATCTCTATCAAAATAGTTTAGTAATAATAATAATCCTAGTGTCTAGTACCACAGGTAGTGATACGCCTAAGAGGACGACTAGCACTCAGGTTAGTTAGCAGTCAAAATTAGGGATAAGCCTTAGAGTATGAAAAGCGCTAGTGTTAGGCTGACATTCAAAATTAGGGTTAGGTCAGCAGTCAAAATTAGGGGATATTGTCAAAAATTGCTGAGTAATAATAATAATCCTAGGGATGTGTCTAGAAATATAGGTAGTGTCTAGTAATATAGGTAGGGTTAGCTTTAACATTTAAAAATATGGATAAGCCTTAGGAGATGGAAAGCATTAGGGTAAGGTTAGCAGTCAAAATTAGGGAATCTCTATCAAAATAGTTTAGTAATACTAATAATCCTAGCGATGTGTCAAGTACCACAGGTAGTGATAAACCTAAGAGGACGACTGCTAACTCAGGTTAGTTAGCATTCAAAATTAGGGATAAGCCTTAGAGTATGAAAAGTGCTAGGGTTAGGTAAACATTCAAAATTAGGGTTAGGTCAGCAGTCACAATCAGGGGATCTTGTCAACATTTGTAGAGTAATAATAATAATCCTAGGGATGTGTCTAGTAATATAGGTAGGGTTAGGTTTAACATTTAAAAATAAGGATAAGCCTTAGGGGATTGAAAGCATTAGGGTACGGTTAGCAGTCAAAATTAGGGTATCTTGTCCAAAGAATGTTAGGTAATAGTAATAATTGTAGGAAATGTGTCTAGTAACACAGGTATGGTTAAGCCTTAGGGGATGAATAGTACTAGGGTTATGTCAGCAGTAAAAATTAGGAGATGAATAGCATTAGGGTTAGCTCAATAGTGAATACTGAATAAATAAACTAACCCACACTGTATAGTGAATACTAAATAAATCAACAACCCACACTGTATAGTTTGCACCTACTTAACGTCTATCGTGTATACACAACAATATTACATGTCTAAAAAACATGTATAACAATGCATACAATAGTTAAAATTGCAAGTTTACAATATCACCCCTTTTGATGTTATAATAAAAATAAACTGCCTAAAATTTTTTTATAATTTTAATTTCATTTGTTTAAAAAATTAAAACAAATATTTTTACAATCATATTAATTATTATAAAAAATATGCAGATTAATTTAGAAAAGAGGAATGTGTTGTCTGAAACCTGCATAAAAAATAATAAGATAAACCAATGCAGATCCAGCTGAGATAGCATGTAGTGAGCCGGCTCATCCGGATCTACACTGTTAAACATTTTATTATATATAAGGTGGTGACATTGTAACATTTCTAATAATTTATATTGGTTGAATATTCAGTAATATATAATATTGATTATCTACATAACTCCAGGTGAAAGTCATGACATATAACTAAGCATTAAAATAGATAAGGCCAAAGTAATATATACAGTAAGTATATAGTAATAATAAGCCCTTAGAAATATTAGCAATATTAAAGTTATTAACAAACTGAAGTAGTTTATTGAAAACAAATGTACATGTCAATGTTAATATATCTTTATATGTAATAAGCTAATCAATGATAGGCAATGAACTAAAATTGGTTATATGTGAACAATTGACTCCAATCTGTATGTACAATTTTTTATAAATATTTTTCTTTAAAAAAATATTTTTATGCCGTACAAAATTATATTCAATAAAAAAATGTGCTGTTGTAAAAAGATTCCACCCGGAGCTAAGTAGTATCGTAATAGTTCTGTCTTTATGTCACACCGGGAGACATGCAGAATCACATATCAGTAGCCTATTTCATCAACATTGCAAAGTATACTTTACTAGCAAAGTATACTTTGAGGGAGAAATCATTTATTTTTCCTGAAATGCATTATTTCATATAGAACTAACAAATGCATATATTTCATGATTAAAAGTATGCAGAATTATTATACTGAATTTATTACATTATCACAGCCAAATTGGCTGTGATAATGTAATAAATTCAGTATAATAAAAAATAATAAATTTATCATAAAATTGAAAATTTCTCCCTCAAAGTATACTTTGCTACTAAAGTATGCTTTGCAATGTTGATGAAATAGGCTACTGGTTACTTTGTTTGTTGGGATTTAACGGCTTATCACCAGCTAAGGTCACTAAAGTCCGCGTCACAGGGTCAATACTAAATCCAATATATTATCTGTACAAGTATGTGTACATGTTCAAGTACATATACAAATGGGGAAAACCACACAAAATCAGAACTGAATATTTATAATAACAAAAAATATATATTCACCAGAAATATATAAACCAGAACAATCCCGACCAGATGCCAGGCCCTCACCACAACCATAATCACTTGTGCCCTCCCAAAAAACCGTATACATTTTAGTGCCCCTATACGGACCATGTTACCCGAGTGCCCCTATATGGCCCAGTAACGTTACCACCAGTCGCAAAAAGTATGATATAGAATATATATGGAAGTGCCACTGTTTGGAATATTTTAGTGCCCCTATATGGACCATGTTATATGAGTGCCCCTATATGACCCAGTAACGTCACCACCAGTCGCATCTTATAAAGTATCTAAATATCATACAAACAGGTGCCAGTATGCGTCACATATAAACACAGTATAAATATGATACAGTTGTCTTGGACTGGGCTGTTACGCAGGCTGATCTGGGACTACGCTGGTGACAAATGCCGTCAGGTCCTTCCTTCATAAGTGTTGGTACACATAAACTGGTTCCCTTATATACTACTTAGTGTTATACCACTCGATGAGAGCCTTTACGTGACATGTCGCACTAGTACTTTGAGGCAGGCTGATCTGGGACTACAATGGTGACAGATGTCGTAAGATACTTTTGTCACCTGTTGTAGCACATACAATATAGTTCCTGTATATACTTATCAGTGTTATATATCGATGTAAGCCTTTAAGATACATGTTTATAAGTGCCCCTATTTGGACCATTTTAGTGCCCCTATACGGACCATGTTACCCGAGTGCCCCCATAGGGACCGTAACGCTACCAACCCTACTGGAAACGGCATGTGCTCGGCAGAGCCTCGCCCATCCCGTTTCCTAAGCCTTGCCAGATATTTTTTCCATTCACGGCACTAACCTACTATTCTATTTATCCCATCAACACCCACAATGGACATATCAAAGCGATGATACAAACCGTCGATAGTGTATTGTCGCGATATGCGTGTTGAAGTTTCGACAATGTCCATGGTAATAGTGTACACATCCCGATCTGTGACTCATTTCCGATGGATTCAGAATGTTATGTCTATTTTAACTGAAATTGGAGATGCTGGCGTATGGCTTAGCCAGAACGATGTTAATGCTATCTGGCTGAGCCACTACGCCAGGACTCAGCTTCAGAACCAGTTTATTCAGTCATGGCTCACCAGCATCGATTCATCTTCACGTGGAATTACGTATAGAATCTTTAAAACAGAGTTTGGATTAGAAACATATTTAATTAATCTCACGGAAAGGATAAGAAAAACATTGACCAGATTTCGAACAGCTATTTGAGAAAAAATCTGGAAAGCAATTAAGAAATGTAGCTATTTTTATAAGAAATGCTTTATGGTTATAATGACTAGTGAGCTTATGCATATGCATTTTGTAGTTGTACCCATCGTTGTATTATGTAATCTGTTGTATACCTCGTGTGTCACGCATGTGGCTTAGAGTGAATAAAATGTATTGTATTGTATTGTATTGTATTGTATTGTATTGTATTGTTTGTTCAGTTTAGTCTTGATAATTTGAAAGTCGGGCGACTTGTGTCAGGTTTCTGCGTGTAAAATGCTGATTTTTTTGTCGGTTTTATTAGGCACCTGTGGGCCTTAGCTCCGCATAGGCACTGGGAATAATGTGATTGTATGAGAAATATAATATATATTACTGAGTCCTGAAACTGGTGATGGTGTAATTGGGGCGCACTTAGTTCAATGCCTTGATTATATAATACTTTGATATATAACTACATTGTTAGGTTTCTACATGTCTAAAAAAGTATAATAGAATATCCTATCAACATATGGGAACGAATCGTTATTTCGTGGGAACGAATTATTAAATTGAGGGAAATAATTGTTATTTCGCGGGAACGAATTGTTACAATAGAGGAAACGAATTGTTATTTCGTGGGAACGAATTAATAAAACAAAGAATTCTTCTTCCCTTGCGGGGCTCCGTTTCGACTGCTGAAATGATAAAACTAACTACGGTACTCGTACAACATAGAGGAAACGCTTTAAAAATAGAGAATAGTAGGTTATTGCCGTGAATGGGAAAAAATATCTGGTAAGGCTTAGGAAACGGGATGGGCGAGGCTCTGCCGAGCACATCCCGTTTCCGTGCCGCGCCAGATATTTTTCCCATTCACGGCAATAACCTACTATTCTATTTATCCCGTTAATACTACAAATAGCTTTAAAATGCAAACAATAACCCCAGCCTCATCCTCAAAATCGGAGAATCGAACCGCACATATTCATACGCAGTGATTAGGTCGTATTGACAGAATATCAAAAATGTTTCAAGGCACCGTGTTTCACGGCACATACGCACTGTGTTGACGGGATAAAAACGTTTACATGCACATCCACGACCAGCAGTGTACGGTCCCAAACAAAACAAACACCATCAGTACGAATGACTGGGGAAATTCGGCATATGAGTTTTGCGACCAGTGTATATCCAGATCAGCCTGTGCATCTGCACAGTCTGATCAGGATTTGCACCGTTCGCCATTGCATCAACGTACCGTCCGTCATGCCTCCAACAGACACTATATATCGTTATTAGACTACAGCAGAGTGCTAATTGACCAGTAGCCGATTTCATCAAAATTGCAAAGTATACTTATCTAGCAAAGTATACTTTGAGGGAGTAATCTTTTATTTTTCCCAAAATGCATTATTTCATATGGAACTAATCACTGCACATATTTGATGATTAAAAGTATGCAGAATTATTATACTGAATTTATTACATTATCACAGCCAAAATGGCTGTGATAATGTAATAAATTCAGTATAATAAAAAATAATAAATTTATCCTTAAATTGGTATAAACATATTTTATTATGAACAATTTACATCAGGTATAAACAAATATTCAGAATAGAAGGATTGGAACGAAAGATTACTATCTTATAGAGTTCCTCTCCTTGATCAATGCAATTAGGGTCACAAGCTGGCAAAGTACAAAAACCACGCATTTGTCACTTTGTCAGCATGAGACCAGTTGGTGTAATAATGGCAGATACAAAACACTATTATGTTTATGGATTGTTATCAAGCAAAATAATAGTATTTTACTCGATATATCTTGAACGAAGTGTACAAGGGAAACAACTGTCAATTTTGCTCATAAAAACAAAAGATGACATGAAAAGAAAATATATTGGCCGTAACCAATAGTATATTCTATCAAATGTTTGAATTTTTATTGATAATTAGAAAAAATAAAAAAGGAAATGAAAAGAAAAACAAAGATATATATAAAAAAATAATGAAAAAAAATAAAAATGCATGTGCCACTAGAGGGTCCATCATCGTCACGCAGGAAGCTAAGTAGGCACACCAATGTTACAATTTATGAGATACACATCGAACTGTACATATATTACACATAAATCGCTTACTACGCAGAATATACGTGTGTACGGTTTGGAATACCTTAGTGTTATCCTGATATGATAGTTCGTTTGACCCAAATAATAATATGTCTATTGTACCATTTATTAGTAATTGGAGATTTACATCAGGGATTTGGGTGATAGTTTGAAATAAATCTTGTCGTATATCATGGTAATATGGACAGTTAAGGAGGTAATGCTGTACGTTTTCAATGCTGCCACAGCGACACAGGGGTGAATCTGAAATGTTTTTCTGATAGAGATCGTAATTGAGTGAGCTACAGTTAGTACGTAATCTGGTATGAAGAACTTGTGCTTTCCTGAGTCCGTAATAGTAGTATTTTGGTATGAAAATGTCTCCCTCAAAGTATACTTTGCTAGAAAAGTATACTTTGAAATTTTGATGAAATCGGCTACAGGAGCTACACTTGTCACGGATCTCATAAGCTCAACATTTCCAGTCACAGCCACATTTATGACAATAAAGCAAATGCAAGGAAAGTCCCACACAATCCCCAGGGGCGTCACTGTACAGAACATACAAACAGAACAAAAGCTTTATTTGAACAGAATACCAGACCACATAGTGGTATATGGGCAAGTACATGGCCATTTTCATTGGTTAACATGGCAAACTAAATACACAGATACTATATAGAGAATGGTAATGTACATGTACATGAAATAATTGTTTGTTGTTAAATAGTATTTACGTGTAAATGTATTTGGTAAGAATGTCATTTTAGTGAGTATATAGATGTCACATTGCAACATGAAATTACATTCGTGTTTCTTGTGACAGTGTGTACGTCTAATACTTGTACTATTGGCACAACGATTACGGTCCGGATGCTGACAAAAGGTGTATTATGACCAGTGTGACCAGTCTAGTCCCAGGTCGGCCTTCGCAAGCACGTAGTCCGGCGCGGGCCTACGCTGATTGATGTGTCGAAATTATATTGGTCCTAACCCAACTGTGTGCTTTGCCTCCAAGAGTATGGAGATGGAGATTGGGTTTGCTATCCAAGTCATATTATGCCATTCGCAATTGTGTTACTCTCACGTATTTAGTCGAAATCGAAAGCACGTCGAGGGTTCAGCGCAATACGGTCGTAACTCACTTTTTGTAAAATGTTCAGGAGAGCCACAAATATTTCTAAAACTAACAATTACACTCAGTTATGTACCATTTTCTCCTATATTCTGTAATAAAAGACATGAAAAATAAATAACCTTATGCTCTTTTTTGTTCAATTAAATAAAAAAGTCATATTAGCAAATATTTGAGTTACGACCGTAGTTCAGCGCAATACGGTCGTAACTCGGAATCATTTTTCAAAAATCTGTTATAGAACTTGATATTATGATTTCAGATTCAGCAATTTACTTGCAATGAATGAAAACATCCTTGATGTATTTACTTTTCTGAGCATAACATCTTATTATCATCAAGGTCATGACATTGACCTTCGGTGGTCAGCATTTTTAGCTCATTAAAGCATGTGTCGTGTACATGTCTGAATTTAAAGTTTTTCACTAATATCAGTACATACACAGATGTAATTAGTACTGCTTATTTATGCACTGCATATATACTCTTTACATAATTACATTATCATTAGGGTCATGACCCTGGCCTACATTTACACCTTTAATTGTCATGAAGATACGGTAAAACTAATTGATAATGGGTCGTTCTCGAAACAGTTTATTGAAATCAAAAGTATTTTTTTATTTCAACTTGAAACTTCTGAACTATTGTAATTATATTGAGCCATTTTGGAGGTTAACAGACACCCATCATCAGTAATACTATGTACAGTTATTAAAGGTACTGTGTCTCAGATGATGTTTCAGATACTCAATATGTTGTTTTTCGCACGATGTACTGGACATAACGTTTATCAACCAATCACACCATATCACTTTATAAAATTCCAATTTGAAAGCATCTGCATTATCTTATCTTCAGTAGCCTATTTCATCAACATTGCAAAGTATACTTTACTAGCAAAGTATACTTTGAGGGAGAAATCATTTATTTTTCCCGAAAAGCATTATTTCATATAGAACTAACAAATGCATATATTTCATGATTAAAAGTATGCAGAATTATTATACTGAATTTATTACATTATCACAGCCAATTTGGCTGTGATAATGTAATAAATTCAGTATAATAAAAATTAATAAATTTATCATAAAATTGAAAATTTCTCCCTCAAAGTATACTTTGCTACTAAAGTATACTTTGCAATGTTGATGAAATCGGCTACAGGTATGTACTATCAGATACTGTGAGTATTTAGTTATGAATTTTCACTATACAATGTACATGTACCAGTAAGGATCATTTGTGAAATAAAATTATTTATTGTTCAGAAATGATTATACTATAAAACTGTTAGACACTGATGTAATGTTTTATATAAAATTAAACTAGTAACCATTAATTATGTGACTGAAAAAGTAGCATTCACAATGTTAGTTAACACATGTATTTTACTTTCCCTACCAATTCCATTTTGTATGTCCAGTTAGGTTTATACATACATATTCTTTTATGACTATCCATGAAGTACCGTGTTTCAAGTTTACCAGTGAAATCAAAATCCATCTTATACCTTTTTTTAGCCGTGAAATACCAGATCCGCCCGTGGAATATCGATTTGGAATATCGATTTCGAAAAGTCACAGTTTTGCCGAACTACTTTCTTAGGCTCCGCCCAACTAGGGAATTGCCTAGTTGCACGATTATGTCCCTTGCACATATCGATTATCTACCTTGCTGGATGCGCGCACTTGGCACGCGAGCAACTGTTGTTGTCTGCTACCGAATATCAAAATGGAGGAGTAAATTCTGGATTTCTTGTTCGAAGATGCGGACAATTTGCTTTCGCAAATAGATACCAACTGTGCTGAATATCCTGCCATTAAATATGGGAAGTGTGTGATACCACCTCTAATCCAGGACAGGACATTCAAAGAAATAAGTGTAGAAACTTTCCTTCAAGAGAATGCTAATCCCCAAAAAAGAAGAAAGACGCTGGCTGACGTTACAATCTTTCAGAAGTTTCTAATCAGTAGGGGAGAAAAGAACAATGTACAGTACATACCACCAGACATCCTGAATGAACATATTTCATAGGCGTGGGAGCGTTTCAATTATTGGGGGTGTGGGGGGGGGGGGGAACTATCTTGCTACATATAAAATTATATATGTTCGGTATGTCTTTGCTTAATATGCTACGGTACATTGTCCTGTACTACATGTATATATAGCAAAAATATACATGATGTAGTGATGCAATTAAATATACCGCATGATTGTGTTATTTTTTTGCTATGCCCTTATAATAGCGTAACATGTAACCATAACTGTTTGTAATTACCAATAAATTAAACGATACATTATTGGATGAATAAACGTTTGCAGGCTGTGACATTGGTCAATGTATGACATACCGAGGGGGTACGTTGTAATGAATTGGTGACCGAGTGAGATGTTTTGTGACAACGATGCGTTATTCTATTTGATTAGCGTTTTAGCAGCAATCCTGCTAGAAAAAACATGCCAAATGGATAGGTACAAAACCTTAAGGACCCGTTCTATACTTGCTCATCGTTTGATTCAAAGATAATTGCTTCGTAAATATGATAGAATATATGTATACCATATATGTGAATACTGCCTCATTACTGTATCCTATACGGCACATGGAATGGCCAAGTCGGCCGGCCATCTTTGTGTGTTCCAGCCATCAGCCAGTTTCACCTGTTCTGCCGTTTGACAAAGAACTCAAAATGTGAAGTAGAACATATGATATAAAGTAGCTAATCACTTGTAGAAAAGCCAGGAGAACGGACTCCTATCAATTATATTAAACCAAACTGTAAAGTTTTCTGGACAAATTTGTGCCTGTGTTTTTTTTACAACATGAAAAACATTATAAATAACTCATACACAGAAAATCACACAGTGTATCACTTTTACCTGGCAAACCACACAACACATACCATATATATCCACTACTGTACTATTAGTCCGGTGGAATATGTACATATACGTATACGAATCCGGCACCTCATGTTAATTTTTGGCACCCGATGATTTTATAAACTTGAATGTATAAGGTATCCAAAACATCCGGGTGCCATTTTTTTTAAACCACGGTCAAGGTCATTTCAAGGTCATTGAACTTCATGCATGCTTGTTGTCCGAATAATGATATGGATAGGCCAATGTTCAGTTCTCATGTCACGGATAACCGTATAAGTTGGTCAGAAGATTGGAATAATATATATTCTGCGTCTTACTAGCAGAAACACACAATTATTTTCAATTCATGGCGGTTATATTTTCAAGATGGCCGCCAAAAAGCTACGTTTTCAAATAGGCTGGTATGTAAGACACGTATGAGCGTAATTTCATGTATATATACATTTGTGGTTCCAAGTATCGTATAAGAAATGTAGTGATGCCGTTTCTTATGATTTGCCATATTTACATTTCAAAATGGCCGCCAAACTGCCTTTTTCTTATGAATACAGGTAGTGATGTCAGTGCACACGTCCATTACTTTGCTCAAGAAAGTGAAATCAGCCAACCTCATCTGCTATTGATAATAATGTATTTGCTAGCAACGACATAATAATCACGGCAATCATGTTTACTTTCAAAATGGCCACCAAAATAAAACGATTTACCAAGTATAGACCAGTGAAAAAGGCAATTAGTGAACTTCATGTGGATGCTTTAATCCATGCTTCCATCTCAAAGATTCTAACTGTACATCAGAAATATATGTGTCAAATATTCAATGAGTTGTCGTGGTTTATATCACATTTGCTAGTCAAGTATATGCATATCTCACACATATATTGCATAGTTGGAAGTGTATACACATGTGTTCGAACATAGTGTGCTTTACCCACATACATGTATTCGGTATCAAAGAATACAGCATTATGCGAAGTAACATATGCAAATTATGTCACATACTCGATGAGGTTTTACAATATGTATACATTCATGCTCCTTAATTTGTGAACATGCTGCACAAGGATATGACTTAATCGGAATATTTACACAGATTCTCGAACATACTAAACTAATTGTCATTGTGGTTATAAATAGTTACTAATAGTTTGGTTATACGGCTCTGCTTATGGCCAGTATGAATTCTTTTTAACGTGGTGATATTCATGAAACTTGCATGGACTAAATAAGTTTTCATCAATACAATATGTACCGTATATACAAAACTATAGTATACATAGTTATAGCGATATAATCTTTTGCATAATGTGAAATTAATGTTCGGGTTAAGTCAGTTAATGAGTTTGACACTGGTTATTTTAAGTAATTTAATACTTCCAGTAATGATAAGTTTCCTCATGATGAAGGTCACATGCATCGCATGTTTATTATTAAGTGGCTACTAGAAAGCAGTAAAACATATGGACCATACATAATGTCAACATGTTAATACTATAAAATGCGCATGGTAGGAGGACAGCATTTTTTAACGACACACTTAACCATTATATATATGATATTTTTATGAGCTTATATTATATAAGTAACATAATATGTCAGCATGCTCTGTATTCAGAGCTGATTGTGGGCTTAGCAACGGTCTTCTATGATATTCGTTACAGCAGAGAATGTAAACAATGAAAGCTAAGACATTTGTAGATAAGTGCTGGTCTGTATTATTTGTTAGCTAGAGATAATTTTAATGCATAGTTTCTGTCATATCTTATGTGAAAGTTGCTATTTATATAGTATTACATGAAAGAAGCTGACTAGGTAGATCCTCTAGTATGGTGTCTGGTTAATAGTGAATCCATCCTCATTTGGATTTCGTACATATCCTTTTATTCGGAGAATTAGACACGGTTATATATCATGGGGGAGATGCTATCCCAATGTGGGTCAATGGCCACCAATAATAATCAAAGTACTGAAAGTACTGAGCTGCGAGCCCAACTGAAATGGGTGGTAAACAGTGTTTTAGTATATTCTCCTTTACATATTTCAAATAGAGTAATTGTAGTAAATGGTGTTATGGGAAACTTTCGACATCATTTAAGGAAAATATAGCTCATTTTCGAAATCAATATCGGCAAAATACGGCGATTCGATAAGGGTGGTAATTCCATATCCGGATTCACTCTTCAAACACCTGTGGTTATAGTGTTGTTTTATGCAAATTTGTACACGTCGTAGTTAGTTGTGAATGAACAAATCCAGACAGGTGCCAGACAGGTGTGATTCGGGTTTACACACCATTAATGCACGACCAAAATATTCCGTTTTATTTGTGGAAAATGAACGGCTAAATCTGAGGTTCGATTGGTTTTTCTTCAATTAATTATGTACCAAAGATATACATTCTAATAAATGTGAAATGTAAAATAGCATAAAGCGAGTGGTTAACAATGACCTAGATACAAGATGTATACATACGCGCCACAGGAAAAATAGCGCCGCGATATATGACTGTATTTTGAGAACCGGCTACATAAGCTGCTAGAGGCTCGCAGCTATTAATGATTATACTACATTACCACAAACCTTGAATACAATCATATATGTTTAGATTTTCGACCTTAGATATGTGACCTTATCAAAACAATAAAAGAAAATACACAGAGGAGACCAAGGAACCCATGAACACATATATCTAGCATAATACACACTGGTATCAGCATGGCACGTGTTCACGTGACACGTGTATACATTAACTATCGCATGTAGCCCTGCATGAGTCAGGATGAACTGCGTTCGAATATGCATTTATTAGAAATAAGTAGGTCACAGTAAGTAAATATAAACGTTATGAGGCATCAGACATCGGAATTATAATTTCATAAGGCCTGTGCTTTAATAGTTATTTTAAATAATGAAACCCGACACACATATTCAGTAGATGACCATTATATGGTATTTATCCTGTTTTTGTTCTTTTGATAACTACAATACTACATTATTTTTAATTTGCATGACCTTTAACTGGCGTTCAACTTAACAAAAGGAATTACAAATACATTACATAACTAGACATTATGTTTGTCAAACGTGGGTATGGCCTCATGGCATACTAGACTCTATCTGGAGAAACTCTTCTACATTTCTACTTTTCGACGTAAATGTACACAGACGGACGGACGGACATACGGAACCTCAAGAGCAGTGCAATATGCCCCCCCCCCTTTGCTATCGCATAGGGGGCATATAAACATTTCTGAAGATATTTTGCTTTAGAAATAAATGTCTTTATACTAATAAATGCTGAATTATGACAAAGAATACATTTTCAGTTTTTTATTTTTTTATTTAAAAGTATCAACATCCTCGACCTACTATGATATTGACATTTGATGACTGCTTTTTTTTATCAATATCAGTGAAAATATTGACACGTTTTGTCTCGCCTGCGAAAGCGGAAAGCGGGACATAGGTTTTGCTTTTCCGGAGCCGTCGTCGGCGGCGCCGTCATCATTGAATGTTACGTTTTCGTGTTACGGTCATTACTTCAACACCTTATCAGCTACAGTCATCAAACTTTATACATACACTAACATAGACTGCGCATCAGATTGAGAAGTTTACACATCAACATTTATTTTGACAATGATGGGAGAAATCGTATTTTGTATAATTTGCTGGCATAATAGTCACAGATTTCCGTTGTCATATGTGTCTATTATGCATTGCACCAATATGAATATAACATATGTGAATATTGTCTCGTTACTGTATACTGTATGGAGCATTGAGTTGCCATCTCCGCCATCTTTGTATGTACAAGCCATCGTACAGTTTCACCACTTCGTGCGTTTGACACATACAGCAATACATAATAGACAGATGTGACAAGGGCAAGCTATAAATATAATGACAGCAAACTATACAAAAGACGAAATATCTTGAGCATTTCTCCCATCAATCTCAAAATAAATGTTGATGCGTACACTTTTCAATCTGATGCACAGCCTATTGTTAGTGTACACATTATACATATGTAAAGCCATATCTACTCGCATAGTAGGTGAGTAGACATCATGGACAAAACACTCAGGTAACTGATTACATATCACTGGATTTGATAGCTAATAACAGAGTACAGTAGTGGGTACATGTATATATGGTGTGTGTTTTGTGGGCATATATGGTATGTGTTGTGTGGTTGGCCAGCCAGGTAAAAGTGATACACTGTACGATTTTCTGTGCATGAAGGTATTTATAATGGTGGTGCATGTTTTTAAAAACACAGGCACAAACCTGTCCAGAAAACAGACATATTTTACAGTTTGGTGTCATATAATTGATAGGAGTCTGTTCTCCTGGCTGTTCTACATGTTATTAGCTACATTATACCGTATGTTCTACTTCACATTTTGAGTACTTTGTCAAACAGCAGAACAGGTGAAAATGGCTGATGGCTGGAACACACAAAGATGGCCGGCCGACTTGGCCATTCCATGTGCCGTATTAGATACAGTAACAAGGCAGTATTCACATATATGTTATACATATATTCTATCATATATACGAAGCAATTATCTTTGAATTAAACGATGATCATGTATAGAACAGGTCCTTAATGGGCAACAAAATAATTCCACATATAAAATAGAGCGTAATATACGCAACGAGATTCTCGGTTGTTTAATTCTTTAAATAAGTATATTGCACAGGTTAGTTTCAACACATTGGTGTCAATGTGAAATTTAAAAACAGGTCGTTGAACATATTCATCCGAATCTCCACAAAAAAGTAGTCCTTCAATCTGGTTCACGTGAACGAAACAATAACTCAGGCTATAAACATCATATGTAAAAAGAAACAAATGGACATAACTCCAAAAGAGAAATCTCACATCTTTGACACGATATCTATGAATGTCTGAAGTTTGTTTTTTAAATATTCCATACGATATTCAACTTATGCTCCGGACAAGAAATGAAAAAAAGAGCGACAACTAAAACAATAGCGATGAAATTATCCAAATTAGCGATGCTAGAATAGTCATTTTTGCGTGCGACACACCTTTGGCTCAATATATTGTACGCGTGTGTGACGTTTTGTTAAAATATTGCACACGCTATTCAAGTTAACCCTTACATCGCTATCTTAATTTTTTGTCGTCTGTTGTTTATTTTCCAGTTTTATCACCATGCTTTAACAGCACTTTAGAATAAGTGCTGTCAAAACATGTTTTTACTGAGAAATAAGGCAAGATATAAATGTAACAGCAGACGACAATTGTTGTGCGTCGCGGTATAAGGGTTAATATGGTCCAGACAAGAAAATGTATCCAGACGTGACTGCTTGACCACGTCAAATTCATAATATTTACACTGGCCTTAAATTCATAATGGAAACGCCCATTCAACGTATTGCGTTTATGTCCCAGTACATTACATTAAGCCCCACGTGATGTTGCATCCGTGTTCTATGAACACATTTTCTTGTTACTATTATTGTTATAAAGCTGACAGATACTCCTTGTCATATGTTATTGTGCTTGAAGATACTCTAAGTAATTACTTATTACAAATTCGGATTATGAGCCAGGGACCCTACGAGGTATGATAAGTTCACTGGACTGGTACCTGAAAGAAGTAGGTAGCAAGATGTGTATTATAACAGACAGATATTTTTTTAAAGCAAGAGATGTACTCAAAATGAAGCAGAAGCAGCTAAAACGGAAAGGTTTAGAAAATAAATCGAAGGCATCAGAACCCTTGAATGATGAAATCCTGCAAACAATGTACGATGCAAACACACTTGGATATCAGAATCCCAGAGCCTTGTTGCACAGCATGTGGTTAATATGCACTACATAGTTCGGCATGAGGACCGGGCAGGAAGTTTACAACCTGCTGTGGGGAGATACAACTCTGAGCCTTGATGAAAGCTGTGGTCGAGAGTACATACAACTTGACACAGAGCGTCAAACTAAACACGGACTGGGAGCAATCCAAAAGACACACGGTAAGATTACATAGAAAATTCATTTCATCTATTCATGTTTATGATAAAATGTATGAATCTGAAGTGACAACTAGCCGAAACAAGAAATAGATTGAGGATATTTGCTTGTTTTAGTGCAAGATCGAATGTTACCGAGTGATGTTGTACACCAAACGAGGTATTTTCACGAGTAGCGAAGCGATTTGGTGTTCACGAATGAAAACGATTCTAAACGATTCAGAACGCTATGCATGACCTTTTTAAAAGCTTTTCCACTACATGTATTTGTAAATTGTGTCAGACAGGCAAAAATAGTTACTCGCAGTGTGTATTGAAACACAGCTATATGTCATATAGAATACGGTATCCAAAAACATGAACATGTACATATACTATCCACTATTTATGCAGACAATGGGCTTTCACAGTGTAATACAAATCATAATACAGTAGTGTAATAAATATGCAAATGATGAGACCGCTACAGAAAACATGCTTGGTGATCAGTACAGCTTCAATTAATGTTGCTTAGATTTTGCAATAAATATAACACATTTGTGTTTATTTAATATGATACTCGGAATAGCCTTGTTTCTTATGCAATCAGTAAGCTTGTTTAATAAATATCATATTAAATCATCACTCATGCAAGATTCCCTACTTGTATATTGAAAAATGAAGCAAATATGCGACTTGGTTGTTTCAGACTGCTGAAGCCCAGAGCCTATGCGAACCCCGAAGATTCAGCAAGGGACCCAGTGTTTCTGTACAAGATGTACAAGGAGAAAAGGCCAAAGGAGATGGATGTGCCAGACACTGCATTTTTCCTAACACCGGTAGCCTATTTCATCAACATTGCAAAGTATACTTTAGCAAAGTATACTTTGAGGGAGAAATTTTCAATTTTATGATAAATTTATTAATTTGTATTATACTGAATTTATTACATTATCACAGCCAATTTGGCTGTGATAATGTAATAAATTCAGTATAATAATTCTGCATACTTTTAATCATGAAATATATGCATTTGTTAGTTCTATATGAAATAATGCATTTCAGGAAGAATAAATGATTACTCCCTCAAAGTATACTTTGCTAGTAAAGTCTACTTTGCAATGTTGATGAAATAGGCTACAGGAAGTGGGGGTCAACTGTCCTGGTTAAAAAAAGATCCTGTTGGAATCAACAAAATGTATGGGATTATGCAAGAAATGAAGGAGGATGGTGGGATACAAGCGCCCAGGATAACACCATACATGTAAATAATATGGTAATGGTGTCATTTGACGGACCTTGACAAAAAGTTGATTTTCAATTATCTACTATTCCTAAATAAAACACTTATTTCTTAACCTTATTAAGTAATATGTAGAATAGTGTATAGAAGAGAACAACATGTATATGATCACATGAACATTTCTTTCCAAATATGAGGACCCTTCAAATAACACACATCGCCCTACATTTAGTATGTTTAGTAAACATAGTAAAGCAATGGTAATCAAAATAACAAATCAAACACTATGACTAGTACGTTAAAATACACATCCTTCTTGATTCTTCATTATTGATATTCTCTATGGTGATTCAGGTGCTTGTATCTATGCTTGTAACACAACTGTTCTACTTTATATTCAAAAGAACAGTCGCCTCAAGAACAGACATTTGCAACCTGTACGACAATGTTGACATTTTCTGTGTAATCCATCAATCTTCAATCTTGATCTTGAAATTGTCTATGATGAATTAGGTGCAACACAACTGTTCTACTTTATAATATATAGTAAATACATAGTTAGTGCCGGCGAATAGAAAATATATTCGGTTGAGCCTTAGACAGCTTTATTGGGGCGAGCTTTAATTTATACCGCATACTAAACTTAATTGTTTGAACGTGCGTTACGTCATATTTTGGCGTAATTCCTTCACCATACGTCACAAATCTAGCGACGTCATTCAAAACAAAATGGCAGCGTCCACGCTAGGTAGATTCGGTATTGTATCTGATTAAATTTCCGATTTATTTGCGATGAGCTTCAATATTGGCTGGTTTTAGACTACACAGATGTGTCAACCGAGAGTTATCCACATACCAGTAATCTCAATTTGACAAATCTAAAGAGCAAAATTAATGAAAAGCAACTTAAAAATTATAATTATAGCCTATTATGTTTTCCTTTCAGTGCCAGAAAAAGACTGATCCAACAGTTCAACGACGATGACGCGCCACCAAATCAAATAATACAAATATCAGGCCACACAAATGTTAACAGTTTAAACAACTACAGCCATCTGAACACTGTGCAAACAAGAAAAATATCCGACATACTTTGCAACAAAAAAACCCCCCAGAATCAACAATACAACCTCTGAGAAAACATACCCCACCCAGTTCTCCATCACATGTGTCACGAATGAATATTAATCAAGGCGGCAACCAGTCTGTCATCCCTCCAGGATTTTTTTGTTAATCTCACATTCAACGGAAATGTTAGCTTCACGTTTTCGAACCAGTCGCTATCCCAACAAAATACCACGAATCCCGACCCCGTCGTTTGTGATGTGGCGACATTAGTTTCCGCATCACGATACGATTATACACTTCATTCCTCGTCTGTGATCCTTGAAAATAACCGTCAAAGACTAGTACATTACAGCGACAGTGAATAGGGCATGTGTGCAGACATCAAATGATATTAAAAACACTGTTAAACAATTTTTTTGTGACAATATTCTCGTTTATTCTCGTTATTTCGATAAACATAAAATAAAAGATGGTGGCACTTTAGTTCTCTCGCGTCATTATACATGCATGTAACATATTATTCCGCAGGTTGCTGTTGCCATGGCGGTATTCTTGCGTAGAAAATCCATAAAATATACACATCGAATTGTTAATTTATGTTAAAGCGTATTTAGTTTTTCCTATTAATATGATTTAGTATCTTCTATAGACACGGGATAGTTCTGTTAGTCTTACATCTCCCTCACAACTACTTTGTAATGCGGTGTGTGAAAGAGGAAATTGGAATTTGAGGCACCCCACGGGTTACGACAGAAACTGGAGGTATCTAGCGGGAACATAAACTAATTAAATAATGCGAAAATCGGTAAAAGGAGCGTTATATAGTCATACAAAAAAAGAATATTTGTTTTATTAAGTGTAAATTTTATTTCATTTCATGGACGAAACATATCGGATTTTCACTCGTGGCTTCGCCACTCGTGAAAATCCGACATTTTCGCCACTCGTGAAAATCCGACATTTTTCGTCAGCAATTTATAAAAATTCATGCATTGTTATTTACTCCAAGCTTAAACATTGCAGACTAGTTTTGCAAAAATATACTTTCAACTCAAGTTACGTCAGAAATTATTTGGCTTTCTCGCTTGTAACTCCTAATAATTTTAAATTACACAAGGATATTCCACATAGTCATGTTTAGCCTTGAATATTGGAATCAAATTATTTTATCATTTTTACATTATTGTGTATTGAAGATATATTTCCAAGATTTCTGATTTGTCTAATATAATGATGTAAACAGTAAAGTAAATGAAAACACTGTTTGAGAAAGACACAGTCAACTACACTAATTATGAAACATAATATCTTTTAGAAAGTAAGGGAGTATGTGTCTGATAATACCCAAGCACGTGGTCCGTATCATGTGTAGCATGTGCCATGTTTGAATTAACAATGTTTTTTTCATGACGTCATCAGTCACCAATTCTATGACACTGAATTAGCTGCTTTGTAAGACCTTGATATAGCCACTGGCACATACTTAGTCTAGTCATTTTAGACTTCCGCGCTAAACTACTCACATAATTCAGGTACTCTGTAACATTGCATTCTTATTTATTCAACACCATTTATGACCATATAATATATGCTTTTGATATTATATTAATGGCTGTCTTATGCTTATCGTTCACCAGATATGACGAACAAATGAACGTTTAAAAGCAAAGTAGGCTGTGAAATCATAAAATATTGATCTGAAACAAACTAAGCTGACTATTTCAATTATGTAAAATGACTTAATTAATTAATGAATGTCTGATCTCTATAACTAAAAACATATTAGAAAATATGACAATTCTATCGTATGCTCAGCACAGGAGTTCCTAAAACTTTGGCAAGAAACTGTGATTGCAGCTACGGCCAGTGAAATCTCACCTACATGTGACACAATTAGGTGATTTCTTTGGACTTACAATGTTACAGTCTCCTCCACTTGAAATGGAAGTATCTATTATAAGATACACACACCAACATAATATTGCCTGAGATTAGAAACAAGTCACGGAATTGAATGTGACAATTTGAACAAAAATGTAATTAACACACATTTTCATAAATACAGTACATACAACTTCCGGACTAGGCATAATCCTTTCAGATTGCATTTACGATTATAAAACTAATGTTTAAATCTATTTTCCTGACCATGAGGTCAACCTCATTTTCAACTATATACAGTACCACTTATTTCCCCCTTTATTTGCAATTTATATTGAACAAATAAAACAATTAAAAAATAAATTCTTTTTTTGGCTGAACTTATTTGGCTTCGTCAGCGAAACATTTTTTTTAATATTATAAGTATTTTTAATTGCTACAGCTATATGCAGCATGACCGTTTTTAGCATTAAATATTGAAATCAATTTATATTATATGTGCTCGTCGCGTCATGCTTGCCAAAAACAAAATACAACGACAAATGCCAAGAAAAGATAAATGAAAAAGAAATAACGACCATATTGCGCTGAACTTATTTTGTCAGTCAAACATTATTTTCAATCTTAGATTTTTTAATAAAAGAAATATCTATTTTAAATGTAATATGGTTTTCTGACTAGCTACAACTTGATCTTTATTTATACATGTATATCAAAATATCATTGTGGACCTACAACAATATTGTATAAAATGCAGCACAAAACTGTTATACAAATAACTGCAGTTACGACACCGTATTGCGCTGAAATTGTTTTTGCATTCCGAGATTACATTTTTTTCTCCAAACTGGCAATTGTTTTTAAATATTTAAAAAAAATTATGTACAAAGTAATATATATTTTTTACTTAATACAAGGCAACAATTATTTACAAAATTGCACTATAGATGCAGTACAAATACGTTGCACAATTAATTTGAGTTACGACTGTGTTGCGCTGAGATTATTTGGCGATTTTGAGTTACGACCTTATGCCACATGACCATTTATAGCCTTAACAATTGGAATTCAATTCTAATATTTTTACATATGCTGTATTACTAGAAAATACATTATAAAATGCAAAAAAAACTCCATTTTGAAAAAAAACAGTGAGTTACGACCGTATTGCGCTGAACCCTCGACGTGAGGGCATTACAATGCGTTACCTTCGTAGTAAAATTACCGTTACATTGTTAAACTTAACAATTGAAACTGGGAGGCTGCAGGCGACAAACCCAGTGGCAGTTATTGCCACTGTGTTTGTTGTCGAGTTTTCCCTGTCCAGCTGCAAGTAAATTCTATGCTTTTCGTATGTACATGTACATATTTACATTACGTGACACGTGCAATTTGTAGCGATACATAAGAGACTCGACTATCGCTCATTGGTTGTTGAAATTTCCGATATAATTGGTAATTAGAAGTTTCAAGATTAGCAATGGTAATGTCAGGTTACACATATACAACATTACAGTAATGAACTTATATTGTTAATGCGTTCATTGTACATATATACATGTATCACATTCGGAGTAGGGAGATATACGATGGTTCTACGGGAATGTACGGGAACGGGTATGCGATGCATACTGAGTACAACTTTATGTAAGTATATACATTTGAAATGTAGGATCAACGTGATCTCAAAACAGCGCGAGCGAGTGCTCAATTGTACGCAGGGGCTACCCTGTTTCCATGCTAGTCATATATCAACGTGAATAGAAACAAGAAATGCGTCTGTCGAACGCGGATGCCACCTGCAGCATATTTGAGAAACTGTGACAAATTGGTTAACCGAAAAGTGTGACGGACAGACGGACGGACAGACGGACGGTCCAAACACTATATGCCACCCGTTTCTTCGAAACCCGGCGGCATAAAAAACATGTTCATAGTAATGCAGTACATACAATAAGTAATGAATAATGAAATATGTATAAATCAGATCGAAAGTGGTCTCTATAATCTCTAGAAAACAAAAATGCCTTTCAGAACCGAATTTAACCATTGATTGTCCATTAATGAAGTTTTACCATTTTTTTAACCATTTTACCTTTGTTATCCATTAAGTCAATATTTGCAAACACTGTAGATCCAGACGAGCCAGCCCGGGACGAATTGTCTCATCCGGATCCCCAGGGTTCCCCAATATTGGCTTCCATATTATGTAAGGATGATACGGTTTTACTAAAACTTATACACTAATGAAACTCCAGAGTTAACACAATATTATAAGTGAATCTACATGTATATTATAGGAATGAATGGCCTTTTTGTGGAATTTAACGGGGTAAAAACTTGGAAAAGTCGCGGGAATACTGGACGAAGGCCGGAAGGCCTCGTCCAGTATTCCCGCGACTTTTCCAAGTTTATATCCCCGATAAATTCCACAAAAAGGCCATTCATTCCTTATAATTCCAGCATTTGAAATAAATTCATCAAGAAAATGTGTTTATTTTCCGTTTTCTTAAGAATTATTTTAACTGCGCCTGACGGTTATGGAAAGTAGTTCGGCATGGAGTTTACTGGGATATAAATTCTGGACAGAGACTTGCTACGGACCAATCAAATGTTAGGGAATTGTGTAAATATTTTTGTGCTGGAATTATATTCTATTGTATTTAAGAACAGGTACTTGGAGGAACAAATCGTATTGTATGGAATGCCATGGCTCTCTTATATGACGATAAAGTATTTTATGCAGTACTAACGTCAATATATGAGCTCATTATGTGTATATATCGAGTAAAAATGCAAATATATTATATCTTTGTCTTAGTATTGAGTCAAACGTTGAATATATCATACCAGTATGTCTTTATATTGAGTCAAACGTTCAATAGCCTATATCATACCAGTATGTATTTATATCGAGTCAAACGTTCAATATATCGTACCAATATTTATTTTTATTGCGTCAACATTTCAATGTATGATATCATAATGTATTTGTATTGAATCGAAACGTCAATATATTATACCATTATGTCATTGAATTGGGTCGAAACTTCAATATATGATGTCATTCGTCTTTATATTAAGTCAACATTTCATTGTATTATATCGTTATGTCTTTATATTGAGTCGAAAGTCCAATATATGATACCATTATGTCTTTATATTACGTCAACAGTTCATTATATGATACCATTATGTCTTTATATGAAGTCAAAAGTCCAATATATGATACCATTATGTTTTATATGAAGTCCAAAGTCCAATATATGATACCATTATGTCTTTATATGAAGTCAAAAGTTCATTATATAATAGCATTGTGTCTTTATATTTAGCTACAACTTCAATATATGATATCATTTTAACTTTATATTAAGTCGTTTGTTCTTTATATAGATGGTACTTATTTGCAGTAGTATTGTTTTACGGTAACACTGTTAAAAAAGCGCGCATTTGTGTACGTATAGGTTAGATAGAGGTTTAACCACACTAAATCATCAGATATTCACGCGCGGTGTAGTCAAAAGTAGTACAGTAAACAAATAATATAAGTCAAATGGTTTATTCTAGTTTAGAACACACCACAGAGTTTTACTATATAATTTAACAGAATCCCATCCAATAAGGCCAGACTCTCATACTTCTACTATTCGTATGGATGCTGTGGGATCTACTTGCACATGACATGCAGCAAGTCTGTACTGGTTCTGCATGAATTGAACAATAGGTTCACTTACTCCTAAAAAAGAAAAATCTAATTTCGAATGTTATTTACGAAAAATTTCATGCTTATTATGTTCTTAGGTAGAAAAGCACTTGGTTTGCCGTCTCCAGGTCGGTATTATGAAACGCGTTACAAAAATATACAACAATGGAGTAATATTATGTTCTAGAAATACACGACGTTTAATATACATGTAGAAATTAATTAATTAATTAACCAATACATAATGTCAATGTTTGCAAATAGTGGTAGATCCTGATAATTAGTGAGGTACGGTAGTTTACTAAAAGGCCATACATTCGCATATCTGGCTAACTTTTCCACGGTGCGGGTACCACGTGACATTTTGCTAAGGAGGGGCACTAAAAACAATGGCTGATCGACCCGATCCAGGTAAGATTTATTATCATCACTTTGCGTAAGCCTATTCAAATAACAGAAATCATGTACGAGAGCCTTGCCATTTGAAAAACCCAAACTCTGCTCATTGTTCTACTGCTAAAGACGGCCTTATTTTGTCTAAAAGTGAAACCGCGTACGTGCTGGACCGAAAGCACAGTAGCTAAGAAGGGGTCACATTTTACAATTCCTTGGAAAACTGCCATTATAGCTGGACGAATATGGACGAATGGCACGTAGTCATAGTACAATATTAAAAGAAGATGAGAACAAAAAAAAATGCAGATTCGACCATGTTTTGGCACCAAAAACGAAAATACTAATGAGGGGTCACAATTGAATATGGCTAATAAGGGGTCACAACAAATGAAGAAAACAAATCTGCGAAAAATTTCGATTCTTAAATTAAAGTTTAGCGCTAACGTTCTATGCAACATTTATGACTGCCCCTTTCGTACCTTGACAATGTTTGACATGCTATTCGCTGAAAGACAGTCTAGAGATATAACCATATACTTATAGGAAAGTACAGTGATACCAACATAAATTTATAATTTTACCATAGGAAATATCTCAAAATACACATGTATTTATAATTTTCTCTAACCTTGCATTCCTCTTGTCCACTCAAGACGGTTAATGGTGTTTTTTCAGTATTATAATTCCAGCACAAAAATATTTACACAATTCCCTAACATTTGATTGGTCCGTAGCAAGTCTCCGTCCAAAATTTATACCCCAGTAAACTCCCACGCCGAACTACTTTCCGTAACCGTCAGGCGCAGTTAAAATAATTCTTAAGAAAACGGAAAATAAACACATTTTCTTGATGAATTCATTTCAAATGCTGGAATTATAACGAATGAATGACCTTTTTGTGGAATTTATCGGGGATATAAACTTGGAAAAGTCGCGAGAATACTGGACGAGGCCTTCCGGCCTTCGTCCAGTATTCCCGCGACTTTTCCAAGTTTATACCCCGATAAATTCCACAAAAAGGCCATTCATTCCTATAATAAACTTTTATTTTCATCAAAACATTAGTGCATTCATGTTCATAAATACGGTATAAATGTAAACTTAAAACATTTTTTTTTGCTAATCTGTTTCATCACTTTAGACGGATATATGAGACACAGTATGGAAATGGGTGGGGTAATGTTTTCCAAATGAGCCAAGTATTAGGTCCTAGGTCTCCGAGTCTTCCATCTGTGACCTTAGAGACGATTGTGATATAGGACTATGTCTTGGTATCATGGCGGGTTGTCGTTCATACCACAAAGTGCCTGTGTTGTTGCCCTGGTGCCAGTGGTCACGGTCTGTGTCGTATTTCCAGTACGAAAAGTACTTACTATTCATAAATATTAGTTCGATTACTGTTGATACTACCGGTAAAATGTCTCTCGTGGTCAGAATGAATACATTTACTTCTGTACGTTCGCGTTTCGTCGCAGAAATGTGTGTATGCCCCACCTGTGGGAAGTCCTTGGCACACATAAGTAGTTTAAGGCGCCACGTACGGGGACACTCACAGCTGGGTATCTACCACTGTTGTGTGCAGTCCTTTCAGGTGAGCAAATGTCAGGTACATACAACCATATTGATATGCTCTAAATGTCTTAATTGGCGAATTATTAAAGGATTAATTGTTGTGAACGCCATTCTTTCACCGTCATTTGTGTGTCTGCTGTATTTGGCAGAACACATCCTAAATATTTCCAACATTTAAGGACTGACTATATATAATATAGCATTTTGTTTCAAACGTAGTATAATCATACATGTGACTGAATATCTATATAAAGTATATCTGAACCTGTTTTTATTATAGTATACTATACAGAGCATTGAGTAAACAAACTAATACAATTCGGTGCAATGCGTCCCAGATATATAGGACGACAACGTCCTATAAATATTATTTCAGCAGACTAGATCACTGGAATCATTACAGCATGTATGGTAATACAGGTATATATCTACAGCACTGTGTATTGTTCTTACCGTTACACAGTCTTTCCTGGATTTTCAAAGATTTTAACAAAGGGTCAACAAACCCTTCATATATCACGCTTTGCCTATGCATTTGATTAAAATAAGGCATAGCACGCTGTTGTCTGGTGTATCCCCATCATGTTGCACCAACTTGTATTCATGTGTTTGTCATACTATTAGTGGTATGTGTCAAACGCAATAACAGGTACAACTGGCCGATGGCTTGTACACACTAAGATGGCCGACATGGCAGCTCCATGCAATGTGTGGGATATAGTAAGAAGAAAATGTGCACATGTATGATATGAATATATCCGGTAACATTTACGAAGCAAGTATGCATTAATTGAATATATTATATAAACAAATCTGTAAGGGGACATATTGAGTTAAACAAGCAGTTGTTCGGGCTTGCAAGGACAAGTACGCCAAACGTACGTTAGCATCTTTCTTTGGTATTGGGTCGAGTAACCTTGAATGAGAAATGCAAGTAATTTACATTTATTCCGTAAATGTTGCGTTCATAGCTTCCCGTAAATGTAAATGCTTTGATTTAACGACGACACCGGCTCGATGACCTTGCATGTCGGTACCGACTATTCAATTCCCAATCCGATAGGACTACGCTAGCCCGAAGTTGTCTACCCTTCGCAGCGGTAGAGGTGGGAATCGAACCCGGGGTCTCCCGATCCGCAGTCCGACGCTCTACCTACTGAGCTAATTCCGGCTTTAATCCCCTTTTTATTCTTTATTAAATATATCAACAAATGGTTTGTAGAAGTTTGTATAGTTTACATAGCAAATTACGGGAAAAAAACAGACTTTCTTCCCTTGATGAAAGGTTACTCTACTCAATACCAAAAAGACGCTACCCAAACGTACGAGGTACACGTGATTTTATTTATTCTTGCTTTGATTTTATTAGGAAATGATTGTCCGAAATCTCTCATGCTGGCCGAGGGGGGCGATGTTTTAAGTAAGTTTGGGGCCTAAAAGTTATATATTGATGTCCTAAAACTTAAATCTGTAAAAAATCACACAAAATCACCCTTGGGGAAAGTTATAATTTGCTTATTTCCAATATGGCCACCAAAATACAATATATATGTATTAATAATTGTTTTTTTATGCGTAATAGCTGATCAATACGAAGTATTTTAATTAAAAAACTTGCTTGTTATCCTGAATGTCTGAGTCATCGTCAATTATTATTGTACTATAAGCACAACAGTTTGTTTAACAGTATTAGCCACCATTGACACAGAAATCAATACAGCTTCACATTTGCAGGATGCAGACCACCTGAAAAGGCACAGGGCGGCACAGCATGATGGATCAAAAGAGTATGTTTGCCCGATTCACGATGCAGGAATACTCGTCAGCCACACCGAGGAACGGAAACGTGTTTGGCATTTAGACAGAAACCAAGCCTGTCAAGACATAAACGAACCCACAAGAAACGGTGATATTTATTTTAGGTTTTGAATAAACACAAAAATTCAGCCACGGAAGCAGTGTTGTGCCTGCTGAGGCATTTGACCGTAATATGATCATGGACATGTGCTGAAGTAAGAATCACAAAAACCGTCAGAGAAGTGCATCCTTAAAACACGAACAATGTCAAGGTTGAACATGTTTTTGACAAACAAAATGACTAAGTGTTTCCACAATCATGTGAAGGTCAAAAGGTCAAGGTCATGTTAATGGCGGTACGAGTGTCTTCTAAATGCTTACATGTATCAAGTGTCCAAATATTGAAGAAATATATCAAGTAATATTAATGTAATACGATGATGAAGAAACTTGTACAAACTTTCTGACGCAAAAAAGGGCTCGCAAAAATGTGAAGATAAACAGGTCAAGGTCAGGTTAATGGTGGCATGAGTGTGTTTCGAATGATCACATGATTCAAGTGTCCAAATAAGCAATACGTTCAGTAATATTAAAGTTATATTATGATGAAGAAACTTGTACAAAGTTAATGACGCAAAAACTGTTTCCGCATAAAATGTGAATGTTACAAAGGTCAATATCATGTTAATGGCGGTATGAGTGTGTTCCAAATACTCACTTGTACCAAGTGTCCAACAAAATGGAAGCAATCTAGAGTTTTCACAGTTTTGTGCTCAGTTTATCAGTTAAATTATGGAAGATACGAATAAACACATTTCGTGTGTATGAATACAGCAGCTATTATCTTTAGTTCTCATCGGACAGTACGGAGCTAGAAGGAAAATGGGGTGGACGATTTTCTATGTATTTCAGTACTGACCCTGCAAGTTACACAAGTGTGTTTTACAAAGTTAACTTACCCCACATGCCGATCAGTTTTTGTGGAGATAACATATTTCAGTACTTTCAGTACTTTGATTCTTGGTGGAGCTTTTCAACTCGATGCGAAAATAGTCCATTGCGCCTTCTCACTGAAACGTATCAGATATCTCCAGGATTTCTGATATTGTGAGTGCGACGTCATGTGATAAAAGATAATCTCAAACGTGTTTCCATTTGATATGAGATATGAAACTTGTCAGCAATTGTATGCACCTTACCAGAGGCTTGGTACATAAACTGTGCGTGAATCGTTTCATAAATCTCATATCAAGTGGACACGAGTTTAAGATTCTCTATTATCTATACTTATATGTTAATTTCTGCTATAGGTTTACATTTCCGTTGATGTTATTATACAATAATTTTAATAATTTATGCAATTGTGATACTAAGCCTGTGATTTTGACTGATTGACTGTGATTAAAGTTTGGGATTTAGATTTGTTTTGTTGCCATTTGTTTTGAAACCTACATCCATATTTGTGTTTCTTAAATCTTATGTACATTTTTGTTTGGCATGTTCAGTACCTGGGAGCTCATTTGGGGTATACCCAACATAAATATTTGAATTAATACTGATTCTACTACGTTAATTGTGGAATGGGGTTGAGTCATTCCGGTGTGGTTAGGGCCTGGCACCAGATCAGGTTTATTCTGATTTCAGGGCTGAATAGGTATTTTATTGTAATCATTGAGCTCTGATTTCGGGATTTACCACCCCCCCTGTGACCTGTGTAGACCCTGTACATCAGGGTCTGGTCTACGCTGTTCGCAATTCAGTCAGAGAAGCCTTCGTAATGCATCTAGTCAATAAGCCCAGTTTTCCCATGTTGTGTCACATACATATTAATATATATATATGACGTTTACTCATATGGTAGCGATATACAGTTTAAAGCGATTCATTCATATGGGAAATAAGTTACAGAGCAGGATGGAGAAACTCGCACGTATGTACTGAACCGAACATTTCAAAGTCATTTGATCTAGACTCGGCTAACGATAAGCATGATACTCTTCGCACGGCGTCTCACTGTACAAGCTAGATGATGCGCGGCAGATTCGCTTTGTCCAGTCTCCTAACATATACCAAATACTGGCATAAATCCCCGATATCTATCTCTCTAGTAGTATATAGGGAGTCAAAATGATACCACCAAGGTTGGGAAGCGTTACTGACCCTGGTTACAGCTCCCAACAGTATCGAAAAACATGTTTTTGGCCAAATATGAAAAGTAGTCCCCAACAAAAAACAAATGTTGGCGTTTGGTGCCGCAATAAGGCAACAAAACCACCAGCGCAGATGATATTATTCTGACTCCGATATTTCGAAAAAGAGAAAAAAAAGGGAAAAAAGCCTGTTTTTCGAGTGTGCTGGGGAGTACTTTTGTCTGTTGGATTTTTTTTGGGAAAGTTGTATCCACATTTGGGACACAAAATCCACAATCGTACTACCACCTCCCAATTCGTATCCACATTTGGGACACAAAATCCACAATCGTACTACCACCACCCAATTGTGGATACGAATTGCACACACATCCCTTTTTGGGAAAGTAGAAGAAAAATTTGTCTCCCAAGAGGCAAACAGAAAGGGCCCATCCACATTTTGGACGAAAACATCCACAATCGTACTACCACCCCAAATACAAGCCAACAATTTCTGGAATACCAAACCTGTTTTCCACATGGGATGCGCCCCGATTCCAGAATCGATCCACACCCGATTTTCCAAAATGGATCTGCCATCCAAAAACAATTTCTGTTTTCCACATCCACAATCGAACGCCCAATTGAAGATATGTTTCCCATTGGAATAGACAAACAATTTTGCCAAATCGATCCAAAATGCCATGCCATGCGAAACATGCGGCAAGGGTTTCGACAAGCCCGCAAATTTTCGAAGACACATGGGTCGCAAGAACCCGTGCAGACCTCCCACGAGAGAGTGTCCCGAATGTGGAGGGAAGTTTGCCACCTACAAGACTCTCTGGCAACATCGCTCGAACAGGTGTCCCGAGGGGCCAGAAGATTGTTTTTCCAAAACAACCACGGAGGGTAGCAAGAAGAAGGCTGCGACCAGGAAGAGGATCCTGGTACTGGAGAGGAGGGTGGCAGAGTTGGAGGAGGAGGTGGCTAGACTGCGGGATGGAGCGAACATCGACAGCGACGACGATGAGACCGATTGGACAGATATGTAGAGAGAGGTCGGCTATTTTCTCCCAAGAGGCGAACAGAAATGATACCACCCATTTGTGTATTTGGACACATTTGGGAAAAGTGTAGAAAAAATTCTCCTCCCAAGAGGCAAACAAAATCTAGACCACCCAATTGTACACATTCGGACTTTTGGGAAAGTCGAAGAAAAAATGTGTCTCCCAAGAGGCAAACAAAAATGATACCACCCAATTGTCCACATTTGGACTTTTGGGAAAAGTGTAGAAATATTTGTCTCCAAGAGGCGACCAGAAATGATACCACCCATTTGTGTTTTGAAAAATTAAAATTATGCCTACTCCCCCCTTTGTGTTTTGAAAAATTAAAATTATGCCTACTCACCCCTTCGTGTTTTGAAAAATTAAAATTATGCCTACTCCCCCCTTCGTGTTTTGAAAAATTACTAGGGCGGAAAAAAAAGTTTCAGCTACCACCGTTTCGGCAACCACACGACACTCCCAACACCCACGAAAAATCGGGAACGGATTTCCAAAAAACCCAAATACATCGAACTACATCGAACTACAGTATAGAAAGCGGAGATTTGGTCGAGGCTACCAAGGTTTCGGCTACTTTTTTTTTCAAAAACGGCTACTCCATGTAGAAAGGGTCGCCAGGGTGTATGGACTCGCTAGGAGTTTTCTTTTTTTCATTCGATTTTGTGGAGTGCACGAACTGGGCGTCGGGATCTGGTTTGTTTTTCCAGAGTCTACAAGCCTCTAGAGACACGAATGGGAACAGTGGTCTGCGCGCGTACGCCGCCACAGAGACCCCCAGCCACCACTTCGCATTCTCTACGGTTCTCCAGATGTCGTGCACCTCCATCTCGTCTTTCTTTGCACACTCGGAATCGACCGTGCGGGCATCGCCGGAAATCGCGTCCAACAGACTGCGTTCCAGCGCCTCCAACCGGTTCTCCAAACGTCTCTCCATGTCGGACAGGTGTGTCGATTCTTCGAATGAGCTGGCATCTTCTAGTAGATCTGTGGGGAACTCGGTGGGGCCCACACAGGCGCGGTCACCCTGTGTACTACGGGGGTAGGGGTTTCTTGTTCTTCTAGGGATTCTTGTTCTTGGGAGGTTTCTTCGGGATTTGTACTACGCTCTACATCGGCATCGTCCCAGATTTTTCGAAGTCTAGCACTACCGATCCCGTACTTCTTCTTTGTTTCGTCGGCCGTAGCCTTCCCGCGGGTGGAAATAATTTCTCGAATATTTTCCGGAGACAAGTAGGTTTTTGGCATGCTTGCAAACGCTTCTATCTAGATAGGGAACATTTGTCCAACATGGAATTTCCAAATTGTCCAAAATACTTGTTCGAGATGTTCGGAAAGGTCAAAATGCTTGTTCGCGACTACCAAGGTGCTCGGGATTCTCCTACTCTACCCACTAGGATAGACAGGATAGGAATCCTGGAAAACATACTCTCCCACCTAGGATTGATTGGTTGAAGCTGTGCACTTCAGTCTCGGCCAATACAACCGATGATTTCGAGTAGAACTTTCAAGAATGTACTAGGATGTTTTAATCACGGGCGTTGGTTTCTTGTTCGTTAATGTTTGGAAGTCAGATATTTTGTCACGATTGAGAATTTTTATTAACTCCTTGCATGCTAGCGGTAAAAATAACATCCAACAACTTATGAGTTTTTACTTCTACCTGTAAATATGTTTTGGTAATTCCAAGACATTTTCATGATCTTTATATGGAGAAATAAAAGACTAGAAATGTGGCATATCGACACACGAATGCCCCCGCTCGCAGCCAAAGTAAACAACGCACATTTGAAAACACAGAGGGCCAGAGAAGTGTGGATATTTTAACAGCATGAAAGCAGACCATCAGAGCAATGGGTGTGTACAATATCAAGTAGATATATTCAAGGAAACATACATTATAAGACAATTACCGAGTTTCGAACGCACCAAGTATGTGACCTTGACCCTTGGCTTAGCGGGGGTAGAGAGATCGTGGATTTTCCGCAGAGCGATAGAGGACCATTACAGCAACGCGTGTGTGAAATATCAAGCATATCCGTTCAAGGATAAATAAATTATAATACATTTACCAAAACGATAAGGTTTCGAATGCACCAAGTATGTGACCTTGACCCTGGACTTAGCGGGGGTGATACGATCGTGAATTTGTCACAGAGCGGTAGAGGACCATTAAAGCAATGCGTGTGTGAAATAGCAAGCAGATGAGTGCAAGGAAACTATAAGACATTTACCCGAGTGTTAAGGTTTCGAACGCAGCAAGTATGTGACCTTGACCCTAAGCTTAGCGGGGGCGTGACAATCGTGGATTTGTTGCAGGGTAGAGGACCATTGGAGCAATTCGTGTGTGAAATATCAAGCAGAACCATGTAAGGAAACAGAACTTATAAACATAATTATGCACTTACCGGAGCGTTAAGGTTTCGGGACGTACGCACGCACGGACACCGGTAACACTATACCCCCCCTCACCATTTGGTGGCGGGGGCATAAAAATATAATTAATTATCGTCTGCTATTCTTGAACTAATTATAATCCACATATTTCCCAGCATGTAAAGAGTTAAAATGCTTTAAACGTGAATTTCCTTATATATCATTCTAACGGAATGACGGATTGTTATGAAACATAGTGCAGCAACTGCGGAACTGATTGGCCTTTATTGTACATTAAGCTCATAATTCTGTCGTTTTTATGAATAATTGGTTACCATGTCATGATGAATGTATTAAAAAGGTAGAGCAAATGAATTTATGATGTAAACGGTACTCGAAACTTCGTGAACGCTATAATTTATTGTAAAGCATATTTAGAGAACCCATAAAACATCATTGGAAAATGTCGTTCGGAAACCACGTGAGCCCATACCCTGACTTAGTCTCCGCGTCGGCACAGACTTGCCACCCAGCGTCTACACCGTTGTAAATATGTCCATATCAGGTTGTAGGCATGCGATAGTTGATCAATAACCAGCATTGTGGTACGACCGATGGGCTGCAAGATGAGAATAGAAAAACAAACGTTATCCCAAGGCGGTCTGATCACATAGTCTCCGTCAGCGTTCAGGACAAAGCTCACTCGCACGTGGTTCTGAAAATGTCGCATTAGCACACGAGGCATGTCCTGCACATCGACATCCTCAATGGAAATAATCAGCATCGGCATGTGTAGCTGGTGTGCTTGTTCCAACTCGAACCTACACCAGTCACTATTAATGTAGTTATTGGACAGCACGACCACCAGCAGACCAGACTGTTCCAGGTTCCGGGCGACTTCGTCCGCGATGAAATGACCTGCACGAAAATGGAGGTCACCAATACCGACGAGTTCCCGATCAGTTCTACAATATATCCGTAGTTGGTGTTGTAGTGTTGGATGCAAGTGACGCAGAACGACGTTATCATCGTTACTGCTGAATGAAAGAAATATTGGGTGTCTGAAACGATACCTGTTATTCTCAATGGCCCGTCTCACCTCAACCACATGCGCTCTAATTCGCCTATTCTGAACACACCTCACTAGACATACAACATTCAGTATAATCAATGCAATAGATACTATAGGAATAATCGTAGCCATTAGGATGATTCGTGCCCGGTCACAAAGGTATTGCGTGTAATTCATTGTATCCTTGTTAATGGGCTTTCTCTTACCGTTTTCGTCTGCACACGTATATTGATCGCTTGTTGTCACCACGACAGGAGATGTAGCCATCCATTTAACTGACTGCATGTCCGCACAGGACGAGCAATGCAGTGGGTTGCTTTGCATATTAACGCGTAAGTAAGTCGCGTTTTCAGCCAATTGCATGGTGTAGATAAAATTAAAATTATTGATGGTTGTATAATCTAAATGCAAAATATCATTCACACCGACATCTAGAAACTTCAATTCATTCAGAGATGCTATTGCAAATGTTAACAGCGTCAGTCTATTGTTTGAAAGATTAACGATGGACAGCTTCGTGTTGCGCACAAATATTCCTCCGGGAATATGCGATATATTGTTATGGGATAGGTCTAACGTTTCCAATCCAACTAGACCAGAGAATAACATTTCCAATTCAGTTTCGTTCGATTCCATATGATTCAACATATTGTTGGAAAGGTCTAATTTCGTCAATGAGGTCATCGTGCTCTGTTGAAATAATCTTGGCGCCACATATTCCATGTCATTATTCGACAGGTCCAGCGTCTCCAGGCGTATGTAATCAGAAATAAACATTACATCTAACCACTTTAATCTATTTTTTGAAAAGTACAAATGTTTGATCTCTAAAGTGAGAGGCAAATACATAACAGAGTTATGTATGTATGTATGTGCGTCTGCCATTGCGTGGACTATTTCCCTGGCATACAATGTCCTCACATTGTCGATGGCACGCAACTGAGGACGGTCACCATAAGAAAGAGTCCGGTTTGTGTTAATTATGAACGTGTCGGACCTCCTTGTGTGCTCTTGATACGTGTGAAATCCACTAATATCCACGGTTTCCAGACTTTTGCAGACGACGAACTCGTGCTTATGTATTTCGATGCCACTGGCAAGCAATAGGGTATTAGATATATTCAGAACTTTTAGCGTCTCGCATAATGGGTAGAGTAAACTTCCATGCGATCCACGACGATACGTTATTCGTGTATCACTTATGTCTAGTTCTGTAATATTTCTGCCATTCGAAAGTGTGCCACACATTTGTTCAGTTACTAAATTCGTGTTGTCATTGATTGTGTAAATATTGTGTAATATAAACTTGGATAACTTTGGGAGAATTGTTGGATTCGTTAGTGATTGGAAAACGTTGGCTGTTGACATATCTAAACAATTTGACATGTCTAAAGTGGTTAGCTTGTCCAGTCCAGCAAACGTGCTTGATGGTAGTTGCCAGTTTAAATAGGATAGACTGACAGTTAGGCTCACAAGGTTACTCAGTCCCCTGAATTGGTGATCCTTCAGATAACCGACAGCGTCGGAATCTCCGCCGCCGTTATCTATTGTCAGCTTTTCAACAGTTCCCCATGAATCGTTACAGAACGCGCAATCCGTTCTATTAAGCTGAGAAGCTTTTAAGTTTTGCAGCACGACTTCCTTGGTCCCTAATGGCACGCTGTCTGGTAGGATCACGTGACACGTCAGTCGCCGAGATTTGCTCGTACATCCCGTAGTGGGCCAGCGACGATATGTAGATTCTGCCATTATCTCACTTACGAAGACGAACATCACTACACAATTCATTAATGGAGACATGTTTTTTGTCTTCAAACAATGCATTAAGTCTGAAAACAGAACAGAAATAAGTTATAAAGGAACGTTATACATATGTTATTATGGTAAACCATTTGGAAGACTACCGTTGTTCACAAATGAGATATCGCGTCCAACTGGTCCATAATAACATATATGTGTTGTCAAATGAAACATAGGAAATACAAACATTAATTCCTGGACATTTAAAATGAATTTGAAGCTTCAAAATTATGTTGTATACAACGGTACCGATTATTGTCTACAGTTTGCACAGATGCCAGAAAATTATAAGCAAACCTAATATAGATATAGGCCCTTTGTCGTATGAACGTCAAAACGCTCTTTAAATCATACCCAATGTTTACTCTTATATTAAATATCCACACGGTTGGACACTCGCCATCTTTTCAAGCTACGGAAGTGGTACTAGTATACATTGGGTCGGCTCGCTGATTCAGTAATTGTAACGCGCGAGAAGGCCGGGACCCTGCTGGTCCCGGCCTTCGCGTGCGTTACAATTACTGAATTAGCGAGCCGGTCCCAATGTAAATAATCCACTTCCGTTGGTTGAAAAGATGATGAGTGTCCAACCTTATAGATATTTAATATCAGAATACAATTAGGTATGCTTTATAAGAGACATTTGTCGTTCATACAGCAAAGTGCCGGAGAATATAGAATGGAAAGTTGAAATAATTTGTTTGCAGGTAAGTAGATAAAACTAGTGTTTCCAGGTCGGAACTCAAGTCACACCATTGCCCATTATAACAAGGGCATCCTTATCACTAAGCTAATCCCCTCGCTGGCAGCCTTGATAATGATAATAATAAAAAAAGAGGGCCATTGTGGCCCTATATCGCTCACCTGGTTATTATATATATACATGTGTAAACATTTGCTGATTTTTTCAAATTGGAGATCGTCACATAATTCAAAATGGCCACCGTATAATAAAGTTGGACAAACTCATTAAACAATGTCTACCCATTATACTCACCAGACTGGTTTCGACAAAACTTCATAAGAATAATGAATGTATACAACTCTATCAGATTTACTGGCATATATATATAAATATATATTTGACAAACTAGATGGCCGCGGCCCGCATGTCGAGCCGGCCGAGGCATTTGATAGTACTAAAAAAACTTTTAGCGCAAACAAACATTACAGATACTACCCATGTGTAGTTTGAAGTTAATCGGTGAAGCGTTTGCAGATATATAGTATACGTAAAAACTTTAACCTAAATCCAATAATTTTTATAAGGTAAATTAAGTAATTTGAGCTTGACATTGTGCACAGGGGCCGCATGGGTTGGGCATAGAATGAAAATATGGATGATGATAAACACACATGTGAAGTGTCAAGTTAATCGTTAAAGCGGGTGCAGAGATATAGTATGATGGTGGGTCTAGTTTTCGGGGTATTAACACGTTCATCAACTAGCGGTTTTTATAAAACATAATATATGAGCTAACTTGTCAGTTCAATCCATTGGTAAACATTTCTTTCAATGTTTCTTTCCTTCAAAATAAGATTGTTGTTAGATTAAAATTCGCGTTAGTGCGTTTAGCAACACAGGATTCGGCCATCTTGAATCTTGACTTGTGGTTGGTGTTTTCGGGGTATGTTCCGAAAGTGTCAATAAATCTGCTAATTCGTCCCGAGCTTTCATTGGCTGTTGATCATCTCGCAGATGAATGAGACACAGTGAAGACAAACTTGAAACTTTTCTATTGTTTATTATTTTAACAATATTAAAAAGCAGATTAATGGCGGACGCAGAAAATGGCAAAAAGTACCAATATTTAGTCCAAACACTGAATTTGGTGGGATTTTTAAAGGACTTAGTGTACGTCAAGTCATGCTTATTTTAATCACCTAACGTATAACACTTTGGGGCTGGACACATGTTTATAAATTACAAAATATATGAATACCCCGAAAGCTTCGACTACCCGGAAAACTGGCGTCTCGACCATATACGTAAAAACTTTAACCTAAATCCAAAACAAAAGCCAATTAAGGTAAATTTCAAAGTAATTTGACCTGGACATTGGGCACAGGGGCTGCACGGGTGGGACGTAGAATGACAATATGGATCATGATAAAAACCTTGCGACGTTTCGCGTGAATTGGTGAAGCGGTTTCAGAGATATTGCGTTCTTAAAAACTTCAACCTCAATCCAAAAATACTTTAAGGTATATTTCAAAGTAATTTGGCCTTGCCATTGGGCACAGCGTAATTTGACGTTGGGCACAGGGGCCGCACGGGTGGTGCGTAGAAAGCCCGTCGAGGCTTTGATAGTATACCGAAAAATCCGGACGCATGTACGTACGGACGTACATACGTACACCAATGTGCCGACTATATCGCGCTGTCCGCAAAGGGCGCGACAAAAAATGATCCAGAGTGATCGTCCCTATAATACCTTCGATTTTATATATGACATGACCATATTCGGTCAACTGTCAAATTTTACCCCTAGTTGACACCCGGTTCGCCCAATTTTTACCGCTGGGCCACTAATTTTACAAATCTGAAAGAGTATTTACTATCGATCATTCCTATCAAGTTTCGTTGAAATCTGTCTGGCTGTTCGTGAGAAGATATTTTAAGAACGTTACCTACTTTTCTACGGCGGCCATCTTGGATTAGGCGACGACCTCTAAATGTACAAATCTGACATGCCGCCATAGATCATCCCTGTGACGTTTGACCAACATGGCCACGCAGTTCACAAGAAGACGTTTGAATTCTCTAATTTGAGTATGACTTTTTGACCTTTCGGTGGCCATCTTGGATTATGTCATCATCCGATTTTGACAAAACATATTCCAGAGTGATCGGCTTGTCGATACCTTCGATTTGATATATGACATGACCATATTCGGTCCAATGTGAAATCTTACCCCTACTTGATCTTCCTGTCCCCGTCCATATTTGGCACAGGGGTTAACATATATGAAACTAGTACCATTGACTATCGATCAAATCTGCCAAGTTTCGTTGAAATAGGCCCGGCGTAAGAAGAAGAGTTTTTAAGAATTTGACCTACTTTTCCACGGTGGCCATATTTGATTTGGCAACGACCAAATTACAAATATGACATGGCCCCACCATTAGATCATCTTTGTGAATTGTCCCAGCGGTTCATGAGAAGAAGACGTTAGCAATATGTAATAAAAGGATGACATTTTGACCTTTCCACGGCCATCTTGGATGACGTAATCATTTCGACAAAATATACTCCAGAGTGATTGTCTTGTCGATACCTTCGATTTGACAAATGACATGACCATATTCTGTCCAAATTTGACCGCAACTTAACCCCCGGCCCCGCCCATTTTTGACATCATTTTAACAAATCTGAAACAGAATTGACTATCGATCATTCCTGCCAAGTTTCAAGTTTCGTTGAAATTGGCACGGCGGTTCGTGAGAAGATCTTTTAAAGAAGTTGACTTACTTTTCCACGGCGGATATCTTGGATTATGCGACAACCTCCAATTTTACAAATCTGACGTGCCCCCACCCATAGATCATCCATATGAAGTTTGACCAACATTGACCCCGCTGTTTTGGCTCAGGTGAGCTAAATCAGAAACGCATTTGTCTTACTCAGAATGTAAACATAAGTCCTCATTGACATTGACCTTTGGCGGTCGGACGTGGGTCGTATGCTAAACAAAGCACCATTCCAAGACACACAGTGATAGTGGAGGCTAGATTGTGGCATTTGTTTGTTAAAAGCAAACACTCTCTTGATTTTGTACTTAGATAATCTAAGCATTAAAACAAATAGGGTGGACATTTTTTTCAAGCACAAAATGGCCGCCAAATTCAAAGTGGGGGTCATAATAACAATAATAATAGTAATAATATGTAAATATATTCAAGAGGTTGTGTATCTGTCCAACTATATGGTGGTGGCTTAAACTTTACTGACACCGCCTAAAAGCACACGACATACATGCTGTGGTAATATGGCCACTCAAGATACAGTTTGGCCCCTAACAACATTACCATATAGGCTCAGTTGCAGTTTTCACTGTTTGCATTTTAAGGTTTTTACCTTGCATCATAAATCGTCGTTTATGTACAATAAGCGTGTGCTTTACAGTCATTATCACATTGTGATAGTTACTAACTGTACGGACTTTTGTTGTATCTGTATGATACACAGTACAAGTAATGCCATATTTTGGAATTAAATGCTAGTAATGAGACTAAGCTTATGGCTATGTGTGAACATCAGATAAATATTTAATTACTTTATGCCATAAGTGCAAGAGTGAACATATACTAGGTTTGTAATCTCTTTCAAAGGTTTCCTCGGTGTTACAATACAATACAATACCATTGTTTATTTTATTTAGGATGTAGGCCTCCGGCAGGCACTAGCTTTTTCAGTACAAATACATAATTACTTCCGCAAAGTACCTTTCTAGTCAAGGTGCATGATCACGTGGTTACAACAACAACAACAACGTCGCCCACTCCAAAGTAAGTATTATTTGATATGTTCCTTAATATGCAATGGATTTTGATGAAATATGGCGCAGCAAACGCGTCTTCATGAGCTGCATTTGGTGGTCCAGGGAGTTTGGCACAGACTTATGTACTTAGTACTTAGCAATTTTTATGAACTATGCCATTGATAAGACGCGTATTGGTGTATTTTACTCATGATTTTTACTTGCTTACACAATCTCAAATACACTGATGCCTTTTACTATTTCATCTGCCTTTTATATTATCAGTATCCTTCTACATGAGAGCCGCCTGTTGTAAAATTTAGTCACAATAACAATCCATTGCTTCCTGGCATTTTGTGACGAGCGAGCCGTTTAATTCTTCACAGTTCTGTTCAAAAACTTGCAAAGACCAATACTAAACATGAAATATACCTTCTTTGACCTGGATTACCCTTTTAATTATGTTTTATTTGCAAAATACGAGAACAGAATGGGCTGTTATTGTAACCATATTTTACAATGGTCGGGTCTCAGCTACACGGATACAGAAGATATAAAAGACAGATAAAATAGTAAAATACATCCGTATAGCTGAGATTATTTATCCTTAGATAAATTATCAGATCGTTTTTATTTAGCTCTTTATAATAGATGCAGTATGTAATTGTATGAGTTTCACTGTGAGAGAAAAAATATAATAATCTCTTTAAAATTAATACTCAGTGAAGGGAATTCCCATAATTGTTCAGATGCTTTCATTTTTAAACATGTACAATGGAATATCATACATTGTATTTACAATGATTTAGATTTAATACTTGAGCACTTTTCAAATATTCAGATACCTTATTTGGAGAATAAAAAATATTACATACTGTACAAGAAGAAACATCTACCACCTGAGGGACAAAATGAACACAATTCATATGATAAATAGAGAATAGTAGGTTAGTGCCGTGAATGGGAAAAAATATCTGGCAAGGCTTAGGAAACAAAATTCATATGATAAATATCAAATTTAAGCGAAATTGTGTAACATAGCCAATTAATATAATATATCAGATATATAAAGAATAGTAGGTTAGTGCCGTGAATGGGGGAAAATATCTGGAAAGGCTCAGGAAACGGGATGGGCGAGGCTCTGCCGAGCACATCGTTGGTCCGTGCCGCGCCAGATATTTCTTCCCATTCACGGCACTAACCTACTATTCTATTTATCCCGTCAACACCTACAAATGGCTTTGCAAAAAAATCCCAGCCACCGCACATATTCATACGCAGTGATCAGGTCTTATTGGCAGGATATCAAAAATGTTTCAAGGCACCGTGTTTCATGGCACCGTGTTTCATGGTACATACGTCCTGTGTTGACGGGATAAAGTTTAAGCGAAATTGTGTAACACAGCCAATTTATATAATATAAGATACATCATGCATGCACTTTCAGCGACCATTTAATCTATACCCGAAATGACCACCAACAAAGACCAAATGAAAGTTAGAATTGTCGACATTACACTACTGTTGTACACTATTCTGTTATTACCACTTTGTGTACGTAAACATGTAATATAGATGACAGTCTATGCAACCAACATAATTATGATATGACTCTGATATACCTGTTTGAACATGTAGCGACTATTATTATATCACTTCATTCATTTAACAGTTGGTCCTTACTCATTGCTAAATTTATGTTAAAGCCACTGTATGGCTCACTACTGCAATTTGCACATGTTTTCAAACACAAAAACATGTTTGGCAACTGATGTAGTATACAAAACTAACATATATTGCCTAAAAAATATATCCCAAGTCTTGAGATTTATATCTTAATCGCAATTTGAAAACAACAAAATCTTGTTTTGTGTATAGTCCGCAGACGATAACTTGCTACTTGTTTACAAACAAACCGGTCATAAACAAAACACAGAATAGGTGAGACATGTAAATATACCCGTGCCTGTATTCTGATCAATATTGATTTTGAGATTTGTTATCAAGTCTTATGTAGTCGAGGGGTTAGACGGATATCTATGCCGTTACCGTAGGTAGTGAGTTCGAATCTTAGTCATGTTAATATATACATATACATTTTTATTTACTTATATTTTATTATACATGTATTTTTCTTTTTTATATGCGTTGCTCTTACACATTACATTAACTAAGCATGAGATAGATTACATGTAGAACTTTAGTCTCACTTTGGAGAAAACTAATAACTAAATGTACATTTCATATGTGTCTACTTGAAGAATCTGGGAGTATGTTCTCGCCGATCATGTCACATTGAGGTCATACAGCAATAGTGATTACCCTCGCCGTTTCACATCTTTCCCTCTCCACCAACCAATCATAAAAAGAACACGATACTATCGACAAAAGTAATGCGTTTTGTGAGGATCGAATTCTCGACCAGATAGAATGAACAAACGTTCTGCAAACGTATGGATATTCTGCCGCTTAGATACAATTGAGCCACACTACATGTATATTTATAATAACACTTTAAGCTTTTTTTAGGTTAAAGTCTGTTACAATGGGGACATTATATTGTAACTATTTTTAGTCGTTCGTTTTTTTCATGCGGGCCAACTATTTTATTGTCACGGATTTTGAGTCGTTCTTCCTTTTCAATAACACACCAGCGCGGAACACACGAGGGCAATTTTATTGTCAGTAAACGTGTGGTATTTAAAATTAAATAATGGACAACAGTTAACAAATATTTGAGTTAACAAATATTTGATATTTATCATTAAGAATGTTTGCTACTGCTATTGTGTCGTTTATATTTTTGGGAAGTTTGCAAATGTTCCGTTAATTCAGGGGATATGTTTTCGTTGTTGTTGTATTATTGTCTTTGACTGGCGAAGCAGCCGCTGATTTTGTTTAGGAAAACTGTGTCTGCGCCTAAAGTTAGGGAAATCATTTCAAGTAGTTGTGTATACATACATAACATATAAAATGGTGATGGTGTCTATTGGGACCCCCCCCCCCCACTGGCGCCCCTCGGTAATATTTGCATGGCTTTTGGATTGGTCGAGCACTCGTCAGAGGGGTGCCAGGTGGTGGGGTCCCTTGTCTGTCACCAGCACATATAAAATAAGTACATACGTGTTCTGTTTGTGCATATTTTAGTTCATCCGGAAGATCTAGCGGACACTCGTCGCCAGGTACTTGTGATATTTTTCTTTTCGTCGATAGTTTACGTAAGTATTTAGGTTTTTTTTCTTTTTTTGTAGGGGCCCATTTTAACAGGAAAAACGTATGAACCAGACTATTGTTATGCGAGCTATTAGCAAATGCAGTTTAACTTGTCTTTGCCTGCTGCAATTGAGTTAATAGGCATGATGGGTCATTTTTATTTTATGCCCTAGTCTGAGAATATAAATGTAAGTGTTTGTGGGTGTTATTGGAAATAAAAAATGACTAATTTTTTGCATACTGCTGAAGGAGGCAATTGTTTTTGTTTGCGCTTAACCAATTATTTGAAATAGAAAATTACTAATTTTGGCATATTGCTGAAAGAGGCAATTTTGTTGCTTTTGTTTGCGCTTAACCAATTATTTGATTTACAATCTAACCCACCTTTTGTCTGAGACAAGCTAGACAATTTAGTTTTTATTATTGGTTGTTTTGCATTTCATATTATACATTGTTTTTATGATTGGTTTGTTGTTATTGAACAATTGTTGCATTGTGTTGTTTGTGGTTGCCCATAACCAAATTAATTGAATTTGGTTGGTAACCTACTTTTTGACTGCTAGAGTATCATTACAGTCAATGTTTTTATATCGTTATTGGGGAAGTGAAATTGATTGTGTTGTTATATTATTGCATCGGTCATTAGTCTTGATTGTGGTTGTTTCATTTATAAGTTAATACAATTGTGTGGCTTATTGTTGCATCATTGTGTTGTTTGTGGTTGCCCATAACCAAATTAATTGAATTTGGTTGGTAATCTATTTTTTGACTGCTAGAAGATGATTACAGTCATATTGTTTTTAATATCGTTAATGGGAAAGTGAAATTGATTGTGTTGTTATATGGTTGCATCGAACATTAGTCTTGATTGTGGTTGTTTCATACATAATTTAATATAATTTGTGGCTTCTATAGTTTATACAATTTATGTTAATTTGGCATTTGTGGATATTAGTTTGTAAATTAATTCTTGTTGCAATTGGGAAGTCATGGTATTGGTGTTGACAATTTTGGCACACCTTTTAGTGTGTATATATATTGTGTAAAGTATGATTGTACTGTTTTTAGCAGGATGCCTAAGGCTAAGCGTAAGACGCGGCACATGGGCCATAAGACTGATGGGACAGTGTCAACAGAGGAGGTGGAAGCTCGGCCGGCCAATTCGTCGTCACTGTCGATGCAGGATGTAGAAGCGATAGCCAATCGGGTGGCTCGGCAAGTGATGACGCCAGATTCTCCGCCCCCAGGTCATACGTGCCAGGCACCAGAATGTTGCAGCGGGCAAGCAGACCACCTTACCTTCCCAGAGGGCCTTCTGGATTTGGAAACTCTCGCTAATTCTCCAATTAATGTTAAATCTTTTTCACATTTTACATAATTTTATCCGGATCATGAGACGGCAGCTGAATTGATCGAAGGTATCACATATGGTTTTATACTTCACTATCAGGGGCCGAGAACAAATACTGACTAGAAATTTAAATCTGTTGTGGAGAACCAAGTTGAGGCCTTTAAACACATACACAAAGAAATCGTAGCTGGGAGGGTGGTTGGTCCATTTGGTGCGATTCCAATTTATAATTTACGGGTGTCGCCAATCGGTTTGGTGCCAAAGAAGGACAGTTCATGGAGTATGATTCACCATTTGTCTTATCCAAAGGGAAACAGTGTGAATGATTTTATTGATCCAAAGTTATGTATTGTACACTATTCGTCCATTGATGTTTGCAAACATGCCGCCTGATGTATTATTAGGTAAAATGGATATCGGCAACGCTTTTAGGTTAATTAGAATACATCAATTTGATTTTGAACTGTTTGGTTTCTAATGTTTAGGGAAATCATTTGTAGATAACGCGCTACCAATGGGGTGTGCTCTGGCATGTTCGTTATTTAAACAATTTGCGACATTTCTGGAGTGGGTGGTCAAGCTTAAATCCGGGAAAGAAGCTATTGCCCATTATCTAGATGATTACATTTTTATTGGGGCCCCAGAGTCAAATGATTGTTAATATTTAATGGACTGTTTTGCAGAGAGAACTATGTTATTCATCTTATGAAGCTAAACTTTTGCAGCTTTGTTTTCTGTTGCTTTCTTTGTTTTTTTCCGCATTAGGGAGCTAGTGGTTTCAAAACCAGGGTATTGGGGCATGTTATCAAAGTGGGCAAAGTTAAGTTTTCCAGCGATCATTGTGGTGTGAGCTTGTCCCTCACTACCTCTTGGACAGATCAAATTGCAAACGGGGCAACAGTTTCACTCGCAGCTACGGGTGGGCCTTGTTGTCCTGTTTCTCTTCTGAATCAATACATGGAAGTGAGACCAGTCACAATAGCAGGGCCACTTTTGTTTTGTCATTTTGGGGGTATGCCAGTGTCCCGTTATCAGTTTAATGTCGTTTTGCGGGGGTGGGGGGAGGGGGGGGGGTGGGACTAGCTAGGGGCAGTTGGAATTAACCCTGTTGGCTTTAAGTCTCATTTATTTCTCATTGAGGCTGCGACAACTGCTTCGAAAAAAGGCTTTTCGGACAGTGACATTAAGTCGTTTGGACGCTGGGAGTCCGGTGCATTCAAATCTTACCTGAGGATACCATCCAGATCTTTGCGGCAATAGGTTGACTCTCGTTTGCTATAACAGTTGGAGTTCTACAGTTGTTTGGGGATTCGTATAGTGCGGGTACATGATTTTCTTTGGGAGGTTGCATGATTTTATTTTGTTCTATATTCATACATGCATATTATCATAATGGTTTTTCCAATGTTTGCAACTAACAAGTCAGTTACGATTTTTAGTTGCTGCAAGATACATCAGCATCTGGATTATTGGATTAGGGTTTTTGTCCATGCGAGAGCAGGTGCTGAGGGTTCCCGCCTGTCTCTCGGCAGGCACAGGGCGCGTTTATGGTGGCAGGGTAAGGGAGGCATGAGGTGGGACCAAATGAGTCAAATTGTTACTGACCGTCGAGGATAAACCTGATATGATTGTTTTCCACTGTGGTGGCAATGATGTTGGGCAAGTTCCATCAGCCAAGCTGAGATCAGCTATTTTACTTGATTTGGCTTCACTTCGTCAGCTTTTGCCTGAGACGCGATTAATTTTGTCCCAGATCCTGCCTCGTTTGCAATGGAGAAACGAGGTCACTCACTCAGCATTAGAGAATGTGAGAAAACGGATAAATAGTTGTGTCGCATCTGATGTAATCCGGCATGGCGGGTTTTACATACATTACCCCGAAATCCAGGAGAAGGCTATTGGTTTGTTTTCCCATGATAATGTGCACCTCTCGTCATTAGGTAATGATTTTTTTTGTAATGATTACAACAGGCCTTGCAAAGAATTTTGCTCACACCAAAAGCGTATATGTCGCCCACTATTGGCCAAAGCGGACCATGGCTTGTTTGATTGTACTGGTGGCGGTGTCGGCGTGCCCGTGGGTTGTTATGCCGCCCACACGCACGCCCACATGTGGCGTGTTTTGAAGCTGCCACCAGTACTTGTTATGTGAAACTGCTATTTTGAGTAGCTTTACATGTCGGGTACCAAAGTGAAGGTATATGTTTCCCAGCGCCTTCAATTTGTTATCTTGCATTGCATTGATTTGTGACATTAGACTTTTCTTGAAGCCGTGGTCGTTTTCCGCCATATATATATACAATAAAAACAACCTGTTGTGTGCAAGAAAACTGGCTTTTTTTTTGCGTTAAACTCATGGCCTACATTGTAATAACACTTTAAGCTTTTTTAGGTGAAAGTCTGTTACAATGGGGTCATTATATTGTAAGTATTTTTAGTCGTTCGGTTTTTTCATGCGGGCCAACTATTTTATTGTCACGGATTTTGAGTCGTTCTTCTTTTTCAATAACACACCAGCGTGGAACACACGAGGGCAATTTTTTTTGTCAGTAAACGTGTGGTATTTAAAATTAAATAATGGACAACAGTTAACAAATATTGGACCCACCCTCCACACCCTGAAACTCCTCAAAAAAATAATTTTTGATTACAATTTCTACAAAGATAAAAAAAATCCCTCTCGTTGCAACTACACAACACATTCTGATGTGGTAAACGTTTTTTCCATAAGCATGAATTCCATGACCAGCAGAGGATAATTCAGAAATGTCAGTAATAATATAACAATGTTACATAATAATCGTGGAATGCATGTTTGTGCCACGTTCAAAGCTCCTCGACCACCGCTATATGCGTGTTATGTGTTTAGCCTGTCAGATGTATTGCACTAGTTTCTTCTATACATAGGTTCATGTGTCTCCTTTGGGTATCTTGTTATATATTGTCCATAGCGTACCATGCACACAGATAATCAGATATGACAACGAAACATTTATGAAACGGCAACAGAAAGACTTCCTTCACATGGGTTGTTTATAATACCTGAAAAGGTACTACTGTCTGTTCCACGTTTAACATATTTAAATGTAAGTACGTTTTCACCATTAACAAAAAAGTCACCCTCCCAACAAATATTTGCTTGATGAAACTCCATCAAATATTGATTTTATTGCGAAAAAACGATTTTCCTATGGGAATTTAACATGGGGAGATTGACTTCGAAACCGGTCGAGATAGCTTGAAAATGACGTAACTAAGAAAACAAAAGTTTTATTTTGAAAATCGATCCACAAATAAAAATATATTTTTAGCCCCCATGTTAAATTAACATAGGAAAATCGTTTTTTCGCAATACAATCACTATTTGATGGAATTTCATAAAATATATTTTTTTGGGGAGGGTGACTTTTTTGTTGTTGATAAAAAAGTACTTACTTTTAAATATTTTAGAGATTTAATGTGTTTAATAGCCAAAAGTTCGTCGGCAGTAAAACGTGGAACAGACAGTAAATATCAGTAGTGATATAAACTTCGATCATGCAACATGAAGTCTTATAGGCAAAAGTAATAATGATGCTGGATAAAGCACTATGTTGACGTGTATGTGTCGCCTAATTTCCCGTGACACAGTATGGTGGATGCTGACGTGTTGAAGATAGATTGTATCACCATGCGTTGGCTTTCCACACACAGTTTGTCATACAGTGCACCTCGGTGCCTGTTGCCAATCTATTATACGTAGTCTCATTTCGATATATTATCAATATTCTGAATAAGAAGCAGTACAGCGGCTGAGTTTTGGGCAGGCAGAAAGTTGAAGTATTCATTTTTTCAGTTCTATGTTCGATGCCCCAAACAGGATGCCCCAAACTGTAATGACAGTGCGCATTAATACTACTAAAACCAAAACAAAACTATTTTGCGTTTAATATAATATCCGCCCATTATGTGCAGCATGCCAAGGGGTAAAACGCTTATAACATACATATGGTAAATTGTAATAGTTCGTATTATTTTTGTATTTTCTGTTACCCATGTCATAATATTTGCATATTTGCGATACATACCTTCATTCTATAGCTGCCCCAAGACCAAAGTCAAAGTCAAATGACGTTTGCGCTGAATCTTCTGTCAAAATTTGCGTTAATAATACTATCCGTCTATCCAATTGGCGGTTGTAGTTATCTATTGATGTCAGAATAGTACATGTAGTTTAATATAGTTTATTTGCAAAGTACCTTTTCATAAATATACAACACACAACACAATTGATGTCTGCTGCATTCCTTTTACGATCGCATACTAGTAACATTGGCTGAACGAGCAATTGCCGTTAAACGAGGTATATTTAATGTGATTGCTGATAATAGATATAGAGTATTAACATTCCTTTAAAATAGGAGAAGTAAATATTTTGCAATGTGTCAGCTCGTATGTGTTAGATATTGTTATCACCGGTATTACTGGTACAAAATGGTGCAATTGCTGTTAGTAGATTGACACTGGCATCCACCGTTTCACATATATATGTAAACGTTAATTATTTTCTGACATATGCCATTGTTAGCACGATTGTGTCTAATCATCTTGTGAGCCCGACTATGTTGCTTGGTACCGAAGTTGATCATGACAGGCAGTATGTGCCAACTGATTCGCATAATCAACACAATTCATATAAAATGGCGGTCATCTTGGATTTATTGAACATAGAGATATCAGAAAATTGCCTGTTAAACGGGATTATATTTATTAAAGTTGGTCGGCAAATTACCTAGAAAAATATTCAGTAATGTATTAGCTATTAAATAAAGTAAGATGCGTCAAAATATCCCTTCTAATATTGGTTCCACAATGTAATATATATCCTACGGTAGCCGATGTTTGTTTTCACGGGCGGCCATCTTGTTTATGCACATTAGTTGACTGAAGCTATTACTTTGAAAATCATATCATGTAGAAATATATACGGTATGTGTCTTGGTGCGCTCGGGTGGCACCGATAAAACTAACGCGCCCAGGGTCGAATATGTACTGATATATGTTACAACTTCGCGAGGTTTGGAGACCACAACATGATGCTTCCAGCCTACTTTTTATCACAATACATCTTTTTATAAATGGTATCAGACGCAATTGATTAAATGGAGTTCTACATCCGTTTTAGTTCTAACCAAGTAATACACGTGTATGGGGGAAATATCCTGATATGGTGCCCTTACCCACCCATGATTACTTGGCACCACATATCACGGATCTAATTCTCAGAGAGAAAAAAACCAGCGCATCAGACCATGTGTGCATCCAGATAAGGATAGACTTAACCATTACGTATGCATTTCCATCCTCCATAAGATTGATTTTGAATGGAGATGTACGTCAGTTTAACCTTTAAGAAAGTCATGTACAGACGGGAATACACAAGTACACTACACCAAGACCACTTGGTCCCACATATAACTAGATCTCGGTGTGAATCTCGGTAAGGCTGGCCTTCACCGTTAAGAGATGCATACTCTCTCATCTTCTATTATAATTAACACACATCATCACACGATAGTTGTGAAATTCGGTCGACACTCGTTTACCCAAAGCCTATGGTACAAATGCAAATACGAGGAAATAACAAAACCTTGAGCAAACGAGAGTCATTATATAGGAAAACATGTACTTGGGACCAACAATTTCACTTTTAGTTTTCATTAGTTTGACCTAAGAGAGTTTGAGGAAATTTGACCCCTAGTTGACCCCCAGGCCACGCCCATTTTGACCTCGGGTCACGATTTTAACAATTTTGAAAGATCAGTGTACATCGATCATTCCTCACAAGCTTTGTCGAAATCTGTCAAACGGTTCGTGAAAAGAAGATTTTTTAAGAAGTTGTGCTATTTTTAGACGGCGGTCATCTTGGATTGGCGACAACCTCCATTTTAGCAAATTTGTAATCCCCCTACCTATGTACCATGTTTGTGAAGTTTGACCACGTGACCATATTATGTCAAAAATGAAATTTGACCGCCATGCTTTGCCCGAAATCGGTTTGACAGTTCACGAGACTTTTTTAATAATTCCTACTTTTCTATGGCGGCCATCTTGGATTAGCGACGACCTCCATTTTAACAATTCTGAAAAGGCTTCACCAATACACCATCCCTGTACAGTTTGTCCAACATCGCCTAGCGGTTCGCGAGAATAATACGTTTGAAATCTGTAATTAAAGGATGACCGTAGGACAATTCGGAGGCTATCTCGGATGACATAATCATCCGATTTTGACAAGAAATGCACCACGTCAATACCTTCAATTGGATATATGACATGACCATATGCGGTCAAAAATGAAATTTGACCACACGGGCCACGCACATGTTTGACCTTTACATCGATCATTCTGCCAAGTTTCGTTGAAATACGTCCGGCGGTTCGCGAGAAGAAGATTTGTTAAGACTTTGTGTTATTTTTAGACGGCGGCCATCTTAGATTAGCTACGACCTCCATTTTAACAAATCTGACACGACTTCACCAAAAGGACCATAATTGTGAAGTTTGGCTACCATTGGCCAGCCGGTTCTTGTAAAGAACACGTTTGAAATCTCAAATAAAAGGATGACGTTTTGGCATTTCGGTGGTCATCTTGGATGACGTAATCATCAGATTTCGCTGAAAACTGTACCGCAACGATCGTCTCGTCGATATCTTTGATTTGATATACGATGCGATCATATTCTGTAAACAAATACAATTTGACACCTATTACCCATTTTTGACTCCGGGGTCACCATTTTAACAACTTTGAAAGAGCATCGGTCATTCTGCCAAGTTTGGTCAAAATCTGTCCGGCGGTTCGTGAGAAGACTTTTTTAAGAATTTATGTTATTTTTAGACTGCGGCCATCTTGGATTAGCGACGACCTCCATTTTAACAAATCTGAAAATGCTTCACCCAAGGACCATACTTGTGAAGTTTGGCTAGCATTGGCCAACCGGTTCTTGTGAAGAAGTGGTTGAAATCTAAAATAAAAGGATGACATTTTGACATTTCGGTGGCCATTTTGGATGATGTAATATGAAATTTGACCGCTATTTGACCCCCCGGGACATGTCAGTTTCTGACCCCGGGGTCACGATTTTAAGAACTTTGAAATATCATTGTACATCGACCATTCCTGCCGAGTTTCGAGCTATTTTTGGACGACGGCCATCTTGGATTGGCGACGACCTCCATTTTAACAAATGTGTAATCCCCCTACCATGTGTGTGAAGTTTGACCGACATTGGCCCAGCAGTTCCGGAGAAATTGTGGACGGACAACGACGTGCGAAATGCGGTAACAATAGCTCACTTGAGCCTTTGGGGGTATAACCAAATTCAACTCTCACATACAAGAATGCCAAAGACGTATATGAGGGCCAATCCATGTCTCTGGTCGGGATTCCGGTAAGGATGAATACCGATCGTTAAATTACCCATCGCATGCTCCCAACTGCGTACGTGGACTGACGCTATATATCCCCTCTTGCCTATTGGCGAGGAGATAATCAGAAACCACCAAAACGTGTATTACCTGGTCGCCTTATTTGTCCACATGCAACAGATTGTTGCAACTATTCCGGTCCTCGATACTATGTCCAGGTAATTTGTACACTTATTTTATACAGACATTGAGTAAATCATTTTGTCCCGTCAACACAGTGCGTATGTGCCGTGAAACACGGTGCCGTGAAACATTTTTGATATCCAGTCAATACTATTTTTGCATTTTACAGCCATTTGTAGGTGTTGACGGGATAAATAGAATAGTAGGTGCCGTGAATGGGAAAACGTATCTGGCGCGGCACGGAAACGGGATGTGCTCGGCAGATCCTCGCCCATCCCGTTTCCTGAGCCTTGCCATATATTTTTTCCCATTCACGGCACTAACCTACTATTCTTTATCTATTTCCCTTATTTCTGAACCAAAATATATGTTGTGACCACTCATTTGAACAGTCTCGGCGAGACGGTTCAAATGGTGGTCACTACATATACTTCTGATGAGAAATAAAGAAATTCTTGAGCCTTGCCAGATATTTTTCCCATTCACGGCACTAACCTACTATTCTCTATAATGATGCGCGCCATGTGATGTACCTAAGAACATGTGCGATATCTCATGAATAATATTTGCAAAATTTATGATATTTTCCGTAAATGACGTCGAAAGATGACGATATTTTCATACTTTATGACCATTCGCATATCCTATGAAAATTTCGTCATCTTTCGACGTCATTTCCAGAAAATATCAGTTTCCGTAAATATTATATTTTTTTAAAAATCGCATATGTTCTTAGGTACACAATCATGCGGAGCCCCGCATCGGACGTCAAATTATTATTTTTTTATTAATTTGTTGCCACGAAATAACAATTCGTTCCCTCAATTTAACAATTCGTTCCCACCGAATTAACAATTCGTTCACTCAATTTAACAATACGTTCCCACGAAATAACAATTCGTTCACACGAGAACGAATTTTTATATCGTGGGAACGAATTGTTAAATTATATCGTGGGAACGAATTGTTAAATTGAGGGAAAGAATTAATAAATAAAATCCATGGGGCTCAGTACAATCACATGGCGAGTGTCATTTGTATTACATCGAAGTCCTATCCACCGTTCGTGGCCACTAATACCAGGACTGGGCAGTATAAGTATAATAAATGACGGGAGGGAAATACCCAAACTATCATCAACGTTCAAATATAACTTTTCTGAGAAGAGCGTAATGACAAAATACGCTTCACATAACATTCTACAAAAGGCATTTTAAAATAGTACTATTTAAAGTATTAGAAGAGCGAAGTTTCATTAAAAATCAAATATAATTGTTCTGCTGATTGAAGTAATGCCACACCAGTAGTTAATAATGAATGGTTGGTGTAGACCCTGGTCATACCGGGCGGTTGGTGATCAGTAGTATCTCATAAGGCTCATTCTTCAAGCGATGGTCCAACATATAAAGCGTGTCTAAATTCAAGCATTGTGATGCATATCGAATTCATGTCTTTGTCCACAGGGTTTTCAGTCTCATCAAATTTGACTGGGTCTCCGATATTCTCATAAATTGATGAAACAAATAAGGACAAACTATAGTTTAATTGAAGATTTGTATCGTATTTATGAATCCAATTGTACATATGAGTCACCTTGAAAAAACATCGGGGCTTGTTAACTCTTAGACCGCTACACACAACAATTCGATGGTCTAGTAATATAAGGTCGTAAGTGCCATGCTTTAGCATAGCACTTACGACCTTATGTTACTAGACCATCGAATTGTCGTCTGCTGTTGCTATATATATACCTAGCCTTATTTCTCAATAAAAACATGGTTTAACAACACTTTAGAATCATTTCCAATGGAAATGATTCTAAAGTGCTGTCAAAGCATGTCGGAAATGATTCTAAAGTGCTGTCAAAGAATGTTTTTGGTGATAACAATGGAAAATAGAAAACAAACAGCAGACGACGAAAAATAATATAGCGGTGTAAGTGTTAAACCATGTTTATACTACTGAAAACTAAGTAGCATTTTCAATGCCAGTAACATTAATCTTTCGGTATAATAAACATGGTTTAAAATTGACGGTTAGGCCATTATAAAATAAATGCTAGATTCTCATCCATTGTTTTCTTCAAAATGGGGACGGTTCACAAATTATTGACAAATGACAGATGCTACTAACGTACGTAGCACGCACACGCACGCACGCACGCACGTACACACGCACGCACGCACGCACGCACGCACGTTATACTTAACGGTGTAACCCCTGGTGGGTAGCCCACATCTTGTTCCGTTCCGTTCCGTAAAGTACAGTTAGCCCCGGGCATGAAAAGAAACAGCAGCTATGATACAGTAGAACCTGTCTAAACCGGATACCCTGGGGACGCCATTGTGCTCAATTTTCACTGTAATGTACGAGCGGTAAACTTTGAGGGAGAACTTTTCAGTTTAAACCTTAGACCCCTACTCACAACAATTGCCGTCTGCTGTTGCTTTTATATCTTGACTTATTTCTCAATAAAAACATGGTTTGACAGCACCTATATTTATTCTAAAGTGCTGTCAAAGCATAGTTGTGATGATAAACTTATTAAAATAGAAAATAAACAGCAGACGACAAAATATTAAGATAGCTGTCTAAGGATTAAGGGTAAATTTATTAATGTTATATTATACTGAATTTATTACATTATCACAGCCATTTGGACTGTGCTAATGCTAGTATACCGTAATAAGTTTGCATATTTGTAATCATCAAATATATGCAGTCGTGAATTCTATATGAAATAATGCATTTCTGGGAAAAATAAATGATTACTCCCTCAAAGTATACTTAGCTACATAAGTATGCTTAGCAATTATGATGAACTCGGCTACACACGGCGCACGCAGTGTTTTCAGGGTTTGCACTGTCTTTCAGTCAACGAACAAGAAATAACACATATGACGAATAATGCTTTACAAGGCTGCTCCCGAGCGATAATTGATCATGATTTACAGTGGTTGTTAACGTTTGTGCCACAATCTCACAAAATTTTGTGAGATTGTGGCACAAACGTGGCGCATAGCAGTCTGAGTATAGTGATTACCTTGGGTGTGTGACCTTTAGTGCGAATTATGTAATAAAGGCATTAGATAAATATGGACATATTGCAAGAAGAAATTGGACGTCATTTAGACAAACGAAAACCTTTTCTGCACCACAGGCTACATTATCCCACTTCTCGATTTGATTTAATGGTGTTTAACGGCCTGTAAACAGCTGCTAAGGTCATTTTAGGCCTAGGTTAACGGGGTCGAATCCCATATGTTACCTGTTGTGATTGGTGGTGGTGGGCGGGGGGGGGGGGGTGGGGGGGGGGGGGATGGTAAATCCACAAATCAGAAACTTAGCCCCCTACTTCCCACTTCTCGATTACATTTATGTTGAATGAAATTGAGCTTGTAAAAGTTCCGGATCTAGGGTAACCACCCACATTTTATGGAGTCACTTAGCCCTTCTTCCCACTTCTCGAATTACAGTCACATTTATGTTGAATGAAATTGAGCTTGTACAAGTTTTTACTAGAAACAGGAAGAACAAAAAAATCTGTATATTGCATTATGTATGGTGGTATAGTTGTGGCTGTGATTGGCGAAATGGGGCTTATGGGTTTGCGACGAGTGTGGATCCAGATAAGCCTGTGCATTCCATCAATGAAACATCAAGCCAGCTTCTAACAAGCGATACATTATCATCGTTATCAGGCTACAAGAGGGTGCTATTTGGTCAGGAGCTACATTGGTCACAACAAGATAGAGAATTATTAGAGAAAGACATGTGTGAAATATCAAAACGTTTGGTCAAAGGAAAAAGTCAGTATAACAAATTTCCCCTAACGTTAAGTTTATGAAAGCACAAAGACCTGACTAGCTAGTTGATTGTGACAGAATGCCTTGATCGAAGATTCCTGAAGATCTATATAATGTCATCATAAGAGTGATCTAAATTATGATCAATATACATGTGGCTCCTTGTCAACTAGCTCACCCAGCCTGTAGCCTATTTCATCAACATTGCAAAGTATACTTTAGTAGCAAAGTATACTTTGAGGGAGAAATTTTCATTTTTTTTTTAAATTTATTAATTTTTATTATACTGAATTTATTACATTATCACAGCCATTTAATGGCTGTGATAATGTAATAAATTCAGTATAATAATTCTGCATACTTTTAATCATGAAATATATGCATTTGTTAGTTCTATATGAAATAATGCATTTCAGGAAAAATAAATGATTACTCCCTCAAAGTATACTTTGCTAGTAAAGTATACTTTGCAATGTTGATGAAATAGGCCCCTGGTATGGGTGTACACCTATAATTATAGCCATCTGTAATTTACATAAATGTAATATATTTGTTAGTTTATACTATGTGGAGCCAGTGTTGAAATATATCTAAAACGACTGGTAGACAGTAACACCCATGATTACTACATTGTTAGCCATTTAGTGAAATGTATTACAGCTAAAACTAATTACGACATCCCACAATTACTTCTATATGAGATATACGACCCAATAGTACATAGTCGTATATGTTATATTGCAAAAAAATGTAGATAGCATGAGCGATAAACATATTTCACACAGACAAGGTTTACACTTACCATGTTAAAAGCTTTACATATTATGCTATAGTTTGTTTGTTTATTAGTGTTTAACGGCCTATCAACAGCTAAGGTCATGTAAGGCCGGGCAAACGGGTTCGATCCCATTTTAACCTGCTGCATTGGGGGGGGGGGGGGGGGATCCCAAAATCAGAACGGAATATTTACATCGAGAACAAATATATTCAGCCCTGAAATTAGAATAACCTGACCTGGTGCCAGGTCCATACCACACCAAGTCACTTGGCCCCTTCCCCTAAAATAGGATTACGAATATCGTAATACTCACATAAGGGGTATAACCAGATTCAACTGTCACATACTAAATGCCAAAGACGTATGTGAAGGCCAAACCAGGTCTCCAGTCGGGATTCCGGTAAGGATTAACCCCGATCGTTAAATTACCCATCGCGTGCTCCCACCTGCCACCCACTTATGCTATAGTAGAGATTTTGTATTTTTAGACCGCTTGTCAAATAATTGGAAATATTTCTACAACAATGTATTTTTAGAATTTCATATAGCATGCTTATTTTTAGGAATGTGATTACTAGAGATTGGCTTTTGCCATGTTATGGGTGCATAATGATTATGACATGTTAGTAGCGTAAACATTCTGATACTCCAGTTGCTTACAAACACTGACCAAATTGAATTTTTGAAAAACATGTACATGCAATTAATTTACCAATGGTGTTAACTTGGAAAAGTTGCGGGAATACTGGACGAAGGTCGGAAGGCCTCGTCCAGTATTCCCGCGACTTTTCCAAGTTTGTTGTTTTTTCATAATTGTGTCTATCTTTCTGGATCTTTATGTCAACGTTATTTGAATTTGTTTTTTTAAATCTATTGCATTCCGTCCAATTATAATAAAACGCATTAGTATAAAGATCATATAATAAATGCATGTAATATACCACCGTTTTGTCTATATTGTGGAATAATTAAAAATCAACATATACAATGTCTGGAGTTTTTATATTTTTAAACCATTTTTCTAATAATTTATGCAACAATTAATGTATTTTCAATAGTTTCATATAGCAAAATTGTTATAAGGAATACGATATGGACATCATATGTTGGTTTTTGTCATTGTATGGGTGAATACATGGTTATGACATGTTATTAGTGTGAAAATCCTTATTTTCCAGTTGCTTGCAAACACTGAAAATCGAAATTTGGGAATAAGCAAGCAATACAATACAATACATTTTATTCACTCTAAGCCACATACGTGACACACGAGGTATACAATAGATTACATAATACAACGATGGGTAAAAATACAAAATGCATATGTATAAGCTCACTAGTCATTATAACCATAAAGCATTTCTTATAAAAATAGCTAAATTTCTTAATTGCTTTCCAGATTTTTTCTCAAATAGCTGTGCGAATTTTAAAATATTTGGTCTTCTAAAATAAAATGGCTTGATATACCGTTTTTCGAACTTCATCATAGAAGCGGCACTCGAAAAGGAAATGAAAACTCGTCACCGAGAGCACCAGCGCCACATTTGTTGCAGACCCTGCTTGCTCTCGGCACACCTGTCCATCTACCAGTTTCGACCGCCAGTCTATGATTACAAGTTCGAAATCTGGTCAATGTTTTTCTTAACCTTTCCGTGAGATTAATTAAATATGTTTCTAATCCAAACTCTGTTTTAAAGATTCTATACGTAATTCCACGTGAAGATGAATCGATGCTGGTGAGCCATGACTGAATAAACTGGTTCTGAAGCTGAGTCCTGGCGTAGTGGCTCAGCCAGATAGCATTAACATCGTTCTGGCTAAGCATTAACGCCAGGAACTCCAATTTTCAGTTAAAATAGATTTAACATTCTGAATCCATCGGAAATGAGTCACATTTGCTTCATGTTGTGTATATAATAACTTATACATAAGAAACAATAATTTACTCTGCTTCCCTGAAACTAATTTTTCCCAAAACGAAATAATTCTACATTTAATGTCAATAATAAGCGGAAATTTGCCGAGTTCTCCATAAACCATGAAATTTGGTGTGGATTTCTTTACCCCCAAAACAGTTTTACAAAATTTCAAATGAATTGTTTTCTATAGCCGAAATGTTTTCAAATCCCCAGATTTCACAGGCATAGCAGAGAATTGGAGTGATACATTGATCAAATAACTTAAGCTGACAGTCTACTGGAGTGACAAGTTGTTAATCTTTCTAAATAGGCCGAAAAGAGCTTTGGATGCTTGGTCAATCAAATGTTTCTTAGTCTTATGAAAAGTTCCGTTTTGTGAAAAAACATTTCCCAAATATGTAAAGTGGTCTACAAATTTCAATTGGTGTTATCGTTATATGTAAAGGCTATCTTTTTTGATGATTTACGTTTTTTGTTTTTTTGAAAATCATAATTTTGGTTTTTGATGCGTTTACTTCCAATTTCCACTGAATACAGTATTGATGAAAATAATTTAGAGCATCTTGTAGGCCAGTTTTTCCTGTCTCAGACATGAGAATAGTGTCGTCAGCGTATAATAACAAGAATAGTTTAACATATATATCTAGATGTTGAAACATGTCAGATGTAACCGATTGTAAATCTACAATACCGCATACATTGAGAAAATCTTCAAGGTCGTTCAAAAACATGGCAAACAAAAATGGTGACATATTTTCACCCTGCCTGACACCCACCATGCATGGGAAGTATTCTGAAAAGTCATTTCCTACTTTAACACAAGATTTAATACATTTATACATGTTTTTAATTATGTTTAAAACATTTCCCGTTTATGCGGGACAGCAACAGCTTATACCAGAGGCCATTTCTCCATACAGTATCAAAAGCTTTCATAAAATCAATAAATGCGCAGAAAAGAGGTTGCCTTTTACTAAATAGTATTTCTATAATTGCATGTAAAGTAAAAATGTTATCAGCCGTACTATATCCTTTCCGAAAACCAGCCTGTGCCTCAGTTATAAGCCCATTCTGTTCAGCATATGTTGTCAACCTATTTGTAATTATAGAAGTGAATACTTTACCAAGACAGCTAACTATTGTTATTGCCCTATAGGCTAGCAACCACCAATTAGTTTTACTATACAACTTAACCGATTCCTCCAAATATGGCCATTCTCTCACACTTTCACTATTCGTATGGATGCTGTGGAACCTACCTTTTCATAACCTGCAACCTGTCTGCACCGGATTTTCACTAATTAAACAATATGTTCACTTACTCCTAAGAAAGAAAAAATCAACCTTGTCCAGTCCGCCATATTGTTATCATCACAATGTCATGACGTGATAGTGTTCACATCACGTGACAAGCAGGCTCAGTAATTTCTTTTAAATGCTAGAAATGTGCTGGAAACTGGTGTTAAAAACACCCCAACATGTTTCTCAAGTAAAATTGGGCTGTAATGGATCAGGATTTACAAGCAAACTGGGTCTGTGGCCTCAAAACGTCTGCACTATTTTTTTATACCGGACTACTAAAGCATACCCCCTGGCCGATGTGTACTATATTTAGCACAGTCATACCTATAAGGCATTTTTTTGGCTATAATATCTCAATAAAACTGCCTACCAGTGTCTTGTCTGACCTATTTCGTGACAGCAAATGTAATTTTATCATTATTTAGAAGACTAACTTTTTTAACAGTGGCAATTTAAGAATGGTCCATAAATTAATTATGGCTGTCCAGCTGCGGAAACTTCAGTTTCACCAGAATTTTCCAGAGTATTATTTTCTCATATATTTCTTAGGAAAAGTCTATATTGTTGATGCACCTGTAAAGATTTATCATAAAATAGATGGTGCTTGTCAAAAATATTGGCTGTTCCACAATTATGGGGTTAAAACAATTAAATTTATCGAAAAATCGGGTGATTTCGGAGTATTTTTGTCATTTTTTTTTTTTTTATCATAAAAACAGGCGAAAAAGTGACTTTCGAAGTATTTAGTCAATCTACATGTTGTAATTTGCATAGAAACATTTGTCCGCATAACTTAGTGACATGCCGAATGATACGGGTCAAATTAAATTGAAACCAGCCCAGTCTACGAGTGCTGCCACTGAATTCAGACATAGAAGTGTTAAAATGTCACAGGAAATTGAAACAAGTGTGCCCGTGTTGACACTTGTTTCCTTAGGGTATAGACACTGTCTGTTAAATGAGCAATGCTATCCCATATATATTTCTCTACCGATATGCACTGCTCAGAGTGAACTTGGTTAACCTAATGAAAACATGCCGGCCAATAAGCATAGCAATAGACGGTTCGAGTTGAAGGTGACTCTTGCTACAATAACCCAATATTCAATAGCGACAGTACACCATTTCAAGCGGGTACAATCGTGACAACCACTATGTGCGAGAATGATACAAAGATAAATTAATCATTGGGCATTTGTTGGCAGTAAGCTGTGCATAAGAGGTAGTAAGCTAAGAAATCAGGGTGGAGATATCAGCTGCCCAAACCATCATGGTCACTGCACTGCCAACCTCCTCGAAAATGAGTCAATAGGTAATGAAGCGAAATGGAATGAAATCGTTACGAAGCAGATAAATAGTGACTTACATGTTAGTCATTCACACGGGGGACGGTGTAGATGCCGCTCAACCAGGGTAACGGTAACGCATCTAAAAGATATCCGCCATCTGAGTAACTCCCTGAAACGAGAAATAAACAAGGCGCCATTTTTAGCTCGAACATGTTTCGTGGGGTAAACAAATGTTTTTTACCTTCGGCCTTAAATTGCAACTTTCACTCCATCTTCCCTTAGCTGGGTGCTTATTACAATTAATACACAGTAGCAGAAAACAGCTTGCAGCGGTATGATATAATTTCTGCTAAATTTAAAATTTTGAAATTTTTCTGGAAGAATGTAGCCAAGAAGTACTGGCGTAGACGCTGATCGTACAGCCAAATTTGGTCTATGATGTTTGCAAGTATCAACCGAGTCAATAAGTAATGTTTAGAAAAACGTTGCTACCTGTTGGGGAGCTATACACTTGATACCGGTTAGTAATCAAATACACAGTGCCAATTAAAGCGACGCGCCACTTTAATATGGCCGAACTAGTCAGTAACAGGCTCATCTGGCTCCCTGATGCATCTCAAATCTGTGTAATTAGTATGTAGACATGTACATAATGTAGATAGGTATACAGTTAATTTACCGTAATTAATAAAACAGGAACTATTAGCAGATACAGGGTGGATATGTGACGCCGTCGCTAGCATGGCTCAGACAGCACTTTTTCGCTATGGCAATTCTTTCGAGAATTATTTATAATTGTTGACTCAGCACTCAGGTGGGCCGGGTTAACACACAGGGAACAACCACATAAATGTGATATTTCAAGGTGCCTGGGTATTTCAAACACATTATGGTGTAACATGAATGCTACTCTATGTATATAGAGTATTTTATTATTGCATCATTTGGAAATTTAACTTTAATCTTTCCATATTTGACTCGTACACCTGTGGTTATCCCGACCCACTTGATGCAACCATTTTCATTAAATAAAATAAATAAAAACTGATTTTCCAGCAATTCTGTCCTTTGTTCTCTTAATAAAACTTGCTGTAGCCATGATTAAAACCGTTTAGAGTTGTTTTCAAAGAAAGCAGACAACATCCACTGATGACCCGGAAATGCTTATAGGCTAGCAACCACCAATTAGTTTTTTACTATACAACTTAACCGATTCCTCCAAATATGGCCATTCTCTCACACTTTCACTATTCGTATGGATGCTGTGGAACCTACCTTTTCATAACCTGCAACCTGTCTGCACCGGATTTTCACTAATTAAACAATATGTTCACTTACTCCTAAGAAAGAAAAAATCAACCTGTCCAGTCCGCCATATTGTTTTATCATCACAAGTCATGTGACGTAGTGTTCACATCACGTGACAAGCAGGCTCAGTAATTTCTTTTAAATGCTAGAAATGTGCTGGAAACTGGTGTTAAAAACACCCCAACATGTTTCTCAAGTAAAATTATTGGGCTGTAATGGATCAGGATTTACAAGCAAACTGGGTCTGTGGCCTCAAAACGTCTGCACTATTTTTTTATACCGGACTACTAAAGCATACCCATGGCCGATGTGTACTATATTTAGCACAGTCATACCTATAAGGCATTTTTTTGGCTATAATATTCTCAATAAACTGCCTACCAGTGTCTTGTCTGACCTATTTCGTGACAGCAAATGTAATTTTACATTATTTAGAAGACTAACTTTTTAACAGTGGCAATTTAAGAATGGTCATATAATTATGGCTGTCCAGCTGCGGAAACTTCAGTTTCACCAGAATTTTTCCAGAGTATTATTTTCTCATATATTTCTTAGGAAAAGTCTATATTGTTGATGCACCGTAAAGATATTTATCATAAAATAGATGGTGCTTGTCAAAAATATTGGCTGTTCCACAATTATGGGGTTAAAACAATTAAATTTATCGAAAAATCGGGTGATTTCGGAGTATTTTTGTCATTTTTTTATCATAAAAACAGGCGAAAAAGTGACTTTCGAAGTATTTAGTCAATCTACATGTTGTAATTTGCATAGAAACATTTGTCCGCATAACTTAGTGACATGCCAGTAAATGATAGGGTCAAAATAAATTCTGAAACCAGCCCAGTCTACGAGTGCTGCCACTGAATTCAGACATAGAAGTGTTAAAATGTCACAGGAAATTGAAACAAGTGTGCCCGTGTTGACACTTGTTTCCTTAGGGTATAGACACTGTCTGTTAAATGAGCAATGCTATCCCATATATATTTCTCTACCGATATGCACTGCTCAGAGTGAACTTGGTTAACCTAATGAAAACATGCCGGCCAATAAGCATAGCAAAGACGGTTCGAGTTGAAGGTGACTCTTGCTACAATAACCCAATATTCAATAGCGACAGTACACCATTTCAAGCGGGTACAATCGTGACAACCACTATGTGCGAGAATGATACCAAAGATAAATTAATCATTGGGGCATTTGTTGGCAGTAAGCTGTGCATAAGAGGTAGTAAGCTAATGAAATCAGGGTGGAGATATCAGCTGCCCAAACCATCATGGTCACTGCACTGCCAACCTCCTCGAAAATGAGTCAATAGGTAATGAAGCGAAATGGAATGAAATCGTTACGAAGCAGATAAATAGTGACTTACATGTTAGTCATTACACGGGGGACGGTGTAGATGCCGCTCAACCAGGGGTAACGGTAACGCATCTAAAAGATATCCGCCATCTGAGTAACTACCCTGAAACGAGAAATAAACAAGGCGCCATTTAGCTCGAACATGTTTCGTGGGTAAACAAATGTTTTTTACCTTCGGCCTTAAATTTGCAACTTTCACTCCATCTTCCCTTAGCTGGGTGCTTATTACAATTAATACACAGTAGCATAAAACAGCTTGCAGCGGTATGATATAATTTCTGCTAAATTTAAAATTTTGAAATTTTTCTGGAAGAATGTAGCCAAGAAGTACTGGCGTAGACGCTGATCGTACAGCCAAATTTGGTCTATGATGTTTGCAAGTATCAACCGAGTCAATAAGTAATGTTTAGAAAAACGTTGCTACCTGTTGGGGAGCTATACACTTGATACCGGTTAGTAATAACAAATACACAGTGCCAATTAAAGCGACGCGCCACTTTAATATGGCCGAAACTAGTCAGTAACAGGCTCATCTGGCTCCCTGATGCATCTCAAATCTGTGTAATTAGTATGTAGACATGTACATAATGTAGATAGGTATACAGTTAATTTACCGTAATTAATAAAACAGGAACTATTAGCAGATACAGGGTGGATATGTGACGCCGTCGCTAGCATGGCTCAGACAGCACTTTTCGCTATGGCAATTCTTTCGAGAATTATTTATAATTGTTGACTCAGCACTCAGGTGGGCCGGGTTAACACACAGGGAACAACCACATAAATGTGATATTTCAAGGTGCCTGGGTATATCAAACACATTATGGTGTAACATGAATCTACTCTATGTGTATAATGTATTTTATTATTGCATCATTTGGAAATTTAACTTTAATCTTTCCATTATTTGACTCGTACACCTGTGGTTATCCCGACCCACTTGATGCAACCATTTTCATTAAATAAAACTGATTTTCCAGCAATTCTGTCCTTTGTTCTCTTAATAAAACTTGCTGTAGCCATGATTAAAACCGTTTTAGAGTTGTTTTCAAAGAAAGCAGACAACATCCACTGATGACCCGGAAATGCTTATAGCTAGCAACCACCAATTAGTTTTACTATACAACTTAACCGATTCCTCCAAATATGGCCATTCTCTCACACTTTCACTATTCGTATGGATGCTGTGGAACCTACCTTTTCATAACCTGCAACCTGTCTGCACCGGATTTTCACTAATTAAACAATATGTTCACTTACTCCTAAGAAAGAAAAAATCAACCTTGTCCAGTCCGCCATATTGTTTATCATCACAATGTCATGTGACGTAGTGTTCACATCACGTGACAAGCAGGCTCAGTAATTTCTTTTAAATGCTAGAAATGTGCTGGAAACTGGTGTTAAAAACACCCCAACATGTTTCTCAAGTAAAATTGGGCTGTAATGGATCAGGATTTACAAGCAAACTGGGTCTGTGGCCTCAAAACGTCTGCACTATTTTTTTATACCGGACTACTAAAGCATACCCCCTGGCCGATGTGTACTATATTTAGCACAGTCATACCTATAAGGCATTTTTTTGGCTATAATATCTCAATAAACTGCCTACCAGTGTCTTGTCTGACCTATTTCGTGACAGCAAATGTAATTTTACATTATTTAGAAGACTAACTTTTTAACAGTGGCAATTTAAGAATGGTCATATAATTATGGCTGTCCAGCTGCGGAAACTTTCAGTTTCACCAGAATTTTCCAGAGTATTATTTTCTCATATATTTCTTAGGAAAAGTCTATATTGTTGATGCACCTGTAAAGATTTATCATAAAATAGATGGTGCTTGTCAAAAATATTGCTGTTCCACAATTATGGGGATTAAAACAATTAAATTTATCGAAAAATCGGGTGATTTCGGAGTATTTTTGTCATTTTTTTATCATAAAAACAGGCGAAAAAAGTGACTTTCGAAGTATTTAGTCAATCTACATGTTGTAATTTGCATAGAAACATTTGTCCGCATAACTTAGTGACATGCCAGAATGATACGGGTCAAATTAAATTGAAACCAGCCCAGTCTACGAGTGCTGCCACTGAATTCAGACATAGAAGTGTTAAAATGTCACAGGAAATTGAAACAAGTGTGCCCGTGTTGACACTTGTTTCCTTAGGGTATAGACACTGTCTGTTAAATGAGCAATGCTATCCCATATATATTTCTCTACCGATATGCACTGCTCAGAGTGAACTTGGTTAACCTAATGAAAACATGCCGGCCAATAAGCATAGCAAGACGGTTCGAGTTGAAGGTGACTCTTGCTACAATAACCCAATATTCAATAGCGACAGTACACATTTCAAGCGGGTACAATCGTGACAACACTATGTGCGAGAATGATACCAAAGATAAATTAATCATTGGGGCATTTGTTGGCAGTAAGCTGTGCATAAGAGGTAGTAAGCTAAGAAATCAGGGTGGAGATATCAGCTGCCCAAACCATCATGGTCACTGCACTGCCAACCTCCTCGAAAATGAGTCAATAGGTAATGAAGCGAAATGGAATGAAATCGTTATTACGAAGCAGATAAATAGTGACTTACATGTTAGTCATTACACGGGGGACGGTGTAGATGCCGCTCAACCAGGGGTAACGGTAACGCATCTAAAAGATATCCGCCATCTGAGTAACTCCCTGAAACGAGAAATAAACAAGGCGCCATTTAGCTCGAACATGTTTCGTGGGGTAAACAAATGTTTTTTACTTCGGCCTTAAATTGCAACTTTCACTCCATCTTCCCTTAGCTGGGTGCTTATTACAATTAATACACAGTAGCAGAAAACAGCTTGCAGCGGTATGATATAATTTCTGCTAAATTTAAAATTTTGAAAATTTTTCTGGAAGAATGTAGCCAAGAAGTACTGGCGTAGACGCTGATCGTACAGCCAAATTTGGTCTATGATGTTTGCAAGTATCAACCGAGTCAATAAGTAATGTTTAGAAAAACGTTGCTACCTGTTGGGGAGCTATACACTTGATACCGGTTAGTAATCAAATACACAGTGCCAATTAAAGCGACGCGCCACTTTAATATGGCCGAACTAGTCAGTAACAGGCTCATCTGGCTCCCTGAGCATCTCAAATCTGTGTAATTAGTATGTAGACATGTACATAATGTAGATAGGTATACAGTTAATTTACCGTAATTAATAAAACAGGAACTATTAGCAGATACAGGGTGGATATGTGACGCCGTCGCTAGCATGGCTCAGACAGCACTTTTCGCTATGGCAATTCTTTCGAGAATTATTTATAATTGTTGACTCAGCACTCAGGTGGGCCGGGTTAACACACAGGGAACAACCACATAAATGTGATATTTCAAGGTGCCTGGGTATTTCAAACACATTATGGTGTAACATGAATGCTACTCTATGTGTATAATAGTATTTTATTATTGCATCATTTGGAAATTAACTTTAATCTTTCCATATTTGACTCGTACACCTGTGGTTATCCCGACCCACTTGATGCAACCATTTTATTCATTAAATAAAACTGATTTTCCAGCAATTCTGTCCTTTGTTCTCTTAATAAAACTTGCTGTAGCCATGATTAAAACCGTTTAGAGTTGTTTTCAAAGAAAGCAGACAACATCCACTGATGACCCGGAAATGCTTATAGGCTAGCAACCACCAATTAGTTTTACTATACAACTTAACCGATTCCTCCAAATATGCCATTCTCTCACACTTTCACTATTCGTATGGATGCTGTGGAACCTACCTTTTCATAACCTGCAACCTGTCTGCACCGGATTTTCACTAATTAAACAATATGTTCACTTACTCCTAAGAAAGAAAAAATCAACCTTGTCCAGTCCGCCATATTGTTTATCATCACAATGTCATGTGACGTAGTGTTCACATCACGTGACAAGCAGGCTCAGTATTTCTTTTAAATGCTAGAAATGTGCTGGAAACTGGTGTTAAAAACACCCCAACATGTTTCTCAAGTAAAATTGGGCTGAATGGATCAGGATTTACAAGCAAACTGGGTCTGTGGCCTCAAAACGTCTGCACTATTTTTATATACCGGACTACTAAAGCATACCCCCTGGCCGATGTGTACTATATTTAGCACAGTCATACCTATAAGGCATTTTTTTGGCTATAATATCTCAATAAACTGCCTACCAGTGTCTTGTCTGACCTATTTCGTGACAGCAAATGTAATTTTACATTATTTAGAAGACTAACTTTTTAACAGTGGCAATTTAAGAATGGTCATATAATATGGCTGTCCAGCTGCGGAAACTTCAGTTTCACCAGAATTTTCCAGAGTATTATTTTTCTCATATATTTCTTAGGAAAATAGTCTATATTGTTGATGCACCTGTAAAGATTTATCATAAAATAGATGGTGCTTGTCAAAAATATTGGCTGTTCCACAATTATGGGGTTAAAACAATTAAATTTATCGAAAAATCGGGTGATTTCGGAGTATTTTTGTCATTTTTTTATCATAAAAACAGGCGAAAAAGTGACTTTCGAAGTATTTAGTCAATCTACATGTTGTAATTTGCATAGAAACATTTGTCCGCATAACTTAGTGACATGCCAGAATGATACGGGTCAAATTAAATTGAAACCAGCCCAGTCTACGAGTGCTGCCACTGAATTCAGACATAGAAGTGTTAAAATGTCACAGGAAATTGAAACAAGTGTGCCCGTGTTGACACTTGTTTCCTTAGGGTATAGACACTGTCTGTTAAATGAGCAATGCTATCCCATATATCTCTCTACCGATATGCACTGCTCAGAGTGAACTTGGTTAACCTAATGAAAACATGCCGGCCAATAAGCATAGCAAGACGGTTCGAGTTGAAGGTGACTCTTGCTACAATAACCCAATATTCAATAGCGACAGTACACCATTTCAAGCGGGTACAATCGTGACAACCACTATGTGCGAGAATGATACCAAAGATAAATTAATCATTGGGGCATTTGTTGGCAGTAAGCTGTGCATAAGAGGTAGTAAGCTAAGAAATCAGGGTGGAGATATCAGCTGCCCAAACCATCATGGTCACTGCACTGCCAACCTCCTCGAAAATGAGTCAATAGGTAATGAAGCGAAATGGAATGAAATCGTTACGAAGCAGATAAATAGTGACTTACATGTTAGTCATTACACGGGGGACGGTGTAGATGCCGCTCAACCAGGGGTAACGGTAACGCATCTAAAAGATATCCGCCATCTGAGTAACTCCCTGAAACGAGAAATAAACAAGGCGCCATTTAGCTCGAACATGTTTCGTAGGGGTAAACAAATGTTTTTTACCTTCGGCCTTAAATTGCAACTTTCACTCCATCTTCCCTTAGCTGGGTGCTTATTACAATTAATACACAGTAGCAGAAAACAGCTTGCAGCGGTATGATATAATTTCTGCTAAATTTAAAATTTTGAAATTTTTCTGGAAGAATGTAGCCAAGAAGTACTGGCGTAGACGCTGATCGTACAGCCAAATTTGGTCTATGATGTTTGCAAGTATCAACCGAGTCAATAAGTAATGTTTAGAAAAACGTTGCTACCTGTTGGGGAGCTATACACTTGATACCGGTTAGTAATCAAATACACAGTGCCAATTAAAGCGACGCGCCACTTTAATATGGCCGAACTAGTCAGTAACAGGCTCATCTGGCTCCCTGATGCATCTCAAATCTGTGTAATTAGTATGTAGACATGTACATAATGTAGATAGGTATACAGTTAATTTACCGTAATTAATAAAACAGGAACTATTAGCAGATACAGGGTGGATATGTGACGCCGTCGCTAGCATGGCTCAGACAGCACTTTTCGCTATGGCAATTCTTTCGAGAATTATTTATAATTGTTGACTCAGCACTCAGGTGGGCCGGGTTAACACACAGGGAACAACCACATAAATGTGATATTTCAAGGTGCCTGGGTATTTCAAACACATTATGGTGTAACATGAATGCTACTCTATGTGTATAATAGTATTTTATTATTGCATCATTTGGAAATTTAACTTTAATCTTTCCATATTTGACTCGTACACCTGTGGTTATCCCGACCCACTTGATGCAACCATTTTCATTAAATAAAACTGATTTTCCAGCAATTCTGTCCTTTGTTCTCTTAATAAAACTTGCTGTAGCCATGATAAAACCGTTAGAGTTGTTTTCAAAGAAAGCAGACAACATCCACTGATGACCCGGAAATGCTTATAGGCTAGCAACCACCAATTAGTTTTACTATACAACTTAACCGATTCCTCCAAATATGGCCATTCTCTCACACTTTCACTATTCGTATGGATGCTGTGGAACCTACCTTTTCATAACCTGCAACCTGTCTGCACCGGATTTTCACTAATTAAACAATATGTTCACTTACTCCTAAGAAAGAAAAAATCAACCTTGTCCAGTCCGCCATATTGTTTATCATCACAATGTCATGTGACGTAGTGTTCACATCACGTGACAAGCAGGCTCAGTAATTTCTTTTAAATGCTAGAAATGTGCTGGAAACTGGTGTTAAAAACACCCCAACATGTTTCTCAAGTAAAATTGGGCTGTAATGGATCAGGAATTTACAAGCAAACTGGGTCTGTGGCCTCAAAACGTCTGCACTATTTTTTTATACCGGACTACTAAAGCATACCCCCTGGCCGATGTGTACTATATTTAGCACAGTCATACCTATAAGGCATTTTTTTGGCTATAATATCTCAATAAACTGCCTACCAGTGTCTTGTCTGACCTATTTCGTGACAGCAAATGTAATTTTACATTATTTAGAAGACTAACTTTTTAACAGTGGCAATTTAAGAATGGTCATATAATTATGGCTGTCCAGCTGCGGAAACTTCAGTTTCACCAGAATTTTCCAGAGTATTATTTTCTCATATATTTCTTAGGAAAGTCTATATTGTTGATGCACCTGTAAAGATTTATCATAAAATAGATGGTGCTTGTCAAAATATTGGCTGTTCCACAATTATGGGGTGTTAAAACAATTAAATTTATCGAAAAATCGGGTGATTTCGGAGTATTTTTGTCATTTTTTTATCATAAAAACAGGCGAAAAAGTGACTTTCGAAGTATTTAGTCAATCTACATGTTGTAATTTGCATAGAAACATTTGTCCGCATAACTAGTGACATGCCAGAATGTTACGGGTCAAATTAAATTGAAACCAGCCCAGTCTACGAGTGCTGCCACTGAATTCAGACATAGAAGTGTTAAAATGTCACAGGAAATTGAAACAAGTGTGCCCGTGTTGACACTTGTTTCCTTAGGGTATAGACACTGTCTGTTAAATGAGCAATGCTATCCCATATATATTTCTCTACCGATATGCACTGCTCAGAGTGAACTTGGTTAACCTAATGAAAACATGCCGGCCAATAAGCATAGCAAGACGGTTCGAGTTGAAGGTGACTCTTGCTACAATAACCCAATATTCAATAGCGACAGTACACCATTTCAAGCGGGTACAATCGTGACAACCACTATGTGCGAGAATGATACCAAAGATAAATTAATCATTGGGGCATTTGTTGGCAGTAAGCTGTGCATAAGAGGTAGTAAGCTAAGAAATCAGGGTGGAGATATCAGCTGCCCAAACCATCATGGTCACTGCACTGCCAACCTCCTCGAAAATGAGTCAATAGGTAATGAAGCGAAATGGAATGAAATCGTTACGAAGCAGATAAATAGTGACTTACATGTTAGTCATTTACCACGGGGGACGGTGTAGATGCCGCTCAACCAGGGGTAACGGTAACGCATCTAAAGATATCCGCCATCTGAGTAACTCCCTGAAACGAGAAATAAACAAGGCGCCATTTAGCTCGAACATGTTTCGTGGGGTAAACAAATGTTTTTTACCTTCGGCCTTAAATTGCAACTTTCACTCCATCTTCCCTTAGCTGGGTGCTTATTACAATTAATACACAGTAGCAGAAAACAGCTTGCAGCGGTATGATATAATTTCTGCTAAATTTAAAATTTTGAAATTTTTTCTGGAAGAATGTAGCCAAGAAGTACTGGCGTAGACGCTGATCGTACAGCCAAATTTGGTCTATGATGTTTGCAAGTATCAACCGAGTCAATAAGTAATGTTTAGAAAAACGTTGCTACCTGTTGGGGAGCTATACACTTGATACCGGTTAGTAATCAAATACACAGTGCCAATTAAAGCGACGCGCCACTTTAATATGGCCGAACTAGTCAGTAACAGGCTCATCTGGCTCCCTGATGCATCTCAAATCTGTGTAATTAGTATGTAGACATGTACATAATGTAGATAGGTATACAGTTAATTTACCGTAATTAATAAAACAGGAATCTATTAGCAGATACAGGGTGGATATGTGACGCCGTCGCTAGCATGGCTCAGACAGCACTTTTCGCTATGGCAATTCTTTCGAGAATTATTTATAATTGTTGACTCAGCACTCAGGTGGGCCGGGTTAACACACAGGGAACAACCACATAAATGTGATATTTCAAGGTGCCTGGGTATTTCAAACACATTATGGTGTAACATGAATGCTACTCTATTGTATAATAGTATTTTATTATTGCATCATTTGGAAATTTAACTTTAATCTTTCCATATTTGACTCGTACACCTGTGGTTATCCCGACCCACTTGATGCAACCATTTTCATTAAATAAAAACTGATTTTCCAGCAATTCTGTCCTTTGTTCTCTTAATAAAACTTGCTGTAGCCATGATTAAAACCGTTTAGAGTTGTTTTCAAAGAAAGCAGACAACATCCACTGAATGACCCGGAAATGCTTATAGGCTAGCAACCACCAATTAGTTTTACTATACAACTTAACCGATTCCTCCAAATATGGCCATTCTCTCACACTTTCACTATTCGTATGGATGCTGTGGAACCTACCTTTTCATAACCTGCAACCTGTCTGCACCGGATTTTCACTAATTAAACAATATGTTCACTTACTCCTAAGAAAGAAAAAATCAACCTTGTCCAGTCCGCCATATTGTTTATCATCACAATGTCATGTGACGTAGTGTTCACATCACGTGACAAGCAGGCTCAGTAATTTCTTTTAAATGCTAGAAATGTGCTGGAAACTGGTGTTAAAAACACCCCAACATGTTTCTCAAGTAAAATTGGGCTGTAATGGATCAGGATTTACAAGCAAACTGGGTCTGTGGCCTCAAAATCGTCTGCACTATTTTTTTATACCGGACTAACTAAAGCATACCCCCTGGCCGATGTGTACTATATTTAGCACAGTCATACCTATAAGGCATTTTTTTGGCTATAATATCTCAATAAACTGCCTACCAGTGTCTTGTCTGACCTATTTCGTGACAGCAAATGTAATTTTACATTATTTAGAAGACTAACTTTTTAACAGTGGCAATTTAAGAATGGTCATATAATTATGGCTGTCCAGCTGCGGAAACTTCAGTTTCACCAGAATTTTCCAGAGTATTATTTTCTCATATATTTCTTAGGAAAAGTCTATATTGTTGATGCACCTGTAAAGATTTATCATAAAAATAGGGATTGCTTGTCAAAAATATTGGCTGTTCCACAATTATGGGGTTAAAACAATTAAATTTATCGAAAAATCGGGTGATTTCGGAGTATTTTTGTCATTTTTTTATCATAAAAACAGGCGAAAAAGTGACTTTCGAAGTATTTAGTCAATCTACATGTTGTAATTTGCATAGAAACATTTGTCCGCATAACTTAGTGACATGCCAGAATGATACGGGTCAAATAAATTAAATTGAAACCAGCCCAGTCTACGAGTGCTGCCACTGAATTCAGACATAGAAGTGTTAAAATGTCACAGGAAATTGAAACAAGTGTGCCCGTGTTGACACTTGTTTCCTTAGGGTATAGACACTGTCTGTTAAATGAGCAATGCTATCCCATATATATTTCTCTACCGATATGCACTGCTCAGAGTGAACTTGGTTAACCTAATGAAAAACATGCCGGCCAATAAGCATAGCAAGACGGTTCGAGTTGAAGGTGACTCTTGCTACAATAACCCAATATTCAATAGCGACAGTACACCATTTCAAGCGGGTACAATCGTGACAACCACTATGTGCGAGAATGATACCAAAGATAAATTAATCATTGGGGCATTTGTTGGCAGTAAGCTGTGCATAAGAGGTAGTAAGCTAAGAAATCAGGGTGGAGTATCAGCTGCCCAAACCATCATGGTCACTGCACTGCAACCTCCTCGAAAATGAGTCAATAGGTAATGAAGCGAAATGGAATGAAATCGTTACGAAGCAGATAAATAGTGACTTACATGTTAGTCATTACACGGGGGACGGTGTAGATGCCGCTCAACCAGGGGTAACGGTAACGCATCTAAAAGATATCCGCCATCTGAGTAACTCCTGAAACGAGAAATAAACAAGGCGCCATTTAGCTCGAACATGTTTCGTGGGGTAAACAAATGTTTTTTACCTTCGGCCTTAAATTGCAACTTTCACTCCATCTTCCCTTAGCTGGGTGCTTATTACAATTAATACACAGTAGCAGAAAACAGCTTGCAGCGGTATGATATAATTTCTGCTAAATTTAAAATTTTGAAATTTTTCTGGAAGAATGTAGCCAAGAAGTACTGGCGTAGACGCTGATCGTACAGCCAAATTTGGTCTATGATGTTTGCAAGTATCAACCGAGTCAATAAGTAATGTTTAGAAAAAACGTTTGCTACCTGTTGGGGAGCTATACACTTGATACCGGTTAGTAATCAAATACACAGTGCCAATTAAAGCGACGCGCCACTTTAATATGGCCGAACTAGTCAGTAACAGGCTCATCTGGCTCCCTGATGCATCTCAAATCTGTGTAATTAGTATGTAGACATGTACATAATGTAGATAGGTATACAGTTAATTTACCGTAATTAATAAAACAGGAACTATTAGCAGATACAGGGTGGATATGTGACGCCGTCGCTAGCATGGCTCAGACAGCACTTTTCGCTATGGCAATTCTTTCGAGAATTATTTATAATTGTTGACTCAGCACTCAGGTGGGCCGGGTTAACACACAGGGAACAACCACATAAATGTGATATTTCAAGGTGCCTGGGTATTTCAAACACATTATGGTGTAACATGAATGCTACTCTATGTGTATAATGTATTTTTTATTATTGCATCATTTGGAAATTTAACTTTAATCTTTCCATATTTGACTCGTACACCTGTGGTTATCCCGACCCACTTGATGCAACCATTTTCATTAAATAAAACTGATTTTCCAGCAATTCTGTCCTTTGTTCTCTTAATAAAACTTGCTGTAGCATGATTAAAACCGTTTAGAGTTGTTTTCAAAGAAAGCAGACAACATCCACTGATGACCCGGAAATGCTTATAGGCTAGCAACCACCAATTAGTTTTACTATACAACTTAACCGATTCCTCCAAATATGGCCATTCTCTCACACTTTCACTATTCGTATGGATGCTGTGGAACCTACCTTTTCATAACCTGCAACCTGTCTGCACCGGAATTTTCACTAATTAAACAATATGTTCACTTACTCCTAAGAAGAAAAAATCAACCTTGTCCAGTCCGCCATATTGTTTTTATCATCACAATGTCATGTGACGTAGTGTTCACATCACGTGACAAGCAGGCTCAGTAATTTCTTTTAAATGCTAGAAATGTGCTGGAAACTGGTGTTAAAAACACCCCAACATGTTTCTCAAGTAAAATTGGGCTGTAATGGATCAGGATTTACAAGCAAACTGGGTCTGTGGCCTCAAAACGTCTGCACTATTTTTTTATACCGGACTACTAAAGCATACCCCCTGGCCGATGTGTACTATATTTAGCACAGTCATACCTATAAGGCATTTTTTTGGCTATAATATCTCAATAAACTGCCTACCAGTGTCTTGTCTGAACCTATTTCGTGACAGCAAATGTAATTTTACATTATTTAGAAGACTAACTTTTTAACAGTGGCAATTTAAGAATGGTCATATAATTATGGCTGTCCAGCTGCGGAAACTTCAGTTTCACCAGAATTTTCCAGAGTATTATTTTCTCATATATTTCTTAGGAAAAGTCTATATTGTTGATGCACCTGTAAAGATTTATCATAAAATAGATGGTGCTTGTCAAAAATATTGGCTGTTCCACAATTATGGGGTTAAAACAATTAAATTTATCGAAAAATCGGGTGATTTCGGAGTATTTTTGTCATTTTTTTATCATAAAAACAGGCGAAAAAGTGACTTTCGAAGTATTTAGTCAATCACATGTTGTAATTTGCATAGAAACATTTGTCCGCATAACTTAGTGACATGCCAGAATGATACGGGTCAAATTAAATTGAAACCAGCCCAGTCTACGAGTGCTGCCACTGAATTCAGACATAGAAGTGTTAAAATGTCACAGAAATTGAAACAAGTGTGCCCGTGTTGACACTTGTTTCCTTAGGGTTATAGACACTGTCTGTTAAATGAGCAATGCTATCCCATATATATTTCTCTACCGATATGCACTGCTCAGAGTGAACTTGGTTAACCTAATGAAAACATGCCGGCCAATAAGCATAGCAAGACGGTTCGAGTTGAAGGTGACTCTTGCTACAATAACCCAATATTCAATAGCGACAGTACACCATTTCAAGCGGGTACAATCGTGACAACCACTATGTGCGAGAATGATACCAAAGATAAATTAATCATTGGGGCATTTGTTGGCAGTAAGCTGTGCATAAGAGGTAGTAAGCTAAGAAATCAGGGTGGAGATATCAGCTGCCCAAACCATCATGGTCACTGCACTGCCAACCTCCTCGAAAATGAGTCAATAGGTAATGAAGCGAAATGGAATGAAATCGTTACGAAGCAGATAAATAGTGACTTACATGTTAGTCATTACACGGGGGACGGTGTAGATGCCGCTCAACCAGGGTAACGGTAACGCATCTAAAAGATATCCGCCATCTGAGTAACTCCCTGAAACGAGAAATAAACAAGGCGCCATTTAGCTCGAACATGTTTCGTGGGGTAAACAAATGTTTTTTACCTTCGGCCTTAAATTGCAACTTTCACTCCATCTTCCCTTAGCTGGGTGCTTATTACAATTAATACACAGTAGCAGAAAACAGCTTGCAGCGGTATGATATAATTTCTGCTAAATTTAAAATTTTGAAATTTTTCTGGAAGAATGTAGCCAAGAAGTACTGGCGTAGACGCTGATCGACAGCCAAATTTTGGTCTATGATGTTTGCAAGTATCAACCGAGTCAATAAGTAATGTTTAGAAAAACGTTGCTACCTGTTGGGGAGCTATACACTTGATACCGGTTAGTAATCAAATACACAGTGCCAATTAAAGCGACGCGCCACTTTAATATGGCGAACTAGTCAGTAACAGGCTCATCTGGCTCCCTGATGCATCTCAAATCTGTGTAATTAGTATGTAGACATGTACATAATGTAGATAGGTATACAGTTAATTTACCGTAATTAATAAAACAGGAACTATTAGCAGATACAGGGTGGATATGTGACGCCGTCGCTAGCATGGCTCAGACAGCACTTTTCGCTATGGCAATTCTTTCGAGAATTATTTATAATTGTTGACTCAGCACTCAGGTGGGCCGGGTTAACACACAGGGAACAACCACATAAATGTGATATTTCAAGGTGCCTGGGTATTTCAAACACATTATGGTGTAACATGAATGCTACTCTATGTGTATAATAGTATTTTATTATTGCATCATTTGGAAATTTAACTTTAATCTTTCCATATTTGACTCGTACACCTGTGGTTATCCCGACCCACTTGATGCAACCATTTTCATTAAATAAAACTGATTTTCCAGCAATTCTGTCCTTTGTTCTCTTAATAAAACTTGCTGTAGCCATGATTAAAACCGTTTAGAGTTGTTTTCAAAGAAAGCAGACAACATCCACTGATGACCCGGAAATGCTTATAGGCTAGCAACCACCAATTAGTTTTACTATACAACTTAACCGATTCCTCCAAATATGGCCATTCTCTCACACTTTCACTATTCGTATGGATGCTGTGGAACCTACCTTTTCATAACCTGCAACCTGTCTGCACCGGATTTTCACTAATTAAACAATATGTTCACTTACTCCTAAGAAAGAAAAAATCAACCTTGTCCAGTCCGCCATATTGTTTATCATCACAATGTCATGTGACGTAGTGTTCACATCACGTGACAAGCAGGCTCAGTAATTTCTTTTAAATGCTAGAAATGTGCTGGAAACTGGTGTTAAAAACACCCCAACATGTTTCTCAAGTAAAATTGGGCTGTAATGGATCAGGATTTACAAGCAAACTGGGTCTGTGGCCTCAAAACGTCTGCACTATTTTTTTATACCGGACTACTAAAGCATACCCCCTGGCCGATGTGTACTATATTTAGCACAGTCATACCTATAATTGTCAGGATCATGCCTTGTAGTTAATTTGCCAATGGCATTGTGTTTTGTTCATGTATGCCTACCTGTCTGGATATACATGGACACGTCATTTGAAAACAATGTATTAAAAAGATGAATTTGTTTACGTATTTATGGTCAGAAATATTCTGAAACTATGTAAAACATGTTATTGAACAACAATGTATGATTAGCCATGTGACCGCAGTGCAAGTGACTTTTATCCCGTCAACACAGTGCGTATGTGCCGTGAAACACGGTGCCGTGAAACATTTTTGATATCCTGTCAATACGACCTAATCACTGCGTATGAATATGTGCGGCTATTTTACAGCCATGTGTAGGTGTTGACGGGATAAATAGAATAGTAGGTTTGTGCCGTGAATGGAAAAATATCTGGCGGAGCCTCGCCCATCCCGTTTCCTGAGCCTTGCCAGATATTGTTTCCCATTCACGGCACTAACCTACTATTCTCTATTTATGTATCGATCGTGGATTATTTGGATAGATAATAAATAGAGAATAGTAGGCTAGTGCCGTGAATGGGAAAAATATCTGGCAAGGATTAGGAAACGGGATGGGCGATGCTCTGCCGAGCACATCCCGTTTCCGTGCCGCGCCAGATTTTTCCCATTCACGGCACTAACCTACTATTCTATTTATCCCGTCAACAAATGGCTTTAAAATGCAAAAATATAACCCCAGCCACCGTACATATTCATACGCAGTGATTATGTCGTATTGACAAGATATCAAAAATGTTTCACGGCACTGTGTTTCACGGCACATATGCACTGTGTTGACGGAATAAAATTGCTACTTTTCCTCAATAAAATGTGCTGCTAAATTATGTAATGGGTGAATAAATAACATGCTGAACACATTGTTGTATTTTTAAATCGTTTTAGTATATACTGTTTGTTTTATGCAATGTTTGCATGGTTTTATTTTTATTTTGTTTGTACATCATACTAATTAAATTGTTCATAGGAATGCTCGTCATAACCTTATTTTGTGGTGTTTAAAAATACCTTTTAGTGAAGGTTTGAAGAGAAAACAAATCATTGTATTTTTGTGTACTAAATTACGAAAAAATCGCATTTGGAAATAGTGACGTTCGCCAATTGAGGATATTACAGTAGAACCTCTCTAAATCGGACACCCTGTGTCCACCATTGTGGTTAATTTAGAAGGGTTCCACTGCAATTATTGCACTGCCGTGGCTATTCACGATTGAAAATGATACAGATTGCTGATATTTAAAGAGTGCTTAATTACAGTGGAACCTCTCTAAACCGGACACCCTGGAGACTTCTGGTGTCTGGTTTAGAGAGATTCCATTTTATATCAATTGCACTTTGTGTTTGGATGATTTCAGAACAATCAAATTGGCATTACAAATATGCTACCACTCAGTATGTATGCGCAGGAATTGCATTCATCAATGCGGGTATATTCGGCAATTTGGGGGTGTTTTAAATAATTTTCAAAAACTAATTTTTATTTTTTTTGGGGGGGGGGGGGGGGGGTCTCGTGGGATGAGGGTTGAACAATAATTATAGTCATTATTTGGAAAAGTATTAAGTACGTCTAGTCGCAGTATACCTCTGTCTTCGTTTGTC